>JARLTB010000039.1:2505000-3192957 GCA_030141615.1 Unio pictorum | reverse complement strand
GTGAATATTAAAAGCACCCTTCTCATTTAACTGTGAATATTAAAAGCACCCTTCTCATTTAACTGTGAATATTAAAAGCACCCTTCTCATTTAACTGTGAATATTAAAAGCACCCTTCTCATTTAACTGTGAATATTAAAAGCACCCTTCTCATTTAACTGTGAATATTAAAAGCACCCTTCTCATTTAACTGTGAATATTAAAAAGCACCCTTCTCATTTAACTGTGAATATTAAAAGCACCCTTCTCATTTAACTGTGAATATTAAAAGCACCCTTCTCATTTAACTGTGCATATTAAAAGCACCCTTCTCATTTAACTGTGAATATTAAAAGCACCCTTCTCATTTAACTGTGAATATTAAAAGCACCCTTCTCATTTAACTGTGAATATTAAAAGCACCCTTCTCATTTAACTGTGAATATTAAAATCACCCTTCTCATTTAACTGTGAATATTAAAAGCACCCTTCTCATTTAACTGTGAATATTAAAAGCACCCTTCTCATTTAACTGTGAATATTAAAAGCACCCTTCTCATTTAACTGTGAATATTAAAAGCACCCTTCTCATTTAACTGTGAATATTAAAAGCACCCTTCTCATTTAACTGTGAATATTAAAAGCACCCTTCTCATTTAACTGTGAATATTAAAAGCACCCTTCTCATTTAACTGTGCATATTAAAAGCACCCTTCTCATTTAACTGTGAATATTAAAAGCACCCTTCTCATTTAACTGTGAATATTAAAAGCACCCTTCTCATTTAACTGTGAATATTAAAAGCACCCTTCTCATTTAACTGTGAATATTAAAAGCACCCTTCTCATTTAACTGTGAATATTAAAATCACCCTTCTCATTTAACTGTGAATATTAAAAGCACCCTTCTCATTTAACTGTGAATATTAAAAGCACCCTTCTCATTTAACTGTGAATATTAAAATCACCCTTCTCATTTAACTGTGAATATTAAAAGCACCCTTCTCATTTAACTGTGAATATTAAAAAGCACCCTTCTCATTTAACTGTGAATATTAAAAGCACCCTTCTCATTTAACTGTGAATATTAAAAGCACCCTTCTCATTTAACTGTGCATATTAAAAGCACCCTTCTCATTTAACTGTGAATATTAAAAGCACCCTTCTCATTTAACTGTGAATATTAAAAAGCACCCTTCTCATTTAACTGTGAATATTAAAAGCACCCTTCTCATTTAACTGTGAATATTAAAAGCACCCTTCTCATTTAACTGTGAATATTAAAAGCACCCTTCTCATTTAACTGTGAATATTAAAAGCACCCTTCTCATTTAACTGTGAATATTAAAAGCACCCTTCTCATTTAACTGTGAATATTAAAAGCACCCTTCTCATTAACTGTGAATATTAAAAGCACCCTTCTCATTTAACTGTGAATATTAAAAGCACCCTTCTCATTTAACTGTGAATATTAAAAGCACCCTTCTCATTTAACTGTGAATATTAAAAGCACCCTTCTCATTTAACTGTGAATATTAAAATCACCCTTCTCATTTAACTGTGAATATTAAAAGCACCCTTCTCATTTAACTGTGAATATTAAAAGCACCCTTCTCATTTAACTGTGAATATTAAAAGCACCCTTCTCATTTAACTGTGAATATTAAAAGCACCCTTCTCATTTAACTGTGAATATTAAAAGCACCCTTCTCATTTAACTGTGCATATTAAAAGCACCCTTCTCATTTAACTGTGAATATTAAAAGCACCCTTCTCATTTAACTGTGAATATTAAAAGCACCCTTCTCATTTAACTGTGAATATTAAAAGCACCCTTCTCATTTAACTGTGCATATTAAAAGCACCCTTCTCATTTAACTGTGAATATTAAAAACACCCTTCTCATTTAACTGTGAATATTAAAAGCACCCTTCTCATTTAACTGTGCATATTAAAAGCACCCTTCTCATTTAACTGTGAATATTAAAAACACCCTTCTCATTTAACTGTGAATATTAAAAGCACCCTTCTCATTTAACTGTGAATATTAAAAGCACCCTTCTCATTTAACTGTGCATATTAAAAGCACCCTTCTCATTTAACTGTGAATATTAAAAAGCACCCTTCTCATTTAACTGTGAATATTAAAAGCACCCTTCTCATTTAACTGTGCATATTAAAAGCACCCTTCTCATTTAATTGTGAATATTAAAAGCACCCTTCTCATTTAACTGTGCATATTAAAAGCACCCTTCTCATTTAACTGTGAATATTAAAAACACCCTTCTCATTTAACTGTGAATATTAAAAAGCACCCTTCTCATTTAACTGTGAATATTAAAAGCACCCTTCTCATTTAACTGTGAATATTAAAAACACCCTTCTCATTTAACTGTGAATATTAAAAGCACCCTTCTCATTTAACTGTGAATATTAAAAGCACCCTTCTCATTTACTGTGAATATTAAAAAGCACCCTTCTCATTTAACTGTGCATATTAAAAGCACCCTTCTCATTTAACTGTGCATATTAAAAGCACCCTTCTCATTTAACTGTGCATATTAAAAGCACCCTTCTCATTTAACTGTGAATATTAAAGCACCCTTCTCATTTAACTGTGCATATTAAAAGCACCCTTCTCATTTAACTGTGCATATTAAAAGCACCCTTCTCATTTAACTGTGCATATTAAAAGCACCCTTCTCATTTAACTGTGCATATTAAAAGCACCCTTCTCATTTAACTGTGAATATTAAAAGCACCCTTCTCATTTAACTGTGCATATTAAAAGCACCCTTCTCATTTAACTGTGCATATTAAAAGCACCCTTCTCATTTAACTGTGCATATTAAAAGCACCCTTCTCATTTAACTGTGCATATTAAAAGCACCCTTCTCATTTAACTGTGAATATTAAAAGCACCCTTCTCATTTAACTGTGCATATTAAAAGCACCCTTCTCATTTAACTGTGCATATTAAAAGCACCCTTCTCATTTAACTGTGCATATTAAAAGCACCCTTCTCATTTAACTGTGAATATTAAAAGCACCCGTCTCATTTAACTGTGATATTAAAAGCACCCTTCTCATTTAACTGTGAATATTAAAAGCACCCTTCTCATTTAACTGTGAATATTAAAAGCACCCTCTCATTTAACTGTGCATATTAAAAGCACCCTTCTCATTTAACTGTGCATATTAAAAGCACCCTTCTCATTTAACTGTGCATATTAAAAGCACCCTTCTCATTTAACTGTGAATATTAAAAGCAACCCTTCTCATTTAACTGTGCATATTAAAAGCACCCTTCTCATTTAACTGTGCATATTAAAAGCACCCTTCTCATTTAACTGTGAATATTAAAAAGCACCCTTCTCATTTAACTGTGCATATTAAAAGCACCCTTCTCATTTAACTGTGCATATTAAAAGCACCCTTCTCATTTAACTGTGAATATTAAAAGCACCCTTCTCATTTAACTGTGCATATTAAAAGCACCCTTCTCATTTAACTGTGCATATTAAAAGCACCCTTCTCATTTAACTGTGCATATTAAAAGCACCCTTCTCATTTAACTGTGCATATTAAAAGCACCCTTCTCATTTAACTGTGCATATTAAAAGCACCCTTCTCATTTAACTGTGAATATTAAAAGCACCCTTCTCATTTAACTGTGCATATTAAAAGCACCCTTCTCATTTAACTGTGAATATTAAAAGCACCCTTCTCATTTAACTGTGAATATTAAAAGCACCCTTCTCATTTAACTGTGAATATTAAAAGCACCCTTCTCATTTAACTGTGAATATTAAAAGCACCCTTCTCATTTAACTGTGAATATTAAAAGCACCCTTCTCATTTAACTGTGCATATTAAAAGCACCCTTCTCATTTAACTGTGCATATTAAAAGCACCCTTCTCATTTAACTGTGAATATTAAAAGCACCCTTCTCATTTAACTGTGCATATTAAAAGCACCCTTCTCATTTAACTGTGCATATTAAAAGCACCCTTCTCATTTAACTGTGCATATTAAAAGCACCCTTCTCATTTAACTGTGAATATTAAAAGCACCCTTCTCATTTAACTGTGCATATTAAAAGCACCCTTCTCATTTAACTGTGCATATTAAAAGCACCCTTCTCATTTAACTGTGCATATTAAAAGCACCCTTCTCATTTAACTGTGAATATTAAAAGCACCCTTCTCATTTAACTGTGCATATTAAAAGCACCCTTCTCATTTAACTGTGCATATTAAAAGCACCCTTCTCATTTAACTGTGAATATTAAAAGCACCCTTCTCATTTAACTGTGCATATTAAAAGCACCCTTCTCATTTAACTGTGCATATTAAAAGCACCCTTCTCATTTAACTGTGAATATTAAAAGCACCCTTCTCATTTAACTGTGCATATTAAAAGCACCCTTCTCATTTAACTGTGAATATTAAAAGCACCCTTCTCATTTAACTGTGAATATTAAAAGCACCCTTCTCATTTAACTGTGCATATTAAAAGCACCCTTCTCATTTAACTGTGAATATTAAAAGCACCCTTCTCATTTAACTGTGCATATTAAAAGCACCCTTCTCATTTAACTGTGCATATTAAAAGCACCCTTCTCATTTAACTGTGCATATTAAAAGCACCCTTCTCATTTAACTGTGCATATTAAAAGCACCCTTCTCATTTAAACTGTGCATATTAAAAGCACCCTTCTCATTTAACTGTGCATATTAAAAGCACCCTTCTCATTTAACTGTGCATATTAAAAGCACCCTTCTCATTTAACTGTGCATATTAAAAGCACCCTTCTCATTTAACTGTGCATATTAAAAGCACCCTTCTCATTTAACTGTGCATATTAAAAGCACCCTTCTCATTTAACTGTGCATATTAAAAGCACCCTTCTCATTTAACTGTGCATATTAAAAGCACCCTTCTCATTTAACTGTGCATATTAAAAGCACCCTTCTCATTTAACTGTGCATATTAAAAGCACCCTTCTCATTTAAACTGTGCATATTAAAAGCACCCTTCTCATTTAACTGTGCATATTAAAAGCACCCTTCTCATTTAACTGTGCATATTAAAAGCACCCTTCTCATTTAACTGTGAATATTAAAAGCACCCTTCTCATTTAACTGTGATATTAAAAGCACCCTTCTCATTTAACTGTGGATATTAAAAGCACCCTTCTCATTTAACTGTGCATATTAAAAGCACCCTTCTCATTTAACTGTGAATATTAAAAGCACCCTTCTCATTTAACTGTGCATATTAAAAGCACCCTTCTCATTTAACTGTGAATATTAAAAGCACCCTTCTCATTTAACTGTGCATATTAAAAGCACCCTTCTCATTTAACTGTGCATATTAAAAGCACCCTTCTCATTTAACTGTGAATATTAAAAGCACCCTTCTCATTTAACTGTGCATATTAAAAGCACCCTTCTCATTTAACTGTGCATATTAAAAGCACCCTTCTCATTTAACTGTGAATATTAAAAGCACCCTTCTCATTTAACTGTGCATATTAAAAGCACCCTTCTCATTTAACTGTGAATATTAAAAGCACCCTTCTCATTTAACTGTGAATATTAAAAGCACCCGTCTCATTTAACTGTGCATATTAAAAGCACCCGTCTCATTTAACTCATTTAACTGTGCATATTAAAGCACCCTTCTCATTTAACTGTGCATATTAAAAGCACCCTTCTCATTTAACTGTGCATATTAAAAGCACCCTTCTCATTTAACTGTGCATATTAAAAGCACACTTCTCATTTAACTGTGCATATTAAAAGCACCCTTCTCATTTAACTGTGCATATTAAAAGCACCCTTCTCATTTAACTGTGCATATTAAAAGCACCCTTCTCATTTAACTGTGCATATTAAAAGCACCCTTCTCATTTAACTGTGCATATTAAAAGCACCCTTCTCATTTAACTGTGCATATTAAAAGCACCCTTCTCATTTAACTGTGCATATTAAAAGCACCCTTCTCATTTAACTGTGCATATTAAAAGCACCATTCTCATTTAACTGTGCATATTAAAAGCACCCTTCTCATTTAACTGTGCATATTAAAAGCACCCTTCTCATTTAACTGTGCATATTAAAAGCACCCTTCTCATTTAACTGTGAATATTAAAAGCACCCTTCTCATCTAACTGTGCATATTAAAAGCACCCTTCTCATTTAACTGTGAATATTAAAAGCACCCTTCTCATTTAACTGTGAATATTAAAAGCACCCGTCTCATTTAACTGTGCATATTAAAAGCACCCCGTCTCATTTAACTGTGCATATTAAAAGCACCCTTCTCATTTAACTGTGCATATTAAAAGCACCCTTCTCATTTAACTGTGCATATTAAAAGCACCCTTCTCATTTAACTGTGCATATTAAAAGCACCCTTCTCATTTAACTGTGCATATTAAAAGCACCCTTCTCATTTAACTGTGCATATTAAAAGCACCCTTCTCATTTAACTGTGCATATTAAAAGCACCCTTCTCATTTAACTGTGCATATTAAAAGCACCCTTCTCATTTAACTGTGCATATTAAAAGCACCCTTCTCATTTAACTGTGCATATTAAAAGCACCCTTCTCATTTAACTGTGCATATTAAAAGCACCCTTCTCATTTAACTGTGCATATTAAAAGCACCCTTCTCATTTAACTGTGCATATTAAAAGCACCCTTCTCATTTAACTGTGCATATTAAAAGCACCCTTCTCATTTAACTGTGCATATTAAAAGCACCCTTCTCATTTAACTGTGCATATTAAAAGCACCCGTCTCATTTAACTGTGCATATTAAAAGCACCCTTCTCATTTAACTGTGCATATTAAAAGCACCCTTCTCATTTAACTGTGAATATTAAAAAGCACCCTTCTCATTTAACTGTGCATATTAAAAGCACCCTTCTCATTTAACTGTGCATATTAAAAGCACCCTTCTCATTTAACTGTGCATATTAAAAGCACCCTTCTCATTTAACTGTGCATATTAAAAGCACCCTTCTCATTTAACTGTGCATATTAAAAGCACCCTTCTCATTTAACTGTGCATATTAAAAGCACCCTTCTCATTTAACTGTGCATATTAAAAGCACCCTTCTCATTTAACTGTGAATATTAAAAGCACCCTTCTCATTTAACTGTGCATATTAAAAGCACCCTTCTCATTTAACTGTGCATATTAAAAGCACCCTTCTCATTTAACTGTGAATATTAAAAGCACCCTTCTCATTTAACTGTGCATATTAAAAGCACCCTTCTCATTTAACTGTGCATATTAAAAGCACCCTTCTCATTTAACTGTGAATATTAAAAGCACCCTTCTCATTTAACTGTGCATATTAAAAGCACCCTTCTCATTTAACTGTGAATATTAAAAGCACCCTTCTCATTTAACTGTGCATATTAAAAGCACCCTTCTCATTTAACTGTGAATATTAAAAGCACCCGTCTCATTTAACTGTGAATATTAAAAGCACCCTTCTCATTTAACTGTGAATATTAAAAGCACCCTTCTCATTTAACTGTGAATATTAAAAGCACCCGTCTCATTTAACTGTGCATATTAAAAGCACCCTTCTCATTTAACTGTGCATATTAAAAGCACCCTTCTCATTTAACTGTGCATATTAAAAGCACCCTTCTCATTTAACTGTGAATATTAAAAGCACCCTTCTCATTTAACTGTGCATATTAAAAGCACCCGTCTCATTTAACTGTGCATATTAAAAGCACCCGTCTCATTTAACTGTGAATATTAAAAGCACCCTTCTCATTTAACTGTGAATATTAAAAGCACCCTTCTCATTTAACTGTGAATATTAAAAGCACCCTTCTCATTTAACTGTGCATATTAAAAGCACCCTTCTCATTTAACTGTGCATATTAAAAGCACCCTTCTCATTTAACTGTGCATATTAAAAGCACCCTTCTCATTTAACTGTGAATATTAAAAGCACCCGTCTCATTTAACTGTGAATATTAAAAGCACCCTTCTCATTTAACTGTGAATATTAAAAGCACCCTTCTCATTTAACTGTGAATATTAAAAGCACCCTTCTCATTTAACTGTGAATATTAAAAGCACCCTTCTCATTTAACTGTGCATATTAAAAGCACCCTTCTCATTTAACTGTGCATATTAAAAGCACCCTTCTCATTTAACTGTGAATATTAAAAGCACCCTTCCCATTTAACTGTGCATATTAAAAGCACCCTTCTCATTTAACTGTGCATATTAAAAGCACCGTTCTCATTTAACTGTGAATATTAAAAGCACCCTTCTCATTTAACTGTGCATATTAAAAGCACCCTTCTCATTTAACTGTGCATATCAAAAGCACCCTTCTCATTTAACTGTGAATATTAAAAGCACCCTTCTCATTTAACTGTGCATATTAAAAGCACCCTTCTCATTTAACTGTGCATATTAAAAGCACCCTTCTCATTTAACTGTGCATATTAAAAGCACCCTTCTCATTTAACTGTGCATATTAAAAGCACCCTTCTCATTTAACTGTGAATATTAAAAAGCACCCTTCTCATTTAACTGTG
The DNA here is from genome assembly GCA_030141615.1 of Unio pictorum. Lineage (NCBI taxonomy): Eukaryota > Metazoa > Mollusca > Bivalvia > Unionida > Unionidae > Unio > Unio pictorum. The sequence goes on along the minus strand of JARLTB010000039.1, from coordinate 3,184,395 downwards.
CATATTAAAAGCACCCTTCTCATTTAACTGTGCATATTAAAAGCACCCTTCTCATTTAACTGTGAATATTAAAAGCACCCTTCTCATTTAACTGTGAATATTAAAAGCACCCTTCTCATTTAACTGTGCATATTAAAAGCACCCTTCTCATTTAACTGTGCATATTAAAAGCACCCTTCTCATTTAACTGTGAATATTAAAAGCACCCTTCTCATTTAACTGTGCATATTAAAAGCACCCTACTCATTTAACTGTGCATATTAAAAGCACCCTTCTCATTTAACTGTGAATATTAAAAGCACCCTTCTCATTTAACTGTGCATATTAAAAGCACCCTTCTCATTTAACTGTGCATATTAAAATCACCCTTCTCATTTAACTGTGCATATTAAAAGCACCCTTCTCATTTAACTGTGCATATTAAAAGCACCCTTCTCATTTAACTGTGCATATTAAAAGCACCCTTCTCATTTAACTGTGCATATTAAAAGCACCCTTCTCATTTAACTGTGCATATTAAAAGCACCCTTCTCATTTAACTGTGCATATTAAAAGCACCCTTCTCATTTAACTGTGCATATTAAAGCACCCTTCTCATTTAACTGTGAATATTAAAAGCACCCTTCTCATTTAACTGTGCATATTAAAAGCACCCGTCTCATTTAGCTGTGCATATTAAAAGCACCCTTCTCATTTAACTGTGCATATTAAAAGCACCCTTCTCATTTAACTGTGAATATTAAAAGCACCCTTCTCATTTAACTGTGCATATTAAAAGCACCCTTCTCATTTAACTGTGCATATTAAAAGCACCCTTCTCATTTAACTGTGAATATTAAAAGCACCCTTCTCATTTAACTGTGCATATTAAAAGCACCCTTCTCATTTAACTGTGCATATTAAAAGCACCCTTCTCATTTAACTGTGAATATTAAAAGCACCCTTCTCATTTAACTGTGCATATTAAAAGCACTCTTCTCATTTAACTGTGAATATTAAAAGCACCCGTCTCATTTAACTGTGAATATTAAAAGCACCCTTCTCATTTAACTGTGAATATTAAAAGCACCCTTCTCATTTAACTGTGAATATTAAAAGCACCCATCTCATTTAACTGTGCATATTAAAAGCACCCTTCTCATTTAACTGTGCATATTAAAAGCACCCTTCTCATTTAACTGTGCATATTAAAAGCACCCTTCTCATTTAACTGTGAATATTAAAAGCACCCTTCTCATTTAACTGTGCATATTAAAAGCACCCGTCTCATTTAACTGTGAATATTAAAAGCACCCTTCTCATTTAACTGTGAATATTAAAAGCACCCTTCTCATTTAACTGTGAATATTAAAAGCACCCTTCTCATTTAACTGTGAATATTAAAAGCACCCTTCTCATTTAACTGTGCATATTAAAAGCACCCTTCTCATTTAACTGTGAATATTAAAAGCACCCTTCTCATTTAACTGTGCATATTAAAAGCACCCTTCTCATTTAACTGTGAATATTAAAAGCACCCGTCTCATTTAACTGTGAATATTAAAAGCACCCGTCTCATTTAACTGTGAATATTAAAAGCACCCTTCTCATTTAACTGTGGCATATTAAAAGCACCCTTCTCATTTAACTGTGAATATTAAAAGCACCCTTCTCATTTAACTGTGAATATTAAAAGCACCCTTCTCATTTTACTGTGCATATTAAAAGCACCCTTCTCATTTAACTGTGCATATTAAAAGCACCCTTCTCATTTAACTGTGAATATTAAAAGCACCCTTCTCATTTAACTGTGCATATTAAAAGCACCCTTCTCATTTAACTGTGCATATTAAAAGCACCCTTCTCATTTAACTGTGAATATTAAAAGCACCCTTCTCATTTAACTGTGCATATTAAAAACACCCTTCTCATTTAACTGTGCATATTAAAAGCACCCTTCTCATTTAACTGTGAATATTAAAAGCACCCTTCTCATTTAACTGTGCATATTAAAAACACCCTTCTCATTTAACTGTGCATATTAAAAGCACCCTTCTCATTTAACTGTGAATAGTAAAAGCACCCTTCAAATTTAACTGTGCATATTAAAAGCACCCTTCTCATTTAACTGTGAATATTAAAAAGCACCCTTCTCATTTAACTGTGCATATTAAAAGCACCCTTCTCATTTAACTGTGCATATTAAAAGCACCCTTCTCATTTAACTGTGAATATTAAAAGCACCCTTCTCATTTAACTGTGCATATTAAAAGCACCCTTCTCATTTAACTGTGCATATTAAAAGCACCCTTCTCATTTAACTGTGCATATTAAAAGCACCCTTCTCATTTAACTGTGAATATTAAAAGCACCCTTCTCATTTAACTGTGCATATTAAAAGCACCCTTCTCATTTAACTGTGCATATTAAAAGCACCCTTCTCATTTAACTGTGAATATTAAAAGCACCCTTCTCATTTAACTGTGCATATTAAAAGCACCCTTCTCATTTAACTGTGCATATTAAAAGCACCCTTCTCATTTAACTGTGCATATTAAAAGCACCCTTCTCATTTAACTGTGCATATTAAAAGCACCCTTCTCATTTAACTGTGCATATTAAAAGCACCCTTCTCATTTAACTGTGCATATTAAAAGCACCCTTCTCATTTAACTGTGCATATTAAAAGCACCCTTCTCATTTAACTGTGCATATTAAAAGCACCCTTCTCATTTAACTGTGCATATTAAAAGCACCCTTCTCATTTAACTGTGAATATTAAAAGCACCCTTCTCATTTAACTGGCATATTAAAAGCACCCCTTCTCATTTAACTGTGAATATTAAAAGCACCCTTCTCATTTAACTGTGCATATTAAAAGCACCCTTCTCATTTAACTGTGCATATTAAAAGCACCCTTCTCATTTAACTGTGAATATTAAAAGCACCCTTCTCATTTAACTGTGAATATTAAAAGCACCCTTCTCATTTAACTGTGAATATTAAAAGCACCCTTCTCATTTAACTGTGAATATTAAAAGCACCCTTCTCATTTAACTGTGAATATTAAAAACACCCTTCTCATTTAACTGTGAATATTAAAAGGACCCTTCTCATTTAACTGTGAATATTAAAAGGACCCTTCTCATTTAACTGTGCATATTAAAAGCACCCTTCTCATTTAACTGTGAATATTAAAAACACCCTTCTCATTTAACTGTGAATATTAAAAGCACCCTTCTCATTTAACTGTGAATATTAAATCACCCCTTCTCATTTAACTGTGAATATTAAATCACCCCTCTCATTTAACTGTGAATATTAAAAGCACCCTTCTCATTTAACTGTGAATATTAAAAGCACCCTTCTCATTTAACTGTGAATATTAAAATCACCCTTCTCATTTAACTGTGAATATTAAAAGCACCCTTCTCATTTAACTGTGCATATTAAAAGCACCCTTCTCATTTAACTGTGCATATTAAAAGCACCCTTCTCATTTAACTGTGAATATTAAAAGCACCCTTCTCATTTAACTGTGAATATTAAAAGCACCCTTCTCATTTAACTGTGAATATTAAAAGCACCCTTCTCATTTAACTGTGCATATTAAAAGCACCCTTCTCATTTAACTGTGAATATTAAAAGCACCCTTCTCATTTAACTGTGAATATTAAAAGCACCCTTCTCATTTAACTGTGAATATTAAAAGCACCCTTCTCATTTAACTGTGAATATTAAAAGCACCCTTCTCATTTAACTGTGAATATTAAAAACACCCTTCTCATTTAACTGTGAATATTAAAAGCACCCTTCTCATTTAACTGTGAATATTAAAAGCACCCTTCTCATTTAACTGTGCATATTAAAAGCACCCTTCTCATTTAACTGTGAATATTAAAAGCACCCTTCTCATTTAACTGTGAATATTAAAAACACCCTTCTCATTTAACTGTGAATATTAAAATCACCCTTCTCATTTAACTGTGAATATTAAAATCACCCTTCTCATTTAACTGTGAATATTAAAAGCACCCTTCTCATTTAACTGTGAATATTAAAAGCACCCTTCTCATTTAACTGTGAATATTAAAAGCACCCTTCTCATTTAACTGTGAATATTAAAATCACCCTTCTCATTTAACTGTGAATATTAAAAACACCCTTCTCATTTAACTGTGAATATTAAAAGCACCCTTCTCATTTAACTGTGAATATTAAAAGCACCCTTCTCATTTAACTGTGCATATTAAAAGCACCCTTCTCATTTAACTGTGCATATTAAAAGCACCCTTCTCATTTAACTGTGAATATTAAAAGCACCCTTCTCATTTAACTGTGAATATTAAAAGCACCCTTCTCATTTAACTGTGAATATTAAAATCACCCTTCTCATTTAACTGTGAATATTAAAATCACCCTTCTCATTTAACTGTGAATATTAAAAGCACCCTTCTCATTTAACTGTGAATATTAAAAGCACCCTTCTCATTTAACTGTGAATATTAAAATCACCCTTCTCATTTAACTGTGAATATTAAAAACACCCTTCTCATTTAACTGTGAATATTAAAAGCACCCTTCTCATTTAACTGTGAATATTAAAAGCACCCTTCTCATTTAACTGTGAATATTAAAAGCACCCTTCTCATTTAACTGTGAATATTAAAAGCACCCTTCTCATTTAACTGTGAATATTAAAAGCACCCTTCTCATTAAACTGTGAATATTAAAAGCACCCTTCTCATTTAACTGTGAATATTAAAATCACCCTTCTCATTTAACTGTGAATATTAAAAGCACCCTTCTCATTTAACTGTGAATATTAAAAGCACCCTTCTCATTTAACTGTGAATATTAAAATCACCCTTCTCATTTAACTGTGAATATTAAAAGCACCCTTCTCATTTAACTGTGAATATTAAAAGCACCCTTCTCATTTAACTGTGAATATTAAAAGCACCCTTCTCATTTAACTGTGAATATTAAAAGCACCCTTCTCATTTAACTGTGAATATTAAAAGCACCCTTCTCATTTAACTGTGCATATTAAAAGCACCCTTCTCATTTAACTGTGAATATTAAAAACACCCTTCTCATTTAACTGTGAATATTAAAAGCACCCTTCTCATTTAACTGTGAATATTAAAAGCACCCTTCTCATTTAACTGTGCATATTAAAAGCACCCTTCTCATTTAACTGTGAATATTAAAAACACCCTTCTCATTTAACTGTGAATATTAAAAGCATCCTTCTCATTTAACTGTGCATATTAAAAGCACCCTTCTCATTTAACTGTGAATATTAAAAACACCCTTCTCATTTAACTGTGAATATTAAAAGCACCCTTCTCATTTAACTGTGAATATTAAAAGCACCCTTCTCATTTAACTGTGCATATTAAAAGCACCCTTCTCATTTAACTGTGAATATTAAAAACACCCTTCTCATTTAACTGTGAATATTAAAAGCACCCTTCTCATTTAACTGTGCATATTAAAAGCACCCTTCTCATTTAACTGTGAATATTAAAAACACCCTTCTCATTTAACTGTGAATATTAAAAGCACCCTTCTCATTTAACTGTGCATATTAAAAGCACCCTTCTCATTTAACTGTGAATATTAAAAACACCCTTCTCATTTAACTGTGAATATTAAAAACACCCTTCTCATTTAACTGTGAATATTAAAAACACCCTTCTCATTTAACTGTGAATATTAAAAACACCCTTCTCATTTAACTGTGAATATTAAAAGCACCCTTCTCATTTAACTGTGAATATTAAAAGCACCCGTCTCATTTAACTGTGAATATTAAAAGCACCCTTCTCATTTAACTGTGCATATTAAAAGCACCCTTCTCATTTAACTGTGCATATTAAAAGCACCCTTCTCATTTAACTGTGCATATTAAAAGCACCCGTCTCATTTAACTGTGAATATTAAAAGCACCCTTCTCATTTAACTGTGCATATTAAAAGCACCCTTCTCATTTAACTGTGAATATTAAAAACACCCTTCTCATTTAACTGTGAATATTAAAAGCACCCTTCTCATTTAACTGTGCATATTAAAAGCACCCTTCTCATTTAACTGTGAATATTAAAAACACCCTTCTCATTTAACTGTGAATATTAAAAACACCCTTCTCATTTAACTGTGAATATTAAAAACACCCTTCTCATTTAACTGTGAATATTAAAAACACCCTTCTCATTTAACTGTGAATATTAAAAGCACCCTTCTCATTTAACTGTGAATATTAAAAGCACCCGTCTCATTTAACTGTGAATATTAAAAGCACCCTTCTCATTTAACTGTGCATATTAAAAGCACCCTTCTCATTTAACTGTGCATATTAAAAGCACCCTTCTCATTTAACTGTGCATATTAAAAGCACCCTTCTCATTTAACTGTGAATATTAAAAGCACCCTTCTCATTTAACTGTGAATATTAAAAGCACATAGCAAATAGGCCACTTAAAAAAAATATATCCAGGGTACTCTGATTACCCAGAAATCCTCAACTTCATCTACTCCATGTTAAAAGTCTGTACCTGGGTCACACGTATTCCTTATAATGATATACACATTGTTCGCCTATTGTGATAAAGGTAGTGTGTGTGTGTGTGTGTCAATTAAACCATTTGTCACCATTAATACATTTGTTACCATAATATAACTGACTCTGTATAACATATCCTTATGAAGGTCTGGTGTTTTCACACTACCGGTACTCATGAAAATTTATGTTCTTTATGTGTTTGAGTTGTCCTTATTTTGTGCATTTTATGTGATATTTTTTAAAATTCTTTTCATGATGGTATTACATTTTTAACAATTTTGTTGAAAATGAAAAGAAGTCACACAAACTACAAATGATATAGAAAAGTAAGATGCAGTTGTGTACAGGCATTGCTGTTCCATTTGACTACACCTCCAAAACTCAACAAATCAAACAATACAGTATTTCTCCAATGGTAAGACAAGAGAATCCACCTTGTACATTTTAGATGTAGGTGGTTAGCTTATTTTTTTGTAAATACTTCTTTAAATAACAATTTGCAAGAATTCTACAAATGAATCATGGGAAAATTAAGCAGGTAAAAATGTGAAAAATATAATTCATTTTTGTATACCTCTCCAAAATTGGGATCTCCATGGTGTATGGAATCCTTGGCTGATTTCAAACTCTGTTCCAATTGCTATGAGATCTAGTGCACGCAAAAGCATAGCAAAGAAGGATGTGATCTGCAAAGAAACATACATGGTTTGTAACTATGTGATCATGGGTACTTTTCAAATGATGCATCTCAAAAACTGATAAAAATCTAGAGTCATAAGCATTAGATAGACAAATTATCTAAGTTATTATAAAAATTGATTAGGAAGTCTAGGTTATTTTCAGCAGGACCACTTGACGTCAATGTGAGCTGACCCAGCCCGAAGTCAAACCTTGCTATGTAACATGATCAGACTTGTGGTGTATTTCAGTCAGTGTTATCCACAGTTACTGCTTAATCAAAACCACTGAAACTATCTTTATAACAGTGCTAAAAGGATCTGGGAATGCCTGCAGGAGCAACTCCAACAATTATAGACTGGAACCCTCTCATAGACTGATTAAGTTGCCCGACAAGCTCATAAAATAACGCACTATTTTGCCTGACAAAAAAAATAAAACAGTGAGTGACAAAATGATGCATATATCAACTGGAACTTCTAAGAATACACTGATAATGCAAGCATATGACTTATAAATAGGAAACAATACAACATCTGTTTGCCATATTTACTGGTTATATATATTTAGAAACCAGTTGACCTTACGGAAGACTAATAAACTGCTGGGGGTGCTTGATTGTCAAGTAGCACTGGCTCAGGATAGATTAAACAATTCCTGCATGATTTTATGATAGTTCTAAGTTAGCAAAGGAAGCAGCACAGCAGAACAAATATTCTATCTCAGGGTTCTGTGTGAAAAGCACTTGCTACATCAGCAAGACATCTATCATGTGTTCATAGATTTCAAAATGGCCCTTGACAGCGTGTGGCATGATACAATGTGGGCCACAATGACAAAGTACAACATAGGTCAAACGTTGACCAATACCATCAAGCAGCTGTACCCCAAGGCTACCAGTGCTGTAATTGCCCAAGGTTCTGTGGGGGACTGGTTCCAGACAACAGTCAGAGTACATCAGAGTGGTGTCTCCTAGTAACACCATGCTATTCAACATCTACTTAGAGAACATCAAGAGAAGCTCTGGAAAACCACCGAGACAGTCAGCATTGGAGGGCCTAAACATCACCAACCTTTGCAGACAACATTGATGGGCTGACAGGCAGTGAAGATGAACTTGCCACCTTAGTGAAGAGCCTGGATGAAACATCATCCAGATTTGACATGGAGTTAAGTGCTATGAAGACAAAGATGATGACAAATAGTGGCAAACAAATCTCAACCAAAATTAAAGTCAGAGGGTCAGTTCAAATATCTTGGTTCCATATCACCAAAGATGGATCGAGAGCAGAAATTTTGTCACAAGCAGCACAAATCATGGTATCTATGTCAAAGCTAAGACCCAACTGGAGAGACAAGATTATCTGTCTGAAAACTAAAATCTGACTATTCAGAGCACTTGTCATCTCAATCTTTTTGTGTTCATGTGACGCCTGGACCCTAACAGCGGAATTACAACAAAGATTCCAGGCACTTGAAATGAGATGCTACAGAACCATCCTTTGGACCACATCACAAATGAAGAAGTGCATAACACCATCAGGCGCATAGTAGGCCAATATGAAGACCTAACCACCACCGTCAAAAAGAGAAAGCTGAAATGGTATGGCCATGTCACTAGGACCAACAGTCTTTCCACAACAGTCCTGCAGGGCAGTGTCCATGTGGCAGGAGAGGTAGACAGAAAAAATAGTGGACTCATGAAAGAGACAAGTGGAGAGAACTGGTCAGATGTTCAGCAGCACAGCGCCTCGTCGAGTTGACAACCATACTAGGTCAAGAGACTGAAGATGATGATGAAGCTAGCAAATGGATTTGTAATAAGAACATACATAACAATTCTGTACAATCGAAAGAACGACCTTTAATTGTATCCATTCACTTCAGAGAGTTGCTGTCTTACAAGTCTGTGAGGAGCCCACATATAAAGTGATACTGTTTGCTGATTTCACTGACACAACATTACTGACATCATGAATTCTTGTGTCTTTTGCAATGTATACTTAATTTGCATTGGTCATTTGTTTTTTTTCTCCATCACTTAATGTTTTCTGATTAAGAGTGTCCTGACTTTCTCCAAAATCAAGTTCATGTTGTTCCTGACTAGAGACACTATTTTTGCAAACAAATAATACAGTTAATATTTCCCTAGGAGCGTGGGTTAAATCAATAGCTGAATATTACATGTGGAGAGATGTATCAACAAAACCTAAGTGCAAATTTCAGTACACTCTGCCCATATAAATCAAATATATTCTTTCTCCTCTGCCTCTGCTTCCTGCATTTAGTTGTCTTCTTATCTAGCCAATATTTTCTGGGCTGACTGATACAAATTATGCCAACTTTTACTGAAGTAAAGAACATACTTGTGAAGGGTACATCAGTTATAGTAAAACCAGTTCCATTGAAAGTGAAAAGGGAAAGTTGAATCTGAAACTACAACAAGATGACGTAATAATAATTTATTTAAAGAGGTTAGCATAGCTATTTGCACAAGAACTAACCTCCCAATGTGACCCTTGGAAAAAGAAAGCAAACAATAAACAATATAAGTTTTTAAAAAAAATGTGTACAATTCAAAGAACATCACTTGATTTCTCTACTTTGTTTCCATATGTCTAATTAAAACTTATTGTTTTATATCTTCTATTTATATTATGGGCATCATTTATTTCCAGCATTTATATGTTAATTAGGCATTAAGTACAAGGAATTTACTAAGAAACTAGTTAATGTGCTTTTCATTTATAGGATTTCTCAATAAAATTGAAAATAGTCCTTGGATAATACTGAAATATTACTTTTTTAATGGATATTACGGAAATTAAACTCTTTTTGAAAGAAATGGGTCAGCAATTAATGCTTGTTGTTCGTCAGCAATAAAGTCAGACCGCACATAAAGAGTAGCATGTACACATGTATTTGTTTGCTAAGCACATTAGTTCCATATATGGCCTGTATACATGTGTGCAGGTAATTAAGTCTTAAAAATATTGGGACTGTGATTCAGAATATTATTCTTTTAATTTAGATAACTTATATGAATAATGACATGTTTTAAAACCGAAAAAATCCATATGTAACATCTTTTAGGTTGAGAAATTTAGCATTGATAAGAAATTTGGAACATAAATATTTTACAGTTTTGAAAATGTCATAGATTAAAAGATTTAACAACTTGCCAAAATCAAACAGAAAGTTATACTAACCAAGCTACTTGATTTTTGGCATTCACTAATGTGCAAAGTTGGCAAAGAGCAAAGATTTATTTTGTGGGGTTACATTTGTTAAAAATCATTGGTTATCACTACAATAGTATTCACATACTTTATTGTTTGTTTGTACCCCCTCTTCTACTTTAAACAAATATGGCATCAATTGCATAAAACTTGTCATTTAATTCAACGATTTATAATCTCTACCCTATATCAAACGCAGTAAGTAATATTAAAAATTGCCCATATTTGCAATGTTATACCGGTAGATAGCTTCTATACTTAACAAGAATGTAACATTATTATCGAGTTAGCTTTATGTTATCTTCTCATAATAATGAAACTTCTGAGAATTCTCATTATGCTCAAATCAAAGCATATTTCACCAGCTGATATATCATCTGATGATCTTCTGAATTTGGTATTAACTGTTTGCAGTTAAGACACTATTGGTCAGAAGTCTTTCGTCTCTTCCAGATTTGTTTTGAAAACTTTAATTTGTCTGCATTAATTAAAAGTACCGTATTTTCCGCCTTATAAGTCGCTCCTGGGTATAAGTCGCGGGAGGGGGAAATCCAGATAATTTTGGAAAATTCAACAGATAAGTCGCTCCTGCGTATAAGTCGCTCCTGCGCACTTACCGTAATCACATTTTTGATACCGCCGGCCATTGCATATGACTTGGTAATTCCAACAACGTGTAAGTATATTCTTGTTTGAAATTTTAAAAATAGAAATATAAGCAAATAAGATTGATAAATAATATTTATTAAGTAAATAATAGCGCCACTGCACGATTTCCGTTTTCTTTCGCAAATGCTACGACGTTTAACTTAAATTCTGCATCATAACTTTTTCGCGTGGTAGTTGTTGGTGCCATGATTGAACTGTATTGACTTACACTAATATAACAATTTTAAATCATACAACGTTATTGTGAAACTATCTTTTTTAATGCTCCATGGTATGAACGGTCCGTATTTATATACCGGTCAATTCCACAACCCGAGCGAACTTCAAAGGCACTTTATAAAACAATCGAAGTTGTTCGTCAGCCTTCCAGTTTTTTTTATTAATTACTTTGAAGTTCTCTCAATGAAGCCAGTTTCGGTATTCCGGTCAATTTCCACAACCTGAGCGAACTTCAAAGGCACTTTATAAAACAATTGAAGTTGTTCGCCAGCCTTCCAGTTTTTTTTATTAATTACTTTGAAGTTCTCTCAATGAAGCCAGTCTCGGTATTCCGGTCAATTTCCACAACCCGAGCGAACTTCAAAGGCACTTTATAAAACAATTGAAGTTGTTCGCCAGCCTTCCAGTTTTTTTTTATTAATTACTTTGAAGTTCTCTCAATGAAGCCAGTCTCGGGTTAATCCAGAGTTTTTATAAACTATTGAAGTAAATTATGAAGCGCTACCGGTACATTTGAATACATATATTGTAGCGACATCTGACCAACACTTTGCTTGAAGCACGTGGTGAATAATAAAAGGAAAACAATGGCAATCGTAATTTCAATATTTTTTTTATTAATACAGTCCTACCCGTTTATATCGACATCGCTTATCTCGACAAGCCGCCTATGTCGACAAAAAAGTAAAGTCCCGGTCCCATGGTCTACTATTACTATCAAATTGTCATGCCTATGGCGACGTCGAGATAAAAGAAAAACGTATATATCGACAGAAGCCCTTGGTCCCAGCTTGAACAAATCCTTTGTTTTCAAAACGTTTATGTTGACAAGCTGCCAATTAAGACCAATACTTTGTTCAACAATTAGTTGATCTTGCCGCCAGGCTTTAATGTCGCGGTTGGATAAAAAAAAAAAAAAAAACCCATAGCAGCACGTTTTCTCACCACTCTGCAGCTAGTTAAGTCTTTGATCTTGCCGCCTAGCTTGTGGGTTATGTTTCAAATGTACTCTTACAATGACAGCATGTACATCTGTGGGTCTTTCAGCCACTGAATTTTCTGATTGTAAATATATCAGCACAGCGAAAAGGATCAATTGATAAACACAATTTCCCAATCAACAGGTGGTCGAAGCAGGACTAGCAAGCCCTTAAATTTGCCGTCCAGGAAATTGATGCGTACAGAGGACTCCTGTATACGTGATTTTCTGAATCCCATATATAAAAATTGCGTGAAAATACGGATTACACGTTTCCGAGACCTTTGAAAGTGATCGGTGATTTTCGCTGTGAAAGTTTTGTTTTTAACTTTATTTACATTTACGATGGCTACCGACAACTAAATATCTGGCTGTTAATGAAGTTAAGGGATGAACATCTCGTAAAGAGGTCTGTGAATTTTTTTCATTTAAAATTAACACGTCCAGGAATGATGAAAGCTGCAGAGTCTATAAAGAAAGACTAAGTTGAAGGTAACTGCGCTCCCCTAAGGAAGAAGCAAGACTGGTACATTTGAAGACGTGGAGGAAGCATCTAAACGGTTCACGGTTCAATTAAGCATTATCGAAAAAGCTTAGTGTGGAGAACTTCGCTGCAACAAGTGGTTGGTGCAGTCGCTTTAATGTTCGTCATAACATCGGATACAAAAGTATTTGTGGAGAATACATGTACTGTTGACAGTTTTTCATTTCCCTGTGAATAGCCCTATCGCCTTGGTACCCTCAATAACATGGGAACAGACTGACCGATATCTAGGCAGATTTAAGTACATGTACTTGAAGCATGCAACTAACAACTAGACAAACACGTGCTAATGCTGACATTGAATCTCTCACGTTTTTCATATCAGGATTTGACCGATGCAATATTTTATTGTGGACTTATTATACAAAGGTAACCAAAATGTTATTTGTCAATATACAAGTGTATTTCACTCTAGTTTTGTCCCCACATACTAAAAATTTACATTGTTTTTTTCAAAGTGTAAATACTACTCACTGATGACCGGTTACCCCTTACTGAAGAATTTAACTTGCTTTTTTTCTTTTTGCAGCCCCCCCCCAAACACTTATCTCGACATCCGCTTATCTCGACAATATTTCCTCGGTCCCGAGGATGTCGAGATAAACGGGTAGGACTGTAACAACAAATTTTAACACATATATATTATAACTAAATATTATTTGATTATTTAATTTGATATTCTTGTAGTCTAATACTTACGTGTATGTAAGTTTCGAGCAATTGGCTTGCCGGTATACCGTAGATGCATTTCGCTATAACACAGCATCACTGCGCATCAGTCATATCAGTCGTTAAAAAATTTATTTATCATATAAGTCGCTCCTGCGTATAAGTCGCACACGTCATTTGAAAGAAAAAAAACGAAAAAAAGTAGCGACTTATACCCCGGAAAATACGGTAATTAAAAGTAAGACTAACCCTTTTGGTCCTTAATAACGGTTACAAACAAACTTCTTTTTCTTACAAATTACCCTTTTTAGTTAGCAAGATTCCTTCTTCACTGATAGTTAGTCAGATTCCTTCTCATTAAAGAACAAAAGGAAAATGCTCATCCAAAAGTAATTGAGTGTTTGGTTTCAGCCAAAAAATGTGCTTTGAACATGCCTTTAAACATGTATGCTGGCTTTCAACAAAGCAGTAAATGAACAAAACTGTTGATTAATCTTTAATTACCAGGTTCTTAAATCCTTGGTTGACATATAGTTTTGACAGTCAAAATTAACAAAACACAGGCACTATATAATGTGCTGTTGTTGTCAGGTTCAACACTGAACTCAGAGGTGTGCTAGGTATTGAACTTAAAAATGTGGAGATACTAATGGGGACTGAATATGAGAAGGCAATGGTCAACGCTATTGATCTGGTTTTCCCTAACTGCAAAAGAAAACTGCATGAAGACAATCCTATCCATCAAATGACAGAAAACATTCCCCAAAACACTAAGGAGCTGACATGTATCGTTGAAATGATCTTTGCATCACATGGTGTTGACACATGTCAATAACTCATCAACTTTTGACTAACGTAACCAAATCTTGAAAACTAAATTGAATAAAAATAATCACTGAGAATTTTTTGTCTATTACAAAAGATAAATTCGAGAGAAAATAGCAAAACATGCTGTTTCCGGTGATGACCAACTTTGGACTAATAATAATATGGAAAGCATGAACAACTGGCTAAAGGTCTTGCTCAACTGGCAAACCAAGGAAAATGAACGAACTCACTGAAAAAATATATGAACTGATCAAAGTCCAGCTCATCGACATTCGCTGATCTCTTTATGGAACAGGCAACTATACCATTAACACAAAATTCTTGCAAAGTAAACTAATTAAATTATCATGGAATTCCAAATATGAGGAAGAAAAACACAATATATTCATGACATTTGTGAAAAAATCATATCTTAAATTAACAACAGTGGTCACATCCTCAGACGGCACGCACACTGTGTTTTTGAAAGCCCCAAAATTGGCAAAAAAGCCAAACAAAAAAACAAGAAGGTGCTGAGTGACAAGGACTCAGAGAAAGAATTATAAATTATTTGCTTTGTCTATGATCATTATTTTCTTTTTATTATCTATTTAACTCAGCACAAAGGAACAGTTTAACACATGTAACTAATCTGTGATTATTCATAGTAGATTTAATTGGTCATTGCCAAATCCATGTTCTCCAAAATGATAATAGGTACTGTACCTTCTCTGTAAACAAACACGAGGATGAAACTCCTTTCTTCAACCTTTTGTACTAAATATGAAGACTTTATAAAAATGATATTTCATAATTTAAAACAATTTAATTTACGATATAAATACACGTGCCTGAAACTTTGTTATTCATTTTGTCATTATTCGATTTCAAATTTGCTTTCTGTCATACAATTTTCAGTCATTTAATTTTGCATTAATATTTTGAAAAGAAGTCTTTTGGCTTTGTAAATTTATTCGTCAATATAATTTACAATACAAATACACATTTTTTATTTGACTTTACATGACTTTGTGACTGGCTTTGTCAGGCTTAGCAGTGTTTCGTAGGACCCTAGCATTATGTCCCACCCAGTCACATTATCCTGCCACCAAGATGACCAGTCCTAACACTAACTTCTTAATGCTGAGCACCAAGCGAGGCAGCTGTTTGGGTTGTATTTTAATAGGTTTGAGTACGGTCCAACTAAACACCTCAATACTACAAAACAATCTCACCTACCCATTATACATTTATACAATTAAATAAAGTCAAATAAAAAGTAAAAAGTATAATTATGCATTGCATAATTATCGTTTAACATCAGTCAAATTTTTACCCTTGTTTGTCATCGCCAAAGGAGAGACCCCAGGGCACCCAAAGACTATAAAACATCACAAGACACATAAAATAATGTTTTACATTTGAAATTCTTTATAACTTGACCAAAATATAATTTTAATTTAATCTTAATTATCCTCAAAATTGAAATTTACAAATCCAAGAAATGTTTTAAGTCCAGTCTACCACAGTGGCTAAGAGTTCATGCATCTGATTCTAAGTATTGAATAAGACTTTAAGAGCGTTCTCTTTCTGTTGGCCATAAGCGACAAAGGAAAAACTCTACTGATGTTATTTGATTTTTATACAATGCATAGTTATACTGATTACATTTTTATTTTATTTTGTTAATTGTATAAATGTATACTGGTTAGGTGAGAATATTTAGGAAGAGTCTTTGGGTAGTCTTGGAGTGTAATGGGGTCATTAGTCGCTCCCGTTTGAGTAATAAGTTTTGGCTAGTTTGGGGGCTAGTTTTGGGGTATTTGGCGTTTCCGTGTTTCTACCTTCCCCACTATTACTACATAAATTTCAAAATATGATCATTGTCCCGTTATCTATACTGTCAGCCAAATCACCATTTGCATTACCATCAGTAGACAAGCATACTATGTAATTTATGTTTAACTTTTGTATTGACAAATAGTCTGGAAAAACAAAATTGAAAAAACATTTAAGACCAAAGGTGCAACTTTGTAGAACTGGCTTAGTTAATTTTTACGCAACGAGATTCGCGGAATCATGATAATCAAAATATAATAAATTAAATACTTACTAAAACAAACCCAAAGCCGACCAAAGAAGCTGTCCTAAGGTTCCAACATAGGAACCTGTGCATAAACGCCATCTTGATTTCTTTGACTTCAAACAACGACCTCGTTTTCGGATATGAAGCACCTGTTGGATAAGCAATTTATTTGGTTACTTTAATATTTCTTAAAATATTGAATTCACTATAGGAGATGCCATGCTTTGTAATAGATGAATGTATTATACAAGATATAAATTTTACAAAAATAAAATACGATACAACTAGAATCGTTTTCAATTTGACACAATTCTTTATTATCTTATAGTTACTTAAACTGAACTCTCCCGCAAGAGGTAAATATTTGTCATCATACAGGTATGTCGAATGGTTGAGTTAATACAAATACAAAATCAAGCAGTCTTTTTGTTTTTAATATAATCATTATCTTAATATAAATAGTACACATAAAAATAACGAAAACTAATTACTGGATCAATCTTTAATATTTTCGTGAGACTCCACCTCAAAGAAATCGACGCGTACAAAAATAGTAGTATATAAATAGTAATTTAGGACTCTCTCTCTCTCTCTCTCTCTCTCTCTCTCTCTCTCTCTCTCCAATACTACTGTTGGTCACAATGCATATTATGGCAGTTCAGGAGGTTAGCAAACCTGATTATGGGAACTTTAAAATGTATACACCGTAGCTATTACATTGTACACCATAACTCCATAACTATTATTGTCTCTGCTGCTTAAAACAGATACTAATGGCTGAATGTATCTGCATTGATCCCATTATTGAAACGTTATATATATATATATATATATATATATATATATATATATATATATATATATATATATATACAGAAAAATAAAATTGATGATGGCACAAATTCAAAATTGCTTCCCAATGTTTTGAGCTTGATAAAGTCTTCCAGACTAGACAATACAGCTATGAAAGTGCAATGAATTACAAATATAGCATTTTTTTTATAGGTGCACATACAAGGCAAAGCCAATCTGTATACTCTAAAAACCAAATTATACCAATTACTCGTATACCAAATTAAAGAGACTTAAAGGTTTGTTTTAAAATGAAACTCTATGCAAATTAAAAAATGTTGAGTGCCAACTGTGTAAGAGAGTTTCTAAATGACCTGTCTGGGAGTTTGTTGAGGTGCGGCTTTGAAGGAAAACATTTGTGCCTCCTGCAAAAGCAGTGTAAGTGTTTGTGAAGCCTTTTCTTTATGAAGCTGTTGAATGACCCTTTGAGCCATGGCTAAAATTCATAACAGTATGAGCTTTTTGGGTTGAGATATCCCACATAAGAGAAAGTGGAATCTGACCTCGATTACACGGCATGGATAATATTAGTTGGGTAACAGCTTCGATCAAATGCAGCGCTTGTGGTAACTGCTCCAACTTCACGAGCAGAAATGCATATAAAACTCATTTAATTTGGGATTATTACCTGATCCTGGCATCCGTCCGTCTACGTGAGATGATGGCGTAGCTCCAGAGTCAGCTGTTCCTTCTTTCTGACTCTCTTTTGAGCATGCTTTATAGTCCTGTCGTCCTCAGCTTTGCTAACTCCCTGCCTGACAGCTAGGCGCGAGATGGGATGGTCATTAGCAAAGCTCTCCCAGTTGTTGACATCGATGTTGGCCATCTTTATGTCCCTCTTGCAAACATCTTTGTAGCGCAGGTGTGGACGTCCAGTCGGTCGTCTACCTTCTGCTAGTTTCCTATATAACAGGTCCTTAGGAATGCGGCCTGGGTCCATTCTCTTAACATGGCCGAGCAAGTGAAGGCGCCTCTCGCTGACAATGGCGAACATGCTGTGTTGAACCTCTGTGTTGGTTACTTTGTCCTGCCACTTGATGTGCATAATGCCCTGCAGACATCTCAGCTGGAAGCTGTTGAGTTTTCTCTTGTGACTTGCATAGGTGGTCCATGTTTAGCTGCTGTAGAGGAGTGAGCTGGGCATGCAGGCTTGGTAGACACGCAGTTTGGTCTTCTCGGTGAGGTTGGGGTTGTTCCATACCCTATGGTTAAGTCTGGCCATCACTGCAGCTGCCTCGGCAATCCTACCATTCACCTCATAATCAATTGAGAGTGAGCTGGAAATGTTGGACCCAAGGTATGTGAAGTTCTCGACAACTTCCAAGTTGAATCCATTGATGGTGACATAGGGAGGGGAGTCTGCATCTTGCGCCATGACGTTTGTTTTTTTCAAACTGATGGTCAGTCCGAATTCCTTGCAAGCGTTGGAGAGGCGGTATACCAGCTGCTGAAGTCCATCTTTCGTGTAGGATGCCAAGGCTGCATCATCGGCGAAAAGAAATTCACGGATGAGTACATTTGTGATTTAGTCTTAGCACGGAGACATGCAATGTTGAACAGCTGTGCGTCAGCCCTGTTATGGATGTACACTCCATCGCTGCAGCCCTTGAAGGCATACTGGAGAAGCATGGCGAAGAGCGTCGGCATAAGCAAAAAGCCTTGTTTGACTCCGCTGATTACTGGAATGGCCTCTGATGTTGCGCCATTGAAGCACACTGTGTTGTGCATGTTCACATGGAATCACATGCGGACAGCAAATAGATGTTGAAGGGGGGGGGGGGCAGCCAATCTTCTGCAGGATTCTGAAGAGCCCGCTTCGACTGACCAGGTCAAATGCCTTCGTTAGGTCTATGAAGGCAATGTAGAGGGGCATCTGCTGCCCAAGACACATCTCCTGCAGCTGACGTAGTGAGAAGATCATGTCTACAGTTGACTTGCCGGTTCGAAATCCACACTGGGACTCTGGGTAGACGCGGAAGGCTAGGATCTGCAAGCGTGCCAAGGCTGATGCGTGTAATGAATAATTAATTTTATCCAGTACAAAAATGTCTATTCTTTCTGTCTTGGAGGTGGAAGAAGAAGTGTGAGTTCCCTTAGTACACCAGATAAATTCTTTTTAAGTACTATTTCAGAGCTCGTATTGGATCATGTAGACAACTTTAAGATGAAGTGAAGCGTCCAAAGTAGACTGGGATTACAAAAGTCTGATCCCCATGAGCTGGAGCAGCTTGTTCTTGGCAATGTGCAAGGGCTGTCACAAATTATGCTGTCCATCCTGTTAGAGCTGCAAAATTTTCAGGTGGACTTGTGTTACATTAGGTTCAAAGGACACACAAACACCAAGTAAGGGTCCTAAAACTTTATATAAAATCAAGCTAAAATCTTTAACAAAATCTAGAATCAAAATTAGTGCTGTTTACAGTACCAAGCCCATAACTTAGCTGCCTGTTCTTCACTCTACTCTTGTTTTAGATAGGGTTACAGATAATGGATCATAATTAATTTAACATGTGTGCCTTATCAAAAGTCAAGAAGTCCAAGCTCAGTTAGCCCTGGAAAGATAAACAACAGAGGCTGGAGGTGTTGACAGTCTCTGGCCTCAAATATCCAGAATGCTGGGATTAATGTTCTGGCCAAATGTCTCTGCTAACAGGCTGGAATCTGATACAGCACCTAGGGTGACATCATACTTATAACAACTTGTAAAATATACCTCTCTAATTCTAATTGCACATGTGAGTAGGAAGCAAGGTCTTATCTGACAGGTGAACCACTTTACTTCTCATGAGTGATTCAGCCAGGTTATGATATATCAACTTGGGCACAAGTCTACCACTTTGAATGTTTTAACTCGAAATTTGAAAGTAGATTGGAAAGGTTTTTCATGTTGACTTCCATGTTCCATGTAACATAAGCCATTATTGCAGATAGTGCGAACTGTTTCTCTTTCTCTTCAAATAGCCAAAGTAGAAAGTGTGCTATTCAAGTGTTTATGTGATTAGTGTCACACTGTGTTTTCGAGCATATGAGGAAATATAACTTTATCCCTGTGGATTATGGTAATTATATTGATGAGGTCATTGATCAATTTTTCCAAATGAGTGGAGAAATCAGGTTGAGGCAATTTTATTATTTTATTGCTTTCTGTATCACATTCAGAAACAGGTGTGTTGGAGGGTCAGAGTCGAAACCACTCTCATCTTTGGAAAACATCATCAACATAGAGGAAAAATTGTTAGTTTTGTAATCTCCTATTCACTGGTTGATCTGCTAGTAGTCAATCCCAACAGGCATATATGCGAGTGAAAAAAGATGCATGCAGATACCATTCTGCTTGTATTTTAGCTGATTCTTCTTGGAAGAGTCTGTTAATACCTGTAATAATGCCTGGAATATGACAAACTTGTCCATTGATTTCTAGATGAAGTTACCAGCTTATTAATTCCAAAGAAAGAATGCAAAGGTCTGGAGACATTGTTTCCTCTTTCCTTTTTGAGGTAATTCACCAGATTGGAGATGTCAAACTGGATAAGAATGCCCTTCCATGTAATTAATATATCCTGATACCAATACTTGTCTTGTATGGCTATTATCTATAAGATATGGATATGCAATGTCTGATATTGAGAAAACCACTGTCCATTGGCCTCCTGGAAAGATGGATGGAAAAAGATTTGCACCTCAGTCCTTTGAAAGCATATAGGCAGTAACTGGCCAGAGAGTGGCATTGAACTGTCATGGTACTATACAGTGTGTTTCCACCAACAATATGTGTTTCTCCAGTGCTAGTTTGTGTACACATGCAGGGACAGAATACATGATATTAGGTTATCACAAGCCTATTCAGGCATATTGGAAAGCTAGATTCGGTTTGCTATTGATCTTGAGTGATCTGTATATGATGGCATGGACAGAAACTGAGGTGGAACGATTCACTTCTGCTGTTATCCACAATGATTCACAAGAACCCTGGCTTTCAACTTGTAATTGATCATCAGGACTGTTTCCACACAGGAATGCCAAAATTAAATATATACTGTGGCACAACTGGCAATGGGTGGAGCACGCTAGGTGCATTGTGGCATAATTAGAAGACTGAGACTTAAGAGTGCTAATGCACTGATGTCTGATGGCATACGGGATATTGATCCATATTTCACCATTGGTAGGAGCAGGATCACCTTTGTTGTTGTTATTGTGGGATTAAACGCCATTTTCAGCAATAGGTAATCTATACATGGCAGCCAGTATAAATGGCGGAGAAGAACCCGGAAAACCTCCAGAAAGAACCATCAACCCACGAGAAGCTACTGCCACTGACATGCTTTCTCACATACCTGCATTGGCTGAGCAGGGCTCCGAGCAGAGGTATCAAAAACGCTTAGTTACGTGTATTTGAACGCAAATATTTGATCTGGGACGCAGAAAATCACCTATGCAGGAGTGCTCCGTACAGACGCAAATAGATGGGCAGCAAATTCAACAATTTGTGTCCTACTTCAACAACGTTACTGAGCGAGAATATGTTGATTACTTATCATTTTAGCTGTACTGATATTTACAATAACCGAATTCAGTGGTTAAAATACCTCCAGATGTGCCTGCTGTATTTATAAGAGTACATCAAAAGAACATGTTGCAATAGTTGGGCGGCAAGTTAAAAGACGGTCGGAATCAGTGCTGAAATTTACAATGACTGAATTCAGAGACAGAAAGATCCCGAAATGTGCATGTGGTTAGTATAAGAGTACATCAGAACTTTAGCTTCCATTATTGTGTTGATTTCTGATTGTAGCGAAATAAATAGTGCATGCGACATCTAAATCATGACACGTCAAGACTTGGACAAAACGTCGTTTGCAAATTTGGATAAGTATTTTTGGGTTAAAAGGCAAACTGACAAAGATTTTAAGGTGAGGACTTACTGTCAAGCAATGGCTTTTCGTGATGCATGGACTTATCAAGCATAGGCTTATTTTAAAGCAAAGACTTACCATCAATCATTGGCTTCTTGTCAAGCAAAGGCTTATCATCAATTATTGGCTTATTGTCAAGCAAAGACTTATCATAAATCATTGGCTTATTGTCAAGCAAAGGCTTATCATAAATCATTGGCTTATTGTCAAGCAAGGACTTATCATAAATCATTGGCTTATTGTCAAGCAAAGGCTTATCATCAATTATTGGCTTATTGTCAAGCAAAGGCTTATCATAAATCATTGGCTTCTTGTCAAGCAAAGACTTATCATAAATCATTGGCTTCTTGTCAAGCAAAGGCTTATCATCAATTATTGGCTTATTGTCAAGCAAAGACTTATCATAAATCATTGGCTTATTGTCAAGCAAAGGCTTATCATCAATTATTGGCTTATTGTCAAGCAAAGGCTTATCATAAATCATTGGCTTCTTGTCAAGCAAAGACTTATCATAAATCATTGGCTTCTTGTCAAGCAAAGGCTTATCATCAATTATTGGCTTATTGTCAAGCAAAGACTTATCATAAATCATTGGCTTATTGTCAAGCAAGGACTTATCATCAAGCATAGATTTATTGTCAAGCAAAGGTTTATCATCAAGTATGGACTTTTAAGGATCAGCTTATCATCAAGCTTTGTCTTACCATCTATCATCAAGCTTTGTCTTACCATCTATCATCAAGCTTTGTCTTACCATCTATCATCAAGCTTTGTTTTACCATCTATCATCAAGCTTTGTCTTACCATCTATCATCAAGCTTTGTCTTACCATCTATCATCAAATATAGGTTTATAATGAAGCATAGGCTTATCATTAATCGTGAGATTATGATTAAGTACAATCTTATCAACCATATGCTTATCATGAAACATAGGTTTATCATTAACCAGAGACTTATCTATTACCATAGTCTTATCATGAAACATAGGTTTATCATTAACCAGAGACTTATCATCAAGCATATGCGTATCAGTGTCATCAAGTGTGGGGTTCAGGAGTTGGCTTTTTATCAAGACTCGTCATCAAGCATGGGCTTCTTATATGTTCAACATCAAGATGGAGTTATCATCATGCATAGGCTTATCGTCAAGCACTGGCTAATCTTCAAGTAAAGGCGTATTACTAAGCATGGCATTACTATCATGCATGGGCTTATCATTAAGTATGGGCTTATCATCAAGCATGGACTTATCATCAAGCATGGACTTATCATTAAGTATGGGCTTATCATCATGCATGGGCTTATCATTAAGTATGGGCTTATCATCATGCATGGGCTTATCACTAAGTATGGGCTTATCATCATGCATGGACTTATCATCAAGAATGGACTTATCATTAAGTATGGGCTTATCATAAAGCATGGACTTCTCATCATATATGGGCTTATCGTCATTCATGGGCTTATCATTAAGTATGGGCTTATCATCATGTATGGGCTTATCATCAAGCATGGACTTATCATCATGTATGGGTTTATCATCAAGCATGGACTTATCATCATGCATGGGCTTATCATCATGCATGGGCTTATCATCAAGCATGGACTTATCATCAAGCATGGACTTATCATTAAGTATGGGCTTCTCATCAAGTATGGGCTTATCATCAAGTATGGACTTATCATCATGTATGGGTTTATCATCAAGCATGGACTTATCATCATGCATGGGCTTATCATCATGCATGGGCTTATCATCAAGCATGGACTTATCATCATGCATGGGCTTATCATCATGTATGGGCTTATCATCATGTATGGGCTTATCATCAAGTATGGGCTTATCATCATGCATGGGCTTATCATCAAGCATGGACTTATCATCAAGCATGGGCTTATCATCAAGCATGGACTTATCATCATGTATGGGCTTATCATCATGTATGGGCTTCTCATCATGTATGGGCTTATCATCATGTATGGGCTTCTCATCAAGAATGGGCTTATCATCAAGCATGGGCTTATCATCAAGTATGGGCTTATCATCAAGCATGGACTTATCATCAAGTATGGGCTTCTCATCAAGTATGGGCTTATCATTAAGTATGGGCTTATCATCAATGACGGGCTTATCATCATGCATGGGCTTATCATCAAGCATGGACTTATCATCATGTATGGGCTTCTCATCAAGTGTGGGCTTCTCATCAAGTGTGGGCTTCTCATCATGTATGGGCTTATCATCAAGCATGGACTTATCATCATATTTGGGCTTATCATCAAGTATGGGCTTCTCATCATGTATGGGCTTATCATCAAGTATGGGGTTATCATCAAGCATGGAATTATCATCATGTATGGGCTTATCATCAAGTATGGGCTTATCATCAAGCATGGACTTATCATCAAGTATGGGCTTCTAATCAATAATGGGCTTATCATCATGTATGGGCTTATCATCATGCATGGGCTTATCATCATGTATGGGCTTCTCATCAAGCATGGGCTTATCATCATGTATGGGCTTATCATCATGTATGGGCTTATCATCAAGCATGGGCTTATCATCATGCATGGGCTTATCATCATGTATGGGCTTATCATCAAGCATGGGCTTATCATCATGCATGGGCTTATCATCATGTATGGGCTTATCATCATGCATGGGCTTATCATCATGTATGGGCTTATCATCATGCATGGGCTTATCATCAAGCATGGACTTATCATCATGTATGGGCTTATCATCATGCATGGGCTTATCATCATGTATGGGCTTATCATCATGCATGGGCTTATCATCAAGAATGGGCTTATCATCAAGCATGGGCTTATCATCATGCATGGGCTTATCATCAAGCATGGGCTTATCATCATGTATGGGCTTATCATCAAGCATGGGCTTATCATCATGCATGGGCTTATCATCATGTATGGGCTTATCATCATGCATGGGCTTATCATCAAGCATGGACTTATCATCATGTATGGGCTTATCATCATGCATGGGCTTATCATCATGTATGGGCTTATCATCATGCATGGGCTTATCATCATGTATGGGCTTATCATCATGCATGGG
This sequence comes from Unio pictorum, assembly GCA_030141615.1. Lineage (NCBI taxonomy): Eukaryota > Metazoa > Mollusca > Bivalvia > Unionida > Unionidae > Unio > Unio pictorum. The sequence continues at coordinate 3,159,106 of JARLTB010000039.1, read as the reverse complement.
CTTATCATCAAGAATGGGCTTATCATCAAGCATGGGCTTATCATCAAGTATGGGCTTATCATCAAGCATGGACTTATCATCAAGTATGGGCTTCTCATCAAGTATGGGCTTATCATTAAGTATGGGCTTATCATCAATGATGGGCTTATCATCATGCATGGGCTTATCATCAAGCATGGACTTATCATCATGTATGGGCTTCTCATCAAGTGTGGACTTCTCATCATATTTGGGCTTATCATCAAGTATGGGCTTCTCATCATGTATGGGCTTATCATCAAGTATGGGGTTATCATCAAGCATGGAATTATCATCATGTATGGGCTTATCATCAAGTATGGGCTTATCATCAAGCATGGACTTATCATCAAGTATGGGCTTCTCATCAATAATGGGCTTATCATCATGTATGGGCTTATCATCATGCATGGGCTTATCATCATGTATGGGCTTCTCATCAAGCATGGGCTTATCATCATGTATGGGCTTCTCATCAAGTATGGGCTTATCATCAAGCATGGGCTTATCATCAAGCATGGGCTTCTCATCAAGCATGGGCTTATCATCAAGCATGGACTTATCAAGCATGGGCTTATCATCATGTATGGGCTTATCATCAAGCATGGGCTTATCATCATGCATGGGCTTATCATCATGTATGGGCTTATCATCAAGCATGGGCTTATCATCATGCATGGGCTTATCATCATGTATGGGCTTATCATCATGCATGGGCTTATCATCAAGTATGGGCTTATCATCATGCATGGGCTTATCATCAAGCATGGACTTATCATCATGTATGGGCTTATCATCATGCATGGGCTTATCATCATGTATGGGCTTATCATCATGCATGGGCTTATCATCATGTATGGGCTTATTATCATGCATGGGCTTATCATCAATAATGGGCTTATCATCATGCATGGGCTTATCATCATGTATGGGCTTATTATCATGCATGGGCTTATCATCAAGAATGGGCTTATCATCAAGCATGGGCTTATCATCATGCATGGGCTTATCATCAAGCATGGGCTTATCATCATGCATGGGCTTATCATCAAGCATGGGCTTATCATCATGCATGGGCTTATCATCATGTATGGGCTTATCATCATGCATGGGCTTATCATCAAGCATGGACTTATCATCATGTATGGGCTTATCATCATGCATGGGCTTATCATCAAGTATGGGCTTATCATCATGCATGGGCTTATCATCATGTATGGGCTTATCATCATGCATGGGCTTATCATCAAGAATGGGCTTATCATCAAGCATGGGCTTATCATCATGTATGGGCTTATCATCAAGCATGGGCTTATCATCATGCATGGGCTTATCATCATGTATGGGCTTATCATCATGCATGGGCTTATCATCAAGCATGGGCTTATCAAATATGGGTTTATTATTGTATACTCCTTTTTTTCTGTTAACTTTACACTGTCTAAATCATGCATTATTCTATGATACCGAACACCTTGATATTGCATACACTTGCAAAACACATGTGCCTAAATTGTATAGTGTATTAGGAACTACTTTGTAAAGAAACCATATACACCCATGTAAAGAAACCATATACATCCATGTAAAGAAACCATATACAACCCATGTAAAGAAACCATATACACCCATGTAAAGAAACCATATACACCCATGTAAATAAACCATATACACCCATGTAAAGAAACCATATACAATATACATGTAGTAGACTTAAGGTTTCCGTTTGTTAGATTTGTTTGTGAATAAACTAAAAAGGTTATGTTTTGTCTATTTGAAAGAAGAGATAGTAGAGTGAATGATGTAGACGAGTTTAGTCAGTCACAACTGTCAAACAAGGAAATCAATGAGCGTGATATTAGCAATGTCCACAACAAATGTGAGAGAATCAGTTTTGAAACCACCATTCTGATAATTTAAACATTTGTTTAAGAGAAATATTCATAATTGTTTGCTAATGGAATGGTTTAGAATATTACAAGTGCTCTCTAGGGTATAAAAAGCATATACAATCATATAGAGAGCAAGGGCTATCACATATCTATCAGAAATGTACCATTTTCTAGGTCAAAGTACCAAATTCATGGGGAAAAAAATGCAACTGGTTTTGGTACAAAAGTAAGGGACCCAGAGCCAATAAGCCAAGACAAGAAAGAACTCTTATTTCCCATGGTTGAATGGATTATGACTCTGACACCAGCCGTTTTGTGATTTTCCTTGTTAACTTTGTTGATACAATGTTTTGGATTTAGGCTAGTGATAGGCACCATACAGGTCATAACCAAGTTACGGGAGCATACAAGTGACTAGGGGGCCATACAGGGGCCAAGCTAGACTTGAATTTTATGAAAAAATGACTTATATGTAATGTTTATTCTCTTATTTCAATTATGCCTTCTATTTCCCAGTATGCATATTTACATTTAACATTGGATGTAATTAAGCCATACTTTATTTTCAAGTTATCGGAGTTGTTTTTGATCATATGACTCTAAAAGAGAATAGAAACTACATTGTAACAAATATTAACTGAGTAACCAGATTTCATTATTGTAATTGCAAGTTTGTGAAATGGTTTAATCAACTACCCTCAATCATTTCTTAAACGATTTCTTTACTTTAAAAAAAATATTTTCTCAATAATGACTCATTCAAAGACTTCTAAATGCTCTTGAAACAATCCCTGTATCAGGTATATGAGGACAAATTTACATGTGTCTTCAAATAATACTGATTTTCCTCATTTCTTTGTTGCGGATAAAACATTACCATAACTATTGGGGCCCAGAGTAGCCGAGTGGTCTAAAATGCTCACCATTACGGATCACTGCCATCTCACCTCTGTCTGCGTGGGTTCAAATTTCAGGCTCAGCTAATGTGGGTATGTGAGAAAGCTTGCCAGTAGCTTCTCGTGGGTCGGTGGTTCTTTCCGGGGTTTTCTGAGTTCTTCCTCTACCATTAATACTGGCCACCATGTATTGGCTATCTTGTGCTGCAAATGGCGTTAAACCATAAAAACAAACAAACATCATATGAAATATATCTATCCCTGACATGTGTAACTGTTTTAGTCATAATAACATAACTTGACTTTGCTTTTTATGAATTGTATATTTTTCTAAATGTATTTACCCAATGATTATAAAAACAGACAATCTACTAAACTGGTTCATCCCACACATATCCATTATTTCCCTGTTACTGGTTCACTTACAGTTTCAAACTAATTTTATGACTACATAGTCTGCAAGAGGCAGATAAAATATCCAGATCATTGATTCTGATATTAAAACACAAACTGATATTTACATACTATTGTTAAAGCTTCAAAACACAAGTTTGTATGTGTTATGATCAAAGGGTGACATGCAGAAATTGGGTAGTGATACTATTTGATAGCTGATAATTTACTTGGGAAAGGGTTAATAGTTAATAAGCTATCAAAACACATGTGAACATGCAAAAGTTTGTTCGTTTAATAAATTTATATCAAACTAAGCCGAGCTACTGATTGCTTGATGAATATGTTTTGCTACAACGCAACACTAGAACTAACCTGGCTAAAGTGAGGGGGAATATAAAAAAGTATGGTCAATCAATGGACCTCTAAACATATATATAACAGGGTGAAGATGTTTTGACTTTTCTACAGAAGGTGAATTTTACAATTTTTAGGCAGCTTAGCTGGCCATATTGCCTGCATATTGTGACCCCTGGTCATAAGCATGTCTTCTTTAGCTGGTAATAGGAATGGCCAATAATATAATTACATTATTGCATCTTGAATTTCCTCAAAATGTATGTTTTTGGTTCTGCAAATCCAAATTACATGAGGTATGTCAGTGGTTCTAAAACATGATTACACATTTCAAAATTGCACTGTAATTTTGAATATATTACAAGCACAATAACATTCTCCTTACTGCTAAAATTAAAATTAACCTAATATTCAATAGTGTCCTTTTGATAATTACAATTGAAAAAGTTCAGATTTTCCACACATTATGATTCTAAACATTCTTTGACAGAACATAAACTCGTGCAGCCGAGTCAAGACATGTCCCTCCTTGCTCAAATCATGGAAAATGACACAGCTAATAAATCCAGGTTCATAAACAGCAAAATTGAGTAAGATTGCCCCCCCCCCAATCTCTTCATTACAGACCAACTGAAAACACTGTCACAATGTGCATTTATTCATAATATGACTCTAAATTTCAATTTAAGTACACCAAAGGGAGATACTGTTTAAAGTGATTTCAAGTGTGTGACTAAGTTCAAAGTTTGCTAGGCGGAGTTATCTGTGTCCTTCGTTGGTGGAACATCTAGTTGGTCATGTGTTGGCTGTTGGGGTATTTGGTCATGACCAGATTGGCTGATTGATGTGGTCAAGTTTAGGAGCTGACTAAAGTGTTCTTTCCAGTTTTCCTTAATGCCAGCTTTTTCCTTTATTATTGCAGCAAGCAATGGGGCAAAGCCAGACTTTGAAGGGCCAAAGATTGACTTGATGGTGTTGTGGAACTCTTTGGAGTTGTTAGTGTCAGAATAACATTGCACTTCATCAGCTTTCCTTTCCCACCACTGGTCATGCATCTTGTGGATTTTTCTATGATCCTCACCTTGATAAGATTTGAAGCGGTCTTTTTTTGGAAAAGGAGTTTGTGTCATTCTGCCATTCCATGAATGGTTTGTTCTTTCTGGTAAGCAGATCTTCAATGTCACCATGTCGAACCAGTCTTGATGGGTTTGCTTCTTGGGGCCCAGAGTCACCATAGCTGTTTCTCTTATCATGTCTCTGAGCCTGTTCCATTATTTGGAGGCATTTCCTGGTATAGGTCCGTTGTTGGTGGACAGCTTGTCATCTAGGCTGTTCTGGAAATTGAGCTGGGTGGAAGGCTGCTAAAGTTTGACAATGTTAAAGGCTGTGCACACAAGGTTAGGACACCTTGGGTGATGTAGGGAAATGCTCAGTTTTAGAGTACTTTAGACAAGTCTGTGTTCTGTCCAGCATTCTGCTCCTCGCATTGCTTTGGTGATGAGGACATCCTAGGCATTGTGCTTGCGGACTATTACATAATCAATTGAGTGCCACTAGGAAGATCTGTGGTGCATCCAGGTGTTCTTGTGTTTGTTCATCATCCTGAACATTGTATTTGTGATGAGGAGGTCAAATTATACGCATTTGAAAAGTAGAAGCAGACCATTCTTCTTCATCTTGCGGACACCTTGCTTGCCATGCACACTTTTCCATCGACCATATTCACAGCCAACATGGACGTTGAAGTTCCCCAGTAGTATGATCTTGTTGCCAGCTGGAACTGAGCACAGTACAGAGCTGAGCTCCCAATATAACTGGTCGGGGTGTAGGTGCTGATGATTGTTGTGTGGCATTTGTGGCTGATATGCTTTAGAAGGATTGATTTGATAGCCAGGCTTTTTCGGTGAATCTTGTCTTCAATTTGGGCATTTCCTTTCAAAAAGAAGGTGTAGCTACTTGAAAGCTGAGTCAGAGAACCCTTCTCTGCGAACCTGGTCTCAATCAAGGCTGCAATGTCAATATTTTATGGTGAGTGCTCTTTAGTGACTAGGGCTGTTCTCCTGTGGGGTCTTGCAACATTGTCTTTGTCCATGAGAGTATGGTTGTTCCATGCTGCAATAAGAAGACTTTTTCTATGATAATGTTGACAGCAGACATGAATGTTCTTTCCAGCTGCAGCAAGCTAGCCAGATGTTGAAGGGCAGGCTATTTTAAGGCCACATTTTCTAGGTCCCTTCCTATGCAGGGTGAGCAGTGCTGTCCTGAAAATGTCTGCTCAGTTGTTCTGGATGCTGCCAAACATATCCACTGGCTATGGTACAGAGCAGAGCAACAACTTGTCCAAAGGCTGCCTATATGCAGGTCTCTGACTACAACTCCCAGTGGTCATCTCCACCTATTGCTTTGCCAGTCTCCCATCACAGTAGGACTTTGGTAGGTGCATATAAGGAATAATGAGTGTGATGATGGGATAATTGATAAGTGCACAACATAACCTGTGTGTGAAGGATATTTAAGTGAAATAGCCTTTGCACAGAGTCATCCTCACTCTCTTGGCCTTGGTAGTTGGAACGAAGATTCGTCATGGTGAGGATTACTTCGGCTGCATTGGATGGCCACAACATCTAATGTGCCTCATTGCGCTCTGCACTCTCCACAAAGCTTTTGCAGGTTTATCATCATGGCCATTGGATCACTCAGGCTTATCATCAATCATTGGCTTATTATCAAGCATAGGCTTATTGCCAAGCAACCATGGATTACCATCAAGCATAGGCTTATTGGTAAGCAACCATGGATTACCATCAAGCATAGGCTTGTTACCAAGCAACCATGGATTACCATCAATCATGGGTTATCATCAAGCATGGGCTTATCAACAAGCATAAGCTATACTATATTATTCGAACACGAAATTTTAATTACAATAATAATAGTAATAATAATAATAATAATAATAATAAGAAGAAGAAGAAGAAGAAGATGAAGAAGAAGAAAACAATCATTAGATGTTACAAGAAATAATAACACAAGGCAGTAACATTTAAGACTTGTATTGACTAATAAGTCACTGAAACAACTAATTCTGAAAATACAAGATGAGGAACACAATATTTTGTAAGTATAAAGCCCAAAACTTGAATGTCAGTATACATATTATGCAATCATAATTAATAAAATATTGCAAGTGCAGAATAAGAGGATTCACTTAATTAATAAAAGTTGACATTATTCTTAAATTAGAGCTGAAAAAATGATATTTTAATATAAAAAAGCAGTTAAAAATACATAAATAAATGGATTTTCAAAAAAAATTGTAAATTTTGTCATGAAAAAGTGAGCAAACATGAAGTTAAGCAGATAGATGTGTTTTCTAACTAAATAAATTCCAAACATATTCAGATTCCAAAATGATAATAGAAACTATAGACATTTTTATGATACTAATTGCCTCTGAATATTCCTGATTACCTTATTGATAATATTATATACATCATGTGACTGGGATACATAATTGTTTCTTAATTAGCTTTTTATTGTATTCAGACTTTCATGTCTTGTTTAAAACATGAACATAAGCAAAAAGAAATAATTACAAACATGTGCATACACACCACATCTGATACACACTGCAAGAAAAATAAAAGCATTTTTGACACCATCCAGGAATATGCATGCTGAAAGCAATATAAAAAGGGATATTAAAAATGCTGACAACAGCAGCTAAACTTGTATGCAAAAGTGGATAATTATGTCATAATGAAGATCTGTTTTATTCCTAATGCAAAGCACCATGAAGTGTAAACAAATAAGCTGTGTTATAACATTAATTAAGGATTCCAAAATATGGTAGAGAATACTTGAATTTCCACTGTAGTAATGCAAAGAAAACAAGCAAATGTAAACTGGAGTTTATAAGATTTATGTGGCAATAAGAATATTGTTATAATACTAAAAAACACCATCTTGTATATTACCTACCAACCTACCTATCTTTTATATCTATCTTTTCAACTTAAATGTCTCTAAATGAAAGCCAGCCATACTTTTGGGAACATTATCTAATCCTTCATATTTGTTGTCTGTGACTTTTTACAGCATGGTTTTCAATTAATTAATGATTTTTGTTTAAAGGTGAAGGTTAGCACTTTGTATGAATTGTCAGTCTCTGATGTATATTATTATGTCTTCAATTTAAAAATAATTGGGCAAGTGGGTGTTCAAAATATATATATTGCAATTAAAAAACTATTGCCTCTTAATATTTGTTTAAGTCCATGACTTTGAGAACTTAGTTAATAGCTCTATAACTTCATCATCCTCATTTTCTTTAGCCTCATCCAGAAGTGAGTGTCCATCTGCATCAGGAATGTCTTTAGAAGCTCCAGATTTAAGTAAAAGATCCATCATCTCCACATCACTATTACTATTAGCATGCCACAATGCTGTCCAACCATCCCCATCCTGCAAGTTTAAATCACAGCCATGCTGCCATGGAAGAAAAAAAGTTGTTGATGATGACATTCTTGATGATGTTAAACAGTGACACAACTGAATTTTATGGTGTTGACTACAAACTACACACACACACACACACACACACACACACACACACACACACACACACACACACACATTTAGTCATTAATAATAAATGCTCAAAGTTTCTGTCATTAAATTCATTGGCCTGGGAAACAAAAATTAACTTGTAGCACCAGACTTTGATGGTCACAATAGTTCAATGGAGTTTGAAGGTGACTGTCATTACTGTTCATTTCTACACTCATTACAGACTTTGATCGTCTTAATATTTCAATGGAGAGTTTGAAGGTGATTGTCATTACTGCTTATTTCTACACTCATTACAGACTTTGATGGTCTCAATAGTTCAATGGAGTTTGAAGGTGACTGTCATTACTGTTCATTTCTACACTCATTACAGACTTTGATCGTCTTAATATTTCAATGGAGAGTTTGAAGGTGATTGTCATTACTGTTTATTTCTACACTCATTACAGACTTTGATGGTCTCAATAGTTCAATGGAGTTTGAAGGTGACTGTCATTACTGTTTTTTTCTACACTCATTACAGACTTTGATGGTCACAATAGTTCAATGGATAGTTTGAAGGTGATTGTCATTACCGTTCATTTCTACACTCATTACAGACTTTGATGATCTCAATAGTTCAATGGAGTTTGAAGGTGATTGTCATTATTGTTCATTTCTACACTCATTACAGACTGGATGGTCTCAATAGTTCAATGGAGAGTTTGAAGGTGATTGTCATTACCATTCATTTCTATGCTCATTACAGACTTTGATGATCTCAATAGTTCAATGGAGAGTTTGAAGGTGATTGTCATTACTGTTCATTTCTACACTCATTACAGACTGGATGGTCTCAATAGTTCAATGGAGAGTTTTGAAGGTGATTGTCATTACTGTTCATTTCTACACTCATTACAGACTTTGATGATCTCAATAGTTCAATGGAGTTGTTACGGCTATTGGATTTAATTTATTTATTTTTTATTGTTAAATCCAAATTTGTCATTTAGGGTTTAATATTCATTAATTGGGAGATTTTTTTCTAGAAAGTTCAGGCTGACCACTCTAACTGTAAACAAGTTTTTGACCTTAGCTTGGTTACCTCTTTATCTGACCTTGCTTCAGATTGATAAACAGGTCTTTAAAACTAATGGTTAATTTCAAGGATAACTTTTAATTTTAGTTCTTGGGGTGTAGGAAATTTTTTAGAATACGTGACTTGCTGAAGGTAGTGACTTTCCATGAATTTCTAGAAAATCACGTGATCACTTGTTTACTTAAGAAAAACAGACTTGTTTGGGATAGAACAATTCAGTAGAATTTTGGGCTTTAAGATATTAGTTGTGTATTTTCTGTTTGAGTTTAATTTTAATTATTTTGTTCTGGACTTTGTTTCAATTCATTGAAGAAAGAGGATTTATTATCTATTTGGAGGAGAAAACATGTGCTCATAATTCATTTGGATGATAATTAAACAAGAACTGCATCACGTGACATTGTAAGCCATTTTGGATTACATCGTCAAGATTCGAACCTGGAACTATTAGAACATTTATTTATCAGGACTCTTGCAATTCCATTAGTGGATTACTTTTGTGATTTCTATATTTGTTGGATTTGATTCTCTAAAACCGTAAGTTTATTTACTTTATGAAAATAATTGTACTTAATAAATTCATTGTTCAAGTTATACAAGCTTGTTAGTTTTCACTCTTTCTGTATTGCTGCTTATTCGAGCCTAAGCACGTAACAGAGTTTGAAGGTGATTATCATTACTGTTCATTTCTACACTCATTACAGACTTTGATGGTCTCAATAATTTAATGGAGAGTTTGAAGGTGATTGTTATTATTGTTCATTTCTACACTCATTACAGACTTTAATGGTCTCAATAATTTAATGGAGAGTTTGAAGGTGACTGTCATTACTGTTAATTTCTACACTCATTACAGACTTTGATGGTCTCAATAATTTAATGGAGAGTTTGAAGGTGACTGTCATTATTGTTAATTTCTACACTCATTACAGACTTTGATGGTCTCAATAGTTCAGTGGAGAGTTTGAAGGTGACTGTCATCACTGTTCATTTCTATACTCATTACAGACTTTGATGGTCTCAATAGTTCAGTGGAGAGTTTGAAGGTGACTGTCATCACTGTTCATTTCTATACTCATTACAGACTTTGATGGTCCCAATAGTTCATTTGAGAGTTTGAAGGTGATTGTATACGACACATGTATACATGCTCAGCCTCTGGTTTACTCCAATAATTCTCCTCATCTTTCACAAATGCTTGGATGAGGGGTCAATTAATTATTGAGTCAAAGTGCTGCTACTGAAGGTAATTTGTAATGGAAAAAGCTCTGATTTGAAACATAGATATAATGTAATGTCAGGATAAATTCTGGGCGCTGATATATATTTCAAAGGTGTCATGCTAGTCCAAATGAGTATAAGAATGTAAGAAACTCCAAGCATTAAATAATCATACAAACACTAGGCTCTGACCAGAAATAAATAAATAATCTGCTGTAATGTATACCAGTCCAATATTGCACAGCAAGAATCAGTGCACTATCACTAATGATATAATGTTGTTTTATGAGCAATATAGCAAAATCATAATGATTTTAAACTTCAAGATATCATAGATGTCTTATATTGCAGAACTATATATTTTTGCATCATACTGGGTCACAAGTTAGGATGTGCAATACATAAAATCAAATTATGCCTACAGCTTAAGGGCTTACATTGCAGTGTAAAGAATGGTCACTTTCTCTTTTTTCATCAAAAGATTGACTAGAAATCATGTTCTTACAGTGACAGGAGGTATGGGTGTCAAAAATATTACTTTTGTCATTTGTCAGATATATTTTTACCAAATTCAAAATACAAACCTTGACAAGAGAGTTCAATTGTTTTGTGCAAGACAATGTAACCAGATTTCTGTTATAGGTATATTTTGTAGCAGATATTATTAAAACACAATAGATAGACCCATATAACTCAGCACCATCTTTGCAATTCATCTTGGGTAATTTATGAAAGGCATTATATATAAGACTGATTTGGGATTGCCATTTTAAATATACTTCACTGATATAAGGAAATAGAAAGTTAAACTAAAATATGGTAGCAGTTTTACCCTCAGTCTTATGCGGAAAATTACCCCCATTGCCTTGTAAAAAAAATGTTTAATTTATATTGGGATTTTCATTTTTACTATTGTGCTACAAATCATACTTTCATCTATGACTGAAATTCATTTACTTACTCAATAATGTTTGGGCTCTCGTGTTGTCAAGTATTGTAAGTATCATTTTTAAACAAGCAATGTATCTTTTTGTATTAAAAGAAAATGAAGGATGTGCCTACTTGATCCATTTGAAATGTCTTGTTTTTATATACATCATTCATATTCTTTTCTGAGATTTATAAATTTAACTCTAAAATGTTCATTTAAAAAAAAAGCATTTTGCCTCCCCATTTCCTTCTCTTCAAAAGATTCACTTTTCATAAAGTGTGTATTATCTCACTTTGTCCTCCCTATTAAATGACAACTGAGAATCTTTCAATTTTTTTAAAACAGAATTAAAAAATTTTCTAGCAGAATATACATCAGAAATATGAACCTTAGTCATTGTTAGATATTAGGCCAAATTCATCTGTGGTAAACATTAAAGAGTCTACTATTTTGAGTTCTATACAGAACTGCATGCTTTGCTTGTAGTTGCTTTTAAGAAGCTGTGTATTAAAACTGGATAATTTCTACACATATTAATGTATACAATTATCCCCCCAAATCTGGTACAGCCATAGCCATACCAACCCCATGTTATAATTAAGAGTGTGAAGATTTGTCTTTAAGTCCATTACTTTAAACTTACATCAAGAGGCAGATACATAATTTAGTATCACTAATGTTCAAGGAGCACCAATTTTTGTTTATCACCCCTTCCACCTTATTTCTAAGTGAAAGCTATCACCCTCTCCCACTTTTTTTCTAAGTGAAAGCTATCACCCCCTCCCACCTTATTTCTAAGTGAAAGCTATCACCCCCTCCCACCTTATTTCTAAGTTGGATTTTACTGATCTGAAGACACTATATTAATTCCATGGTGTTCAGAAATGAACTGATGGTGTAAGTGTTTGGATAGTTCTGTCAGGAAGAAATCATGCACATGAACTTTAATTATTTGAAAATCAATTAGCTTAGAGTTGTTGTCTGTTATCAGCTCCCTGTAACTGACTGATCTTGACAGGTGTTTGATTGTGCTTATATGTGTGGTAGTATTGTCTTAGTCATTTGTTTTCTTCATAGTTTTAATCTTTTGTACAAATTCTAGAGGGTTAAAGATTATAAAGGTCAATTGTTAAATTAAATACCTACAGATATGTAAACTTTACAGACAAAACTGTAAATTTATGTCCATAAAAATGTCTTTTCCCCACAAAATAAAAAAATTAAAACCCATAAAAATAAATGGCACTACAGTATAAAAAATAAAGCTTACATGGTGAACATGAGAGAAAATTCATACCCAACTAACTCTCACACACAAACGTCTGGACTTACTTTTAGAAGGACTTTTACAACTTCATTCTGCTCATGAGCTGTGGCAACAATTAAAGGCGTCTGATCTCCATCTTCCTGGCACACAAAATTAGGATCGGCACCTGCCTCTAAGAGAGTTTGACATACTTTTACAAAGCCTTCTCGGCATGAAGTGTATAAAGGGCTTTCTCCTTGGCTGTTTAAGATGTTCACATCAGCTTTTCCTAAAAATGAGAGCAGATCTATGAAGTGTGTGTGTGTGTGTGTGTATATGTGTGATCTGGATTTGTAACATAGCTTTAAAACAAAATTCAGTCATATTGCTATAATGTCTGCAGTGTATAGTGTTGTCTAGCAATGCTGCAGATATGTAGTTACATGATGTCCCACCCAGGCACATTATCCTGACACCAGGCCAACGAGTCCAAACACTAATCTCTTAATTCTGAGGGCCTAGCGAGGCATCTGTAAGTAGTATTGCTGATAAATCTTTGGTATGACTTAAACAGGGTTTGAACTTGTGTCCTCTCACATCCGAGGTTAATGGTCTAATTACTAAGTCACAGCAACCATCATCAATGAAGTGCTTTATTTATACGTATCTCAGTGATTCATACAAATTTAATATTCTGTACAGGTCAGGCATATGAAATGTGAACTTTGAGGTGGAGTGATTTTGAGAATACCTTATACACTCACTTATAAATTGGGTCTAACTACAAACAACATAGACCCAGATCTGCCAATAAATGATTTGACAGTAATACAAGGTCTATGATATTTATTCTATTTCTTAGTGCTAAGAAACTTCATAGCCTAAATCTGCCAGTTTTTTTAATATTTTTTGTTGTTGTTTCTTTTAAGGTTTAATGACATTTTTCAGTACACGATAGGCTATACATGGTGGCGAGTATTATTAGTGGATGAAGAACCTGGAAAAGCTACTGGCAAGCTTTCTCACATAACTACATTAGCCGAATCTTAGACTCAAACCCACACAGACAGAAGTGAGACGGCAGTGATCTGTAATGGAAAGCGCTTTAGACCACTCGGCCACTCAGGACTCCACCAAATCTGTCAGAACATTATGCATTAGCAGATCTCAGTCTATGCACTTTACACTTCAATCCAACTTAAAAGCCAGTATATACTGTACTTTAGTATTTGAACCAGACAGCATTTTACTTTTGCTTGCAAATAAAGACCACAAATGACAAGGTGTTAAGCATATGGCTTGGGAGGCAGATATGGTCTTCCAGACTCACAAGTCTCTTGTCAGATTAATTTTGTACGCTCATCATAGTTTGTGATACATATGGCCTGAGTGAAGTACATTTATATGAAAATCAGTGATCTGCCATATTAAATAAATTTGACACACCTGACTTGCATATTTTGTTTTGCAAAAAAAGAATACTGACTACAGACAACATTTTAGTCTTTTAGCTAAAAAAGTTTAGCCTGGATTTGTGAGGTAGTAGTGTTCCAAAAGTTCTAATATCATGCAGTATAGATCAGAAAATATTTTCCCTTACAAATGTAGTAACCCTGAATACAGAACATTAAAAATAGTTCAACTTAATTTTACATCCACATCTAAACCTCTAGACAACGTAATAAGGCCTGTTGACCAGTGATCTAAAAAAGTGACATTAATATACTTGATTCTATTAGTCTGTAAATTTGTTTGCTAATACTTACCTTCTATTAAGACATCAAGGATTTCAGTCCTCCCATCTTCTATGGTGAGAAATATTGCTGGTTCCTGGTTATTCAGCACTGTGTTAGGATCAACACCTCTATCTAGCAATTCCTTTACCACCTTTATTGTTAAAAAACAAAAAAAAATGTTAAAAAGCTGCAAATGTTTTAAAGTTATTTTCAGTACATTTAGGGTAATGCTAAGGATAAGTTTCAATTTATATTTTCATATAGCTAAATGTCCAAGTAATCCAAAAAAGTAAATTTACAGGTTGGTGTGCATTTTCACGCACTTTTCTTACATGAATATCTACCCACATGTAAGGGCATAGTATGGCAACATATATACTAACTGTCCGTAAAATAATAGTTGAATGTATATTTAAAACTTTTATCACATCTTCAAACATATCAAAATGTTGGTGAGTGATTGTTTTCGGTATCAAACAGTTACTGAGATCAATGTGGTTTTCTGTAACAGAAAGTATGTGCAGCTAAATTATGCAAGGACTTAAACTGTTAAAGATTTTCTGAGTTATCATTTTCACAAATTTTCAGTAATGCTATAATTATTCAATGAGACAGAAATATCAACCATGTAATTTAACATCCAATCTCTCTCTGAATTTATGGTGCTACAATATGTGAGGACAATATGTAATGTCCTATTGAATACATAATAAGAAGCCGATCTTTGAAGTTTCTGATGTGGTGTGGATGGGATTTTTTGGGAACCAGGATATTTTCTTTTCTTTTACTTCAACCTTATAATGGATTAAATTTGTTTTGTTTTTTTAAACTTCAAATCAGAAATAGAATATTTTTTCCAACAATGTTCAGGCTGTTTTAAGCAAGACTCTTAGGCCCATGACCCCATGAAAATTCCGATGATCAGACCCTAATGTAATGATTACATCATTTTGATCAGCATCAATTTTACAAATGCAAACAACCCTATGGTATAGCAGAGTAATAAATGTGATAGCAAATACTGTAATGGAAGCAATTATTAAAGTTATTACATCATATGAGGGGCCCCGGGTGGCTGAGTGGTCTAAAGCACTGTCCGTTACAGATCACTGCCATCTCACCTCTGCATGGGTTCGAGTCTAGGATTCGGCCAATGTGGGTATGTGAGAAAGCTTGCCAGTAGCTTCTCGTGGGTCGGTGGTTCCTTCTGGGTTCTTCCTCCACCATTAATTCTGGCCGCTATGTATAGCCTATCTTGTGCTGCAAATGGCATTAAACCATAAAAACAAACAAACTTCATATGAAATATATCTATACCTGACATGTGTAACTGTTTTAGTCATGAAAATGCTTGTTTCAAGTCAAAGTTAATAGTTCATTCAGAATGTTTTGATCTTAACACAGTACATGTCACATGATCTTAACACAGTACATGTCACATGATCTTTCATTTTATTACGCTTCATGATGGTGGTGGAGTGGAGTGAATTAAGAAAGAGTTCTCCAATGCATCTGTGCATTCTGATGGAAGTACTGTGGCTACCCACGAAGATAAATTCTGCACACAGTGTTTCTCAGAGTCACATCCAATGACCACCGCTGACGAGAAAAAGGGAGGGAACATTGATTTACCTTCACTGTCCTCTCTTTAATGGGCAATTTAAATTAAAAAAAAGTATGACTTCAGCTAATTAGAAACACTGCTAGTTCTAATGAAAATAATGTGCGGTACAAAATGCCAAATCTAAATTTTTTTAACATGAACATAATGCCACAGCTTTGTGAACTTTATTGATACACATCATGTATAATTGATCTAAATTCAATATTTAAAAATATATATATTTTTAATTTAATACTGCACAATTGATTTTGACATCCAATCAGAGTAGTATAGAGGGGTAACTAAAACTTCATAAAGCGTGGTTCTAGCAGTTGTTGCATGAACATACAAAAGCTATTGTTATGAGCCAATATAAATATAACCTTATATAAATATATAAATAAGTATAAAGACTTTTACTAAATTTATATATGCAGAGCCATTGGATGCCCTTAATAACAGATCTGTAGTCAGGGTCACTAAATAAATTTATAGTAGTCTCAGGTATATATGTATGCAAGGGAGAAAGCATTAACAAATAACGTTTTTTACCTTGATTGAAACTATACTGTTCTGTACTATATAATCAAAATTTGCATTTAATTTCTATATACTCAAAATTGGTTGCAAAATATCATTCTTGACACAGGTAGGTTCACATGTAAATGTTTGGTTTGTTTTCTTTGTCACTGATGTATTAATTTCATGTACATGCTGACAACATAAATTAACAAGAGCAGTCACTAATTATTATACTTTTTGTCATTATTTTGTCAATAATCAACTCAGGGAATAGTAAACTGTTTATTTTACTGAATGAACATTTTGTTGAATCATGCTGTCTAAATTATTTTATCATTGATTCTTGAAATATCAGTGACAGAAAGAACTTGTCAATCAATCAATACATCTGTATAAATTTTTGCATTTATCTATTTACTGGCTTTCATTTCCTGCATTAGTCAGATACCAAGTGAAAATTATTTGTTATGAGAAGAAAGAGCTCAAAATAAGATTAGTTGTTTAAAGTGACCTTGACAATGACAAAGCTACTTACAAAGATATAATTCAACCTTCTGTTATTAACAACAAGACCTAGATCACTGAATACAGTTTGGCTCCCTTTATATAGAAGTACCTTCTGTCAAAACTCATTTCCGCCTTTTATAACTCAACTGTTACCAACAGAAATAATAATAAGTAATCCATCAAAAATAAAATCTGAATTTTACCTGAACGAAGATAAACAATCTGGTAGACCAAGCCCAGCATATGTTATTGGGAAGTAAATGTAATAGTTTAAGAAAATTATTTATTCTTCCAACAACAGGTATTGTACATGTCAAAATAGATGAATACTTTCTATTAGAACTATGGCACTATGAAGCTCTAAGACATGTTCTTTTCAATCTGCAATTCTGTCTTATAATTAAGACATTATGAACTGGCAATTCCATGTAATCTGATGAAATTAAAACAACAATATATTACCTAATGAATGTCGCCATGAGAATTACATTTTTAAATTGATGTGTCTGTTTGTGTGTGTCTGTACATTTATTGAGCACAATAATGAAAGTTAAAGCTGTTCTTTTGATTTGCTCTTACAATGAAAAAATGCATATCTGGTGGTTACAAATGATAAAATGTTGAACTTGCTGCCTAGCTATTGTGCCATGTTTTAACTCAATACCTGTACCTGTGACTTTAGTAATTTATACATTGGTATTTACATGTAACTGATCAGCTTATGACTTTAGTAATTCATACCTTGGTATTTACATGTAACTGATCAGCTTATGACTTCAGTAATTTATACATTGATATATACATGTAACTGATCAGCTTATGACTTTAGTAATTTATACATTGATATATACATGTAACTGATCAGCTTATGACTTTAGTAATTTATACATTGATATATACATGTAACTGATCAGCTGAGACTGATGATGATGACATTGATATATACATGTAACGGATCAGCTGAGACTGATGATGATGACATTGATATATACATGTAACTGATCAGCTGAGACTGATGATGATGACATTGATATATACATGTAACTGATCAGCTGAGACTGATGATGATGACATTGATATATACATGTAACTGATCAGCTGAGACTGATGATGATGACATTGATATATACATGTAATGGATCAGCTGAGACTGATGATGATGACATTGATATATACATGTAACTGATCAGCTGAGACTGATGATGATGACATTGATATATACATGTAACTGATCAGCTGAGACTGATGATGATGACATTGATATATACATGTAACTGATCAGCTGAGACTGATGCATTATTTTGTTGTAGTTATGAAACTGATGCAGATAAGTACTGAAAAGCACAGGTCTTACACTTCATCTTTTAAAAAATGTTCTGTTCTTAAAAAAGGGAAGGGGTTCATTCATTGATTACAATGGTGATGCAATTGGGAAACATAGTATATATTTATGGCTATGGAAACGTTTTTCAGATTAATACATGGATCTCAACTAAACCTATCTATTCTATCTTTACTATATGATATCAGTCATAATTAGACATACAATAATTTATCATGTATATATTTATATTTGGTCTATCCACTTGATGTCAGTAGACAAATAATAATTGTTAGAATGCCATTATGACATGGTTTTTCATAAGGTTTCAGATTTCTAAGGAATCCACAGATACTGCCATGTTATAAATCATATGTGAAGATGTTTTTTTGGAATAAATAATGTTAGAAAAAAAGGTTTAGTCTTGTTTCTCAGTCTGCTGTCCCTCTTTAATGTCTTGTGGATTTTTTTTTTTATTGGTGTTTGAAATAGAGTGAAACCAATCCATACAATTTATACGTGGATAGAATATAGATTTAAAACCCTCACCCATTATGAAGATATAAAATAAATGCAATTATGTTTCTTGTGTTTCCCTTTACAAAATCATTGTTTTTTCATTATTCTGAAAAATATACAAGAAATATTTATTCAAGGGAATTATTGTATTGTACAATGTTATTTAACTGTTAAAACGTGTGTTGAGAAAAATAGCATCAGCTATTTGCTAAAAACTATGCTTTCTTGGCATATTTAGATCTCTATTATGACTAGGTTACAGACCTTTCATTTCCATAATTTATTATTTGTTTATAATGATGCAAATTATAGTTTTGAATTTGGCGCCTTAAAATACTAAGCAAATAACAGAACATTTATGTAAACAATACATCCATGTATTAAATCATACATTTGCTGGGATATAAAATCTCTGAACATCTCAGATTTAACAATTTGACCAATTATCAAACTTCTACTGGTTATTGATAATCCATAACTGGGGCTATTAAATACAATATGCCACATCAAATAGCTTTGTGCAGTACATAGGTACTTTTCCAAAGCTGAAACTGACATTCTCTTTTGTTGCTAAAAATGTCAATTTTTTATAACTGTGTTGACAATGATCACTTCTATCTGAACATTCCTGAAGTTGAGTCTTTATTATGGTGAGAAAATTTGTAAAAAATAGTCTTGCTCTAATTTATATTTACAGAAAGAAAAAAGAAAAAAAAGATTTTATTCTTTATTTACCTAGCAGAAAATTTATCTTGTGATGAAAAACACATCCTGGTTAGAAAAATATCCTGGCCCCATAAATTAAATGGTCAGTCCTGTACTTACAGTTAACATATAGCCAGAATTGAATTAGATTAATGCTTTGCCTATTCAGCATTGTGACTGTGCCATTACTACTAAAGCTCTAAGCATGTGGTTTACTTTTTGGTGTCAATTCAAAGCTTTTTGGGTTTTAAAAAAAAATTGAAACAGCTGTTCATGTCATTAAAAATATAACTGTCCATCTTGCAGATAACTACTTTTCCTTTTCAGAATTATGATAGATTTAAGCAGCTCGGCAGACGTTGGAAGGTATACCTCTCAAGTCAGCATGAACATTTGCTTTTTGAATAAGGACTATCAATTACTTCAGTTCATCTGTAGGTTTACCAGCTATCTTTTAAGTGACATCATCTTGTGGGAGTTAACAGAAAACCCATATTTATTAATAGCATATGCAAGGAAAACATAAATAAGGTTGAAGGATATGTTGAACTGTAAAATACAGTGATATTTCTAATCATGGTTGGATATATTTGGCCAGTTTTCATACAAATTATAAATAACTTCTATGGTATTTCAAAAAAGGAATTGCCATTAACAGGAATTTACATTATAGTGCACATTTTCATTTCTCCATACTTCATGGGGTGGTGGTGGTGGGGGCTTAATTCTCCTCATGGTCATTCTGTGATAATGTGCTGAAGTGAAGGAGTAAATATTGACAAATGACCACTATGCCTTGGCAGACACACCTTTAGCAAGTCCAGAGTGGAGAGGGTTGGTTAACATTGACATTTTAATAACCAATGCATGAAGACTATCTATGTAAAAACTGTGATGTCAGGAGTGATTTACATTTGGATTCCATTACAACTCTTTAATCTTAAACAAAATAACAGAAAAGAGAAAAAAACCAACACTTATTGCAACAGAACCCTTTTCTAAACAAATATACTGGATATACAAGAGTGTTTTGAAATT
Organism: Unio pictorum; assembly: GCA_030141615.1. Classification (NCBI taxonomy): domain Eukaryota; kingdom Metazoa; phylum Mollusca; class Bivalvia; order Unionida; family Unionidae; genus Unio; species Unio pictorum. Next base: position 3,138,554 of record JARLTB010000039.1, on the reverse strand, counting down.
ATCTTGTTATTGTCCAAATACATAACTGACATAAAGATGACTGAGTCTTCAAATGCTATTGTTATGTATATTTAATTTGTGTTATTTGTTGGCTTCTCTTAATATATTATGTTGATTATACATTTTATATTGTACCTGACCTTGTCCAAAATCAAGTTTTTTATAAAATTCTGATAACAGACACCATCTTTTTCAAAGCTCAGAATATTCCAGAAAGGAACTTTTGACCCTCATCCTGGTTCTATTTTTGTGTCTTAGCTTTTCATGTATTTAAATCTGCCTACAACAGAAATACTTACTCTCGGATCTTGTGTAACCTCAGTAAATTTAAAATATACAGCTATATGAAGTTATAATTTCCTTGATTTCAAACATTTAGTCTTCAAAACTTTCATGTGTATGAAAAACATTTTTAAGCGTGATCACAGACAGGGCTGAGAGGAAATTTTAGAACTATCAATTCTGTGAACTAGATAAAGGACAGCACCTTTGCTTGCCTCTTTTTGACAGCTGAGTCAAATGCTGAGGGGTCATTTTTGTCATGCTGCTTGTGTATGTCACATCCTTTCTCCATCAGATACACAGCCAGATCTTCTAAACCTTTAGAAAAAAAAATCACACAAAAAACATTACACAGATCAGATGTTTTAGAAATTCAAATAGGGAACTGAGAAGCTATTGCAAGCTTGATGAGATTCAGTTAAAGAGTGATGCAGTAAATCATAGGTGTCATCTGACCAATAGAAAGTTCTATTACCAAGAGGAAAAATCATGTACATGTTTAAACTGAAAGAATATTTACCTTTGCTTTTTATGAAATTCGACTTACCTTTACACTCTTAGAACATTAACAGATAAATGACTTAGAAACATTTGAAACATAAAAATGATTTAAAAAATGTTAATGCATATTTTCCACGATTTCTTCTACATGAATCCTGTCTCTAGTTTGTAATACAGGATATGTTTCCAGATTTATAAATGGAAATGCTTAAAGATAAAATATTGTTTTCTGTTTACATTTACTTTTGAACTATTTATACTTCAATCCCCTAATTTTGATAGTTTTATAAAATATTGCATAGTTTATGAACTACTAATGTTAAAAAGCATTACACTAACTAAAATTGGAGCCGATACTTCAACTCTCTGAGTTTTGTGTCCAAGAATGATGGATCTAAGGAATATATAACTCACTTCTGATTAAAGCCTAAGTGGCTGATGATGGGCTATGGAATGACTAGTGATCTTGTGAAATTTATGAACTGAAATGACTACAGTTATGAGTGTAGGCAATATAATATCAATCATGGCAGAAAGTAACAAAAATGCATGCTGAGAATTTTGAGTAAATAAATACAGTGCATTCCATTTTAATAGTACAGTGTACAAACTTGTTAATGACATAAAACTAAAAATATTTTTGTCAAAATTACTGCCAGTAACTCTTGGAAAATAAATTGTAGTTAACTAAAGTATGATAAAAAAGGGAATTATCTCTTTAAATATTTCCTATTATCTCCCAACATAATCTTTCATCATGTTTTACTTGATATTTGCTGCAATTATTACTTTGTGATTAATCAGCAAGCAAATGTTAGGAAATATAAAATATGTGCTTTTAATTTTAATTACTGTACATTATGAAAAGTGACTATTTACTCTTGATGTTCTCTCTCACTCCAGTTTTCCTGATATCATCTCAAAGTTGAGTTGATTCAGAAGTTGTTGTACAAATCTATTTATGAGTTCTTTTACAAAGTTTGGAAGCATCAGTTATGACTTCATCACTTTAAATATGATCAAATTAAATTTAGAACAAGAATTACTCAGTGCTATTGTGGATGCTTCCTAGTTGGCCACGGTCTTTAAATTGTGTAAATAAGCTTTAAGTAATAAAGTTGAAGAAGAAAAAAATTGCAGCACTAAGCATTTTTTTAAATAAAGCCAATTCTTTTTGCTTGAAATGACCATTTGATTCCTAAAATAATGGATGTTTGCATTGTTTTAGAATTATGTCACACATAATGCCAAACCAAGTCTCATTCAATGGAGTCATAGAGTACACAACTCCCCACTAGCTTTTAGGATTTCAGGAATTTGGTGGAAAATTATTTTCAGCAGAATAGCAGATTTTTAAATTTACACATACCGTCGACAAAAGGCAAATAGAGACATTCATTGAACATTTTTAAAAAAAAATGTTTGCTTTCAAACTGAGTTATCTCCCATGGACCAAGTCAAGGCATGTTGGGGCTCTGCTAGAATGTGCAGTCCTTAAAATGCATGTAATTATTTAAGAAATGGAGAAAATGCTTAAACATGTCACTACTCTATGATATGGAAAATCTGAATTAATACATAAGAATTAAAATACTACCAAAGAGAAATTAGATTCATATACATTTGGCATGGAAATACTGTTAGTCAACAGACACTAAAGTGAAACAGGCTATTTCCACGAGATGCCATGGAAAATCTCCAAACTTCACACACATGCTTCTTGACCCAGTTGTTGGTTTTGATTTTGTGGGGTTTAATACCATTATTAAGCATATGATAGGCTACATATGATGGCAAGTTTATCTTGATGAAGGATAACCTGGGAAGACCCAAGGAAGAACCCTAGCTACTGATAATCTTTTCTCATATTCACATAACTTGAGCAGAGTATCAAACCCATATGGACATAGGTAGAATATGAATGATCTGTAAAAGCAAGTGCCTTTGTCCATTTGGTCACCCAGGACGCTCTTCAGATGTAGGAAATTTATATTGGTTTCTTTTTCTTTCATGTTTTCTTTTTATTATGAATGCAAGTTTAAATAGTGGTAAACAATGTTAAAAACTGTCACTATAATGGCAGTTTATGTAGTTCTGACCTATTAACCTCTCCAAGAGATCCCAAGGGGTGCATAAAACCTCTTTTTACATATAGGTAATATCAAGCAATATATCTATAAAGTTTGGGTTATTCTCATCAAGTTATTAAGAAGATGGATTTAAAGAAGGATAGACTGACTGGTAAGGTATCACAATATCCTCACTGAAGCCTAGTTAATATAAGTCCTATGTACAATCAATGTAAGTTGAGAATATTTTGGGTACACTTTTGTACTGTGCATAAAATCACCTTGGTTAATAGCCACTTGCAGCGGTGTCCAACCATAGAAAAGACAATTAATGTCAACTCCTGACTTTAGCAGCTCTTCAATCTTGGCCATGTCATTCTCTCTGACAGCTAGGTGAAGCTGCTGTTGTGAATTCATTCTGCAGTACTTCTGATTCTAAAATAGATATGAACTTAAATTTTTAATTTTTATACAGTAAACTTCCATGAGTAAATACTGATGCATGAGAAAAAATGTACCACAAAGAGGGAAAATGTTTTGTTTTAGTTGATTACCCTTCAAGCACAAAGTAGCAAAAAAAGGTTGTGAACATGTGTAGCTATCATTGTCACACCACAGCATGTGACATTCAATCTGGTTTGTACCGGCTCACGCCTTAAATTTGACCGCTTCCAAAAATGTCCATGTGATTTAGCACTGGGGTGTGTAAATAATGACATCCAAAGGAATATGTATGTAAGAGAATCCAAATGAATTCAATAATAACCATTTAAAGGTATGTGTAATCAAATTCTATAAAACATCACCTGTTACTGAAATAGGTGGTAATGTTTGCATACATGACCTGCATTGAAACTTCTTATGGTATTGTGGGTTGCATAATATCACAGTATTAAAGATTTTCAGTATCTCTTATGCATAGTGCCACCTTTCATGTAATTATCATACATACACTAAATCAACATAAGTTACTAGTTCTGCTTTGCCACTTGATTTTAGGACAATATATAGATACATTGTTTTAAAAACATGTATGAATATCACTATTTCCAAACAGTGGCTGTATGTATTCCATGTTCTCAAACTGAATCTATATATTTTTAAAACACTATTGCTGTAGCCAATCTGTTAACCCTTTTGTAATCTGCTGATGTCAAATGATATGCAAGAGTTAGATCTTAGCATTACTGTGTTTGTCAAGAACCAAGAGATGAAATCTTGGGTAGCAAATTAGAGTCAAAATGTGAAATATGGATGATTGTTGATTTCTGGTGCCTTTTACAACGGAAAGGTGTTGAATATAAAACTTTGTTGTACACGATTTCATTATTAATTTGTACTTGAACACTGGAAGTTATTTAAACTGTCTAAGGTCCACATGTACATTCATGCTCATGCTGGTGGTCCATTCTCAGTGTTGACCTTGGTGTCCCCATCAAAGGTTGTTATAGATGCATTTCTTTAAGTCCCTATTTCAATTTCTTTGGAAGAATGAGTGCCATGAAAGCAACATCAACTTTAGAAGTTAATTTACACTTTGTACAACACATACATAAGTTCCCAACACTAGGGCTAGTATGGTAAAATATGTTTCCGGTATCACCACTATATAAGACTAACTCCCCTCGCATAACCTGGAATTTACATGGCATCTGTTTATCGATCGTTGGCCGCACTAACTTGACCTGTAAATTAAATGCATTTTAACACAGAGCAAAGAAAAACAAATAGAGACGTATACCATGTTTAAGGTCAGTGTTTTTATTTATTTACTCGCCCATCGCAAACTTAAAGACCTACGATACAACAGGCTCACTCACTCTAGTATATCCTAAACCGGGTTTTCTTGGAATCAAATCGGTGAGTTTAGAGGCGCATAACCAATATCAATTAAATATACAAATAACCATTGTTTATGACAGGATACATTATTTGAAAAACTGTGTTTTCAATTATATAAAAACCTCGTGCTAGCTGTACTGAACTGTGCTCAGTACTGCAGAATAGATCCCTGACTTGGTTGAATGTCTGCCATTACAGAAACAAAATATATGTATTGATCAATACCTTTTTTCATTATGAATTTACTTCATATGTTACCTAGAGCATTTTGTATGCAAAATATGCACGAATTATGTCAGTAGACCAACAAAAGATCAGCTCAAAACTCTGGCAACAGTACCGAAATAAACCTTAGACGTTTAGTAAAGCAGCGTCCCTCGTTACACGCACAACACCGTCTAACGTAATAAGGAATATAATGAGAGTAATCCGAACAGGTAGTACGAGTTATTAATAAAATGCCGAATAAAAATAATTGGAACGCAATGGAAGTTAACTTTACAATGTAAATCGAACTATTAACATTGTTTCGTCACTGCTTGAACTAAATATGATTTACGTTGATAAACTGACATAAAAACATAAGAAACGAATAATTACATTAAGATAATAGTGCAAATTTATTCAAAACCGACCTGCTACTCAGTGGAAGTCATTATGCGTAATGGAGTTTTCAGAAACTATAGTTGATTTTATCTGCTTAGGTTATATATGCATATCCTTTGATATAAGGTTATAGCCATTGTGTCTAATAATTGCTCTTAGTTACATTATCGCGCTTTTTTTTTTAGATCAACAGTTTTCGAATGAAACGCAGTTCACACTTGCAATAAAAATAATGACATTCAATTAAAAAAAAATATATAAATGATACATAAATGTCATTGTTTATATCAACCAATGCTCAACAGCGTTATAAAGTGGAATAATTATTCAATGACAACAAGTTATATAAGCAAGACTATGTCTACATGAATAATGCATGTTTAAAGTTGTGAAGTGTAGTACAATTATTGATCTTGTACCATCACATTACAAGAAACACCCACCGTTACTTTGCAGGATAGAATTAAGCATTGGTGTTTATAACATGGATTGTACACATAACATTCTGTGTGGAGAATCCTTGCTTTCTCCAACTATTTGAAAGTCAGCAGTAAATGCGTGTACCCGGCTGTAAATAGGTCAACTACATTGCCTTTTACACCTACACAAAGTTCTGACCGCCTTTTGCATATCCCCAAAAAGAGAATATTATAGAAATGTGGACTAGCATATTTCTTACAGAAGGAAATGTAATTTTTACAGGCGGTATAAATACGTGTGGTATGGAGGCCTACTCATTTCAGACCTATGGTGGAAATGAAGATTGCAAGAACCAATGCAAAAAAAATACCCTTCTGATGATGAAGTAAAACACAATAAAATGAGTATGAACTACACATCGCCGAATGGATTTGATAATGGATTTATTTTATTGTGTAAGTACCGATACTACAAGTGAAAAAAATGGAGAAGAATGCGACTTTACTTCTGACATACAAGATCTGTGCCACGCAACAGGTTGGAGAAACCACCGAATTCTGAAATATAATGAATTATATAAAATAGCTACATTCGCAACAAAATCAATGTGCAAAATTTGCCAACCACTACGACAGTACTGTGCATTCATTCGAGTTCTTTGAGATGCTATCGCTTAAGTAAAACCTTGTGTGGACCGACATAGAGCGCATATGTAAGGAACGATGCTGGATACTACAATTGAAAACTCTCGAAAAGTTCAGCCTAACTTTAAAAATGCTTAATCTTCTTATTGCAGTCTTATAAAAAAAATAGAGCATGTCATCAGATTTCACCATACACAATTTTTGTGAGAATATTTACCCAAGTACTTACATGAATTATTTTAATGTTTTCATCCTCATCCTCAGCATCACCACCACCCAGCGTCTCTTTCCCTGTCCCATTTTAAAACCTATGCTTAACTCTACAGGGATACTATTTATTTAGCAACTCTTCCAGATGTTGCTGACTTTTCTCCATCCAGTGCTTCCGTATTTTGTTCACACTATGGAAATAGATTAAAACGTGTTTGTTCTCCATGCTATAGACACAATAACAGGCTCGCTAAAAGTTCAATGGTTCGAATTAAATTAATATGGTGGAAGATTCAACAACAAAATTTTATTTTAAGAAGGTGAACACCATTTATCACGTTTTTAGCATGAAATTCGTCATTTTTGTATTAAGCGGAATATTTGATTCAAGTATAGTTTGTAATGCAAATACGCTGGAAGATGGTTTGACACATACACATAAAAAGAACACAGACTAAGAACAATATAGATTAAAGGTAAATCGTACAGGTAAGGTTAGAACATGTGGCATTCCTCGTCTTTCTTTCACACACGTATACCATATCCAATTTAAAGCAATGTACAACGTTAAGGAGTAAACCAAGTGTGTGTGTGTGTGTGTGTGTGTGTGTGTGTGTTCGGTTAAAACTGAATGTGCCTGCTGCTTTTAACACTCACTGACGATAATTCGTTTTATAGTTCTCTTATTTTCAGATCTTTCTGTATATAATATTTAACGGTCAAATCTTTTTATTCAAGTTTAATTTTTTAAAAAATTGTCCTCATATTTATGCGACCAGGAACTAAATGAATACCCTCTTTAGAATAGAAATTGAACATTTACAAATTCATATACAACATAAGCTCGTAGACTTTCTGTCATTCCAAAAGGCTAGTGAAGTAGTGGTTTCCTTGACTTAGTAGCTACTGTACGTAGATAAATGGATGAATAAATATACGAGTGAACAGGTGGAGAAAAAATATTTTTTATTTGTGGTAAAGACGATCTTATGTCACATCCCCAACCCCCAGTTTGTCATGTAGCAGCTGATGACATCCACAGGTATGGGTAAGGTAAGTTTTATTCAGTAATCTATATAATAACCACGTGGATTATGACCAGAGATATAAATGCTATACATTCCTGTGTTATAACTAAGGGACAAAGTAACGCCATAATTAATGACAACGGTTAGTATACATAACTAAGCAATTTTTGACATATCAAAAAGTGACAAAATATAAAAGGTAAAACTTCGAAAATTCAAACATCAATCACTCGAATACTTTATGTTGCTGAATCAACATGTAACACATTCTTAAGTCTTTGTAATGTTATTTATTATTAAAGAATAACCATAGAAGGCGTTATGTAGAATTTTATTCCATACAATACATCTATACAGCTTGGAAGGGGAGTAAAGTCTGCCCTGAGAATATATTTCCCATGGAACTTAAACCCTAGTGAATCTATAACACAAACCAGCTGTTGGTGTGTATCAGTTCTAGTCCAGTGTGAGATATCTGATTACATTTACAATCAAGTAATATTTTAAAGCTAATTAGAGTAAGGCTTACACTACATCTCCCCATCTGACAAGTTTACCATTAACACGAAACTTGATCTGATGACCGCATTTCTAAACAAGCTCCATTAGCTTATTTTGTTTTCTACAAGTTCAGTCTCTCAGGTGGTTTTGATAGACTTCCTGAACGTGTGAAATATCCGTTTTGAGTGGTAGGCATTGCTTTGCTTTCGTCTGAGTCAATCAATGTGTCAGGGTTTGAAGCAGTCGCTCTGAGAGGCTCTGATATTGTGGTAGGCATTGGAATTAAATTTCTCCTATTACGCCGTATCTCTCTATCTCCCTCGTCAGTTACTACCATGTATGAACGAGGTGTAGATGCCTGAGATTTGATTATCCCTGATGAAAATTGATCTTTAATCCATACTTTATTCCCTAACTGAAGTTTTTTCATATTTCGGGCGCGGTGTCGGCGATCATAATTTCTCTTTTGAGTTTTCTTTTGATAGTTTTCCGATTTCTTCAGTTTTATTAAATCTGGCCATTTCGGCTCCAAGTTGTTTGGTGCCATTGGCAGAGTAGTTTGTAATTTTCTTCCCATCAGTAATTCGGCAGGGCTATATCCATTTGGTAATGGTGTTGCGCGATATGTCAAAAGAGCTATGTAAGGGTCGTTTGCTTTTAAGCATTCTTTTAATTGTTTGAACAGCTCTTTCGGCTAGACCATTGCTCTGTTGATATTTCGGACTACTTGTAATATGCCTGAATCCATAACTTTTCGCAAAATCTTTGAGTATTGCGGATGTGTATTGTGGACCATTATCTGAAACTAATACTTCTGGTATACCATGTCGCGCAAATATTGATTTTAGATGATTGACAATTGCTTTAGAACCTGTGCCTTGCAATTTTGCTATTTCAATGTATCGTGAGAAATAATCAATCACCAAGAGATATGTTTGACCATTCAGTTAAAACAAGTCTGAAGCGACTCTTTGCCAAGGTCGACTTGGAAATTCATTTGGTATCATTGGTTCAGCTTGATCTCTTGAGTTTTCTATGCAATTTTGGCAAGTGTTCTAGCTGAGTACTTAGTCCTTTCCACCAAACTGACGTTTTGGCGCGTTCTCGGCATTTCACTATGCCTTGGTGACCATCGTGAACTCTCTCAAGGATTTCTTTTTGAAGTGATTCTGGTACTACCAGGCGTGTACCTTTCATTAAAAGACCATTTTGAATTGTAAATTCACCTCTATCTGCCCAGTACGATTATAGTTTTCCGTCCATAGCGGATTTCTCTGGCCACCCCGTTTCACAGAATTGGACAAGTTGTTTGCAAATCGAATCATTTCGATATTCAGACTTTATTTGTTCAAGTCGAGTATTTGATGCAGGCAAATTACTAACTATGAAATCAACGTAGGCGTTGGTTTCAGCCTGAAAGTCTCTGTCACTCTCAGAGTAATAAGTTAAAGGTGCTCTGGATAGAGCATCAGCAGTTAATAGATTCTTGCCAGCAACATGAACTATGTAAAAGTTGAATCTCATCAAACGCATTCTAAAGCGTTGAATTCTAGAGGGTAAATCTCCCAAGATTTTTGTTCTCATTAGTGGTACTAATGGCTTATGGTCAGTTTCAAGTTTGAATTGTGACCCAATTAAATAGCTACTAAAGATTTCACAAGCCCAAGTGATTGCAAGGGCCTCTTTTTCTATTTGAGCATAGCGTTGCTCAGTTTCTGACATACCTCGTGACGCGAACGCCACCGGTCTCAAAGTGCTACCGTACTGCTGCCGTAGCACAGCACCTAGTCCAAATGAAGATGCATCTGCAGATACAACTATTTTTATATTTGGATCATAATGTGCTAAAGTAGGTGAAGATATAATTTCTTGCTTGATACATCTAAAAGCTTGTTCTTGATCTGGACCCCAAGTCCATGAGTTTTTACTTTTCAAAAGCTTACGTAATGGTTTTGATTTTTCTGCCAAATTTGGACTAAATTTGCCAAGCTGATTTGCCATACCGATAAATCTGTAACAGAATTGAAACCGAGAGGATGGTGGATTAAATGAACAACACAAACACAATATGTGAAAGAAAATATAAATTTATGAAATAAATTATTAATGAAAAATGAGAGGATGGTGGACTAAATTTGCCAAGCTGATTTGCCATACCGATAAATCTGTAACAGAATTGTAACAGAGAGGATGGTGGATTAAATGAACAACACAAACACAATATGTGAAAGAAAATATAAATTTATGAAATAAATTATTAATGAAAAATAATGATGTATCAACACAATAACTCATACCCTCAACCCACAATTACACTCACAACCATTCACAATACATGAATAAATGAAATATCAATACAAAATAACACAGATATAAAGGGATCTCTTGGACTATACACAGATCCAAGGAACCTTTACGAAAGTTATATTACCGCAAGTATAAATTACGATAACAAACACAAAAACATCAAACTATACTATCGCACGTATGGATTGCGACAACTAGCACGAACATATACATGTATTCAATCAAGTTGCTAGCTTTTATTGAGATTCATGCAATCCCTTGAAATACTATTGTGATCTGAAATAACCATGCAAATACAACAATGTATTCAATTGTACTACAATTGCAACACACACATGTGTCTCGACCCTGTATAACCGTACGATTCACAAACAGTTGAATCGCCGCCCAGTTTCCCCGAAGACCTAGGGTTGACCAATACTTTTATCGGCCGTTTGCCCTTCACGGATCCACCACAGTTATACGTACAGACAGCATACAACATCTACTAGAACTAACGTTCCTCAATACCCTAGATGTCGCCCCGGATGTTTACAACTCAGCACCGACACTCGGACTTCTAGATTTCCGGATATTTACACGTCACGACAGATGTAGACGAACAAACAGTTCGACAGATAATTCAGATACTTCAATTCGATTGCATAATAAATCAGCAACAATTTCAGCTACGATCTCAAAGACGTTATCAGAGATGCTATCAGAGATGTTCCGCAATAAATCATCTACAAAATCAGCTACGATCTCAAAGACGTTATCAACGATGTTATCAGATGCGTTATCAGAGATGCTATTAAAGATTATCAGATGTTATCAGATGCGCTATCAGATGTTATCAGAGATGTTATCAGACGTTATCAGATGTTATCAGATGCGCTATCAGCGATGTTATCAGAGACGTTGTCAAAGATGCGTTATCAGATGTGCTATCAGATGTTATCAGATGCGCTATCAGATGTTATCAGAGATTATCAGATGTTATCAGATGCGCTATCAGAGATGCTATCAGACGCCATCAGAGATGCCATCAGATGCGCCATTAGATGCGTCATCAGATGCGCCATCAGAGACGCCATCAGATGCCATCAGAGATGCCATCAGATGCGCCATTAGATGCGTCATCAGATGCGCCATCAGCTACAATGAAGAAACCAGACTAATAATAGTTGTCTCAAAAAATAATCTAAACCTTAGATTACGCTATTGCATTTAAAGTCTAATAGTGACTAGTAATTCCAAATATTCCACGTTTAAAATCTGCATTGCAATAAAGGCATCATTATATGAAATGATAAACTGAATAAAATTCACAATAAAACGAAATATAAATTTAACACTCACCCCTTTGGCTGGAGATTGAAAGACGAGCTATCTATCCTGTGATTAGATACTTTAGGTCCCGTAATATTGATCATAAATATTCTGCCTTATATACCCTCAAATTGGTGAGCAGAAATCACGGCAAGATTACCATGCACCCTGTGAATCTAAATGTTCCGGATTTCATGTAATTCAAAGTCAGGCACATGCAAATCGTTACACGCCGCTTACCTTGGAGAAAACCACTTATTCACCCCAGGTAATGCATGTACGACGAAACAAAGAAAATGGTGAGATTAGTTTGTAAATCAATTAGAAAATAAATTTAATTTTCGCCTAATTCTGTGACAAAATCGTCGTATCTCTGTTACGCATTTCGGTGTTTCCATTTCAGTTATAGCTTTAACTTTTTCTGGATCAGGTCGGCAACCATTTTCGTCAACAATATGCCCAAGAAACCTTATGGATGGTCTCGAAAATTCACACTTTTCAGCGTTCAAAGTGACGCCGGCCTTTTGAATTGACCATTTCTAGTCTTTCGTCATGCATTTTCTGCGTTTCTCCAAAAACAAGAACATCGTCCATGTGACAGAGTGTTCCGTCAAGTCGTTCCAGAGTTTCTGACATCCTTTTTTGAAAATATTCAGGCGTAGAACTGATCCCAAATGGAAAGCGATTAAAATAAAACCTACCAAAAGGAGTAATGAAAGTTGTAAGGCGGCGTGATTCTTCTGACAGGTTTATCTGCCAAAAGCCCAAGTTTGCATCAAGTTTGGTGAAAAACTTTGCACCTGCTAGTTTTGCAAGGGATTCTTCAACTGATGGTAGTGGGTGGTTTTCTCTTTTAACCGATTCATTCAGTTTAGTTAGATCCACGCAAATTCTTACCTTACCGTTTATTTTTGGAACAACAACCATTGCAGAGCACCACTCAGTGGGCTCATCTACTTTTGAAATAACCCCCATTTGTTCCATTCTAACCAACTCCTCTTGAACTATATTCAATAAAGGGATAGGAACCTTTCTTGGGGTAGATAAGGCATAAGGTTTGGCATTTTTATCCAGAGTTATGTTATAGAACCATTTTGTTTTCCCTAGAAAAGGTAAGGGTAGGAGTTAGGGCTTAAGATATGGACGACTCCAGTACGATCCCTGAGGGAAACGTACGACCATTCGTCGACCACCGAATGCTACAGACAAGTATGCTGCGATTCAATGACAAAGACGAGCCAATTTACGATTTTCTCGTGCAATTTGAGAAACTCGCAGACGCTTATAACATTTCGACGCAACCTTTGGTGATCAACGTCTCAGTCTTTTTGCTAGGTGCAGGTCAGGAAGTTTACCACAACTTAGTGGTAACAAGTGGTCAGCCTGGCATTTGAATTTTGGAGTACCATGAATGATGCGTCACGTAATCTTTTTAAGCATTTTTCAGCTGTACTATTAGTTGACTGAATAAAGCATACAAAACAACTATATTTGAATATAAATCCTGTAGGTGATTTCAGACCTAATGATATCGATTGTTTCTGGTCTATTTTGAGACATGTATCAACATGCTCGATTTAAAAAATGAAACAATAATGATCATATGGGATTACCAAGTGTGTGGTTCAAAATGGAAAACGCTGACTGCTTTGAAAACGTATGTATGGTAACGTCTTTTGGTATCTTTCTTTAATATTTGGGGCCTTATTGCATCTATTCTTTAATGATTTTGTCTTTTGTTTTAATCAATGTAAAATTTGCTTATGTGTTTTTTTTTTGGACCAGGAAGTAAATTAAAGCACACATATCTATACAAATGGAACATTACAAAACTCAAATATTGCTTACACACACACGGTCAATGTCATCCCCAACTGCTTGTAAACGGGAATTTTAATTAACATTGTTGATCATTGGATAAACGAATAAGTACAGGGGTGAATACCTGAAAGAGTGAATGGGTGGAGATAAAACAGTTAATATTGGTGATGAAAATATAATATAGTCGTTGTCACCCTCCCTCCCAAAAATTTATTTAGCGAATAACTGCATACTGTTTGAAACTCTCTACCCCGTATACTTAGAGCTACCTTCCTACCTACTTATGAATAAGATAAAATGAGATTTATAATGATTGTATAGCAATAGTCACATTTTTACAAATTGAAATTCATCTGCAAATTCTGATATATCAATATTTGGCAGAATACGTGCATTAAGTACATATTTCTGTCTATATTTTTCTAATCTTTAACTTTGAATACGACACACTGCACAACAGTATGTATGTATGTATGTATGTATGTATGTATGTATGTATGTATGTATGTATGTATGTATGTATGTATGTGTGTGTGTGTGTGTGTGTGTGTGTGTGTGTGTGTGTGTGTGTGTGTGTACGTACGTACGTACGTAAATACTACGTATGTATGTATGTATGTATGTATGTATGTATGTATGTATGTATGTATGTATGTATGTATGTATGTATGTATGTATGTATGTATGTATGTATGTATGTACGTACGTACGTACGTAACTACTACGTATGTATGTATGTATGTATGTATGTATGTATGTATGTATGTATGTATGTATGTATGTATGTATGTATGTATGTATGTAAATACTACGTATGTATGTATGTATGTATGTATGTATGTATGTATGTATGTATGTATGTATGTATGTATGTATGCATGCATGCATGCATGCATGCATGCATGCATGCATGCAAGTGTGTGTGGGGGTGGTGGATGGATGGATGGATGAATCAACGAACAAACGAACGAACGAACGAACGAACGAACGAATGAATGAATGAATGAATGAATGAATGAATGAATGAGAGATATTCATGCAATTATAATTCCCAGAAAATTTAATTACATTTTCTTTTCTTTCAAGATTGCATAGGATTAAGCATATATCTTAAACCGTTGCGGGACAGTTACTGATCTTTCAATGGGTTCACAAGTGTCAAAAGGTAGGTGATACATGTCATTTGATTTTTAAACCTCGAGCGATTAATTTAGAGCTATATGTTTTAATAATGATTATCCTACTGAATTTGGTTTCATTAACAATTCCAAAGGTTGATGTTAATGTTTCTTTACCTGTTAAATAAAAATTAAACACAATACTTTTTATTAACTCTAAATTCCGAATAAAAAAATGAAAACAACACAGCTCAAGGAATATATGATCTAATCGAATGGTCAATCATGCAAGCATGCCAACAACAAAACAAGCAAGCAAGTAATCATTTAAATGATTCCATACTATCTAATAGGAAAGAATTTCATCTAGGTTTCAATACATTTACATGCAAGATAATGTTGAAACTCAATAAGGTCGATCAAGGAATCAATCCAACAGTTAAATAATCTTTGATCGATTGATCATTCAATCAAACGACCAATTTATAAAATAATACACAATGCTATTTGAAAATATCATAACACGATTTTTCAATAACAAAGCACGTCCAAATATTCTCGCACTTCATTTTTTATTTGTTTCATTCTCCAGAAAGGGATAGCAATACTTCCCACTATCGATTTCGCTACCTCCTATAATCCTCTATCCATAGTTTTCGTTTCTTGACCTCTAATCATTGTAGTTTTCGTTTCTTGACCTCTAATCATTGTAGTTTCCTTGTTTCTTACTCTTATAATATCACATGATCTATGAGTCTCTTCTCTACCTGTCAAATTTGTTGTCTACCTTAGCTTCTGTTGTTCTACTTCTTAAGATTTGCTTATGTTTTCCTCTCTTTATCTCTAAATATTCTCTCATCCCTGACTTTGTTCATTTTCCCAACATCATATCGTTAACAATGTCCATGTAGTTAACCTTTCCCTTTGTGAACTTCTAAGTTCATTTTATTCCAGTGTGCATCTGTTTGCCTCCCAGCATCGACTAAATATGTCCCATTGCTTAAAATCATTTCCTCATCTGAACTTAATTCTTTGCGTCAGAAAATTTTCTCATTCATTGTAGCATCTTCTACAACACTATCAATAACATTACGCCAGCGTTCCTGTTTATACCTCAAGGTGTTGTCATTCCAGTTTCCAAACTTGCCTCTATTTTATCGCACCAGTTATCCTATCCATATAATCCAATAAGCTAATATTTTTACCACTGATTTTCTACTGCGTATTTCAAGCGTTTTTTAAAAAAATGCTGTCTGTCTGTCTGTCTGTCTGTCTCTCTCTCTCTCAACACTGCGCCATTCTGTATGTTAACATCATTTACTCGTAGAAGCTATTTCTCAATATGCCAACATTTTATGACACTTCATGTACTCCTTTAACACACACACACACACACACACACACACACACGTTCTTCATAAATATGAAGTGATAATCACGCCAAAGTATTCAAAGAAGTTCATCTTCATATGTCTAAATTATCTATATTCTTATAATTCGATGATGATGATGATGCTGCTGATGATGATGATAATGATGATGATGATGATGATGATGACGATCTCTTTCTCCTGTCAGATACAAAGCCGAGGACAAGAAAAAATGTCTATACAGAAGTAGGAGATATCAAGGTGTATGTTATTCGGGGAAATGTATTTCAAGAGCATGTAGGTATTAAGAGAGAGAGAGAGAGAGAGAGAGAGAGAGAGAGAGAGAGAGAGAGAGAGAGAGAGAGAGAGGACATTGGTGGTATAATTGATGTGTAGATGCAGTGTTTAAATTTTAGTCTCTCAGGTTAAGTATATTAATATTTTCTGTTTGTCTGTCTGTTTGCGTGTAACATATAGCAATTATCAAAAATCTACATCTGCGTAAAAGCTTTGTATGGTCACAAGCCTATCCCTCTACCTGTGTAACTCTACTGCAGTATGTTAGGTATTGAATTTATTATGAGTCATTCGTTTTCTAAGAAAGATAAAACATGATTACAAAGAGTTTAAGTCCTATCAAAATAGTTGTTCCGTGTTTACGGCAAACGACCATTCTTATTCTTGTAGGAAACGGAGTTTTTCTCACACATGCGATAAAAAATCTGTTTTGATCAGAGGCGTAGCTGGGGGGGGGGGGGCAGGGGGGTACATTTGTCACCGGGCGCCAAGGTACAGGGGCGCCAAAATGAGGCTTACAACGTTACATTATAATAAGTAAACAAGGGTAATAAATTGGTCACAAGATCGCTGGGGCGCCAATTTTATAGTTCGTCCCCGGGCGCAAAATATCATCGCTACGCCTCTGGTTTTGATAACTCTACCTTTTTATATTATCTCGTCTCATCTTCTGTCAGGTCGTCTCAGTTAAACTCTTGTTGTCTTCTCTTGTGCCTGACTGAGTTGATATCAAATCCACATCAATAACAACAACATCAACAGATATATGACAATAAACAAATCACAACGCCCATAGCCCATGGTCGTTGCGGCTTAGATTGCACATCATAAATATTTTGACACACACACACACACACACACACACACACACACACACACACACACTATTGCTCGGTACACACAGCATGGTGAATTTTATCAGGACAACTCAGTACATTTCAAGGTCAGCGTTATTAAATGTAGCTAAAATTACTTAATCAGTTGTTTTTATTTAAATACTTCATATGAAACGAATTCGGTAGGCTTACTGTTATTTACATTTAACGACCTGCAAAGTTATTGAGTTACAGACCGGATAAAATTTGCATAGTTGTATGGATAGCACTATGAAAAAAACCTGCAATTAATCTATCACCGGGACTGATATTTCCTTATTTCGATGCAAATCCCAACATATATTATCATAATTACCACTCTTGCGTAAGGGGTCTCAACATATATTATCATAATTACCACTCTTGCGTAAGGGGTCTCATGATAATCAGTCCGTCTCTTCTTCTGTCTTTCCAAGAGGTGTAACTCAATAAAATGTTTCGGTATTTGCTGTAACAACCCATTTAGTCAGCTGTTTATGCTCTAATAATGTATGTATGTATGTATGTATGTATGTATGTATGTATGTATGTATGTATGTATGTATGTATGTATGTATGTATGTATGTATGTATGTATGTATGTATGTATGTATGACTGACTGACTTTATTTCCTCTTCAACAGAGATTACATCAGATTAATCAAATTCAAGATAATACAAAATCATGAAATACAACAGAAAAGTGTATATATATATATATATATATATATATATATATATATATATATATATATATATATATATATATATATATATATATATATAAAGAATACAAATCATATGGCATATAACAGTCCTTTCAAATGCACTGGATCCAGCAAGGGATCACGTGTGTCAGGGATTGATTAAGATAAATGCAAAAAACTGACAAGCAACAGTGCAAAAACTAGTATCACTCTAGCCTGAGCGCTTTCGACTCTCAATGAGTCTTTATCAAAGGCAAATACTGTACATAGACAAGACAGACAATTAAAATACAAAAACCGTGTTTACAGAACTTTACATGCCTGCTTCTACAGGAATTAAGCCTTGAAATTTATTATGTTACAACAAGTTGTTGACGCTGTAAAATGTGAAATCGATGAGCGAAAGCGACACATATGTTTTTGTATGTAAATTTATGTACGCGCAAATTATATCCCGGATATTTTATATTAGTATATTTTATATTACGCAACTGGAGTTCCGAACCCAGGAAAGAAAAGGAATCTTACTGGATACGACGCTTTCGAACATTAAAACCAAGCGGTTTAAACCAAGAAGACTAGAAAAAGACAGCCACGCACAAATTTAATTATCTTTTCCAGCTGACACATTTTCTTTTAAATAATTCTCTAAATTTGCTTAATAGCCTCTAACTACTAATATAAAATATCCGGGATATAATTTTTTATTTAAAGGAAACAAAGTAATGTTTGTCTGTCTGTCTGTATGTCTGCCTATCTATCTATCTATCTATCTATCTATCTATCTATCTATCTATCTATCTATCTATCTATCTATCTATCTATCTATCTATCTATATGTAATATGTATAGTATGTACGCTGTATCAATTATATTCCACTAGATGTATATATTGTGCACTTGCATTTATATACTTATTAAAGAAAATGTATATTTGTATTCTGTACCACTTAGTTTGTCCCAATACTCCATGTACTTATTTTTGTTAAATATGTTAGTCTTTGTTCATAATAATCTCAAATCGAGGAAATAAATGAATTTATGATATCCAATTTGCTGATATGCTTTCAAGTTTCGTTCCTGTTAATCTAAAATAATTACTGATGATTGATTTATAGAAAGATAATAATTTAACTAAATTAAAGGTGACTTACTTTGAAATAAATAAATAAATTATGCAGGCTGACGCGATGATTTGGGGGATCGACAGATCCTTGGACTTAACAAAGGGCCATTCATCTCAAGCTTTAGTGAATGCAGCTGGTGATACGTTGCAGTCAGAAATTAAAAAGAAATACCCAGGAGGTCTGACGTCGGGAAATATTGCTGTGGTCAACGCAGGCAATTTGAATTGTAAAGAAATTTATTTTATTTCCCTGGACAAATGGAACGGACAAGATACACAACAGAATGTATGATAATTTTTCTTTAGAAGTTTCGTTATTCAATGACATTAGTAGCGATAGCTTTGCAAGAAGTCTGTAATTATTTAATCCATATTAAAAAATATTAGCTATAAATGCTATATAATTCAAGAGTATTGAGTTATTCAAACTCCTGTGTTGTGTGTATGCGACCTAGTGCATGTAATGTTTAGAAATAGTTTAGGGTTAAGTTGTAAGATTCAATAGATAGTCGCAAAATATAATTCAAATTGAAAGAATTGAGACTGAAAGAAAAATATTTAGGACTGTATTTTGCAAATCTTTGATGCAGATACACTCGATCATTACGTATTCTACTGATATAAAATAGACGTGTGTAATGTTCGCCGATAAAATAGCAGTGATTAGTAACATCAATCGCAATACATGTATTTATATTGAGAATTTTCAAAACAATATTTTACTGTATCTTTTATAACTTGCATTGGATTGGACCACACGTTTTTAAAACAATATCGAGGGCCGAAATTACAAAGCAATGGCTTCATGCATATAGATAGACGATTTGTTTGATCCCTATTAACAAATATGAAAAACTTAAAAACTAAAAAAAAACTAACTATAAATAAAACTATAATACTGGTCGTGGTTCAGATTATCATATGTTTTTGAAACAGGTCCTATGGAATATTATATGGGAGTGCCTGAGCATTGCCAACAAGTCAAATTTCGTTTCGATAATCACTCCCGCCATCGGATCTGGATTCCTAGGCTACCCAACGGCGTTGGTTGCAAAAAGTATGTTTGAATGCATCAGGGAGTTCAGCCAAAAGCACCCGAAAACCACTCTGAAGATTGTCACTATTGCAGTTTACACAGAGGACAAAGCATCTTACAAAGTATGAATTTGTAAATTAATAAAAGATTACATTTAATATAATGTTAAACTTCTTTCACACATATATAGTTTAGCTTCTGTTTCAATATTTTGTGCAATTATAGTTCGAATCATTCAAGATATTAATTTATGATACCGTGACAAAGGCATATAATTATGTCTATTTTGTACATACTAAGCACGAACATAAATAATTTTTTTTAATGGAAAACCGCCAAATTTAAAATGTGCAAAAACAAAACAAAAATAGACTCAAACGCATGTCTTATAAGTTTAACATTAATTAGATATATTTCATTATCATATCAGTTAAAGTTAGAAATTAGATGAAATCTGTACAAAACACAAGAAAATATTTTGGCTGAAGAAAACGACAAGACCACATAGGTATAATATTGCAGTTGTATCAGAACATAAATGCTGACATTTAGTTTTCGACGAACTAAATTGCTATTTCAGAAATAAATTTGCCATTCAATACTTACTGTATTAGAATTGTCATTTTGAATTATTTAAATTCCAGATATACACAGCACATGCGAAAAGTATTGCTTGTCCCGGCAGTGGTACTCTCTCTCTCTCTCTCTCTCTCTCTCTCTATCTCTCTCTCTCTCTCTCTCTCTCTCTCTCGTTTAATTCTTTACTTACAAATTATCATAAATTATTCGTGCAAGACCATTTTAGTGCCACAGAATAACAGGACACCTTAATTCTTTATTTCAAGGCTTAACAAATCTCTATTTCAATGAATGAAAGCATAAGCGATTAGGACGCCAACCAAATGCTGAAAGTATCTTTTTGTTTATATTAACATTCAGTTCCATTAGAAATTAAGTAGTACACCAAACCCTACAATGATGGTTGTGGTTTGTATATCTATCCAATCCCTACAAGGATGGGGGAGGTGGTGTATATATCCAAAACAACTGTTATGTGCATTGTTTCAGTGTCATTGGTTGATTTATGGGAAATTACAATACAATGGATTCTTTTGGAAGTAATTATAGCTGACGTTAGTGAAAATGAAAAACACTTATCACGAAACAGTAAAGATCTCTATAAACTATCACGTTGTCTTTTACCATGAAGTGAGACTTATGTTCAAGTTATAATAGACCCTCAACTGGCCGTGATTCAGATTGACCATAATCCATTTGCACAGTTATAATATTCACTACGGGTACAGTTATAAACGTCGTTGAGATTATCTCGTTTATCATAGGTGCAGTTTCTTTTCGGTCACCATAGTAATCGACTTGCTTTTGGGGTTGCATTCTGTACGAGAATATAGCAATATTGAATTGCAGAGTGAAATCTGGTATTTAGAACTCGTCAATTAATTGCATCTTTATGCGTATTATCACACAGAATGTCAATAATGATTCTGAAAACATTCCCAGCAAGTTCGTATTTCTTCCTTCATCTTAGGCTTTTGATATTTCTTTCCTGTAATTGCTTTTCACACTCGATCCGACATGAAAGTTTCGAATGATTTGATTATTCCTTATTATCTTCCTGTATAAATTTAACAAACACTCTAACTGGATCAGTGTGTGATAAAATAAATAATACAAAATAAATGGCTGTTATAAACAAACAGTCAGTATCCCTTTAAATAAGATAAATGAACGTTATATCCCCATATCTACAATGTCATCTGTCAAGACTCCTTCATCACCACGCAACAGACACATAGAGAGAACCCATCTCAATATGCTAAAGTAGGAACATCATTTATGTCGCATTTTATCTCTTAGTAGCTCATCCAACAGCTTTCATCATTGTGATTATACCACATTCTGTGAACTAACGGCAATGTTGTTTCACCTCATATGCTTACCTGTATGACGTTGCTGGAACTATTCATGGCTTAAAACTGGAAATATAATCGTACAAAATAGATGACGATGACTGTGCTTGTATGTATGTATTGTACAGTTCCCAGTTCACGTCCAGTTATTAAACCAGTAGTACCGCACAGGTGGCCAAGTGGTTAGAGAGTCCGCCGCGGGAGCGGGAAGTCGTAAGTTCGATCCCCGTCCGGTCATGCCAAAGACTTACAAAAATGGTACTATCAGCTGCCTCGCTTGGCGCTCACCATTAAGAGGTTAGTGTTAGGACTGGTCGGCCTGGTGTCAGGATAATGTGACTGGGTAAGACATCATGCTATATGTCTGCGGCATGATGCCCCAGTGCTAGACATCACTATAAACTGCGACACTGCAGACATCGTAACGATATGAGGGAAAAATTGTTAAAGCTACGTTAATATGTCGAATCAAACAAACAACAAACGATTAAACCAGCATGACATCAGTTGGATACTTGACCTGATTTTGTGGCAACCATCTTTCGGGTGGAGGCATACATATATTCATTGACTCCGCTAATATAACAATTTGTTTAAAAAGAGATCTGCTGATTTATCCACAAATAAACTTTAGCATATGCGATTACAAGTCAATTGTTGGTTCTGTGTAGATTAAAAACATGATGAGCACGATTACAACTGACTTACAACCCAGAAGAGTGCCTTTTCACCCAGATTCTTTAAGATTGCTTCACTAACCAAAGGACGGTTTCTTTGAAAGATATGTTGGTTTCTATGTATTCCTAAATGCCTTTTTTAAACAAGAAGGCTTATAAAAATCTTACAATTCGAGAATGAACACTTTGCAATGCAACCGCTATATCGGTTTTGCACCAGAAAAAAACCACGCACAGTTCTATATGTAGATAAACCAAAAGACTTAGATTGCTAATAGGTCTATTATCACAATATTTGAAATGTACAGACTTCACACGAACTACGTCAACTAATGTAATTCAAATAAACAAAAGTTGTTAAATTGTGTTGTGGAGTCAATGGAAATGTATACACTTAGTTACAGAAATACAAAAGTGATACCATTTCTTACTCAGGTTTTATATCCTATTTCAGAGGCAAGCAAGACACATGTTCAAGGAAATGTTTCCGTGAAGATATACGCCGGGGCACTGACAGACTGGAGAGTAGGACTGTTTCAAATACCAGATTATACAATGCTGTTTTCATCAATACAAATATTTATGCTATTACTGTTGTAACTTTTAAAAATTCTTATTCTAATTTTGTATTTGCCAAAAACTCAAACAATACAATAATGACACAGAGTAATAATCAAATGAGACCGCCATTGTGGTGGCCTAATTGTTAGAGCTTTTGCCTCCCATGCAGGAGGTCGTCGGTTCGAACCTTGGCTGAGTGATACCAATGACTTATATAAATGATAAATGATACTAGTGATATGACTGGATCACTGTTCAAGCTAAGATAAAAAAAAATAAAATCTCTCTCTCTCTCTCTCTCTCTCTCTCTCTCTCTCTCTCTCTCTCTCTCTCTCATTAATGAAAAGGACTCTCAGATAGCTTGGTTATCCTGATTCAACTATGTTAATCAAAAGAGAACAAGCACAAATTTAGCCCATAATGTTGTAGCGCAAATTAACAGGACATTTAATACTAATTTATATGAATTTTAAGGATGACATACAGGCGTGGAATGCACAGTATTACAGCATGATGGATTTGAAGATTATAATTGTCTTATCCAAAACAAACAGTTCCAATAATTGTCAAAATAATTTCAGGTCGCGAACAATTCACCTAATAATTGTCGGGTAACTCTGCGCCTCGAATGTCTTAAATTCTATTCTCTTGACGGGAGCATGATATTGCGTACAGTCGTATGAAAGAGCACAAGTTCTCGGAGACAAAGCTAGCAATATAGGTTACATACGAACTCATTTGTTGTGCTGAATCCATGCCTTAATTGCAGGCTGATGTACTGGTGTGCAGCTGCTCGTCTAATCTTGACCTGAGCAAGGGCGGTCTTGCAAAGTCCCTTCTGCAGAAAGCAGGGTCTCAACTACAGGACGAATGCAATTTAAAATACCCACATGGAATTAAAAAGGGGCAAGTCGCAGTTGCCAAGGGCTACAATCTTCACTGTCAGAAGGTTTATTTTGGTTCTTTATCACCCTGGAGTGGCGACGGTTCAACTTGCAAACAGGTATCGGGGTGCTCTTTGCTTCTGTTAAACAATTATAAGCAATTCTGTTGTTTTTTTAAAAAATTGTTTGCTACCATATAACACGTTGCCTTTGCCCTGAACTGTAATGGTATTAACGCTTGACTTTCGTCCAGATCGGCAATAACAGAGATGTTTAATCTATTTGATGTAAATATCGTCATAGATTTTTTGTAAGTAATATTGGCGTATTAATTAATAGGTATACTTACTCTTGAATATTTAAGAGAAATATTCATCTTGATAGTTTTGTTTCTTGTTTAGTTTTTCTGCACATGATTAAAATATCACTTCGATTTGTCATATTCCACAAAATGATGTACCAATTGTTTTTGCTTTCTATTTCTTAACATATTTAATTATATTTCTGATAGGAACTTGCTCTCTTTGTTTGCGAGTGTCTGAAACTGGCGCATATATACAAGATGCAGTCGGTAGCTTTTCCCGCTCTTGGTACCGGCAGTTTGAAGTACCCTCCACAAGTGACTGCCAGCATCATTCACGCATGTGTGGAAGACTTCTGCAAGAAAAATCCTTCTTTTAATCTCCTTACATACATTGTGGTTTACGACGGAAATTCTAATGGGAAAGCAGTGAAACAGGTAATGCCAAGTTATCAAGAATTCAGTTTTGAAAAAGCTTAGAGCGATTTTGTCTGATTCTGTTCTGGAGATGTACCAAAAAGTATATATCTAACGATAATTTTACTTATAATATAAAACAGGGACTAATTCATTTCATTTACATGTACTTTTGTGCGTATACTCATAAATGGTTGATATCAACGTATGCCTACATGCTTGATACTTGGATAGCAACACAAGCCGTGCGCGTGGAGGAAGGCTTGCGACTATTCCACTCTAAGGTCCTACGTCCATCGGGAATAATTTCACGCTAAGGTCAAACATCCATGTAACGCTCATCGGGAATAATTTCACGCTAAGGTCAAACATCCATGTAACGCTCATCGGGAATAATTTCACGCTAAGGTCAAACATCCATATAACGCTCATCGGGAATAATTTCACGCTAAGGTCAAACATCCATGTAACGCTCATCGGGAATAATTTCACGCTAAGGTCAAACATCCATGTAACGCTCATCGGGAATAATTCCACTCTAAGGTCAAACGTCCAAGTAACGCTAATCGTGAATAATATTCATAATGTTTTCTTTCTTTAGATTTTTGTTTTGATTCACCTTTCTCAGCTAAAAGTAATTGTATAAAGGTTACCATTAATGTAGAAGTAGTTTTGCATTACATTGGTTCCTATGCTATTTACGATAATAAGAACATATCAAATTTAAGCAATATTTGTTTTTAAAAAGGGCAATTATCACTGTGTAGGGACTTCCCAAGAGACATGGCCTGGACCATCGGATCGGCATGGTCCGAATCCGAAGATGATGTCTGTATTGACCCGCTGTTCCAGACCATGTCACTAAATCCATCTGTAGCTAATACTATTGCTGTCCTATCGTTTTCTGTGTGCAGGGAATGGTATTTTACTTCATTAGCTTTGTGAGTCATACTACTTGACAAGCTTAACGTGACATTATCCACCAATATGGATACAGGGTAACCACGGCCACTAGTCAGACAATGGAGTATGTATCTTTGAATATTATACGCGATTTAAGTTTAATTTTCATTTAAAATTAGCACTCATGTAGAATCATAATTGATGATATGGTTGTGAATCTCATTTCAAATAATACTTCGCAGGCTTTTGATCAGGAATGGGAGAGTATTGCAGGGAACCTTCTTATAATCCCGTCTTCTTCTCCTCAGCTCCCCCCTCATCTTCTTCCTCCTCAAGGTAAGACAATATGGCCATAATCAGAAAACCCTATATATTTCTAAACACTTATGTTTCGTTGGTCCACAATTATTCAGTTAGTACTTGTTACTATAAATAGTTAAGAGTGATGTGGATGAATAGGTAGTTATTTACGATATAGTAACATCAAACATCATCAATATCCTGCTTAATTAATTACAAATACCACATTTATGATTGTACAATACATATTTTATGTTGGACATGTAAATTACGAGAAAATACAAAAGAACACACATATATACATTTTGACTGATTGCGAAGGTTAGCTGGGATCGAGCATTCAATGATTGTCAGAGATTTCAAATCGTAAAGACTGATCCAAGACAGTTTCACTTAACGTAATGCCTGTTAGTCTCAGTCGAGCTGTTTCCTTCTCATAGAAACGTGCTTATGATTTCTCTTTCTCTGGCATGAATCAGTCTAATTATCAAACAGGAGCGCCATCTATCAGCAGAAGAAACTGATGAGTGACTTTCATTCTTGTATTGCAACATGTTTTGTCCGAATCACTGGAATTTAATTACTTTGTTGATACGTGAACTAATGTTATCAAACATCACAAGCTTATGACTGATTCAGTTACTCTATCTGAACTGACATTCCCGTAGAATTATTTTGACCTTTTTACGACCCTTGTCATACTCAAAATTGGCATAGTTTTCTGAGGCAACGACATAGCAGGAACAAATTACACAGTACTGGTTCCGGATATAGCATATCAAATCTTTAGCCAAATATTCACTTCCGTTTACAGACGGTTACGTGCAGATTCATTTGAAAGCTAACATTGGTCTATAATTCGACTGTCAGACGTACTGTATTATGGCCTATGTAATATGCAACGAAAAAGATATATGACTATTTTATGGAAGTATATATCATAATACAATACAACATGCAAAATATACTTTGGTACGTTTACCTATATGACCAACACTTACAGGAAGTTTGTATCCTTTCTTAATCAGCCCCAGTACCAGCCGCAGCTAAACCGAAACCTAAACCGAGTCGGAAAGATACCAAGGACTACTTTATGTATATGTATCAGTCAGACCCAAAGACACCAAAGTATTGGGAAAAATTTCATCACAAGAAAACGGTCAAGGAATGGAACGGTAGCAAGGGCGATCTGTCCCTAAAGGTATCGTATTACTGATGAAGAAAGAAATAAAGTCTGTATTTCCAACTGATTATTAGATATAATATAAATTGCCTGATATTTCCTTTCCTTTTCTAGATTTGATGAAATACACTCGAATTCGATAAGATCAAAATTTGAAAACGTTTTTTTCATTTACCGATTTGACATCTTGAAGAAGCATTTTGCTCTCCCGATTTATGGATATTCAAAAGTTTGGCGGTATGATTAAAGCAAAACAATATATGGTTTTACTGCGCTCAGAGAAAATTATTTGCTAAATAAAAACGTAAGCTTTTTACGCATACACATATGTATTTAAGATTAAAGGAATTTTAATGAGATTATTTTGGATATTTCTAAATACGATCTGTTGATATTTTAAACCATATATTGTTTTGTTGTGAAATGCAACTCTACAGAGTCTGTCCCAAGTAACGCTATAAAATTAGTAATGATACTCTGTATCATCAAATATCATATTTCTTTACAACGTTATGGTCTAAGGTACAGCATCTCTCAAAAAGGACTGCCAATGCAAAAAATAAGTTAACCCATAAATATGTCATTATTATATTTTTAATTTATTGCTGAGACAGACATTTTTAAAAGTAACTTACGCATACATGTTATCATTTAATAGTATACATTTTTAGATTTTTCAAGTGACAGGATCAGCTTTGAGTGACATCATACAGTTGGTAAATGATACACTAAAAGAACAACCATCCTCAGACTGTAAAAACATTAAGATCAAGGAGGTACACCGATTGGAGAACTTGGAACTATTTGACAAGTATGCCAACTTCCGGCATGCTCAATTCCCAACAGTGTCCAAGAGAGGGAAACTGATACCTTTAGAACATATCCAGGCAAGCAAGAGGGGTCTGCCTCTAACCTTAAAATATACGAAACCTGGCTGTGTATTAGATCTAGACATATACCCTGAGGTGAATGAACATTACCTTTTTCATGGTACAAGAGCAGTCACACTAGATGGCATCTTTCAGCAAAGCCTTGACAACCGTCTGGCAGGCAAAGGTCTTTTTGGAAATGGTATCTACTGTGCCGAAACACCAGCAAAGAGTAACCAGTATACAGGTGTGTACATACCATTAATCGACATTGCGGTAGTCATGATGATGATGATAATGATGAACAATCATTTTTATTTACAAAGTGTTGATGATACATATAAGGTCAAAGGTTATTCCTATATTAATGAATGTATTCCACAGGGACTGCTTACTATGTTTCATGAAATGTTTGCTGTGATTCATCTAACACTTGAAATCCCAATAAAAATCATTGTGTCTAATACCTCCGTTTTTTTTGCCCTCTGATACGTGATACAAGATACATTCACTCTGCCATTATTAAATTATTACTAACCAGTTATATTGTTGAGAACAAGCAGATCAAGAGGTATGTATCATGTGGAACCAATTTATTATGAAGAATGAATTGCTGGGCAGTTCACTTTGTCCAAATGGCGACGAATCTTGTGACTTGAGAGTCACATGTCTGTCACCCTGTAATATAATTATTTTTTCTCTCAGTGTCTGCTACTTATCGTTGATTGTACATATTGTAATGAATCGTTAAACCAAATATCTATCTTTCTCATAGACCAAGCTGGAGACAAGAAAATGTTCTTGGTTCGAGCGTGCCTTGGAGAAATTTACATTCATAATGGCGGAATGTACCAGTTCAAGCGAGCTCCCTGTAAAACATGCCAGAAGGATGTGTGTTTATGCGGCATGTCTTTGTATGACTCTATTGTTGCTGAGGGAGCACTGCACTATCGAGAATTTATTCTTCATGACAGATACCAAGTCTATCCGGAATACCTTATCACTTACACTTGCAGCTGAAAATATCCTAATTGGTGCAGAATTTATTCATAATACATTAATGTCGTTCATTCTACTATTGGATCGAAGAATGTATCCAAATTAGTCTTGATACATCCACCCTAATTATATAATAGTTGTTTTAATATGGGCGTGAACAATCAGGACAAATTATATTAGAGAATATGTTCAAAGTGATTCCTTGCATTACATGTTTTTATGTTTAATTGTGCCAGAAATGTTGTAATTTACACGTATATTTTATGTTATCCGCAAACCGAGTAGTATCTACGACATAATTCACATGTATTGCTACCTAATATTTACACGGATTTCTGAATTTATCTTTAAGTCAAGGACAAAGAAACATACATTTTTAGTTAATACCCTTAAATTTTTGTTTTAATAACATAAGACTTTTGAAGGATTTAAGGACGATCTTTTATAGAAGGTTACTAACTATAGGGTGGGATGGGTGGGTGGGTTTGGCGATTTAAGTCCTGAAAATGATCCATGTTGTCAATACCGGATGTTGCAATGCTTCTCTTGCACTGTCGATGACAATGAATAAGTTTTATTTTACGATTTGTTTATAATATCCATAACAACGAGGCAAGTCTCATAGTCCGGTTTAGCGACGCTAAATTTTAAATACCGATAATTAAAACAGTAAAAAATGAAAATTATCCTAAACCCTACAATGGGAATGACATCAATCGTAAGGATATTATGTTCTCATTGTCACTAGTAATCGAGTATCGAATATAAAATAATCTCGTGATCATACCAAGCTACAACTTCGAAGGCTAGTTTATTTGAGATAGACGATGGTATGAATTGGGAAGGAGATATAAAATCAAAAGTTAAAAATCTTTTCGGTGCTGTTTACAAGTATTTTGATAATTAATATCAGTTTTCCATTATAGTTTTAGTCAATAATAATTACTTGAAGACCTTATTTAATAATATCTACACAACTGTGCCTATTTCATCAAGTCACGGTCATTCCAAACTATGTGAGAGGTTACCTTGCATTTATAAAAACCCTAGGATTTTTCTAATAGTAGGAATTTACATACATTTTTTTGGGGGACCACCATCAACTGTTTAACGAGACAGGTCTGTTCTAACTTTTAAAATCCGGAGCAGTTTCTAGGATCATTTTTATTGTTTTTTGACTATTCGACATAAACAACGCAAGATGAGCAGAACGGTGTTTGATTATACAATGGTTATTTTATTTTGGTAAATTGATACTGAAATATCGTAAAGTCATCCCCACATGCCAGATTGCCGGGATCTGACAACTCAGCCGATAACGTAAGCCTTTTCCCCATCTTCCAAACAATAAAATACAAGGGACATGTAGAGCGAGGTAAAATACACCAATAATGAAAAGACAAGAAAAACACTCTCTTGCCGTCAATACTGGGTCATAGGTCCATTAATTTTTTGTACATATACGGCAGATGGTAAATGTAATATATGATGTAATCACAGTCATAATTTCTAAACTAGTTAAATAAATTTGATGCTCTCTGTCTCCTCCTTCATTCCTCTCGTTCTTTCTCTTTTTCTGTCTCTGTGCGTCTGTCTGCATGTCTCTCTCATAAAATCCTTATTGTAGATATTGATTGTAGATATTGAACCAAAACAACATACACAGAATCAATAAATGGAGATTGTATTCCCAAAGAATTCACCAGGATAGTTTCAACTCTGAGTAAATACACATGAAAAAGCAATTTGTCATTATGACATTGGCATGATATCTTGCACAGAAACAAATAAGAAGAAAACCTGGATGTGATCCATATATATATATATATATATATATATATATATATATATATATATATATATATATATATATATATATATATATATATATATATGGACTACAGTCAGGTTTTCTTGTTGCTTGTTTCAACGGTGAATTCGTTGGAAATAAAATATTTTTTTTCCTTCTGTGTAATGTGTATGTCATTTTGGTTCAATATCTACAATCATTATCTATAATAAGGATTTTCTTTTCAATCTGAATAGTAACCTTATTGATTTGTTTTTCAATGTTGTTAAATCTAATGTTCATTATTTGTTATTTGTTATGCATTTGTGATAATTTAGTGTTTAAATGAGTTTAGAGTTTCATGCATTATTTATAAGATATATATATATATATATATATATATATATATATATATATATATATATATATATATATATATATATATATATATATATATATATTGTTGATAAAGGTGTTTATTGTATCTGTGATACTACTAATTTATACATATTTTACTATCCTATCCCTGATTAATATATATGTTTAAATGTAGATGGGTAATTTTGTTTCTAAAATGTGGCTATTTTCACATTATGAACAAAAGAATGAAAATACCTCACCCCCAGAAGATGTCGTGCCATGTTCAAATGGTATTTCGTTTTTCTTTCTTCCATCATCTTCTTATTGCTGTTATCTCAGCACTACGAGTTATAATCTTTCGAGAATTATTGTCCACTTGGCCTAATATTTACTATTTTATAAACTGTATAGGATTTAGATTAAGTAGGATTAAGTTTAATTTTCTATTTAATAATAGTTTAATAATTCATTTTCTATTATGGAATGCTGTTATGACTGCAAATATTAAGAAACCTAAATGAAATAAAAAGTTCATTATGCAGCTTTCTGAGTCTTTTGTCTTCAAGGTTAATAGTTATTACACATCCATAGAGTTTCATTTTCATTACACATCCATAGAGTTTCATTTTCATTACACATCCATAGTTTCATTTCCATTACACATCCATAGAGTTTCATTTCCATTACACATCCATAGAGTTTCATTTTCATTACACATCGATAGGGTTTCATTTTCATTACACATCGATAGAGTTTCATTTTCATTACACATCCATAGAGTTTCATTTTCATTACATATCCATAGAGTTTCATTTTCATTACACATCCATAGAGTTTCATTTTGCTATGAAATAATTGGAATTAGTTACAAGCACATAGATCTGGTAGCATCAATATCCATGCCCGGGAGTTGGTATCATTAAAAATATTACAACGATATCCATCAATTCAAGAGTAATAACAATAATAATATTTTCAAGATGGCCGTACTGCGGCTATATTGAATGCAAGATGATCAACACCGTTTTCACTTACAACCAAATTAGTATTATAATAAGTACAGACGAAAGCACAGCATTAGTATGACTATCCATTTGGGATGAGAAAAGTTTCAAGTGTCTTCAAGATGGAAGTTGACATTATAGTTATGGGTGTGATTCAGACTATAGACAGTTATTTAGCTTGATTTACCTCCCCCCCAATCAAAACATGATTGTCACTGAAACGTGCATTGTACAAAACAATAATGTTTTAGTAATGTGCATATCACAGATATCGAAACGAATTTAAAAACTCTGTCTGATCTGCACACACACACACACACACACACACACACACACACACACACACACACACACATATGTATATATATATATATATATATATATATATATATATATATATATATATATATATATATATATATATATATAGTAAAAGTTGTGAGGTTGGGTTAATCAAAAAATGATTAGATTATGAAACCGTACAACTCCATATTGATACTGACTTAACGAAGTTCTTGTAAGTTTCAGTAGGTCAGGCATGATAACGTATATCCATTTCCTCAGTTTTGCAATCTTTACGTGACTTAAAACCATTACTCTTTACGTGACTTAAAACCATTACTCTTTACGTGACTTAAAACCATTACCTTGATTCCAAATTAAAATTGTATTGAAAGTTTTTATTCCAGTAACAAATGGAAGTATGTTAGAACAAGAAAGATGTAATAAGATAACCGGGTTGGGTTCGGATTTACAACAAAACACTTCTGATAGTGACAAAAAGCCAGAATTTACTGATGAATGACTAAAATGAAGGGAAAAAAAGAATTTTGATTAATACCTGCGTGAATAAGTTCCAATTATTGGAAAAATTAACGCATTACACACAAACCTAAGAATGGAACATAAATGTGAGTACAAGTAAATGGCCTTACATTGTACAAAGATAAAAGTTAATGGTTCTGTTATGAAAGTTTTCTGTTATCTATGTTGTGACTAACTTTTCATAACCTTCTTCTCATTTCTTGCTCTGAGAAGGAATTACTCGTAAGTTAGGAAGCGTCGATATCCATGGTGTGTGAGAGAGAGAGAGAGAGAGAGAGAGAGAGAGAGAGAGAGAGAGAGAGAGAGAGAGAGAGAGAGAGAGAGAGAGAGAGAGAGAGAATTCAGGCTCTCTTAAAAGCGTGCCGCCACGATGATAAACCAGCTACACTACATCTGAAATGATAAGGCGAAGATCTATTTCCTCGTCGATAGGAGCTGACTTTTATTTAATTAAACAACACAAATATATTGACTACATTCTAGAAACACATCTAAAAACTTTATAATAAAAGTTCATGCAATACATATTAGATTTTCCTTTTTCAAACTTTCCAACTTCATTTATTCGTATAACTTCTGCATTTTACAATATTATACAAATAGTTAGGTCTCAATCAATTTCAAGATAGCCAAAAGTGTAAGATGTAATTACTATAGTTAATGTAACAATTAATTTAAAGAAATGCATTTTACTTATTTTAAAATAGAATATAGATTTAAAATATGATGCTAGATAATATTCTTTCTTACTTAAAGAATACTTTATTTCAATCATTAAATCAAAACATGAAGTTGGTAGCAATTTCAACCTTACAATAAAAATTACATGAATATAATTAAATAATAATTCTTTAGAACATTTAAACATTCCGTTACAATATATTATAAATAAAAGTATTAAGTGAACAATGTTGCTAACATAACAATGTTACTATTAAAATAACAAACATTAAAAGTACTTATTCCTGAAGAAGTTACGACAAATACAATTGTTTTACCTGAAATGATAAGGCGAAGATCTATTTCCTCGTCGATAGGAACTGACTTGACCCTTTAATGCGCGGTCTATTTATACGCATCTGGTGTCAGGTTTAAGGTATCGGAGAGGAAATACGGTCGTTCTCCTTTCAGGTAAGGATTAGTTTCTCCCGGTCATAACCGGCTTAATTTGACGTCATCTGACATAAGGTACAACTCAGATTTGTAGTTTATCTATATTCGTTTGGCACTAGTTAGATCCAAACATGATAATTCCTTAATATTCTAAACCAAAAACATGTTTAATATATTAAGCCAGCAGCAATGTCTGTCCATCATTAGATAAGAACCATTTTGTATTTAAGTCAGTACGGAGGTTTGTTCTATGTTTTACTGATAAGACTTAGGGGCTGACTGATTTTTGCTTCATAACCTATTTCCACACAATAATGTACATTCGTATAGCTAGTGATTTGTTTGCTATAAATGAATAAAACATTACTTTTATAATACAATTTAAAGAGAATTGCAATCTTATTAATTTTACTAAAAAATCAATTCCTAACAGTTCACAGGAATTTCACACGACGAAAAGAATGATTTGTTTCACCAAATAGTAAAAGTAATGTGTTTTACTCAGCAGAAATGAAGTATTCACTCGAATAGTTAAAATGATCTACTTTGCTCAAATAGAAAATGATGACAAAATGGGACAGACATCATACAATATATTTTATACAATCCCAAAACACTGCATATAACAAATACCAAATAAGCCCACGTTAAAAGAAAAATTTATGGAGTTACACAAAACACTTCGTCACTAGAATACTTGGCTACTAGTCACACTGAGCAATCAAGCAGTCACCTTAAAAGGTAATCACCGTCCCTAATTCAATCACTTAGTCAATCAGCGTCCATCAATCGGTCAGCAAAGCCCAATCACCTGCTACTCAAGTAGGAAAACACTGGTCAATCAGCTATACGGCTGCGATGGTCAGGTTTATGGTCAGATTTACAACTGCTAACTGTCAACTCTGATCAGCTGAAAATAAATCTAACACCATGTACTAAGAATGACACGGGCATATTCGATAATTTATGACGCTATATACGGCAAGCTATCCAAATTACATTATCGGCACAACATTACAATGCAATAAACAGGTTCAGAGGTGAACCTACCTGTATCCGATATAGAATTCTATGGTACTAAACGTCTCTTTATAAAATGCAACTTTATCGCAAATTATAGATCTCTTGTTATTTCACATACAAGAATAGAACATATTTGTATTATCTACGCAAGCCGGAACTACATAGGAGAGAGAGAGAGAGAGAGAGAGAGAGAGAGAGAGAGAGAGAGAGAGAGAGAGAGAGAGAGAGAGAGAGAGAGAGAGAGAGAGAGAGAGAGATTGGCGAGTGTGTAGTGGTGTAAACAAGAAAATGAGCAGTCTGTGTCATTGTGTCATGAACCCTTATAAGGATGTCCAGAAGGCAAATCTTCAGAAGGTCCTGGATTTTAAGCGCTTCAGGGGCATACTTGTGATCCTCAGTATTAATGAAAACTCACTCTTGGAAACAATCTCGTTGATCTGAGCTTTATTTGTTGAAGGAACATGCCATTAGGACTATTGTAAATCACATTTTATACCTGTACGTGTTCGTCTCGGTCCTAAATGTGTTATCAGTTTTGGATAGCATTTGGATCTGTTCGCGACTATTATCATGCGCGAAGCAAAGACTCGCCAAAGCTATGATTTAGAAATGTGGTCGGCAAACTAAGGTATGCGGGCCAAATTCTGCCCGCCGCCTTTTTTTGTACGGCCCGTGAACTATGAATAGATATTACATTTTCAATATCTTTAAAAGTACGCTCGATAACGGAATGGTCGACTACCGAGTTTTGTTACTATGTTGCGACTGAAGAGGTGCGAGACAGGCCGTATGGGGCGCTACTGTAGCTACACATCCACACGCTTGTTGGTGGCGACCCCTGCCGTGAAGTCCTTGAGATTGAATCTTAAGCCAGTCAAGCAGGCTGAAAGGACACAGGTAGCGAATAATAAACAGCGCTGTCAAGGTTTCACGCATACCATTGCTACTAAGGCTGCAGTCAAAACGCAACAATATAAGTCACTGAGTTTGAGTTACATAATGTCCGTGCTGATTTACAAGATTCTTTTGATGTTGTTCTGATTGAATACGAGTCGGGTAAAGATGCAGTAATACTTCTGTCAATGATGTATTCAGGAATTGACGTTACAGCGCACAGGTACCTCCACGATTAAATTGAAATAATTTTCCTTGTGTAATTGATATTATCTTTTAGCCTTCACAATGATTATTTTTTTTTTAAATGCACAAAATATGTGGATTCATAGCGGTCCACTTACAATATTTATTTGTATAGACACAGAGGCTTTTAATGGTGAATTGACAAAGATATTGAAAAGATTCTAGAGATGTTAAAAATATTCGCTAAGCTCATTTAGTTAATTACATTTTAAATTGTAATACCATACGTATGGATTTGTACTGTAAGATGAATTTATGTATCAAATGCGTAAATTGCTTCATTGACATGTTTCTTGGTTGAAGATATCATGTAATAGTTTAGTTAAACACCACATGATCCAACAAGGACAAGTTTTTGAAATAGAGGTTATGTATTTCCGTTAAAGGTAATTGACCGATTACCTAATTTGCTATAGTTAACTACGTAACCTTTGTTTACTTTAAAGTTATTTAGACATACGCAGAATGATTCATTCAAGTAGTGTATTGTAATAACTCGGTATTACCCGTTAATTTAATATTTAAAAGGATTATTTCTCAGGATCATTCATTAAATAAGTATTACTCGGAATTATTCATTTTTAATAGTGTTACCCGTCTTGTTACAGTTCTTGAGAGGATTGATTCATTTTATTAATTTTAATCATTCGTGATCTAATATTCATTGAGAGGCTAAATGGGTGTATGATATCTGTACGGAGTTAATGTGAAACATTCAAAGACAGAATTACTGCGAATTCAGTTTAAAGACATTTTAATTTATAACATAGTGATTTGTCTGTATTGCAGGTAGCAGCAAGAAGGGTGAACAGACCGAAATTATTTCAGACAAAATAAAAAAATAAACCAAAACTAATTCAGAAAAACTAATAAAAGTGAACAGACCAAGTTTTCAAACAAAAATAAAACCTCTACTCAGAGAGAGAGAGAGAGAGAGAGAGAGAGAGAGAGAGAGAGAGAGAGAGAGAGAGAGAGAGAGAGAGAGAGAGTAAATAGACCAAGTTTTCAAACAAAAATTAAACCTCTCCGGAGAGTGTAAATAGACTAAGTTTTCAAACAAACATAAAACCTCTAAGGAGACCGAAACTAATTCAGACAAAATAAAAATAAAAATGACAGTTTTGGTTTCAACCGAAGTTTCTTTTAGGTAAAAGTCTTAGACGAA
This sequence comes from Unio pictorum, assembly GCA_030141615.1. Lineage (NCBI taxonomy): Eukaryota > Metazoa > Mollusca > Bivalvia > Unionida > Unionidae > Unio > Unio pictorum. The sequence goes on along the minus strand of JARLTB010000039.1, from coordinate 3,101,060 downwards.
ACTCCTTTCGGATTTCACATACAAATTTGTAAAGTCTCTCCTCCTAAGTCAATCAAATTATTGGACTGGTCAGTGAGTTTAAAATTAATTCTCGTTGATGAATCATTATGACATCGCATATACACTGGATTTGTTGAATGTTCAATTATTAAAAATCCGGGTGGAGCCGTTGGTGCAAATGAATATAAAATGTATCCCTACTGGGCTTGATTTGATCTTTCGAGATCTATTTGGTAACTTCCATCAATAACATCACATACTAGATTTACTGCAATCACCGAGGATATATTAACATTCTGAGGAGAAATATGTCTACCACCATTGTCTGGGTCATTATTATGTTTGAGGATGGTTGTTTGTGGTTGTGTTATTTTTTTCCATGCGGCGAATATTTGTAGGAAATACTCATCTATGACATCACTGACGGATTTTCTTAATTGGTCTACATTATATTCAGGAAGCGTAAATGCTGAAATATCTTCTACACGTATATTATATGCTTTTGAAAATTTTATTCTTGTTTTAAGATGTGTATCATTTAAGATCGTTTGAATAATTCGTAATTGAAATGCTTCCATGTCAGCGATTATTTGATTACATGCTTCTATGTATTTGATGATTTCATCTCTCGGAGATTCTTTAAAAAAATTTCTCTGAGTATATGTCTATATTTTTCAAATTCATTATTTATTTTTATGAAATGTTCAGTAATTCTACTTGGAATTACAAGAGACCACCCACCACCTGGTTCTATCCACCCACGAAAAGAACCCAGAACTCGAACATTTCCATCGTACGATATCATTGCATCATGCTATGATTCTTTATCTGAAGTATAATCAGCTTTTTTAGGTTCGGGAAGATTTGATAAGATGGTGCCTGAGGTAGGATTTCAGGCCATGCTAGCACGGTTCTAATAGAACTCTAATAGATATCTACAGCATACCCGGGTGAGTTTATCTCAATGTCGGATGATAATGTTGGTTTATGAACTGTTATAGCGATTTTTGATTCTTTTCACGTAATCGATTTTATTCTACGCTGTAATTCATTATTGATCTGTTCGATTTGGTAAGACCCAGGTGATGAGGTTTATTTTTACTCGCAAACACCAAGGAATTATTCGGTTGATGACCAACAAATGATTTTGATCTAATATTCAGCCAGCTGTGGTATACTCGTATACTAGCACTATCTCCTTAACCGGAATCGCAGTGGGGAAATTCACACTGAATTCAGGGTTGGTTGAGTTTGTTGAGATCATGGTTGTTTTCTTGCGACGTTGTGTTCGTGGCTATTTTTTGAAGTAATTCCGTTGTTGACGTTGATGCTGATGTCATCGCCATTGTTATTATTGTGCTGTTTTTCTAATGTTGATGTTACGCTGTGGTAAATGTTGATGTTACGCTGTGGTAGATGTTCATCATCGCGGAGAATTCGTTATCTAATAGTGTTGTGTCATCGAGACTAGATGATATCAGCGACGATAATTGGGGATACGCGGCTGATGCAATATGTAACTTATTATATACTCGTGTAGCTTATTCTGACTGCATGTGAATATATGTTTTCTGATGATGCTAAGAATCCTTGTAATTTTTGTCGCCGATGACACACAAAATGTGACAGCTACAGGTGCCAGCGCTGTTATCGCTGATATCAATATACCCGTTCCAGCAATTACACTTGAAGCCGAATGCACAATAATATCAACTCTGGTATTTCGCCTGCGGTATTTTTTTTAATCTTCGCATACTCGTCAATAAGAGCTTTTAGTTTAGTTTGAAACTCACGGACTTAGTCATATCGATATTGTTGGACATTTATTATACTATTTATTTAAATGAATTACAATTTCAACGTAGTATGGCATTGATACCCGAGCAAATCACCACTGACAGAGGTGATTATAATTGTTCCCATGGCGCCCTTATCTATTATTGCACTTGCAGTATTAATTCCTATAGATGTATCCGATGATACTTCAAAATGTACTCCTGAAAGCATGGTCAATCTATAGATACCTCTGACTTCAGTGATAATATTAATAATATTATTGTGAGGTGTCCAGTCGAAAGATCCTTGATGTGTCGAGTACACGGTATTAATATTTTGTTTATGTGGTATCTTGATTTTATCAAGCCGGGTCGCGATAGCAGGAAAATCACTAACGATATTGCCCTGTGTTTGTTTAATCGTATCAATATTTGTTTTATCAGAACGTTTCATTGGGACAGTCATCGGAGTACCAAAGAAATTATCCATGGTTTCATCCGATTTTCTAAAATTCCTATGGAGGTTTACAAACGCACCTACACGCACATCATACTCAGCTCGCAACGTCAGTAGTTTATCATCTGTGGTTTTATGATCAGATTTCAGCGTTGTATGTTTATTGTCTAACACATCTACATAATTTTGTGTCACAGCATCAGTATCCAGTGTTGGATTGCCAAGTGTGGTTATTTTATTTGAGTTCATGTCGAGCGGACCTGTCATTGTGTCACCAGATTGTTTTACTCGATTGTTGATACTATCTATCACAGTTGGTAAAAGAACTAATGGTTTAATCTTACCGGTGGAATCAAACACTGCTAGGGAATTATCGGTTACTCCATTTATTTTAACAAGAATATCATTCAGGAAAACATCACTCGTTTTCAATTTCACTTGTTTATCTTGAAATACGACTATTTCGTTTGGATTCACACTTGCAAGGTTTAACATCTCGGATATTTCATCTTCGATTATTTTTTTTACATCTTTGGTTGCAGATATTTCTCCGGTGGTTTTCTTCCGGCTTGAGAGAGATCTTCCCCAAACATCAATCATTATATTTAAAGCTCTCTCTAGAAAGCGATTACTCGTATATTCGTGAACGGTTTTATGGGGTGGTTTAGTTGATGATGATATAGCGCTAAGTACATTTAATACCGCATATTGGTGGGTCGGTCATTTTCTGTGTTGGTAGCGTGGAGTACCAGCGATGAATTTGTAATTGATGTATATAACGCATACATTCTTTAGGTGGCGCTAACCCAAATGAATAAAAAAACAATTACACGCGGCTCAATCGCGTATGCAACCCAGTGAGTTCCAGGTCCGGTGCTGTTATCGAGATTAATGATACCGGTTTTAGCGCTGTTTGGTTGTTGTGGTAATTGATCTCGCAGAAAACACCTCTAAAGCTTTTTATCGCTAATTTTTTAGCAGCATCGAGTAAATCAAAATTTGACAGCGGAGTTTTTAAACTGTCCCTTGTAGTCTCAGGCCGTTTCCGCTGTACCACGAATACGGAGTTCCTGGTAGTCTTAGACCCTTTCCTTTTACTGATCGTCTCTTTTTTTTTGTATCTGCTCGCAGTCGCCTTCTTTAGTACCATCCCAGCGGCGGTACCAACAGCTCCAAGAACGGCAGCTTTCGCGACCGCGGGGGCGGCGGCGGCAATTAGCACTGCTAACGCAGCGAAAAGTGGAAATATACCACCTGATTTTATCATGTCTTTGATCGCGGACGCAGAGAGAGTGACCTGAACACCATTTTTAAAAATATCTTTGCTAGCATCATTGAAATGCTTAATCTGACGAGCTGTCAGAGATAGTTTTTTTTCTGACACCAGACATCTGATTGTGTTTTAGCGATATTGTAGTTCCACATTTTTTTTAGCTGAATCCGATTTCAACTTTTTAATCTGACCAGGAGTCAGAGTAACACTAACATGACTATATGACATTTAATTTAATACGAGATTGATCTAATTGTCTACGTGTTTTTGAAAACATTTACATGTTTTCGAAAATATTACATATTTTCCACTGGCGCATCAACTACCCTCATTCGTCCACCAACGCCTTTGAGTAGCATTGATTTGTCACTGAGTATGACAGCAATTGCTCTGTAACCACCAGCGGGAGGATCGGTTACACGAGCTCGGAAATGTATATCAACGATGGACTGTCTGGTTAAATCAAGATGTTCCAACGAAAAATAATAAATCGGATATCGATTTCTAAAATCTAATTGTGATATTTGCAGACCGGTATCTACATTATTATCACGTCCCATAAATGTCGGCAAACGATGTTACCCGTGTACTATTTGGTTTTGTCCGTAATCAAGTCAAATATCCTCGGATGGTTCTTGTTGGCCTTTTATCCTCAACGAGACTTTAATAACACCTAGTTGATCAAATATCATATGGCTGCGTGTTTGTGAATTTAATCGTTTCTTATCCTGTAACTCAACAAATATATGCCGCGGCGCAGAAACACCTTGATTTGATGCCATGTGCCATGTAAATATACCGTTAACAGAAGTCTCCATAATATCTGTTGTTGTCGTTAGCCATGATATGAATGATTTACCACCTGTATCCATAAATGATAGTAATTTTTCCTCTGCGGTGATTGATGGAGTCATTACTGGCATCCACAATGAAAGTTTTGTTATATTTACCTTACCATCAGCAACACCAGCACCATGCCTGATTACATCATTATCATCACCTTTTCGCACGAGGACTACTGTATGTTTCGCTCCAAGGATAACCCTTCTAACATTTCTGCGAAATCCGAAAATATGAGATAACGGAAGATTTGAAGATTTTATTATATATTTCTCGATCTAAATCGCGATTTCAAACCGCTTCTCGCTATCATATTTGCAGTAATATTCCCCTGAGCATTAAATCCTTCATTTATTCGCTCTGCTATTTTTGATATACCGCGCTGTTTATTATTTTGCTAACAGTCGCAAGCATAATCTCCGTAGATGGTAGTTTTCCCAGTGATGTTTTTTTTTTCGTCGTCGAATCAGTGTTATTAGTTTTTCTTTGGCCGCGGAAAATGCTTTACCGGAAACATCACCAACAGCGCTAATTCCTTTATCACAAATAACATCAATTGCTTGTATCGATAATTGTTTTGCGATTGGTGCTATATTTGGAGCCATCCTTGCAAATAACCCTTGAATAACATTACCGAGACCATCTCCATAATATACCTTATAAATAGGCAATCGTGAATTTACCACGTAAGTCATAGTTGGCTTATAGTGGTTGTAGTGTATGATCATTTTATTTAAATGCTATTTATCTAATCAGTGATAAATCACCGGTGACAAAGTCACCAGTGATAAGTCATCAGCGACAAGTCACCAATGACATTAGTCACTAAGGTAATCATCAACGAATTCATCAATAAATTCTCGATATACACCAATATCCATTATACCACCTTCAAATAGTCGTCTGCATATATCAGGGGCCTCATTAATTATTTCCGGTGAGTTATTTCCAGCTCGTTTTCCCCCGATGAGAATTTCTAATCGTGCTATGTCGGAGAAAATTGTATTAGGACAGGGAACACGTCCACTACAATGGGTTCCAGATGGAGTTACACTCTGAGAAAATCACTTACCGGTAGCACCAGTTGCCCCTTGCGTATCATCATATTCTTCTTCAGGTCCAAATCCCAAACTTACTAAAATATCATCCTCATCCTTTATTCTTTCTTGTTGAGGTGATTAAGACATTTGCTTTGAAGATTGTTGTCTTTTCCTTTGCAATTTTCGCGGTTTTGTTTAACTATTACTTACTGTTTAGTTCTTCATATTGATCATACACTTTACTTACCGCATAGAGATATCCCCTATACGATATATTTTTGTATCAATTCGACTTGTGTTAGTTTTGATTTTATAAAATACATCAGCCCACTGTTCTATATTTCTATTATATCCCTTATATTTCGGATTCAACATTTTCCCCTTATTTTCATAAGTCGTAACAACAAGAGCAGGAAGTCCTTTTCGATCACTTTTATCGATTACTGTTAAAGGCCCCTCAGTAAATCTATCGCGTAAGTCCTCGATTATTTCTTCACCGCTTTTTTTCGGACCGGATTGAAACCTTGCTGGTTGTGTTATTGCAGGAGGAAGATTTTGTAAAAGTCTAGATGTTTGTCTGGTTCTGTCCGCGATTTTTTTAAGTTCAGGAAGAACACCTTTCTTTGTTTCTTCCTCATCTCCTTCTTTTCCATATCTAACCTCTTTAGTGGTTGTAGTAACAGGTTTGAATAATTGTTCAGCACCTATTGAAAAATCAACTTGAGATAACTGTCGAGCTTGCAATTTATTTCTAACAGAATCTGTCACAGGGATAAATCTCTTTATTGCTTCTAATCGCTCTCGATCAAGTCTGGGTGTTAATGATTCTCCTACCATTATTGTTAGATATATAAATATATTAGATATGATTTAATTGTAGCAGCTAACAAACCCATGACAACAAAGGCAATTTCTATTGTTGAAAACATTTACATGTTTTCGCAGTGATCTTTTCGGTGATAAAATCACTGCGTAAGGATTTTCACAGTATTTTACCTCCGTGTTACGCGGTGATAAAAATAACATATCTAGTTGCATTATTATTATCTGGAAGGCATTCAAACTTCCTAGTAGTGTTTTATTGTGTTTGTTTACAAACTTCCTGGTATATTTCGTTTTTAACTAGCAGCAGAGGGGGTGAACAGACCAACTTTTATAGGCGTTTGTTTGGCAAACTGATGCTTCCTCAGGGGGTGAACAGATCAACTTTTTAGGCGTTAGATAGACTTCCTTTTCGTTAATATTTACTAGAAAGGTTTATTTGACAAACTGAGGCTTCCTAGTAAATATATAATAACGGGGTCCATTCGTCAAACTAAGGCTTCCTTGTAGGGTCCATTTGGCAAAAGAAAAAGACGCCATGTCGTTGGAGTTCACCCCCTCTGGTGCTATGGTTAACAATTGTTTAACAATGAAAATCACTATGATAAAAATTATTTACGATTTTACAAACAGACTAATTTGTAAGACTTCGCCTTGTAAATCAATTAGATTATTTGACTTGTCAGTGAGTCTGAAATTAATTCTCGTTAGCGAATCATTATGACATCCATATAGACTGGATTAATTGGGTTCTCAATGATTAGAAATCCTGGAGGAGCTATTGGTGCAAATGAATACTGCTGAGCTTGATTTGATCGCTCGAGATTTATTTGATAGCTTCCTTCGATAACATCACATACTAAATTCAATGCTATCACCGTGGTTATATTCACGTTGAACGGAGCGATATGCCTGCCGCCTCCGTCTGGGTCATTATTATGTGTCAGGATAGTTGTTTGTGGTTGTGGTGCTGTTTTTTTTCCCATGCGTCATGAATTTTTTGGAAACCTTCATCAATGGCATCATTGAGAGATTTTTGTAGTTCTGAGATATTATATCCTGGTAGTTTGAACTCAGGAATATCTTCTACGCGTATATTATTTTTTAACGCAAACAACGTTCTCGTTTTAGGATTATCGTCATCTAATATCTCTTGAATAATTTTCAAATAAAATATTTCCATGTCATTGATGATTTTATTAAATGTTTCTACGACACTGATAAATTCATCTCGGGTGAGAGTACCGGATTTAAGAGATATTTACAATATCGAAATATCGAAATTGAGCGATGTGAAATTTTCAGTGATTTTATCCTGATCAATTAAGTAATATCTTGGGTCGCTCTCTTCTATTACTTTAATGAAAAAATACAGTTTATCGTAATCTCTATAGCTTTTTATTGGATTATCAGATTTTATCCTGTTGGTGGTATAATCAGATTTTTTCGGTTCAGGTGGTATGTTATCCTGTCGAGGTGGTATTTCAGGCCATCCTAGTACGGTTCTTATAGAACTTTGATAGATATCTACGACATAACTAGATGAGTTTATATCGATCGCAGATGATAGCGTCGGCTCGTGAACCGTTATAGCGATTTTCGATTCTGCTCCAGTAATTGATTTTATTCTACGCTGGAATTCAGCATTGATTTGTTAGATTTGATATGACCCAGATGGTATCGAAACAACGTTCCAGTCTGGAGTTACATCGGGTTTATTCTTATTTGCAAATACCAAGGAATTATTCGGTTGTTGACCGCCAAATGCTACCGACCTAATATTAGGCCAGCAATGGTACATTCTTAGTTTTGCTAGCGCTATTTCTTTCACGGGAATCGGAATCGGGAAATTCACACTGAATTCAGGATTGGTTGAGGTTATTGTCATCATGCTGGTCATCATCGGTGTGGTATTTTCCGTTATTTGTTGAATCGGTTCGGTATTCTTTACTATTCGTTGAAGTAGTTCCTGTGGTGTTGTCATCGTTATTATATTCATGTTGTCGCTCTAATTTTGATATCGCGGAATCATAAATACTTACTATCGCTGAGAACTCACTATCTGATATTAATGTATCATCGAGCGATGACGATATCATCGAGGATAATTGCGAGTACACGGTTGATACAACATTAAATTTAATTAAGCAATCCTGCATTTTACGCTGACTGCATGATGATATTTTTTTTGTTATAATCGAAATTATTCCCGCAATTGTTGTCGCCGCGGATATACAAATTGGAACAGCTATCGGAGCAATCATTGTCACCGAAGATAGTATAATTCCGGCTCCGGCGATTACACCACTCACCGAGTACACGGTAACATCAATTGCGGTGATTCTTCGTCGATATTTTTTTAATTTTTATTTGATACTCCTCAGTGAGGGTTTTGAGTCTATTTTGAAATTCTCTGACCTGATCATAGCGATATTGAGATACTGAAGGTACCGTTGATGACATTTTATTCTCAAATCAGTTTACGATTTCAATTGAAACCGCTAGTGAAATTGCTTTGCAATTTTCAGTTTAGTTGTTTACTCAAATCTGCTACGAATTCCACGTACCATGATACCGAAATTCTAACCAAATTTTTATCAGTGGATGCTATCGTGAACTGTTCAGTTGTATCCTTGTCGATGATTGTTGATATCGTATTGTTGACCCCAGATGAACTCGATGATGATATATTAAATTGAGTTGGTGTCACTAGTGTTAATCGATAAATACCTTTGACGGTTGCAGTGATATCTAATTTGTTGTTTGTGGGTGTCCACGCAAATGATCCGTGTTGGATCGTGTATGTTACGTTATTGGTTTTCGCACGAGGGATTTTTGTTTTTTCAACGATTGTTATCATCCTCGTTGCATCTTCCCTGATTGCCTCAATGGTGTTTTTCATCTCATCGATGGATTTTTTAATATCAGGAAGTTTTATATTAATTTTATCCAGCGTGGTTGCAAAAAATTTCTCAATGATATTTTTACGAAATGATGTAAACTTTTCAACGTGATCTGCATATTTGCTTTGAAGTGTTGCTAGTTCCAACATAGAATTTTTTATCGTTGCGAGCTTCGGTGTAGTCACCGGTGGATTTCCAAGGAAATCTAGTAACGGTTTGTCAATATTGTTAATTCTTTCCAAGATAGTTGATACAAGTACACCCGGTTTGAGTTTACCCTGATCGGAAAATAACGCGATAGTGCCTTCGGTTGCGTCTCGTTGTTTAACTAAAATATCATCCAGAGAAACATTACCAGATTTCAATTTACCCTGATCGGAAAACAACGCGACAGTGCCTTCGGTTGCGTCTCGTTGTTTAATTAAAATATCATCCAGGGAAACATTACTAGATTTCAATTTACCCTGACGATCTTGAAATACAACTATTTCCCCGGGGTCAACACTTGTTAAGTTCAACGTCTCAGCGATTTCATCTTCGATTATTTTTTTTTATATCACCGGTTGCAGTGCCATCTGCGGAGGGTTTCTTCAGCGCTGATAGAGGTCTTCTCCAAATATCAATCATGTTATTGTTTCAACGCTGTTTGGTTGTGTCGGTAACTGATCTTTCATAAAGACACCTCTGAAGTTTTTAATCGCGAGCTTTTTAGCAGCATCGAGTAAATCAAAATCGGACAACGGAACCAAAGGTTCCCGAGTTAATAAGCCGTCCCTGGCAGTCTTAGACCTTTTCCGCTGTACCATGAATACGGGGTTCCTGGCAGTTTTAGACCTTTCCGCTGTACCATGAATACGGGGTTCCTGGCAGTCTTAGACCCTTTCCCTTCTTTTTTTTATATCCCTTCCCGGTTGCTTTCTTTAGTGCCATTCCTGCCGCGGTACCAACGGTTCCTAACGCCGCCGCTTTAGCTACCGCCGGGGCAGCCGCAGGAATCAATGCTGGTAACGCAGCTAACAACGGAAATATACCGCCGGTCTTTTTCATATTGGCAATTTCAGCTGCAGAGAGAGAGAGAGAGAGTAACCTGAACGCCTTTTTTATCTTTGAAAGCATCATTGAAGTGTTTTACTTGATGAGTTGTCAGTGACAATTTATTCTGACCACCAGTCATCTGATTGGGTTTCAGTGTTATTGTGGTTCCATATTTTTTAGCTGATTCCGATTGCAATTTCTTGAGTTGACCGGGAGTTAACGCAACACTAATATAACTGTATTTCATTATACAGTAGCAGATTGATCTAATTGTTATATGTTTGGCAATCACAGATTTTCTACTGGTGCATCTATCACTCTCATTTTTCCGCCAATACCTTCGAGTAGCATTGATTTATCGCTGAGAATGACAGCAACCGCTCTATAAATGGCAATCATATTAAGACCCATAATAACCCGGTTTACATTAGCTCTAAAGTGTATATCAACAACTGACTGTCTTGTTAAATCAAGATGTTCCAGCGAAAAATAATAAATCGGATATAAATTCCTAAAATCATATTGTGATATTTGTAAAGCAGTATCGACATTTTGATCGCGTGCCATAAATGACAACAATCTATGATACACGCGAGCAATATGGTTTTGACCGTAATTAAGTTGTATATCCTCGGATGGTTCTTGCTGACCGTTTATTCTCAGTGAGACGTCACTGATACCAAGTTAATCAAATATCATATGACTGCGTAATTGTGAACCAACTCGCGCATTATCCTGTAACGCAATAAATATATGACGTGGGGCTGAAACGCCTTGTTGTGATGCTAGGTTCCACGTAAATAACCCATTAACATCTGATTGCTTAACATCTGTAGTCGTTGTTAGCCAACTTATCAGTGATTTTCCTCCTTGGTCCATAAATGATAGTAATTGTTGTTCTGCGGTGATTGATGGAGTCAACACTGGCATCCACAGTGATAGTTTTATTAAATTAACTTTACCAGGATCAACATCTGGATGTGTAGGATCTGCTGAAATTCTCCAAATTGCATCATCGTCAGTACCTTTTCGTACGAGTGCTACTGTATGCTTTGCTCCATAAATAACTTTTCGAACATTTCTGCAGAATCCAAATATATGATGCAGTGGAATAGCGCATGAAAATGATCTACGCGCGCCTTCCAACATTGACATACGTGTTTCAGCTCCTAATTTGAAATCAGGCTCATGGTTTATAATCATATCCTCAACTTCATCATTATTAGCAGGGTCAGCAGCACGATTCTTTGGTTGTCTGAAAATAAATGGATTTTTTCCAGCTTTATCCTTACCATCCTTTGCAAACATCATAGAAGGGCCTGACGATCTTGTATAATCGTCGGAATATCTTGCTAGCCCGATTATTGTTGTAGCTACATCAACATCACGATTTATCGACTCAATCTCTTTTCCATCGATGAGATATTTTGCACTATCAAATAACGCCATGATCCCATTATTAACAAATCCGACTTGAGTACCAGCTGGATATTCTGTATCATTTGTTCGTATAATTTCTCCTTCTACTTCAATAAACGCCTCACAAGGTAAAAAGTATTTACTGGTATCATGAACTTGAAGTTCAATTCTTGTTCGACTTTTTGAATCTATTGCGTGATAGGCATAAAATTGATAATCACGTACAGAATCATCCTTGCGCACTGGGGCGTTCATATCAAACGCTGGATCAGGTGACCTTTTGAACATTTTATTATATTTATCACTTTGATAAATCAGCGTCTAAATCATCGAGGTCGTCGTGGTTTTTTTAAGCCACTTCCCGCTATCATATTTGCGATGTTGCTTTGGTCGCTGGTGTATGACGGAGTTATCAGCGACGCTAGTTTCTGATCTACTGCGTTATTTACTATTTTACTAACACTTGCGGTCATTTCCGCTGTAGATGGTAACGGTCTCGGTTTCTTTCGCCGTCGAACTAGTGCTGTTAGTTTATCTCAAGCGGCCGAAAACGCTTTTCCGGCAGCATCTCCAACAGCGCTAATACCCTTATCATGAATAACATCAATGGCTTTCATCGATAACTGTTTTGCTAGCGGCGCCACTTTTGGAGCCATTCTTGCAAATAACCCTGCAATGGTATTACCGAGACCATCACCATAGTATGATCTATAAACAGGAAATCGTGAGTTTACTACATAGACGCTGATTGGTTTATCATGGTTGTAGTGTATGATCATCTTATTTAAATGGTATTTATCTAATGTGGAAATGATTTCCAATCCAAGAGATTTTCAGTCATGGTGATTAATCACTATGATAACCATGGTGATCCTTATGATTTTCCACTAACTCGTCGATGAAATCTCGATATGTTGCAATGTTCATGATGCCACCTTGAAATAACCGCATGCAGATATCAGCTGCTTCATTAATTATTTCCGGTGAGTTATTTCCGGCTCGTTTCCCTCCGATGAGAACCTCTAATCGTGCTATATCACCGAGAATATTACCAGGACAACTAATTAGACCTAAAAATCTTCGATTTTTCCCTGAAATTCCACCCCCAGAAGATTCCTCCTCGGTTGCACTCTGTGTTTCTCGACTTTGTAAATCACTAAAAAAAATTTCAATATCATCTTCATCTCGATTAGATGATATATTCGATAATCAAAGCGAAGCTTGGGGTTGTAGTTGTTGTTGAGATTCTAATTGTTTTTTCGTCTTCGTATTTGTCTCCGTGTTGGTGTTTGACGTTTTCGCTCTTGTCGTTCTTCTATTTCTCGTTGTTGCTCTTCTATTAATTCTTTTTTATAATTATTAATTCCCTTTTAAATTCCTTATACCCCAACTCTTCCTTATTCAAACGACCAATGTCTTTATTTATTTTATACAAATTATCAAACCAATCATTACTTGATATTTTATCATTCTTGTACTCATCCGCTAAAAACTCTTTTCTTGAATTATAACTGTTAGCAGCAAAATTACCAAAAGCTTCATAATCCCTTGATTTTAATAATTTAAAATTTTGTATTAGTTTTTTAGCCTCATCGGTAAATTTATCTAACAGAGAAACATTCGTTTTTTTCGGACCAGGAGGTAGTTTTGTTAACAACGCTGATGTTTTTTCAGTTTCCGCTCCTATTTTTTCAAGTTCACCAATAAGAGGCTTTTCTTCTCTTGGTTTGTCCTTGGGAACATCCCCCCATATAGCTCGCTCAGTAGCTGATATTATCCCTTTTGCTGCTTCCCTTGTTGCTATAGTAACCGGTTGAAATAACTGTTCAGATCCCACGGAAAGGTCAGTCTGAAGACTCTGCCGATTTTGTAATTTATTCCTGACAGAATCACGGACGGGTATATATTTTTTGATAGCCGCCAGCCTCTCTCTCGCCAATCGAGTGGTTAATGCTTCATTTACCATTATTGAAATCGTAAACAATCTTCCAATTTGAATCTCAAAAGCGTCGAATTCAATATTAAGTGAAAAAGTCTACGGGAAATCCCATGCAAAATCGGGCATTTGACCCGACCGAAACCACTAAAAAAAGCGTCGAAAAACCATCAGTGAGGACAAAAAAGTACCAAAATCAGACAAAAAAAGTACCAAAATCAGACAAAAAACCACCAAAATCAGACAAAAAAAGCACCAAAAGCAGACAAAAAAATATTTACTATGAAATTTTCAGTAGTAAAAAAAATATTTTACAACTCTTGTAGTAAAACATCAATTGATAAATGCCAGTATATAATTTCACCGCTATTGTTAACTAAAACCGCTATCCGAAAGGGGATTTTCGTTTTGTTCAATTAACAATCTTATATTTCTAATCTTCGAATTAACCTATTTTTTCAATTCATAATCCCGGCCCAATTCTTTTCGTATTCCTTCCACGATAGTAAATAACGGGACAAACACACTTACGTCACTACAGCATGCAAGAGAGTCTCGAATAGAATTCTGGATATTTTTTAATCAGCGCATACTTCTTTGGCAGCATATATTTGTTAGTGTTAATACCGTATTCTATATCTTGAAAGTCAGACATAATTTGGTCAGGGTTCAAATTGTCAGATAGTTTAATCTCTTGGCTTTTGAATTTTGAAATTTCAGTTATAATCCTATTCATATTTTCAGAATTCATATATGATAATACATATTTCTAATACAAAAAAAATTGAGGTCAATTTTGAATGATCATATCATAACAGTTCTTGGAATCCATATCATAACAGTTCTTGGAATCCATATCATAATAGTTCTTGGAATTCATATAACATTAGTTTTTGGAATTCATATCATAATAGTTCTTGGAATTCATATCATAATAGTTCTTGGAATTCATATAACATAAGTTCCTGGAATTCATATCATAATAGTTCTTGGAATTCATATAACATCAGTTTTTGGAATTCATATCGTAATAGTTCTTGGAATTCATATAACATCAGTTCTTGGAATCTATATCATAATAGTTCTTGGAATTCATATAATAGTTCTTGGAATTTATATAACATCAGTTCTTGGAATTCATATCATAATAGTTCTTGGAATTTATATAACATCAGTTCTTGGAATTTATATAACATCAGTTCTTGGAATTCATATCATAACAGTTCTTGGAATTCATATAACAGCAGTTCTAAATCAATAACGAACAGGTGTGATGACGTCAATGGATCTATCACAAAGCCACGAACGAATCCATATACCTTTGTGTATGAAACAAAACCAAATACTTAGAAGAAAGAAAGAAAAAAAAATACAATTATTTGTAAAACACTACAAATTTTATTCGTTTTCTTATAAAATATATTATATTTCCACTGAGAAATAATCGGAAAAACCCATTGAGATCTATAACTCTTTCATAGGCTGTAAATATACCCACACGAGTTATCTCCCTTGGTGTTATATAGAATAATGCAAAACATGATTAGACATAAACGAACTGTATTTTTTGCCCGGTCTTTTTTGAAATTGCCATCTTGGTTATATTCTCTGCTACTTTTCGTACCGAGGGTTCACAAATACCGAAATATCTACCGGCTTCAGACATTGATTGGAATATTTTTTCTTCGTTAGTTTCTGTATTAATGATTTTACAGGTCTCTTCCCAACTGATTTATAAGTACCAGTCTTTCCTCGTTTTAAATTCTCACTCTGTGTAACAACTTCTAGATTATCCAATTTGTTATTCTGAGGATTGGAATCAATGTGATTGATAACAAAACCATCCTCGATTAATCCATTAAACACCTCGAAGACGAATCTGTGACAGTAATATTCCTTCTTTCCAGCACCAAACTTCAAATACCCCACACCATTGTCAAAACCAAGTGATTTCTTCAATCTACGGTGTCTGATAATACCATCACGGGACGCTTCATTGTTTGGAATCAGGGGATGTGGTCGGAATTCTTGGTTCATTTATATACTATGCTTTTGTTTGTCTAATTCATTGTTTGGTTGAATTATTACATTACTTGGAAATCTTCCGATGTAGTCTTGAGGAGTTCTTATAACTTTGTCATTGACGCTGTCAGGGTTAGAGTTATTGATGGAATTCTTAGCTCGTTTGTCATAGTAACGCTTCAACTCTCCATATCTCTTACCACCACAACCAAGACATAATTGTGATATTCCTCTCACCCCTACCCCACATCGTAAGCAGGGTAGCGGGCCATAACCCATCCCCCCCACGGACACTTTGCATATGATACCCACAGAACTCCTTTCTGCATGATTTGTTACACGGGGTTACTGATCCAATCATGAGCCATTTGCAATGATTCATTATATAATAAATTCTCTATTTAAATACTTGTCTTAATTATAGCATGAAGGAATTCGAGAGATTATCGAAAATTACGCCTTGGAAAAATGCTAAATTTAATCTCGATAGAGTCTCCGATAAACCAAAGAGTCTAATAAGTGATAGAACCATGATAAGTAAAATCAGCGATTGTTTTAATGAATTCAAGCGTGATGGAGCATCTCATTGTTGGTCAACATTTCGAATTCATGGTAGTGTTGATGCTACCATGAATGACGAAAACGCAGCCAAGATAATTTCACATCTTACGCGAAAAAAGTATTTTTTTAGAGTAAAATTCATTATTCGTTCAGACACTGGAGATTGGATTATCAGGGATAAATTTGAACCTATCTTGAAGGATAAAAGAACTGTCACTGTGAATCAAGATTTAAATCCAGGAATTCTGACTGGAATTGATAAACCATACTACGAAAGATCTTATCCTGTAACAGGAGTTGTTTATGGGATATATCCGTAAATGATAAACCGAGTATTGAAAAACTAAAAACCATGAAACTGTCATTGATGACATCGTCATCGACTTCGTCAAGAATGAATTGTAGCAGAACGAATATTAGAAAACTTCACAAATGCATCCCGGGGAAACAAATTGACTGATCTAAGACGCAAAAAAATAACAGATTGGGGACTAACAGTGAAACAGCGTGGGGCAACAATTCAAAATGTAGCAGAGTTAGAACGAATACTAAAATTTCCAATATCGGTAACGACAATAACAGGAGAAGTATTATACGAATCGAAATATAAATCGAGAGGAGCTCCAATCAAAATTATTGATCATAACGAACACGCGTGGACACCTGCAGTAACAATATTTCCGCGAACACGAACAATAAAATATATACCCGGGGAGTTTTCCGCTCCAGAATTCTTTGAGGAAAAATTGTTCGATGCTATTTACCAGTTGAGTAAAAACGATCCGGTGTCAGTGTGGTTACTTCACAGTGCCGAAAACCCCGAGGGTGGATTCGATCAATTTGTAAGACCCAATGGAGAATTATACCGTACCGAAGCCCTCCATGACAAGATGAAAAAACCTAGCTAGTAGTTTCTCGAAGAATTTCGACGATGAACAATTACTAACAAATTGCTTTACAATTCCGTCGGTTGCAGCTCATTTTGCTAGAAAGAGAAACTCATGGAAACCAACGCGAGCTGAATTTCTCACAGACATCAAATTAAGCTGCATTGAATACAACCACGGCGGATTATGGAATACAAAATATAAACCCGAAACCATTCTTTCGGTTGATATAGTCGCGTGTTACCCAGGGAGTTTTCTCGGGTACGGAGAATGCGCTAAATACTTCAAGCGATTTGGTCATCCCACACATGAGATGGTCCGCGTTGCGATTAATGGACCACTACCTGATTTTGATTTAACCGGATTCGCTCGTGTGGTATCATTTGAATTGGCTAAAGGACTTCATCCGTGCTGTTATGTCTGGATTGGTAGACATATGTCTGTGAAACACTGGATGCCAATAGTGTTACTACAGTATATGATTGATTGTAGCATGCTGATATCGCTGATTGTCAGTGACGCAATTATATCATATCGAGCACAGACTGAAGTCTGGTTACCTGGTTACCACCACAACCTGATATAGATAGTATAATCAGCGAACAACGAAAACAATTTCCCGATCTCGACGAAGAATATATCATGAATTGTCCAAACTGTTATATGAAATCAGAAACAAAGACGCAAAAGATCTTGGTAGAAAAATAATTGGTAAGTTCACTCAAGGTGGTAAATACGACAATGGACGATATTCTTCACAGTTGATTATAGATGATGCTGAATACGATTTTATAATCGCGGATGTAACATCTAAGGGCATATATGTCAATCGCAAAGACGCTTTCTTTTCCGATGGGACCAAATTGGGTACAATTGTTACTTACAGCGATGGACACAGTCTTCAGTATACATATTTGAGGGCATCTATGCTGGCTTATGCTTCTATCAATTTATTTTCGATGATAAATAGATTTCCTGACACCGCAGTTAGAGTCGCCACTGATACATTTTACATAGACATGAAACACAGAAACGCAGTAGCTGAATTCACAAATTCCGACGAGAGTTGGGGATCATGGAGAATTAAGCGGGAAATACCGTGTGATTACTCCAAATCAGCAGATGTTACGATTGAAGATAAATACCTGAAAAGCAATCAGTGTTCAGAACTATCTAATGCACCGCTGATATCTGATCCAATATGTCGATATAAAACAGTTTATTTAATCGGTTGTGGTGGGTCAGGAAAGACGACTCGCGCGATTGAGTTATTTCGTGGCAAATCAAACATGATTGTGTTAACACCAACACACAGACTTACCAGAGAGATGAAACAACGAGGGGTTAATGCTTGCACTTGTCATAGTTTTTTTCGATGGAAAGGCGATGAATGGACTCCTGATCGAATGGGTGAGAAATCTATCCCTGATGTCATAATTTGGGATGAGATATGCACGGTGTCATTAGATGTATTACAAAGGTTTCTCGAGTGGTTATTGCACGCGAACACAAAAGTCGTCATGTGCGGCGATCACGGCCAACCACCACCATTTGTCGGTTTATCCCCGCATGATTGGCTGAAGAATTTTGTAGACCACTATGAAGAAATTAACACCGATCATAGAGCGCTTGATGAACAATTACGCGAGTTTAAAAAACTAATCAGATTACAACCTGATAGAATCCAATGTGAGATAGCGGGTGAAATAATTTCGGAAACTACCATGAAAGATTTTTGGGAAGCGTGGAGACCAAACGATTTGATAATCGCAAGTAGAAAAATAGTCAGAGATACACTTCAGATGAAGTTATTTGAAACGCATAAAGAAAAATTTGCAACACTTCCAGTACCGTTGTGTTATAGGCCTTCGGATACACGAAAACAGAATATTGAAGTTGATATTCCAGGACAGCGTGAAAAGCAGAATTTAGTGTTAAATGATATTGTGCTGGTTGATATCAGCGTCGTCGAAGATGCATTACGCGCTGATAAATCCCCATGGACGCTAGGATACGCAGCGACGATACATTCTTCACAGGGATTAACTATATCCGATACAATTGTTTGGATAGTGGATAATCACATCGAGTGGTCAAATTTAGTTAATCTCGCAGTATCCAGAGTACGAAGAATAAATCAGCTTCGAAGAGTTGTCCTAACAGAGTCAGGAGATGATAATGACACTACAATAAGTGATATTGTCACTGGTGATTTCATCACTAAGGACATAATCCGATAAAAACTATCTGGTTATAAACAGCAAGATAAAAAAATAACAGAGAATTTGATATTGATGCTGAATTAATAATCGCGCTGAAGAAACAACAGAATAATCACTGTGCAAGTTGCAATTGTATAATGCATTGGTGTTGGTCGGATCCTCGACAATTTACCATAGACAAAAAAGATAGCAGCGTTGGCCATACCAGAGATAACGTGATGCTGACTTGCCTTGAATGTAACAGACGAAGAGGTGCTAGTTAAGACCACGCGGCGGTAATTGAGTATCCTCGGGTATCACTTGTAGTTGTTGTCGAGTAAATCCTCGCTGAGAAGCAGTTGAATCCAATCTATAGATTGCTGGTCTACCCGTGGATCGTGTTATGCCGGATATTTTATGCGCGGTAACACTCCAAATAGGATCTGTAGCTCTTTTTTTGCCACCTTCGAGCTCTCCTGGTTCGTATAAATACCTAACAGTGACATTGCCGAGTATTGTTTTTTTGAAAAATCTTTTTGCGGTTATACGGGTATATACTTCTTTTTAATCGCGTTGTTAGGTTTCATGTTGATTGTTCGAGTAATCTCGTTATTCAACGCAGTAATCACGCCTGGTAATCTCTTGACCCATTCACGAGATCGTTTATGTTGAATAAATTCTTTCGCGTATTGATATCCAAATAACCGATTAGCAAGTGTACGATTAAATCGTTCAACAATTGCCTGATCGCGATGTAGTGCAGTTTATTCTCGTCGTAACGCGGTATTATGATGCTTCATTGTTGATAGAACCACACCATGAAAGTCTTTGCCAGGATCAACTAGTAATAGATTTGGCCAACGCAGAGGACCTCGTCGATAAATCCTTTCAAACGCAGAAGCCACTTAAGTTGATGATTTTGTTTTTAACGGTTCTGCTTGTTTGTATCGACTCGCAACATCAACTATAGTTAACGCGTATTTGTAACCACCATCATGCGGCAGAAATAATATATCAGCTTGATGAACCTCATTGGGAACGGTCACATCAAAATGCGAGTAGTTAATTTGTTTAGGCGGCGGTAGATAAATTTGCCATATCGCCTGTTTGGATAACCAATTAGCCGCTGTAGTATATTTCACCTTCGCGGCGCTAGCGAGTTTACCAATTGCTGCTTTACCCCGCCAGTATCCTTTTGGACAATAGTAAATAGATTCCATGTTCTTATTAATTACCGGCACCTAACATCAATTTACCTTTCATTGCCGATTTTACTAACCATGAAGCCAATTTTTATTTGAAGGATTTATCAGTGATAGAATTCAACGCATGAATTAATTTCACATCTGCGAGATGTCTGTGTTGCAGATTACTACTTTTATAAGCAACATCATGAGCATGACACGCCTTATCAATGGCGTTTATTGGTTCTTCGCCCGGTCGGGGTTGGTTATGATCATCGAGTCTGATATCGAGTCTGGTTCCGGGTCCACAATAACTATATCCTGGAAGGTGTTTTTCTCCTGGATACTTCGCCCATGGTGTTCCCGGGAGTTTAGTTAGCTTGGCTGCAATATCACCTCCTCATTTTTTTAAATCCCTTTGATTTATCAAGGGAAACAAATCTAAATGTCTTTGTACTGCATTGTACGCATTTACCAGAAAGTGCTGATCGGTTATTGCTAGTTGTAATCGTCGTCAAGTCGTTTTGTGCCAGTACGCGTCTTACACTTCACACAATATAGATCCATAATTTATATATAATAACATGAATGTAATTGATTATTCAGCTACCCGACGACGGGAACCTATTAAACACCATGCAATGTTGCCGAATTCAATTAGAATGATTATAATCGGACCATCTGGAAGCGGCAAGACACAACTACTACTTAATTTGATAACGAGATGGATGAAAAGGGACAAGTTGTATTTGATAGTTCCTAGTGTAGACGATCAACGATGTTACAACGTGTTAAAAGATTTTAACGACAGCGCGGTAGAAAAATCCGGCGAGGGTATTATTGAGTTTATAACCGATATCGAAGAAGCACCGAACATTGATGATATTGATGGAGATATTAACAATTGAGTCGTATACGACGATGTGATGTTAGACAATCAAAAGAATCTCGCTAGGATATTTTCCAGAGGCAGACACAAAAACACCGACGTGATATATGTCACTCAACGGTACACTCAAATACCAAAAGTGATCAGAGATAACTGTAATTTATTGTGTGTGTTTAACGGAGTTGATACTCATACGCAACGAAATATTCATCAGACCTGGTGCGGGGTTGATATGGATTATAATCAATTTAGAAATTTCTTTAGTCACGCTCAGTCAATCCCACACGGATTTGTGACGATACATTTATCAGACCCTCGGACGCGATATCGTGTCGGACTTGATAAAATATTTGGTTAAAATCATTTACTGAATCTCGTAAAAACAATTGTTAACCATAGCAGCAGAGGGGGTGAACTCCAACGACATGGCGTCTTTTTTTTTGCCAAATGGACCCTACAAGGAAGCCTTAGTTTGACGAATCGACCCCATTATTATATATTTACTAGGAAGCCTCAGTTTGTCAAATAAACCTTTCTAGTAAATATTAACGAAAAGGAAGTCTATCTAACGCCTAAAAAGTTGGTCTGTTCACTCCCTGAGGATGCATCAGTTTGCCAAACAAACGCCTATAAAAGTTGGTCTGTTCACCCCCTCTGCTGCTTAACTTCATGTCAGTGTGTTGTTGTGTTTAATAAGCTCTTTTAATGTTTTTATTCTGGAATGTATAGTTCGTTTAACGTCATATTGCCTACCGAGTTAAGCTCTAACTTTTTCGACTGCGGTAAATAGCGGAATGAATTTATTACATCAATGTTATATGCTAATGATTCGATAACGGCTTGTTGTATTCTTTTAATAAACCGTATTGGGACGGCCTGTTATTTTGCAATATATCTTCGAGATCTTGAAAATCATTTAAAATCTGATTACAATCTAATTTATATGATAATTATGTATCTTGATTTTTAAATTTGTAATTGCGTTTATTATGTCATTTATATTTTCGTAACTCATTATATGATATATTTATGTAATAAATTTATATATCTAATATATTTATATATCTAATGTATTTATACATCTAATATATTTATATATCAAATATATAAAATATATAAAATATATAAAATATATCCAAAACATGGGGGTCAAAATTGACCCTTTTTCTTTTCAAGCGTATATTCACAGCTACGTACAATTATATACATATATTATATACATATTTACAGGTATATAGAGACGGCACAACATATAATCTTAATTAAAGTACATCAGGCGTGATGATGACATATCAGAACACCTAGCCTGTCAGTAACAGTCTAGCGAGCCCAATATGAATGACGATAGCCTATCAGAATACCCAGCCTGTCAACAACAGTATAGCGAATTCCAGTAAGGCGTGATTTGATAATTGAGTTTATTTTACAACATATAATATATAGAGACGGCACGAAACACAACCCTCTGTTTTGAGCATCTCTAATCAGTCAAATAACAGTCTAGAAACCCAGGAGGGCGTGGTTGGTGAAACAACCCATAGCTAGGGGTGGATGAATGATGAAACACTATTTATAGCTATATATATGATATATTTATATTTTATATACATACTAGCAAGTACCCGGCATGCGTTGCAATGCCACTCAAAGAAAGAAAGCGTTTGTGTTTTAATCCTGGCATGCGTTGCAATGCCACTGAAAGAAATAAAGTGTTTGTGTTTTAATAGACTATTTGACTGGTTTCTGGAAAGCATCTCAGATTAGTGGTATTTATCGAGCCCACAATAAGTGGTTACCTTACCGAAGGCGTTTTAAGTATCGCTACCGATTATGAATTTCACACGCGAAATTAGGTATCGCTACCGATTATGAATTTCATACAACTGTTGATTTACGTCATCATAGTTTCAGCCAATCCAGACCGTGTCCGATCACGTGACGTATTTAAGGCGCCTACCGTTCGATCACGTGCCGTACAAATTCACACCGCGATTGTTTGACGTAACCAAGGCGCGAACCAAACGTAACTAAGTAAACATGACGTATCTAAGGCGCCTACAGTTCACACCGAAGATACGCGAAATTAGGTATCGCTACAGACCGTGTTCGATCACGTGACGTATTTAAGGCGCCTACTTTCGATCACGTGACGTATCTAAGGCACCTACAGTTCACAGCGAACACATGATGTCGCAAAACTATATGAAATACACACATTTGTTAATTGTACAATTTAAATGGTTGTACTAATTCAGAAACCTTCGCGGGCGTGCGCAGAACAACTCACCAAAGTTTTATCGCAATCGGATGAACGGTATAGGAACGCATACGACACAACAAACAAACAAACATTGATTTATATATATATATATATATATATATATATATATATATATATATATATATATATATATATATATATATATATATATATATATATATATATATTTACATATATACAAATATATAGGACAGCACATACAAATGATTATATACAACTATTTACATATTTACATACGGGACCCTCCTCTACATTCAACTGAAGCACTCTCCGTCATAAAAATCGTCCGGAGAGAATGCAAAAACACACATTCACACCGTGCGACAGTGTGACGGAGAGGTTTTCAGTTGAACTTCGATCATGAAGGCTTGGAGCCCCAATAATAAAAACCGGCTATATACTATATAAGCTGACTAATGCAGAAAAATCAACAACAAGGGTGTGTGATTTTTACTTTCGTTTTTACTTAATTGTGAGTATTGACAGAATCTAAACAAATCAAGATACCTGACAGAAGTATAAAAAAAGAATACTGTAGTTGTAAATACTTATTTGTTTGACTCGTTTTCTGACAGAATAAAAAAATAATAGATTAGAAAACGAATTGAGAGATGATACGTGATTATTCCCATGAGGTCATATAGGACATTTCCGTAACAACAAAAGAGTTACCTCTGTTACAGGTTTATACACACATTACTACATGAGTTAATTCCCTTTGGTGTCATACACAAATTACTACATGAGTTACTTCCCTTTGGTGTTAGGATATTTCATTCTATATAATATTCAAACCGAATTCTGTTTCCAAATCGCTTGGAAAGCGCGGACTTATATACATTTTCTGCTACTTTTCGTACCGAAGGCATACAAATATCAAAATACTTACCAACTGCATTCATTGATTGAAATGTGTTTTTCTTCACCCGTATGAATATTTATAGTTCTGACAGATCTTGCAACTTTTGGGTATATTCCAGTACAACCTTATTTGGTATTCTCACTCTGTATGATAGCTTGAAGATTATGCAATTTAGTTAATTGTAAATCCGAATCAATATGATCAATTACAAGACCATCTTTGATCAATCCATGGAAACATTCGAACACGAATCTAGACAAATAATGATTTTTCCCTCCAGCATTAAATGTAAGATATCCATGATTATCAACAAACTCTAATGGTTTTTTCAACCTGTGGTGTCTGACTACACTATCAAGAGACTCTTCATAGTTGAAGATCACGGGATGTGGTTGAAATTCTTGGTGTATTTATATACATATATATTATTTGTCGAATTAATTATTTGGTTTAATTATTAATTGTTGAGAATCTATCAATGTAGTCTTGAGGTGTTCTTATGATTTTGTCCTTGACAGAGTCAAGGACGCTGTCATTGACAGGGACAGAGTCTTTGATTCATTTATCATAATAGCGCTTAAGCTCCCTGTGTCATTTACCACCACAATTCAAACACAGCTGCGATTCACCTCGTACCCCAACGCCACATCGTATGCAGGCTAAGCTTCCTCGTCGCACACTCTGTGAATGATATCTACATAATTCATTTCTGCATGATTTGTTACAAACGGTTACTGATCCTATCATAAGCCATTGACAGTGATTCATTATATATAAATTCTGTATTTAAATACTTGTTTTGATTATAATATGAATAGATTATCCAAAATAAAACCCTGGAAAAATGTTAAATTCAATCTCGATAGAGTATCCGTAGATGCCCCAAATAAGGGTCTAATAGGTGATAGAAGCATGGTAGGTAAAATCCATGAAGGGTTTAACGAATTTAAGCGCGACGGAGCATTTCACTGTTGGTCAACATTTCGAATTGATGGTAGTGTTGATGCTACCATGAACGACCAAAAGGCAGCAGGAATAATATCGCATCTTGACCATAGAATGCACTTTTTTTTAGAGTCAAATTCATTATCCGTTCCGAAACAGGAAATCGGATTATTCGTGATAAATTTGATCCTGTATTAACAAATAAAAAGACAGCGGTTATTTATGGGATCTATCCGATAAATGAAAATCCGAGTGTTGAGAAATTAAAACCTATGAAATTGTCACAGCTGAATTATGTAGCCGAACGAATAATATAGCATTTTACAAATGCGTTGCGTGGAAACCAATTGACAGATCTAAGACGCAAAAAAAATAAATGAATGGGCACTAGCAGTCAGGGATAATGGGGCAACAATTCAAAATGTAGCTGAGCTAGAAAAGATATTAAAATTTCCAATAACCGTAGAGACGATAACAGGAGAAGTATTATACGAATCGAAATATAAATTAAGGGGGTCTCGAATCAAAATTGTTGATCATAATCATAATGCACACGCGTGGTCTAACGCAGTAACAATATTTCCACGGGTTAGAACCATAAAATATCTACCCGTGGAGTTCTCCCCAGAGAACTCTGGAGGGGGGGGGGGAAAGGATAATTTGTTCGTTTTTATTCACGCGGAAAGTAAATACGATCCTGTGTCAGTGTGGTTATTTCAGAGTTTTGAAGACGAAGAGTGTAAATTCGATCAATTTGTAAGACCTAACGGCGAAATATACCGTACTGAATCTTTTCACGACGAGATGAGAAAACTAGCTCGCGGTTTTTCAAAGGATACCGACGAGGAATTACTAACAAACTGTTTTACAATCTCGTCAGTTGCAGCTCATTTTGCGAGAAAGAAAAATCTGGAAACCAACAAGAGCTGAATTTCTCTCAGATGTCCAAGCAAGTTGTTTTTATGGACATCCCAAATATGATCCTTAAAAATATTTTCCTGTTGATATGGTTGCGTGTTGTCCTGGGAGTTTTCTCGGGTATGGAGAGTGCTCTGGGTATACTTTAAACGATTTGGGCATCCCACCCACTCGATGACACGAGTTGCGCCGCTACCTGACGTTGATCTAACCGGATTTGCTCGTGTAGTATCATTCGAGATCGCTAAAGGATGTCATCGTATCTGTTATGCTTTGTTTTGTAGACATATATCTGAAAAACACTGGGTACCAATAGAGTTATTACTGTATATGATTGATTGTAAACTACTGATATCGCTGACTGTCTCAGAGGCAATTATATCATATCACGCGCAGACTGAAATTTGGTTACCACAACCCGATAGTGTAGATAGTATAATTACCGATTATACAGAAAAAGTTCCTTCCCTCGACGAAGAAAATATTGTTAAAGCATCCAAGGAGATCTTTGAAGTCCGAAAAAAAAACCACGCAAAGTATCTCAGTAGAAGAATAATTGGTAAATTCACCCAGGGTGGAGATTATTATCACAAGCGACATTATTCACGAATAATTCTAGATGATGCTGAATACGATTTTATAATCGCGGATGCAACATTTAGAGGTATATACGTCAATCGTAAAGATGCTTTCTTGTCCGATGGAACAAAATTCGGTACATTTATTACTTACGTAGATGGAGATTGTCCCCAATATAGCCATCTAAGGGCGTCTATGCTGGCTTATGCTTCTATCAATTTGCTATCGATGATACAATTATTTCCTGAATCTGCAGGTAGATTCGCCACTGATTCATTTTATATAGATATAAAACAAAGAAACAGTGGTTGAGTTTACAGATTCCGACGAGTGTTGGGGTTCATGGAGAATAAAAAAAGAAATGTTGCGCTATTATTCTAAACAGCAGATGTTACGATTGAAAACATTTACATAATAAAATAATCAGATAATAGAACTCCTGAAAGCCCCTTCGTTATCCGATCCAATATGTAGATATAAAACCAGCTGCTTAAACGGTTGTGGTGGGTTAGTTAAGACGACTCGTGTGATCGAATTATTTCGAGGAAAATCAAACATGATTGTGCTAACACCAACACACAGACTTGCAAGAGAGATGAAACAGCGAGGAGTTAATGCTTGCACTTATCACAGTTTCTTACGATGGAAAGGTGACGCATGGACTCCTGATCGAATGGGCGAGAAATATATTCCTGAAATTATTATTTGGTATGTGATATGCAAAGTGTTGTTAGAGATATTAAAACTGTTTCTCGGGTGGTTGTTTCCGATAAATACAGCTATAATAATGTGTGGCGATGGTCAACCATCACCATTTGTCGGTTTGTCTCCACATGATTGGCTGAATAATTTTGTAGATTATTATGAATAAATTTTATGTTATTTATAATGTATGTTATTTATAATAACACGAATGTAATTGATTTTTCGGCGACAAAAGCACGAGAACCCGTTAAGCATCATGCAGCGCTACCAAATTCAATTCGCATGATTATAATTGGACCATCTGGAAGCGGTCAAACACAATTGTTACCTAATTTGATAACCAGATGGATGAAATCGGATAAACTATATTTGGTAGCCCCGAGTGCATACGATCAGCGATGTTACGAGGTGTTAAAGGATTTTAACGAGAAAGCAAAATCGGAAATCGAAGAGGATATTATTGAATTTATAACCGATATCGAAGATGCACCGAGTGTTGATTCTTTTGGTGGAAGTATTAAGAATTTAGTCGTATATGATGATGTGATGTGATGTTAGATAAACAAGCGAACCCTGCCAGGATATTTTCCAGAGGTAGACATAAAAATACTGATGTGATATATGTTACTCAGAGGTATACACAAATACCAAAAGTGATCAGGGATAACTGTAATATTCTTGCTGTATTTAATGGAGTTAACATTCATACGCTACGAAATATTCACCAGACCTGGTGCAGTGGAGATATGGATTATAATCTCTTTAGAAATTTCTTTAGTCATGCTAAGTCGGTCCCACATGGATTTATAATGATAAATTTGCATGACCCTAGATCAAAATATCGTATCGCACTTGATAAAATATTTGGTTAAAACCATAACAGTTTTGGTCTCCGTAGAGGCTTTGAAAACTTGATCTATATACACTCGCCGTAGAGGTTTTATTGTTGTTTGAAAACTTGGTCTATTTACTCTCTCTGAGTAGAGGTTTTATTTTTGTTTGAAAACTTGGTCTGTTCACTCTTATTTAGTTTATCTGAATTAGTTTCGGTGTATTTTTTGATTTTGTCTGAAATAGTTTCGGTCTGTTCACCCTTCTTGCTGCTCGGGTACATATGTACTATACCGACATTATTCGGAATACCTTTTGGAACTTATTTTGAACTATTGAAATTGAAATTTGTTTACCACACTATAAATAAATTTCAAATAATACAGTTGATATTTTCAATTACATACAACTTGCTATTGATGATTTTAATATAAGGTTTTAGGAACATGTGCAATGATTTCGATTATAAAATAATCAGATGAGATTGACGCAGATCAGACGAGATGGACACAGATCAGACAAGATTGATACGATCACAGTGCTGAACTTTTATTTGTGATACTTGTCTTTTTGTTGATTATTACTGACCAATTGAGTTCCTTATATGTAATGATTTAAATTATAGAAAGAGAAGAAGAATGTAAACTTTTCGGTGCTGACAAAATTTATTGTTAATTGAAGAATTCAGAAAAGTAGTGATATTAATTTTTATAAGAATAAAATACAAATAACAGTTGGAGAAAGATGTGCATAGAATGTTATAAAAATACTGAAAGATGAGAATATTTGGAAGGAACATAAAGATAAGAATAGACATCATAAATGAGATTATAAGGCAATCTCCAGTGATTCACACAAACATGTTTACGATTTGTACACACAAAAATACAGAAAAAACAGTTCTACAAAGCACTGTAAATTGTATGCAGGCATGCGTACTTCACACATTATCTTATGTTAATATTATCGAAGTATGTATACAGTCGACAGTTTCAAATAAATAAAGGAAAAAATTGACATTGTAGAAGGCACGTCTAAGGAAGAACTTGAGAAAGAAAAGCATGCAAACATCTTTTATAATGTAAACATGTTTCTTTATTTCTCTCTTCCAACTAATACTCATTTTTATGTGAAAGATATTTTGCTATGTATTGCGTTGCAGTGGATTCAAACGATCACGTGTCGTGGATGTTGAGGCTTATTTGTTTAATTTAACGTGAATACTACTGCGTACAAAAATGCAGTCTTGTTTTTCAGCGACGTTAAGTCTGTAACGTTGTCTTATATTTTCTGTGAATAGCTTCATTGTGTATGTATTCAAGTGATCTAATGGATTTTGCGGAATGCACCTTGCCCTCGAGTAGTTTGAAATAATTTATATGTTGTTGAAGCAAATTTGCCTACTTAGTTAAAAGAACACTTTATTCCAGACATAGTCAAGCCAAGAGATTATTGTCATCTTCTCCGTAATATTAATACACATAGTTCAGGTATGGGATTTCACTGGGGCGGCCCGTTTTGATTTTATTATCCAAAATTAAAGAAATGTAAATCTAAAAAGTATGCATGACATCCCACTGAAACACACGGACATGAAA
Source organism: Unio pictorum (assembly GCA_030141615.1). Taxonomy (NCBI): domain Eukaryota; kingdom Metazoa; phylum Mollusca; class Bivalvia; order Unionida; family Unionidae; genus Unio; species Unio pictorum. The sequence continues at coordinate 3,071,097 of JARLTB010000039.1, read as the reverse complement.
GAAGATAAGGATTAAAACATCATGCAGACAACATCAAACATTATTAGATGATTTCTGTTGAAATCTTGTAATATTTACACAATGATTTATAATGTTTAATAAATATAATTATTTGATTATAACGTATACGTTCTAATGAGGCAGAAACTATTGGACGGTCTACGAAGGAAAGTACATTTTTTGTGGGTGGGTGTGAGTGTGCAAATGCCCCAACCCCCGCCCTTGAATGTGCATGTGCTGTAAAATTGCCGTAGCCTTATTCAATTGTCCCGGTCCCTGAATCAAGTTTTGTCCCCCCTCCTTACAAAAAATTTAAATGATGTCCCTGGGTCTGTGACGTAAAATCAAACAAGAAAAACTAAACAACGGCAGATAACAGTGATGGCTAACATTACGCAAACTTCAACAAAATTGCAATAAGTATAAGTCAGGTGACATCGCCGATGAACAAATCCCCCCCCCAACACCTTGATTTATCAAGAAATTTGATCGAGTATGAGCAATATATATATATATATATATATATATATATATATATATAGATATATATAATTCACCAGCTTAGTCAACACGAGTAATCATAAATGATCACTAACGTTACTAAGAATGAAGAATGGTTACCAACTTATGTCACCAAACATACTCTGACCATCTCAATAATATTTATCGGTGATCTTTTCTCTTATGAAAGAAATATTGCAGCACACATGCTGCACAACTTAAAAGAGTTGATACTGATACGACAGTAAGTTATGTTAGATTGTACCTTCTTTGTGGCAATGGTCTAACAAAAACAAACTAAACTATATGATTAAGCATGCTTGTCAAACTCATTTACAAGGTCTAGCGCAGATGGTCGTTTAGAAGGATTATATTCAAAACAGTCTGTGATGGCTTTCCGAACAGAGGAAGGCAACCGAGTACCAAGAAAGGGTAGGGCAGGAGGTTTCTCATTCCTTTTCATCCGTTTCATGATGTCTTCCTCATCCACCATAGGCATATTAGGAGCCCATAAATCTAGGTCAGTGAAAAGCTCCAGAAAAGTACATCCAAGAGCCCAAATATCTGATTTAAAAGAGCTACTTCCGGTCATGATCAACAGCTCTGGAGCCATAAAATAGGGAGTCCCTTCTGTTGTTATCCCCGGGGAGTAAGATCGTATCTTGGAAATGCCAAAATCACATATTTTTGCCTGGTTGGTGACTTTAGATACCAATACATTGGATGGTTTTATATCCTGATGTATTATTGGAGGCTTGACTCCATGCAAGTAGGCAACAGCTTGGCAACACTGCTTGGCGAAAGTAAATTTGCGAGTTAAGTTCAGCCCTGACCCACCAGGTTTAAATATTAAATTGTGAAGGTCACTCCCATCAATAAACTCAGAAATTATGTAAAAGGAGGTCTGATCGGAGCAGACTCCCATAATCTGCACGATGTGTGGATGTCTAAGTCTGCTGTGCACGCTAACCTCCTGTTCCACCATTTTAATCACCTCTGCCGAATTAAACCTCAAAGTCATTTTCTTTATAGCCACATCAGTTCCCATCCATTTTCCATGATATACGACACCGAAACCCCCTCGTCCTATCTCATCATGGGTACTAAACTGAAGATCTGTCAGACCGATTCTGGGTAATGTTGCAAATGCAGGTCTATCAGGTTTGGCAGCTGAAAATACAAAATATATTAACGTGTTTACAATACTAATTAAATCTTATACACGATCGGTACACAATAGGTAATGGTACTTAGAACTTCTCTCTATAATGGCAACATCACAGTTAGTTTATAAACTATGTGAAGATCTGGCAGCAACTGGGTTTTGGTAACCTTTTAATTAGCCAATGGAAATGCAGATTTGAAAATCTGAAAATGAATCAAATAATTTGGCACACTTTGATACTCTTCAGCCACACTGCTCAATCTCCCAATGGCGAAGATCCAAAACTTCATCCGATTGGCTGATTTACTTAGTGATTATGGTAGTAACATAGGTCGTCAGAACATGACCCCTAAGCACTTGCTGACATATTTACAGGTAAGACAGTGAAGATCCAATTTGCAGAACTATGAAAATGATTACCAGCTAAAGAATACATGTTTATGCCTTGTCACTTGAATGTTATTTATAGGGACGCAACAATTTTATGACCTGGTTGGCGTCTATCTCCAGCCTAAATCAGAAACATTGTATCAAAAATGGTAACGCGGAATATTGCAAAGCATCTGGTAAGTGACAGTCTACGAAACATCTGCTTTAGTTTATTCAGAAACAAATTTAATCAACCAAAACGTAACTACATGTGAGTGTACATGATTTCTTTAAAAATTAGTTCCTAATACAATTTTGGGCACATGTGAGTGTACATGATTTCTTTAAAAAGTAGTTCCTAATACACTATTGGGCACAAGTGTCGTGCACGTGAGTGCAATATGAAGGTGTGCAGTATCATGAAATATTACATGATTCTGACAATGTAAAGGTAACGGAGAAAACAATGGACACACAATAATGGTTATTATTGAATTAGCTGATAATTACCAATAATGTCATACTGATTATGATTAGCGGCATAGGATAATTTTATGTTCTAAGAAGTCAGGAAAGTAAAGGCCAAGCCACTATACAAATAAAAGAAAATCAAAAAAAATTTTCCATTAGCTAAACATGTAATACGTTATGAAGGAATACCTTATTATTAGGGTGGCTCTCTCCCTTTCAGTTATTAAACAAGACATTAGCAAAGAAAAGACTATTGAAAAGTAATGGGATTAAAGTGCCATCCTCTGAGACATGTGATAACAGCCAAACCAGGATTCTTTTCCAAACTTAAAGAATCTGGCACTGTAACTACTGATCTGCAGCGGTTCTAGCCCACATATTTTTTCTAGGTTTTTCCAAAAGGTTAGAGTGGCAACACAGGTTTCAACTAACTCTATTCGGTACAATTTGCTTTCATATTTCAATAAATCAACCTCATTTACCTCTAACTGAACCATTTGTATTCATATTGGACGAATTTGCAGTGAATACAGTTTAGATTATTTAACTCTAATACAGTCTGGAATAAAATTAAAATTGAGTTAAAATTTAAAAATGAAAATACTTAGTCAGAATTTGCGATGAAATAGAAAATGGAATAAATTACTTACATTTCAATAAAAATTCTTTGCCAGAGCCTTTCTTCGACAGTTTTTCCTTGTAGGTCTTTAAAAAGTGGAAACGTTTTGTTAAATATAAATTGCTGAACTGTAAAACTTTATGAGATCAATTGTTCCTTTTGAAATGCCATATTTCTGAATAATGACAAAAATGAACTAGTTTTTGTATTTATTTTTTTAAATTGTAAACTTTATACTGAGGTATATGTATATATATGCCCTTATGCATGTCATTCATACCCGTATTTACCTATTTAGGCCGATTTCGATTTATTTTCTTCTCCTTCCCTCTGTGAATGATATCTTAAAATATGTATATGTTCCCTTTAGTATACACTGATTTAATCGAAGAGGAGGTGCCATCCAGAAATACCAAAATAAAATGATCTCCATATAACAAAAATATTCTCTTAGATACCAAAATAAAATGATCTCCATACAACAAGAATATACCCTTAGATACCAAAATAAAATGATCTCCATACAACAAAAATATTCCCTCAAAGAGACTGATGCTCTAATGGGAGAAATAATTTCCATTAACTCATGATAAGACTATCTTTTTTTTCTTTTAACTGACAAGTGCTGAAACCATTTCTGATATTCTTAAGCGATAACAAGATCTGAAGATTAACTGCTGTGGTAGACATAATGAGTTTGGCAGCATTAATTCAGTACAAAAAAAGATCAGAACTGTTTTGGTGCAAATCTCAATGTGTAATTAGCATCCATGCATAAGCAGTAGTGACGTGCTTTTCAAGCTGGCCACCGTCGCATCCAGATTAGACATTCATTCGGTACCATTGTCATTTATAACCAACCAGGCATCATAAGAACTTTTTAACTCCCATGCCAATATGACTTTCTATTCAGGAGGTGCAAAAATAACAATATTTTCACAATGGTTTTTGTTGCTGAGATATTGAACATGAGATCGGCACTACTTTCATGTAGAACCAACTAAACAAAATTAGGTCTTTATTGTAAACATCATGTTGATTGGACCATCCATTCCTCAGGAGTAGCAATACCAATATTTTCTCAATAACATCTCGGCAATTGGCAACATTTTTATTTAAGACCATTTATGTATCTTGAGAGGTCCCTTAGCGAAAATTCTATGTCATTATCATTTTTTGTTCAGGAGGATTTGCCACCAAGAGATTTTTTAACATGGATGCTCTGTTGGACATTCAATCGGAAAAATTGTTATTTAGGACCAAATATGCATGATAAGAAGAGTTTAACTGAACACCATGTTGACCATCCTTGTAGGAGGAGTAGTGTTAAGACTTTAAAGATCGTCATTGTGACGGATCACATCAGCACAATTTTCATTTAGGACCAGTAAGACATGATCAGGCATATATTAGTGAAAAGTTCATCCATTCAGGAGGAATATTGATAACAAGATGCTAACTATGGCTGGCATGGCGGCCATATTGGACACCAGATCAGTAAAGTTTTTATTGGGGATTAACTAAACATAATAATTAACTTAAGATAAGCCCAATGTTGATGTGAAGTTCCGGAGGAGAAGTAGCGATAAGAAAATGTTAATTACAGACGTTGTGGTGTCCATACTGGACTTCCTATTACCATTATTTTAGCTGTGGACAGATGAGACATATTAAGTATATTAGGGGAACCGATGCTGATAGGTCCATCCATTCATGAGGACTAGCGTTTGCAAGATTAGCTGCTGTGGCTTCCATGCTGGACATTGTATTCGCAACAATTTAAAATCGAATGGACATCATCAAAGTTTTTCTTAGCAAAATCCTATGTTAGTTGTTCACAATGAGTAGCGATAGCAAGATTATGAAGATGGCCTATGTAGCGGTCATCTTGGATATTCAAGAAAGACTGTTTCCCATTTGGGACCAACTACACTATGGCAGGAATGTGTATGTATGACTATGTGTTTGCGTGTGTAAACTTGGTAATCTTTCATATAATTTAGGAAAAGTGGCGATAACATGGTTGCGATACGGGACGGATGGACGAGGCTAAACAAACCAATCAATACAATCTTTTGGCCAATGACCACTGGATGTAGAATGTAGGCTTCAATTATTAACGTTGTTTATAATGTTATGTGCTTAGGCTCGAATAAGCAGCAACACAGAAAGAAGTGAAAATAACAAGCTTGTAAAAATTTAACAAACAATTTTTTGAGTACAAATATTTTCATAAAAGAAAATATTTAAACTTACGGTTTTAGAGAATGAAGTCCAAAATTAATCCAAAAAGTATTCACAATATAATCCACTAGTAGAATTGCAAGAGTCCTGATAATAAAATGTCCTAATAGTTCCCGGTTCGAATCTTGATGATGTAATCCAAAATGGACGACGATGTCATGTGATGAAGTCAGTTTTAGTTTTATAATAATTCAAATGAGCACAAGTAATTTCTAGATAAATAACACAATAAATTCCTCTTGATCCCAAACGAATTGAAATAATTTACACTCAAACAATAACACACACATCTTTGTATTCTAAAGCCCAGACTAACTACTGAACCGTTAGCTTCCAAAACACAGCTATATACTGATTCTCACAAAAACAGGAAGGGGTCACATGATTTTCTAGAAGGTCACAGAATGAACCCATGCTCGCAAAGTCACGTATACAGTATGATCTAGAAAGATGTCCTTGGAATCAACCAATTATTTTTAAAATAAAGCTCTAATGTCCTTGGAATCAACCAATCATTTTAGAAGCTTGTTTACACTCTTAAGCAAGGTCAAAAAATGAGGTTAACATCTGTTGTTTACTTGTAGAGTGAAAATTTCTAGAAAAATTTACCAATAAATGAATTTTTAATCCAAAATGTCAAATTTGAATCTGACAAAAATAAATAATTTAAATCAACTATATGTAACAATAACTAGATTTGAATTTTACAAATTGTTATTAACTGAACTTTCATGACCTATTGCCATACTATATTTTGTGAGAACATAATATAGCCAATCGTATACCTGTTCCTGTTTACTAATAACATTATATCATTTTAGGAAGATAGTGTATTACATTTATTGACGAGGATAATTTTACTCTTTACACAAAAAATAAAAAATCATGTCGAAAATAGTAGAGAAATTGGGGAAAAGTGGGTGCTAATTGAAAACCCAAATTAAGTGACTTCACCTTTGAATAAAATAGGAAAAAAAAACCACTGAATTCAAATCTGTACCAATAAATTCATTTAAAACTAATAAAATCTTTTGCTGAAGGATTATACGTTCTAAAAAGTACTGGATACCAGAATTTAGTTATGTATTTACATTATCTCCACTCCAACAGTATATTCTGTATAATCCGCTTAAGGACCGTTCTAAACAAATAAAATTCTCTTTCTTCATGAAGATAATAATTAATTTGACAAAATACACAATTTAAAGCATGAGCTAAAGTACAGCTAAATGTGTGAAAAGTCGCTGTCCTAAAACTGTTAAATTGTATGATGTAGGAATGAAGCTGTCAATCACACTAGCATAGAAAGGAGATTTTGCATTACTTTGTTTACTACATTAATCGGACAATATTAGTATTTACATCAGAGATGCAGATATAAGAAAAGTTAAAAAATAATGCTATTTGTACACTTTTATTCTTTAAGGTTTTAAACAGAAAATTGTCAAATTTGCAAAATTGTTTTTCTCATCTAGAGATAAAGGTAAGTTTTGTCATGTGAAGAAGGCTGAAGAAAAATCATTTACACCTGCTGAATAAGTACAGACAATTCACTGTTACAAACCAACTCAAAGGAAATATTTTTAATTAATACAAGTTGAGGATAAAATTTCAAATTTTTTTTTGAAACTAGAACAGTAGAGCATAAAATTGATGATCCAGAGCAAGCACCTGTCTTTAGAGGCCAATTTTCTTACTTTACGAAGATGGCTGATTTGAGAAACGTTGGGCTGTACAAATTTAGTTGTAAAATATGTTGGAACATGATGTTATATCAGGAAATTACGACTGAGCTCAATAAACAATCTTACCTGCATAACATCTTTCCAATTACTTGCCCCGCCATATATGACAATATCTATTCTGTCAAGGCTCGAGTGACGATATTTTTCTCGAAACGTGTCCACAGATTTCTTGAAAATTTTTGCTGACTGTGTCGGATGGAAGCCCAGAGGACCAAGCCCAAGACAAGGAAAGGCCATTGACCTCAAACGTAAACTGCTGCCTTTTTCCAAACACTTGCTTATAAAATCTGACATGTACTTCGAAAAGGAAACATAAACAGATAATAAATCGGACAATAAAAGAAATGTGCATTTCCCTTGAAATTACAGTCTATGCGTCTATCAAACAAGTGAATATACAAATGCAAATTTAGCTAAAGTGATAGTAAAGTATACCATTATAGCTATTTTGCACTTGGTTGGACACATTTGGAAACAATGTGAAGGGCAGCTTTTAGTTTTAGTTTTTCTAGAAAAGAAAACGGAAAAAAGATAAAAGGGACAATATATATATATATATATATATATATATATATATATATATATATATATATATATATATATATATATATATTTATATATATATATTATTGTTTTGAAAGGCACCTCAGCACAATAAAAACTAAATGGTGAAAAGTAAAAGTTAATTTCTCGAAATGTACAAATGAAGCAAAATGCCACTATAAGGAAACGAACCTCCAAAATATATGCATGTATTAGACTGCGAAAGGGGAATTTAGCACAAAGTGGTCATATGATGCCAATACATGTATGTATGTATGTATGTATGTATGTATGTATGTATGTATGTATGTATGTATGTATGTATGTATGTATGTATGTATGTATGTATATGTGTGTGTGTGTGTGCGTGCGTGCGAATGGTACCATAGTTCATTAATGGCCATATGGCATCAATTAAACATGAAGTTACAGAATGCAATAATGGAACCCTGAAAGATAAATATTACGCCCGCTCTATGTTTGATTCTCCTCTATGTAGATAACTAATATTTTGCGTAGAAGCCTTTTTGTTTTCCCATTAAGACTGACCTTAATCTAGACCCATATGATCCTGAAATATGGAGACTTGTTTTTGCATGAAAGACAAGCCATCCACAAAGGTTAGGTCCAATATGTGATGTAGAACTAGTTGGATGGAAACAATTTTTGCGCTCAGTTTATGACCGTGAACACTGACTCCTAAATAATTTGCCTTGTTTTATCATCCACACTATTCAGGCAAACTCTGTCATGTAGATGTATTGTTAACTCGAAGAAACCATTGTTTTAATTCTTTCACAGTCACTTGGACCTTTGACCTCCAACATTTTGATCAATTTCTTAACTATGCTGCTTTCAAGCCATCCACAAAATTTGGTCGCTGTTGACAACTGCAATTATTGTGCGGAAACCATTTTACTATATGAATCACAGTAAACTTAATCCTTGATCTTTTGAATTTGAAATTGTTAGTCTTCTATACTCCATGGTAAATTATCCTCAAATTTTGGTGATTATAGATGGTGCGCAACTGAAGTCACTGTGCAAAAACAAATTAAAAACAGATGGACGAACAGACGGACATCATAGTATAATCCAGAATTGCAACATAATCAACTTTAGAAAATATAAAACTGTCCAAATTATGTATAGATGAAAAATAACAAGATGAAAGAGGAAGGTAAGGAAGCTAAGATTCTGTATAAGATATATTAATAAAAAATAGAGGTATAATGTAAAATCCTTAAAACTTTAATGTGGACAAACATAAGAGAGGCATATAGAGACATACAAATATTGTAATGATTAGTCTGGCTTACCTGTTCAGCTGCTGGAGCAGTGCATGGAATAAGATAACCAAAGAATACTTTCTTACACTCGAGTCCAACACCGTCAACAATAGCAATCTCACCCGGAGAGAGACCAGAGGGATTCTGTTTGCGACATTCATCCTGAAGATGTTTACCTGCTTTGCCTAAGATGGACTTAGCAAGTCCACCTTTGCTCAAATCCATATCCTGACTGCAACTACATACCAGCGCGTCAGCCTGTCGAATGTATAGAAAAAGCAATCCAGTTTTACAAAACATCTCAACTTTTAACGTCTTCAAATTTAGATTTTTTAAAACATCGTTCGTTGTTACCTCTATGGCATCAACTGAAAAGAAACATGACGGTGATTTTAACGATATCACCAATTAGTCAATAATATAGTTATACAGTGTAGTATATTAAATGCTAACATGCTCATATAAATGTACAATGCCATTGGTAAGTATTATAATCAGTGAGTTTTTCTTTTCCGCAACACAAAATAGACATCCGCTATACAAGTGTCATCCGAATCAATTACCGGGTCCTTATATTATCCTGAGCTCTCAGATGCACGTGTTGAGCGCAAATGTTCTCTAAAATATATTTCTCCGAGAATATGTACAGATCTCATTAACATTAAGAAAATAAGCCTCCCAAAAGATGAAAATCATCATTTCTGTTCGTACTGTATAGAAGAAGGGCAGTACGTCCTATGTATTGCCTACTCTCCAATGCGCAAGGTGTCGCTTGTTTTAAGCTTAGCGATGTATTAACAAGGGTACTAGTTTTGCGAGAAGATTGGAGGGTTTTAATGTCATCGGGTAAGTACTAAGCAATTAGCTTTTTCCTTCAAATAATAAGTCATGATGATAGGTCTTGAGCGTCGATTTATTTCTTACCAACATTGAACAGGATAAAGAGCCATTTTCTTCTTCTATAACTTGTACTGGGGTAAGGACAAACCAAATATTAATCCCTTTAAAACTGTCCCTTGGCCATACACACAGCACGTCGAGATAGATTTCAATAGGATTGAAACAATGGTCATATCTTGATAGACTATACAGAAATTCTAATAGGATTGAAAATGGTATTCAAGATATACGATACTGTCTCAATATTGTTCATCCAAATGGCTAATACACAACTTAGTAAAGTATCATTTCAAACACATCTCAGTTGTGTTCTGCCAGACTAATTGGTATCGAATATATATCATTGATAATGCACGGAAACAATAACAAGTGTTACAAAATTACAAATTTACCCTGGATTGACTATACCTGGATAGTATATGTTTAATATAAGACCACCACATCTAGACTTGGAAGACGCTATCCATTCCATAGAGGAAAAGAATTGTGTAGACAAAGAAGTACTGAAGTCACAAGAATTGTTACAATGGCACTGGAGCTATCTATTCCATAGAGGAAAATAATCATGTAGACAAAGAAAGTAATGAAGTCACAATAATTGTTACAATGGCACTGGGGCTATCTATTCCACAGAGGAAAATAATCGTGTAGACAAAGAAAGTAACAAAGCCACAAGAATCATTATAATGGCACTGGGGCTATTCATCATAGAAAAATATTCTAATAAATGGATTGCTGCAGTGCAGCTGTCACAGAATTAGAAAGAAAAAAAAACTATTGTTTTGCCTGAGACATATTTTATTATTTGTGTTGTGTGTGCGTGCGGCGCTGTCTGGGATTAACAGGTGTTTTTTTTTTCTTCAGACGAGCGATGAAACAAACATATGTCTCGCGCCGCCGTAAACTACTTGTGGCTACAAACATTATTATCATGATATGCACAGGTATTTTACAGTGAATATTACTCACTGTCCATTGAATTAAGCAAGATTAAGGTATAATCGAGGCAGTGATCATTTAGATCTAGTGAAGAGAGCACGTATTTTTACATAGTATTTCTAAAAGCCATAGGGCTTACAAGATTACAAGGTGGTTACTTGGTTACGATGTTATGTAGTTACGAGGTGATGTAACGAGCTATCTAGATGTCTATATGTATGTACGTATGTCTGTACATGTGGTGAAGCCACGAATGTAGACGTATTTATTTAATACAAGAGTGCTGTATCTTGTCTGTACGTGTATGACTGACTGTACATGTAGTGGATCCGTGAAGGGTGTGAACAGCCAATAAAAGATTGTGTCAACTCGAGGAACGTAATGAAACTGTGGTTTATCGGTGGATGAATCGTGCGACTGTACAAGAGTCAAGAAGCATATGTTTATTCCAATTGTTGTTTAAATTGGTATATTTGTATTTACATGAGATTATTTTGAATCTTAGTTGAATTCCAGGAAATTTGTGAATCTTACTGACAGTGCAGAACATTTTTAACGTATTTGAAAACTTGAGATTGTTTGAATCCCAAGCCTTGTCTATACGTAAAACTATATGATTATTTTAGTGTGTACTATTATTAGAAATTGATGTTTCCTTAAGCTGTATATCAGAGAGATATATATTAATAGTTTATTATCAATGTGTGATAGTATAGAGTGATTGAATCAAGTGTATATTGAGCGTGTGTGAGAATCATTGTATTTTTACATCTTACATTTTTCTTTACTTATTAAGTTAATACATATTCATCTTTCACGCATCGTGTTTGAGTTATTCATTTAATCCAATACCCACTCGGTTACAATTCTGTTATAGCAGCACCTATTGAGCGTACATGCTGCATGTTTTGCATATTAAAGCAAATATTTCTTCAATAAATATGTGGAACATTTGTTTGCCACCCGCCACATATAATTTTCATGCGACCAATCCCTTTTACATATTATTGACCATTTATTCTGAAAATTTATTTATGCACTTAAACCAGAGATTTACAAATCCACTTGCCCCACTTCCGGGACAAGCTCAAATTTGTTTCGGGTAAGCTCAGATGTTTAAAACACTTGCCTGTGGACAAGAAAACAGAGAGACAGAGAGGAAATTTTCCATTGGTAATGAATTATACTCTGCCAGTTTTATACCGTGCCATCTTGTTACAGTAAATATATATGTGTTTGTATACATTCTTAATATATAATACAATCTTCCATTATCCAACTGACCAAAGTTTCTCAGATTTATCGCATACTATTGTCATCTTATAGTCAATGTGAATATTAGTCTCGCATGTTCTTTAGCGAATGCGATAATGCCAATTTGTACTATTAAGATAAGTTTTGAGGAGGAATAAATATTTATATTTTAAGTTACCAGTAACAATTATATTGCAATATTTGTACGTAAAATCTGTGATTTGTCGACTTTCAGGTCCTAATCTAGCTTCTGGCAGTTTGTAAGCTTGCTGATACTAAACAATCGGCTTGTCAAATATTGTGTTGATGCATATTATTGATTTTAAGGTGAATATGTACTAATGTTTAGTACTATAATTCCTGATATTTCTTTGACTGGTGTGTTTTGGAAATAAAATACACTCGTCTCGAACAAATACCACTTAGAAGATTTCGTTCAAAACCTGATCGCTCTCTAACACTCACATTGTTTATGATATTTTGTTTATTTATTAATTACAGGAAACACATACATACCAGTTATATGTACAAAAAATTGAATGGATAAAAAAGTCGATTTGTCAGACATTTTCGTTAATGTGGTTTCAAGCTGACTTGATCATAATTGGTAAGCAAATGGATACAATAAGTGTTCACAAATCCTTCAGTTGTAGGCATAAATAGAACATCACAAACGGTAAAGCTTTCATTATCTACATTCTAACACTTTCACGTCCACAAATTTATTTACCAATATTATTTACGTATATATGTTTTGTTTCTCCAAAAGTGTAACTGTTGGCACATGATTTTAAGGAGATAACATAGATAAAATGAAAAAGATTAAAATAAATAAATCACAATTTCCTTAAAATATTCCCTTTTTGTCTTAATGTATTATACTTATAATGGAATATTATTTGGGGGCCAAGATCTAATTTCCCAAAGGAAAGTTGACTTTAATATATAGCATTAATGTTACAGGTACAACATGCTTGTTTCCAAATCCTGAATGTATTTAGTAGATTGACACTCTTGCTTAAATATTGTTTAAACTAAGAAGCTAAGCATTAGACAACGTTTGAAAATGATATAATGTCGACAATTCTCATTTTTCATTAAAAGTTACCAACACCAACAAAAAAAAGTCCATCACCTTCCAGTCTTCAAGTTCCCCTGGATTAATTGTAATGGACAATGATGCTTTGTTATCTTGACCACCAGTAGCAGCACCTTTTTCTTGACCACCAGTAGCACCACCCTTTTGACCTACCAAACAACAAAGAAGAAAGAGATTAGTAGCATGCAGATTCATATCTTAGTCACTATCTCTATCAATATATCTGCTTGCATGAATGCATATATGTAAGCAGTATCTCCTTAACCTTATTGAAAATATACTCACCCTCTCCCACACCATTTTATACAGATAAAACAATGACAACATTATAGAGCGCAATTAATATTTTATATCGAGTACAAACACAGTTAAAAATATAGTTCATAGAGAATTATAAAACTCTTTCTTAGTGCCGGTTCTCTCACCGAATATATATTTTAAAACCATTATGACAAAAACGCCAGATTAAAGCCAAATCATTTCCAAATTTCTAAAATATAAACATTGTAGAAAAACTCATATAAAATAATAGTAGACATTTTTAGTTGAGCAATATACATGTAGAACATTCAACGTAAAAACAATTGTGGACTGGAATCATCTGGGTGACGGTATTCCTGTTATCGTTGCTAGCCTCCGGTGCAAAAATTTAAGCCGTACTGACCGTGCTCTCTCTCTCTCCGTCTCTCTCTCTCTCTCCTGGCTACAGTAATAACTTCTTTGTGCTGTCACCTTAAGAAGGAGCAATGCATGTATAGCTTAGTATTCGCATATTTCGATGATGAACAATTTAGTTATGCAAATGTCGGACTGACTCTTCTCTTACTTGTTATTACAACTGTTGAAAACCAAATCTTCCATCAAATAACTCTTTAAAATGATTAACATAAATCAAATAAAAATTTGAGAATATTTAGTTTTTGAAGAGCTTCAAAACTCACCAGTAATAAAACATGTGAATTATTCAGACCCATGACAATGTTCATATGCACTTTGATTCGGTAAATCATAGTAACTTGAAACATAAAATCAATTTCAGACTGATTTATCAATGATCACTGACATGGTAGAAATAAACTTACCGTGCCCACCTGCCCTGGATTTTGCTTCCAATACAAACGTCTGTGAAACAAACAAATATTGTGCATTAAAATTGCAAGTATTGTACTAAGGGGAATTTTTGCGGTTTACTAATAAGGGTATCTTTGGGGTTTACTAATAAGGGTATTTTTGGGGTTTACTAATAAGGGTATCTTTGGGGTTTGCTACTAAGGGTATATTTGAGATTTACTAATGTAGTGATAATGTAAAAGATTATGCCTTCATGCATTTCAGAGTTATTATTACATTTCTACGGTTTGCTAGAGAACACATTTTAACATAATCATGCCAAACAAGCGTCACTGTCACGTGTAACCTTTTTATATTGAAGGCACACGAGAAATGGCGTCCTCAGGTGCACAAAACATCACTTTATTAAAAGCAATTGTGGTAATTAAAAGTAAATAAAGGTACCGTACCTGTATATATATATATATATATATATATATATTGTTACATATATTTGACTTAAGTCATTTATTTTTATTTTAATTGTTTGTTTGTCAGAATCAAATTTGACATTTTAAGTTTAAGATTCATTCATTGGGAGACATTTTTTATTTTAAAAGTGGGATGACCTGTACTTTTCAAATAAACACCAGATGTTGACCTCATTTCTGACCTGGCTTCAGAGTTGTAAACAAGCTTTTAAAATGATTGGTTGATTCCAAGGACATTATGGAGCTTTGTTATAAACATCTTTCTATTTTCAGTTCTTAAAGATTATTTTTAGAGATTGTTTGAACATAAATTTGTTCTAAAGATTCTAGAAGATCATGTGACCCCTTCCTTGTTTACGTAAAAACAGGTATATAAATTTTGTTTCGGAGCGAACTATTTAGTAGAAGCTAGGCTGTTAGAATACTAAGTTGTGTGTTGTTTTGAGTTATTTTAAATTACCTTGTACTGGAAATTATTTCAATTTGTTTGGATCAAGAGGATTTATTTTGTTATTTATCTGGAGAATAATTGTGCTTATTGAATTTCATAAGACCAGAACTGACTTCATCACGTGACATCGTCTTCCATCTTGGATGCTTCACCAAGATTTGAACTGGGAATTATTAGGACATTTTATTACCAGGACTTTTGCAATTTCACTAGTGGATTATATTTTGAATTATTTTTGGATTAATTTTGGAATTGATTCTTAAAATCATAAGTTTATTTTTCTTTTCTGGAAAATATTTGTGCTCAATAAATTGTTTATTAAGTTTTTACAAGCTTGTTATTTTCACTCTTTCCATGTTACTGTTTATTCGAGCCTAAGCATGTAACATATATATATATATATATATCCCATCTCTAACCCGTTCAATGATCGTCAATGTCAGCCCAGGGCCGGCTGACTCAGATAGAAGCACTGATCATCTTATAACCCCGGGGCCTTGTACCTATAGGCATTATTTTTCTTATACTTGCCTCTAACACCGTATAACATACCTTAAATGTTTCTTGATGGCTTGGATGAACTATTATCTCGACATTCTTCACACTGGATGAAGGATTTTTTCGGCTGAAATCATCTATAGTTTTAAACATCGTTCTAGCAACAAGATCTTCGTGGTAGCGTGCTTTTCCAGTTCCAAGTGCGGGAAATGTGACGGTATTCCTGCTATCGCTGCTAGCTTTCTCCAAGCATTTCTTGGTAATGCTTTGAATTACCTACATATGAATAATATTACAAATAACGCATATTATTTCATAATGAAAATGAACCATAAATACTATAATAAAAGTCATAGCCATAACAAGGTGAGAAAAGTGCGATGACATCCGGAAGGCAAGCATGGGGACCCGACAAATTTAGACTTTGTTAAAAGCAGATTATAATGAAAGCGGACTATTTACAAATAAATTCGATTTTGAAAACAATGTATTTTTTTATGATATTTCTCAGAATTTCTTCAATTAAATACAACTTAAATTTTGGGGGCCCATTGTCCTCATTTCGCAGATCTAAAACTGCCGCTAACGAGAATTACTCATTTTAAATGAAATATAAAAATTGTTGTTTTAAAATTTAGTTGTAATTTAGTTTAACCAAAAGTCTATTCAGTTGTGACTAAAGAATGATCGCTACCTTAGGTGTCATCAGCAAAATTCTGGAAGGTAGTTATCGATCGATAAAGATGTTAAAAACGGTGCCAAGGTAAGCTGTGTTAAGAAAAGAGCAAATCATGTAAATTTGTCCCAAAATGGTTTTGTACAAATGTGTTTTTGAACATGAGTAGCTTTCACTGTGACATCACATCTGGAATTTACTGAATCACACTTTTGGGTTGATCTTGTTCGAAAATGCCGACGTACTTTAACTTTGATTTTTTCCCCCCATTTACTTCTTGAGGCGTGTAAAAAATGAATTCCTAAGGAATACTGATGTATTAAGATCCAAATAAAGTAAATACCTAACATTTAAAGGTACATAGAATGAAATTTCAAAATATGGAACCCTTTAGTCGGTGTAGAAAGCCTATGTGACCTATATGACATTCACTATGGTAGCCAGAATTGGACAAACATCTGGCATGAGGACTGTTCCTCTTACACTCGACCCATAGAAAGTGTGCACCTTATTAGACAGAGATGACGAGAAAATACCCCAGAGGAGAACTATCCTAATAGGAAAGGAACTCGCCAGATACAATGTGGACATTGTTGCCTTGAGCAAGATTCGGCTTGCAAGAGAAGGCGAAATCTTGTGCTCTAGATACGCTTTCTTTTTGAGCGACTAAAGAAGTGAAATGCGCCGTGAGGCAGATGTCTGTTTTGCAGCGCAGACAGCATTGATTGACAAACTGGCTGGACCTCCCAAGGGAGTGAACGAGAGATTCATGACCATTGAAATTCCCCCTCTTGTCTGGAAGAAAACAACTTACCATCATCAGCTTCTACACTCAAACTATGAACAAGCCGGATGAAGTAAAGGTCAAGTTCTATCAGGCTTTTCACTCTGCCATTGCTGAAGTTCCAATGGCAGGTAAGCTCATCATTTTTGGCGATTTCATCGCAAGAGTAGGCTGTAATCAAGTTGCCTTAGAAGGAGTGCTACGGTCTTCTTTTGCTCCAGACTTGCGTCGAACATGAACTGCTAATTGCCAAAACAGTCTTCCGCATCCCTACCCATAACCGGACATCATGGAATAACCCTCAATCTAAGCACTGGAACCTCATCGACTACGTCATCATCAGGAAGAAGGGACAGGCAGGATGTGCGTGTGACCAAGTTTGTATGCGTGGTGACCGCTGTACAGACCAACTACTCATCATGACCAAGCTCAACATCCGCATTCAGCCCAAAGCTGCCCACAGGTAAATTATGTTCCAAAACGACTAAACATCACCAAGCTAAAATGCATCATTACAAACAGTCTCTCGTGGTGCCATGGAAGAACGTCTGATATCCATACCCTCTCGACAATCCGAATGTTAAGACCGACTGGGCGGCATTTTGAGAGCTGGTCTACAGCACAGCTTCGGAAATCCTAGGACCATAAACCAGAAAGCACCGAAATTGGTTTGATGTAAACTGCAATAAAATCAAGCAGTTGCTGGATCGGAAACATTGCCTCCATCAAATCTACCTAAACAGCCCCAAATCCACATCTAGGAAGATGCGTACAACAATATACGCAGAACTGTACAGCAGAGCTCCGTCAAATGCAAGACACATGGCTGAGCAACAAACCTGATGAGATCCAGTGCTACGCAGACAGGCATGACATGATAAACTTCCACAATGCCCTGAAAGAAGTGTATGGAACTACATCCTCTTGATCATTCCACCTTCATCCAACAACAATGAAGCCATCAGTTATCTCCACCAATTAATTATCAACTAAGCACTGGATCACCTTCCAACCTAGCTCGAGACACAGAAAGCTATACGTATGCTCTCCAGTGGCAAAGCAGCTGGTTCAGAATCCATACCAGCTGAAGACTACAAGGAAGGGGGCACAGCCGTGACATAAGGCTCCACCAACTGGTTTTACTGATGTGGCAGCAAGATTGCAAAGACGCTTCTTTAATCCACATGTATACACGTAAAGTGAACCTCCAGGCATGCGACAACCACCGGGATATATCCTTGCTCTCAATCGCAGGAAAGATACTCACCAGAATCCTACTAAACCATCTCACTACGCACCTTGACCAGGGACTCTTGCCAGAAAGCAAGTCTGAATTTCGTAAAGAACGTGGGGACCTCGACATGGTGTTTGCTGAGAGGCAGCTAGAAGAGAAATGTCAAGAGCAAAATATGGACATATTTTCAATCTATGTCGACTTGAAAAGACCTTTGATATTGTCAGCATAGAAGGCATGTGCAAGGAATGACCAAGTACGGATGCCCGAGACAATTTATATCCATGGTGCAGCATTTCCACGAAGGCATGCAAGCACGAGTACAGGGCAGTGGAAACACATATGAGCCATTCCCAGTAAACACTGTTGTTTTCTGGCACCGACACAGTTCGGTCTACTGTTCTCTGCCATGCTGACTAATGATTTCAGAGACGGACAGGCTGGAGTTGGCATCAGCAATCATATAGATTGGAAACTATTGAACCTAGGAGGCTACATGCGAAAACCAAGGTTATGACAGACACCATCAGGGACTTCTTATTTGCCGATGACTGAGTCGTCAATGCTGACTCAGAAGCCAACCTACAACGCAGTGTTGACAAGTACTGTAGTTCCTACACAAGCGTTCATCTCACCATCAGTACCAAGAAGACTGAAGTCATGCATCAGTCAGTCCCTGGAAAGCCTTATATTGAGCCAAGCATCACCGTCAACAGCCAAAGACTCAACGTAGTTAACAGCTTCACCTGTCTTGGCAGTACACTGTCACAGACCGTCACTACTGACGACGTGGTGAACCTTTGCACTGCTAGAGGCAGCGCAACTTTTGGCATACTGTATGCAAAATGTCTAGAAAAGAAGAAACATCAGCATCCAGACCTAACTAAAAGTCTACAGGGCAGTTGTGCTCCCCATACTACTTTATAAATACTAAATGTGGACGGCATAGCAGTGTCACGACAAGAAGCTGAACTACTTTCACACCACAAGTCTCAGGAAAATTCTCAATATTAAGTGGCAGGACAAGGCTCCAGACACTGATGTACTCACTAAAGCAGGTTTCTCCACCATCCACACCATCCTAATACACTCCTAACTATGCTGGGAAGGACATGCTGTACACCAGCCAGACCACCGGCTGCCTAAGAGACTCTTCTATGGCGAGCTACAATCAAGCAAGGTCAACAATATCATGGCGATCATAGGAAACGCTTCAAAGACAATCGTAAGGCTGCGTTAAAAGCGTTCAACATAACCCTGACTCCTGGGAGCAAACTGCAAGCCACTGAGTCACTTGGCGTTCCTCCGTGTACAAATGCTTCAAGTTGTGCGAATATAGCAAGACAGCTGAATGCAAAAGAAAATTCCGTGCAAGGATTGGTCTCATCCACCATAAGCGCACACACAAAACATAAACAGCTCATCCAACCATCAGATGACTAAATTGGTCCTTGTCAACTCGTTGGACGAACAACAAGAACAATAACAGTTGGCGTGAGTGTACGATGGGACGTATTCATTGGTTCTGTTTCAAAAAGCAATGCTCATTTGCTCCTTGACAAAATTTGAGTTAAAAAAGGGAACTAAAATATAAAATTTGGGTGAGTTCCTTGATTATTGTAAATATGGAAAATATAGCAAATCACACAATGATGTACTCAATTTTCATAAAGAAATCATAGGAGAAGTGATATTCTCTAATGTACAATATCCTGCTTAGTGTTAATGGTGAACTTTGTTAGAGCGGATTTAATAATAAAATTATGCAGATTAACCAAGGTTTATCTTTTAATGTAAAATTACTATATCACAGATTTAAAGTAAAACTGATAAGGGTTTGTTGCCTTCTTAATGATAAATTTTTTATACAGATTGGAGGAGAAATAAAACATGTATATTTTAATGCGTACAAGTCGGTTACCTTAGGAAGTACTTGACAGAGATGTTGAGCAAGAGACACCTAGAAGAAATATGTATTATGTGAATTTGCGCCAAAACCTCTTCGACAAATTGACCCTCCAAATATTAATAATAATAATGCCAGCCAAGCTCGACTGCTTTCACGTACTTCTTCCTGATGTGAAACGTCTCCTTTTCTTGCCATTGGAATACTGATGAAATACACAGTCAAACAATGCAGCTTTCCATGGTCAACCTCTGCTATTTCGCCTGGTTGTAATCCTTTTGGGTATTTCTTACTGCATTCCTCTTGCAGGGATTTTCCCCCAGCGTCAAGAAGTGCTTTGGATACCTGGCCATCTTTTAACGCTAGAGTGACCACTGTGTTGCAGACTATAACACTAGTCTAAAGAAGGAAAACAAATCAGTGGATGATCATTACCATGTGTCAGTTAGATCCAAAGGAAACAAGACATGAAATTCAATATGGAGTACACAAACGAGTTCAGTGATGACTTGTATAATTATAATTATTATTTATTGTCATTATTATTATTATTATTATTATTTTAATCATTATTATCATATTATTGTTATATCCATAGCATGATAAATTACATACAGATTTATCAGTGCATAGCTAATCCAACTTTGAAAACATGATAAAGCCCTATTTCTGTATCTCACATGCATACTGTCACTATTCATGTGTTCACACCACGACCACAAGTCAGCATTTGAGATCCGCCAAGTCGAATTTATATTAATCTAAATTGGTTTTAATTCTTGTCTTAGAGAACAGGAAAAACTATTTTGAATGTTTTTAAAGAGTTCTTATGTAATAAATACGTAAACATATTCGTGTTTTTGTTACAGCTGATGGAAAAGAATTCCGAACTATGATGTATTCATAACACACATCGTGCACTCTCTTTCAAACTACCCTTTATTTGTTATATATATATATATATATATATATATATATATATATATATATATATATATCTTCAAGTATGACATAAAATTGTTAACCTTTGAAACTTTATTGGGACATGATGTTAGTATTTACTGTTGTAAATTATTTCAAAGTTCTAATGTAAACAGAAGATAAATGCGTTCCCGCGTTGTCTTGTTCCCTTTAAACTCCTCTTTCACTAATATATTTCATTAAAAAAAAATACTGCAGCTTTTTGTCAATATTTCATAAAAATATTTATAAGCATCCAGCAGTACATTACTCTTGAGTTAATGGGAAAATATAACATTCATTCAAAATATGATTTTTGATTTCTTTACGAGCATTGAATTAAGTATTTTTTTAATGTATTGTCAAGTCCACTGATATTATTGTGAAAAATTTGAAATAAGTGAAATTATACGACGAAAAGGTAAAGTTATGCAATAATGAAAGAAGTGTGCGACTGTGTATGTGTGTTCGTGTATGTGTGTGTGTGCACACGGAAATAGCAGAATGAAATTGAGGATCGTGGGTGGAATCAAATATTTGGAAGTTATGAACCTTCTCTTTTTATATAATATGATTGAGATGGTCCTATGTCTGAATGGGTCATGGGGGTAATCTAAGGTATTTTTCTGACTGTATGATTTTTTTTCTTTACATTATTATTTTTTTCTTCACATCAAGCTCGCGTCAAGCACCTGTGTGTGTGTGTGTGAGAGAGAGAGAGAGAGAGAGAGAGAGAGAGAGAGAGAGAGAGAGAGAGAGAGAGACCCTTTGATTCGCCAGGTCCCCAGATAACACAGACACTTCAATGCCTCCCACTAAAATACTCTTCCTACCAGATGCACTGGCCATATTTCCTTTGTGGTGAAGAGGGAAAGTCCCTAAGGTGTGTTGTTCTTGTAAAACCTATTCTTGTTATTCCATCTGAAAAGTATATACCAATTCAATTTCAAGCCAAGTCTTTGAAACTACTGAATAATAATAATAATAATAATAATAATAATAATAATAATAATAATAATTCGTTAAAACAAATCTCACTATTTTAAATATTCGAACATATTAGGTCCTCCAGAAACAGGTGCGCACACACACATGCAACAATGCGTCCTTCCTATTACGTACAAGGGCGCTCGGAGAATTATTTTTGGGCGGGGGTAAACATGTAGTGGTCAGCTAATAAGTTTTATGAACGTAAGCTAAAACATATTTAGGGATGAAATCTAGGGCGAGAGGAAGGGAACATGTCCAACAACCCCACTCCACCCCACCCCTTGCCCCTAAGTGTGGGCGCCCTTAATTATGTTTGTGAAATGTGAATGTACACACAGTCTAAGCCCCGCACACTCAACTACCTACCTAAACGGGTCTAACTTCCTGTTTACCCAACTACCTACAGACAAGACAAACTTAGCATCCGAACAATCGTTCTCAGAAATAAAATGTGCGTCAGTACAGAGGCGGTGTTAGGAGTACACTGCGCCTAGAGCCAAACATGACCGCCTGGGCCAGATAATATGTCTTGCCAAAGTCATCAAGACGACTTTAAACCCACAGCATGGGGTCCTCTCAAGGGCGGAGCCTGGGGCGGTCGCCCTACTTACCAATCCCTAATGCCGTGCATGCGCCAGTAAAAACTACATGTATTGATAGTTACATTTTTCCAACCAGAGATAGAGAGACTGCAAGGGGATGAGGTATATTGATTCGTGTTTGTTTTCGTCACATTTAGGTTATATGGTACCAAGACAAATCGAGTACAAACATCAGTCATGTTTCATATTTCATAAATAATATATGCAAGAATAAATCAATATTTGAAACTGAGCTATATTAAGAAATAAGTACATATTAAAATCAAACCATCATAATAACGTATCGAACTGGGGCATGTTACAAAACAGAAATATAAGTACAAATTAGAGAGTTTATTTTAAATCATTTGTTAATTGTTTAAAATTTCCTCAAAACCCCATATGAATTCTCAAATATGATATAACATGAAAAGTTTAATTTTGATTGTTTGTTAAAGTTGTATAAATGATTAAAAAAATATTGTAATTGCCTGAAAAGGTTGTCTACATATGGATGTGGATATAATTACACCAACATTGGAGTACTTGTACTGACCTTTACACAATCGTGCTAATATGCTGTATGGGACTGACATACATATACACGAAAGGACTGACGGACTAATGCATATTACAAATCTAGATGCCGCTGCTGTAACCAATAAAAAGCATTGTCTCAGTGACACACTATGATAAGTGATCTATATGGCGGATTACCGCCATAATTCTATGCATGTATGTTCTATTTTTCCTTGATGCAGTTTTGTACATTGCTGCCTGCAAGTGCTACTTTCATAATTCTATCCAAGTATATTGTATTCTTCATTGATGCAAACTGTACTTGGCAATTTGCAAGTGCCATTTTACTTCTGCATTATTGTAAATGGCTGCTTGCAAGTGCGCGCGCGAGAGAGAGAGAGAGAGAGAGAGAGAGAGAGAGAGAGAGAGAGAGAGAGAGAGGCTGGGGTGGTGGGTGGGCGAGTACTAGAAGCATAATTGCCATTTTGAATTAAAGAAGTCACAGACGGTTTGAAATGGAGTATTTGAATGTGATTGGATCATTAAACAATATAATGGTAAGTACAACGTAGACTAAAATTTTATAGTTGAAGTTTCATGTCAGTGCACGTTTAAGTCACCCTCATTGTATGATTATAGGGAAACTGAAATCGTCGGTTGTAGTTATTGTAGAGTTTAACGCCATTTTTGCAGCACAAGATAGGCTACACGTGGCGGCCAGTATAATTGGTGAAGGAAGAACCCTAGAAAATCACGGGAAGAACCACCGACCCACAATAAGCTACTGGCAAGCTTTCTTACATACCCACGTTAGCCGAGGCTGAGACTTGAATCCACCCAGACAGAAGTTAGATGGCAGTGATCTTGAACAGTGAATGCTTTAGACAACTAGACCACTTGGGCCCCGTGAAATCGTCCAAATAATCTAGTTAAATAAGAGTTCTATATTACGAATCCAACAGAGTGTGTGTGTGTGTTTGTATATATATATATATATATATATATATATATATATATATATATATATATATATATATATATATAAGTGTGTGTGTGTTTTTTAATTTCAGTCATATCACCTACGATGTCTGCAGTTTGGCAGTTTATAATGATGTCTAGCATTGAGGTATCATACCCCAGATATGTAGCATAATGTCTCACCCAGTCACATTATCCTGACACCAGGTCAATTCAGTCCTAACACTAACCTCTTAATGCTGAGCGCCAAGCAAAGCAGCTGCTTGAACCATTTTATAAATCTTCGGCATGACTCGGCCGGGGCTCGAATCCGCGACCTTAGTCTAAATCCAATAGTAAAAGTAAAGTCTATACTTCACACCCCACCTCCAGCCAGACGTTGTACTTTCATTTTCCTGTCAATAATATTAGAACTAACGTAAAATAAAACACTGAACGAAACCAACTCGGTTATTTAAAGTTGTTCTAGTTTGATATGTTTGACTACTTTACTTTTGTTTACTTACCATGGATATGTCGTCGTGAGCATAACTTTCCTTTTTTAACTTTAAGTTATAGTATACGTAGGACCGGTCGATTGTAAGCAACGATACGAGTCCCTGTGGTTCAAACCATGAATCATTATGTCTTCTGGGCCATAGCATGTTCTAATCGGCAATGTAATCTCAATATCGTCAATTCCGGAAGAAAATTACGAAGCTTTTTTTAGAGCGTTGTAATATTTCCGAGAATTCCCCACTCCTTAAAACAGTTTGTTATTTAGGCATGGTGGGTGATTTTCTATATTTCAATGCTTTTTAAAGAACTCGTCTAATCGTCTTTTTTCCCCTCCTGACGGTAAGTACGGAAGTGGCAAAATTTACGCTGGAATTTCGCCGTTCCTAAAATGCCACAGTAGACCAGCAAGTTCTTTGCCGTCGTCTGTTGTATAGAGTTTGCTCTGGTCGACTGACATGGCACCATAGCTAGCCAAGATTCCGATAACCGCGTGAATTTATCGTGGATTTTTAAGTTAGATTTTATTACTCTATGTGTGGTGAAATTTTCATTGAAATTTGGGGTACAATGCCAGACTTTATGTTTGTGTGGTGCCAACATTTTAGGATTTATTCTAGTTAAGTATTGCTACCTTAGATTTCTGTAAAAAAAAAAAATCATTGATTTTTAGTTAAATGTTGCTATTTTGGATTTGTGCCATGCATATTTTCATAGATTTTTAAGTTGCTGAAAACAATATGATCATAAAATGTCTTTATACCAGTCAGATTTATTTTTTTATACTGCCTGACTGGTAAAACTGACTTGTCATTTTTGAGTTGTGGATCAGAGGTCTTAGTTCTACTCAGTAAACTGTGGCAAACAGGATGACTGTTTTTACTTAATACGTTTAAATGCATTTTGTTTATTAAAAAATAAACTTTTTAGGATACAAACCTGTTTTGCATGTTTGTATGTAACTCGTATTAACACCTTATCATATGCGAGTCAAGTGTCTTGCTAAAAGGTCAAGATCATTTGAATGAAGAGATGATAACTGTAGATTGGTAGCATAGGGAAGAGATGATTAGTGCAGGTTGGTGTCGTAGGGAAGAGATGATCACTGTAGATTGGTATCATAGTGAAGAGATCGTAAGGCTAATGTGTCATTTATGTGAACAATCCAGATCACTAATTATCAAAATCACAGAACATCCTGATCAAATGATGTTATTAATAGATAAAAATTTGACATCTAAAGGAAGGCTAGTTTATCCAGAATGAAAATAGACGATATAAGCAGCAGCTTAGATGTTTTCATTTTTAGGATATGTCTAAATATTAAAAAATGTTATTTTGCATGGGTGTGTCAGAGAGCATCACATAAATGTGCATAATTTTCAAGTTCCATTTTAAACAATATAGTTGGGCACTAATTAACATATGCTAACTATGCTAACACTAAACCATATCCAAAAATTGAAGTCCTAAATTGGTAATAATGGATTTTCCAGACAGAATCATAATCTTCTGAGCGATATGGATTTTTTGTATTTTCTCATAAAATTTTCTGAATTTAAATAGTCAACATCTTGCACTAATGCGTGCAATGTTTTTATTGTGCTTGGTTTTTACTTGCATCAACTTACTAATAACAAAAAGTCTTTAAACTGTTTGCTTTCAGCCACTTGTGGTATGCATCTGTACGAGGTGATGGAATGTGAGTTGAGGTAAGCATGAAATTATCCATAACATGATGGAAGATACCTTGCTTCGATTTCATCATCAATGTCTTAAAGTTTAAATTTGACTTAAGGCATTTGATTGGTCAGTTTTAAGTCAGACTTAAAAAACTAAACCAATTAGATAACTGGCTTGTAGACTTGTGACGGATGGCCTGATATGAAATTCCAAGTTGAATTCAAAACTCAAAATTTGTTGGTGAAACCAGACCTGATTGGGTTAACTAAAATAAACTGAGCATATCACAATAAACCATTCTTGCAAAGATTATATCTAACATATAATTACACTCACAGAAATGATTTAGAAGTATTTTTAGACCAAGATGGAGGTAAGTTTTGTGAATAATTTAAAAGAACCATCCATTCCAGTCTACAAAACTTTCAAAATTATTAGTTTTGATTCATAATGCTTTTTTAAAAATTCGGATATTAAGGGAAAATCTGGCTAAAGGCATATTGCCAATAGCTATCTTGAATGTGAAGCAAAGTGGCACAGTCATGCTAAAATGGTTGAGAATACTGAGATACTGGTTATAATCCACCCATATGAAATTAATTGGCGGACTTAAGGCAGATTTCAGACAGGATTTTTAAGTGCTTTCTGCATAAACCATAATTGCTAATTTCAAAGAAGCTTTGATGAATTTCAAGTGGAATTCAGGGCAGAATTTTACGTGAAATATGCAAATTTATGTCCTGATATTCTGCTTGATAAATAAGATTTCTGGCTGAAATAAAAATCTGCCTGAAATGCTGTACAAAATTTTCCAGGCATACCATAAGCAGATTTTAGATAAATAATTAAGTGATTTCAAAATTAAAGTATCAAAATTGGAATGTATGCACATGTATCTGTGAACAAATAAACATATATAAAATATTATCCTGCATTGAAAAATTCAACAGTGAAATTGATGCAAAATTACAGAAAAGCATTGATTTGAGAAACTTTTTATGAATAAAAAGAAATGCTAGGTGCTTTATGGCACTGTTGTACAGTGCAGACATGTTTGCTGACTGAAAAAACTATATATTATATTATTTTTATTATTTTTATTATTATTATTATTATTATTATTATTATTGTACAAACTATGATATTCTTGTGGTCTCTTGAACTAATCCTTGTTCCATAAGCAGCCATGACACATAACATCTATCATGATATAATTACTCTTTATTTTACACTGAATTCTAACACCACTAGAATATTTTGATAATGTAAACAATAATACAACTCACAATAATGGATGATTTGACTTGTGGGCCAAGAAAACTCCAGAAAGATTTGACTATCTTTGACAGACATGGGTATCTGGCAACAATATCAGTAATTCTCACAAGTGAGCCTTACACTCGGTAAGTTAAACAGATTAGAGTTATATAAATTCTAAATTATTATGGGTTCAAATTCAAGTTTTTGTCATGGTTTACATTTTGTAGAGTGCAGCTTAGGTTAATATTTTAGGTTGCCAGGCCAAGAACTGAGTGAATGTAACACTCAAGTATTGCAAAGACTGCACATATTATTAACAATGTCTGAAAATATTTAACTATCTCCAAGTGGGTTTTATAATTTAGAAAGATATATTTTAGAAATAAATAATTTTTATAGTTTAGAAAGATATATTTTAGAAATATGTAATTTTTATAATTTAGAAAGATATATTTTAGAAATATATAATTTTTATAATTTAGAAAGATATATTTTAGAAATAAGGGACTACATATTGCACAAATTACTGTATTAAAAGACTTCACAACATACTTAGTTATGGTACCAAGAGGTACATGGAAATAAAATACACAATACAAAGTGCCCAACGTTCCTGAAAATCCTTAATAATAATAATAATAATAATAATAATAATAATAATAATAATAATAATACAAATAATAATAACTTTGATATGTATTGTATGTATATGTATGGACATAAAATTGGGGCAATTGATTGTGATTCCATGTACTTTTTTACACATTGGAAAGTTAAGCATTTTTCTCTAAATAATTCATTACTGTATATGTTAATATTTTCTGAACAATAATTGATAATTGAAATTTATATACTTCAATATAAGTCAGAGTCACAGAAATTGATCGGCTCTTGCATAATGCACCGGCAAGATTCACAGACACTGATCTAATGTCACATAATGTACAGACAAGATTCACACACACTGATCTACTGTCACATAATGTACAAACAAGATTCAAAGACACTGATCTACTGTCACATAATGTACAGACAAGATTCACAGACACTGATCTGCTGTCACATAATGTACAGGCAAGATTCACAGACACTGATCTGCTGTCACATAATGTACAGGCAAGATTCACAGACACTGATCTGCTGTCACAAAATGTACAGACAAGATTCACACACACTGATCAAATGTCACATAATGTACAGGCAAGATTCACAGACACTGATCTGCTGTCACATAATGTACAAACAAGATTCACACACACTGATCTGCTGTCACATAATGTACAGACAAGATTCACAGACACTGATCTGCTGTCACATAATGTACAGACACGATTCACAGACACTGATCTACTGTCACATAATGTACAAACAAGATTCACACACACTGATCAAATGTCACATAATGTACAGGCAAGATTCACAGACACTGATCTACTGTCACATAATGTACAAACAAGATTCACAGACACTGATCTGCTGTCACATAATGTACACATGTTTACGATATCATGATCTGATATTTATGTGCTGTCAAATAATGTAATGTTATATATGTATTTATACAGCTTGTTATGAGTAATGGAACACACAACTTAAACTTTGATCTAATCTTGCATTTTTGGTGACAGATTAGAATCTATGATGTTGTTAGTTGGGCCTGACTTGTACATAAGTATACATGATAAAATGTCGCATGTTTGCAATAAACTATCTATAGCTGATACTTACAATATCATGATCTGGAACATACCAAATTGCTCTCTTTATCATGTGATGAAATTTTTTATGAGTTATTGCATTTTTGAAGTCTTGTAGAATATAATAAACAATCCAAATCTAATTTTGGTTTAATTCTCGAGTGTTGCAATAAATGTAACTACACATCATTGTACACAGATTTGGTCTGGATCCATTACTTTTTTTGGGACTATTTTAAGCTCTGCTCATGATGATAATGTCAGAAATGTAATCTGGACCTCATTTCCAATTTGGACAAGGACTGGGCGCCATAGCTGGCTCAATTAATGCCCTTTTTGAAATGTTAGGGTATAATTGTACTTGATTTATGCATGAACAGGAGAGTTGACCAGGTTGAAATGGAACTGAGCTTACCAATGTCTTCAGTATCGGCATAATTTAGTCTGAACTATTTGCTGATACATAAATTGACACATTTATATACATGCACACACATACTGTAAGTTGTATGACAATGATTTTTGTATACATTGACATGGTTGGAATTTATACTTTTGTGTATAATATCATTAAGCAATTACTGAATATGATTAAACATAATTTTCAATGTGCATGACCCACAGTAAAGAAAAATGAGCCAATATGCAAAACCTAGTTAGGCCATTTATTTAGGCTAAAGAGGAATTGTATACTTGTAGTAATGCTAGAAATAGAGAATAATAATACATTGTTTTATTTAATGACAAATATGACAGAAGATTATGACATATTAGGTTTGTCAAATAGTAGGAAATTTATTTATTCATTGATCATTATTAATGATATGCCTTGTTTTAACAAAATTGTGCAGATATTTAAGAAGGAAATATTTGTCTGACAATAAGACAACCTTTTTCCTTTTGGAAAATTTAATAAGCATCCCAAATGGTAATCATAAGGTTTGGGAACTACTGCATGACAAATTTAAAAATCTTTGATCTGCTGTATTGGTCTGTATTGAATGAAACTAAGCCAATAATACAATTATTGATGCATTACATTTTTATAATTGAAATGTTTTAGAATCCAGAGATTCTTTACTGCCATGAGCTGCATCATTGCCTGCATTGAGAGACTCTAATGATACAACCAACTTTAATTCAAGATTAGAATTTACACAGTGACGTTTTGGAGTCAGGCCAACACAACAGGCAAGACCAAAGTTTTCCTTGCAGTCAATTTTAAAACAACACCTACAGCTTGACTCTCCAGGATCTATGGCTGAAGCTGGAATGGAAGGGAAATTTGTGAAGTTTGGCAACATCAAAGTTTATGTTGTTAAAAATGACCTTGCAGATGAAAAGGTAAGGGTAAAAAATTACGGGTGAACAGATAATTTCTAAATACCAAGATTTACAATCCATGCTTGACTTCTTGGTTTGTTTTGGTTGCATATTAATAGTTTGGATTCTATGAGGACCATGGTTTACTTTGCAATGCATGATGCTTGAGTGTAGATGAAGTATTCACTCAAATTGACAAGGCATAAGGCTTGTGTGTAGATGAAGTGTTCACTCAAATTGACAAGGCATAAGGCTTGTGTGTTGATAAAGTGTTCACTCAAATTGACAAGGCATGAGGCTTGTGTGTAGATAAAGTGTTCACTCAAATTGACAAGGCATGAGGCTTGTGTGTAGATGAAGTGTTCACTCAAATTGACAAGGCATGAGGCTTGTGTGTAGATGAAGTGTTCACTCAAATTGACAAGGCATGAGGCTTGTGTGTAGATGAAGTGTTCACTCAAATTGACAAGGCATAAGGCTTGTGTGTTGATAAAGTGTTCACTCAAATTGACAAGGCATAAGGCTTGTGTGTAGATAAAGTGTTCACTCAAATTGACAAGGCATGAGGCTTGTGTGTAGATGAAGTGTTCACTCAAATTGACAAGGCATGAGGCTTGTGTGTAGATGAAGTGTTCACTTAAATTGACAAGGCATAAGGCTTGTGTGTAGATGAAGTGTTCACTTAAATTGACAAGGCATGAGGCTTGTGTGTAGATGAAGTGTTCACTCAAATTGACAAGGCATGAGGCTTGTGTGTAGATGAAGTGTTCACTCAAATTGACAAGGCATGAGGCTTGTGTGTAGATGAAGTGTTCACTCAAATTGACAAGGCATGAGGCTTGTGTGTAGATGAAGTGTTCACTCAAATTGACAAGGCATGAGGCTTGTGTGTCTACGGTACCATATCTATTCATTAATAATACAACAGTCAACAGTACCATATATATTCATTATTAATACAACAGTCTAAAGTACCATCTCTATTCATTAATAATACATCAGTCTACAGTACCATATCTATTCATTAATAATACAACAGTCTACAGTACCATATCTATTCATTAATAATAAAACAGTCTACAGTACCATATCTATTCATTAATAATACAACAGTCTACAGTACCATATCTATTCATTAATAATACAACAGTCTACAGTACCATATATATTCATTAATAATACAACAGTCTACAGTACCATATCTATTCATTAATAATACAACAGTCTACAGTACCATATCTATTCATTAATAATACAACAGTCTACAGTACCATATCTATTCATTAATAATACATCAGTCTACAGTACCATATATATTCATTAATAATACAACAGTCTACAGTACCATATATATTCATTAATAATACAACAGTCTACAGTACCATATGTATTCATTAATAATACAACAGTCTACAGTACCATATGTATTCATTAATAATACAACAGTCTACAGTACCATATATATTCATTAATAATACAACAGTCTACAGTACCATATCTATTCATTAATAATACAACAGTCTACAGTACCATATATATTCATTAATAATACAACAGTCTACAGTACCGTATATGTTCATTAATAATTCAACAGTCTACAGTACCATATCTATTCATTAATAATACAACAGTCTACAGTACCATATATATTCATTAATAATACAACAGTCTACAGTACCATATATTTTCATTAATAATCCAACAGTCTACAGTACCGTATATGTTCATTAATAATTCAACAGTCTACAGTACCATATCTATTCATTAATAATACATCAGTCTACAGTACTATCTCTATTCATTAATAATACATCAGTCTACAGTACCATATATATTCATTAATAATACATCAGTCTACAGTACCATATATATTCACTAATAATACAACAGTCTACAGTACCATATATATTCATTAATAATACAACAGTCTACAGTACCATATGTATTCACTAATAATACAACAGTCTACAGTATCGTATATGTTCATTAATAATTCAACAGTCTACAGTATCATATATATTCATTAATAATACATGTCTACAGTACCATATGCAGGGATGGTCCTGGCTTTTAAAAAGCTGTCACCAAAAAAATCGCCAACCTCAATATTTTGTCGCCAATTTTCAAAAAGTGTCGCCAGAACAAGTAGTGTACATTTTTGCAAGTGTTAATTTTAGTCTATTAATGTAACTGGCAATGAAAATTACAAAAGATGGGTTAGTTAATACTTTAATTACAACAGGCATTAACAAAATGTTTACATAAAAATCCGTCACGATTTTAGTGCTGCCCACTTGTTGAATGCAGTTTCAAAGTCTAATTTTTCACATCTGTACATGCTGATTCTCATTTAATTATCGAGAGATGAGATGCAGAGTTTATTTCTGATGTCAGCATCCCGCATCGCTGTTTGTGCACGTGTATGACTGTTATTTGCTGGGAAAAAAATGCATTATCAACTTTAGTTGACATTTTAATAATAATAAAACCCAATGATCGTACATTGCAATATAAGAAAAAGTGACGTATAATGCGACCGAT
Source organism: Unio pictorum (assembly GCA_030141615.1). Lineage (NCBI taxonomy): Eukaryota > Metazoa > Mollusca > Bivalvia > Unionida > Unionidae > Unio > Unio pictorum. The sequence goes on along the minus strand of JARLTB010000039.1, from coordinate 3,037,842 downwards.
GATTGCATGTATTCCGTAATTAAATTACCCCCCCTCCGCTTATGGCAAGCTTCACAAAGCTTGTATTGAATTGCTTCCTAAATCCCAAGAATGATCACTGAATGCTGTATAAATTTTCTCAACAAGCAAAATAGGATCTCCATTCCCACGAACGAAACTTACAGGAGTCAACACCTGCCAATATTGGACCGTATATATAAGCATAAATTCACAACCAATTTAGGGATTCTTTCACTCCTGTATTTTGAGATATAGATAATTATTTTTAATTATGCAAAACTTGTTTGTTTATTTTTGTAAATTTCTTGTTGCGGAGTTTAAGTCTCTCTAGCCGTAACACGGGATTGATGGCAACAGGAAAAGATCAATGAGTAAAATGCACAAATATTACTTACCGCGCCTGGATTCATGTTTGGTGACACACTCCATCTTCAAAATATCACAGCCAGTTGTAAATGATTGACAAACTTTGCCTTGATACATAACATCACAGAACATCTGTTTTAACTTTTTATCATATCTCAGCCACGGACGCCCAAGTTTCCAACTGTCTAGAACTTTTTGGGAATTTATGCCCTGTTCATCATAATGTGGTGTTGCACTTGATGTTGGACTGCAAGGTTTATCATCGGGTTTTGTATAGTGACTGTATTGTCTGATGAATTTGCACTAAATCCAAACGCTGTTAATTTTGTTAACTTAGGATGAGATGAACAGGCAACGTCTAACTTCCGTTTGCTCATGATAATGTTGCACTGGCAACAGATATAATTGTCATTGGGATTTTTCCATTTGCTTTGTATTTATACACAGTAGTCGATACTTCAAAGGTTATCAGTTTTCTATGATGGTTTAGCAAACCTATTGTATGTATTGGTATATGTAATAAAAAAAGGAGGATTATTAATTTTATCTGTTCTATTCGTGTCTAAAGAAGTCGGTCGGTTGTAGGTATAGGACGGTAGCATGATTGACTATCGCAGCATACAGTACTCAGCCCAAATGTCAGCATAAGCAAATTATGATGTAACAATGCACTGTTTGTCGATACAAAGGATCGTTTTTGTAACCGATTCCAGTGCATTGGTTATGGCTTCCTTTCATTCTCCCTTTTAATTTATCCAGTCCAAATCCATGACTGTATGTACAAATTACATAACCAAAAAATCTATCGCCAAAATATCGCCAGATGGGACATTTTTGTCACCAATAAGGAAAAAAAATCGCAATTTGTGGCATTGGCGAAGCCCAGGACGATCCATGCATATGTATTCATTAATAATACAACAGTCTACAGTACCATATATATTCATTAATAATACAACAGTCTACAGTACCATATCTATTCATTAATAATACATCAGTCTACAGTACCATATATATTCATTAATAATACAACAGTCTACAGTACCATATGTATTCATTAATAATACAACAGTCTACAGTACCATATATATTCATTAATAATACAACAGTCTACAGTACCATATCTATTCATTAATAATACATCAGTCTACAGTACCATATATATTCATTAATAATACAACAGTCTACAGTACCATATGTATTCATTAATAATACAACAGTCTACAGTACCATATATATTCATTAATAATACAACAGTCTACAGTACCATATATATTCATTAATAATACATCAGTCTACAGTACCATATATATTCATTAATAATACAACAGTCTACAGTACCATATATATTCATTAATAATACATCAGTCTACAGTACCATATATATTCATTAATAATACAACAGTCTACAGTACCATATATATTCATTAATAATACATCAGTCTACAGTACCATATGTATTCACTAATAATACAACAGTCTAAACTATCATAAAGCATGTAATGAATTTGCATTCTATTTGAAAGTAGTTGCTTCCCTCCCCAGTAAATATCCCCAATCATGGAATTTGAGAGCATTGTGTTAAGGCTTTAATGTTGTAAAATATGCTTAAATAATTCAGTTTATAAGTAACCAAAGTTTACATACATATTAGAAATGAATGGCTATTGTTTACCTTATATAAAGGTAGAATCAAGTGACTGGACTTATTTTATATTCTATGGTGTGAACTGGGAAAGAATGTGAGATTGATTATTATTTGTACCTGTCTATTATAGACTAAATGCTGATATTGAATCTCATACTAACAATGTTCCCTCTAAGCGAATGGTAGATGTGCGCTCAGTGCTCACTGTACTGCGCAAGCATTATGGAGACAAGCAAAATTTAACGTTGGATTGAGCAAAAATTGACAATTTAGCTGCACGGGGATGCCTGAGCAGCTGCATACGCGTGGACGCAGCTTAGAGGGAACGTTGCTTACTAATAATGTCTTCATTAAATAATTAGAGTGCAAAGTCTTGCTGCCCCTCCTACATGCTGCCTAAAGGACCTGTAATATTTGCATGTGTGTCATCATGTGCAGGTAGGTGTGTGTATGTTCAGGTGAATGAATATCTTTGTTTTCATTTGAATGTGTGTATTTGTGTGGTCTTGTCCGTATATGAGAGAGAGAGAGAGAGAGAGAGAGAGAGAGAGAGAGAGAGAGAGAGAGAGAGAGAGAGAGAGAGAGAGAGAGAGAGAGAGAGGATACCTTATTTCCATGAAGAGTATTTCCAGCAAAAGTTCTTGAATTCCTTTTGAGTTAACTGAGCTGAAAGTAAAAAGGTAGAGACTAGAAAAATGTAGTTAGGTATTGGGAAAATCATTCATTCCTGTAAATCCACCCTTCCCTTGCAAGCTTTGGTTGCTGACATAGTTATTACATTCAAATGAATCTCATTATAAACTATATTTGTTAGCAATGGCTGATGTGATTGCTTAACACATACATGTGATGTTTAACATTAATTTTACTGTAGATATTAGAGCTGGTTGTAGTTAGTTTTTCTGACACAAATATGTAAAGTGCCATTGAGCAAACCTTTTGCAATTGCTTTTACTCATTATAAAAGTGGATTATAAAAGTGGATTGTTCTTCTTTTCCTTGTAGGCTGATGTAATTGTGTGTAGCGTGCCAAGCTCCCTTGATTTAAGCCATGGCCGTGCTGCAAAATCCCTTGAAAACAAATCAGGTAACAGTCTTCAGACAGAATGTAATAGTGAATATCCAAATGGGATCGTTAATGGGGAAATCGCTGTTGTCAAAAATCCAGGTGAACTCAGCTGCAAAAATGTCTTTTTTATCACACTTCCGAGATGGGACTCTAACAATGCTCAGGTAATGGCCTTACTGAATGTACCATTAATATTGTTTTAATAAACATATTTTGTGTTACATCATGTCTCAAGACATGTGAAGAAAGTTGATGTGTATTGCTTTTTAGTTTTCATCTGTTTGATACATTCCATCACATTTCTCTGCACATCTAACTTTAACTTTTATCTTCTGAGGTTGGAGGTCTGAAAAATATCTTTAAAAGCGTTGGCATCTGCCATGGCAAAATATAGAATTAGTTGAAGTTCTTCCTGCAAAAGTCTTAAATTATATGTTCATTGAAGTATATTCAGCAATTCTTTTAGAGGGTCCAGAGATATTAATTAGGTCTATCATGAAAATATATCATCTGTTTTTATTAACTGGTTAACCCAATGTTTTTTAATTGCTTTTATCAAAAGTTGGTTGACCTCAATGCTAGGCTTTGTACTTGTAATTTCTCTGTCATAGGTAATAAAAAGGACAAAGACCTGATTTCCTTATTACTGAATCCTGTCTTAAAATAAATACAGAAATATCTTCCTGTGATTAAATAGCATGCTTCTACACAAAGACCTTATACAAATGTAATAATTTAAAAATCATCTCAGATATTATACAAATGTAATAATTTAAGAATCATCTCAGAAATTATACAAATGTAATAATTTAAGAATCATCTCAGATATACAAATGTAATAATTTGCTTCTACACAAAGACCTTATACAAATGTAATAATTTAAAAATCATCTCAGATATTATACAAATGTAATAATTTAAGAATCATCTCAGATATTATACAAATGTAATAATTTAAGAATCATCTCAGATATTATACAAATGTAGTAATTTAAAAATCATCTCAGATATTATACAAATGTAATAATTTAAAAATCATCTCAGATATTATACAAATGTAATAATTTAAGAATCATCTCAGAAATTGAACCATGATTTGAATATATAAATCCACATCTAATTTTGAAAAAAACATTACGTAGCATTGTTCATTGAAGTCACAGTGTATAATATATTTTAATGAACACTCCTTAAAACAAATTTATGTTATGTATCATTGTACTAATTTATTTAATTAATTTTATGACATAGTATACATGACTATACTCATTGTGACAGGAATCGTGTGATCATCAATGATTGTATGAGAGAGCATCACAGATGACATAAACAAACCTGTTTTGCTTATTCTATGGATAATCAAACCCATAAAATTTGTACTTGGACCTAGAAAAACATGTCATTAACTATCAAAGCTTACTGTTAAAAACATAAACTTTATTTTTTTCTATAAAATGGAGTTTTATATAAGAAAAATGAGATGAATTCATATTTTACTTTAAGAGTCATTAGTACCAGGATTTCAGTTTTATTGGGTCATATAGTAATTATTTCTCTTGGCTACCATTTTGTAAAACAATTTTGTACAAGTTATCTATGACTAAAATATAAAAATTATTTATTTTCCTGACTTCATTTTGTTTTTCTGTTTTATTGTGACTCCATTTATACCAAAAAATTATTTGTGCATCTGAGAAGGCTATAAACTATTATAAACAAAATTTTTAGAAATTTTCAGACTTGGATTTTGATACCTTGATTTTGTCCATGTAAAGTTCTACTCCACTATATGACTGCACAAAATTACAAGGGAGGTAATCCCAATAAAAAAAAATAATAATATAGATACTAGTAAGTTTTACACTTAAAAATTATTTTAAGTGCGTATTCCATTTCATTGTTTGTTATCATAGTATATTTCTTGATAGCGTGTGTACAGGAAATACATTATGTAGACTTCAAATTTGTCATGCTGATTTAATGTTGAAACAGGACAGATGTTAGGTGAAAAACCAACCAGACTTACACTTATTAGCATTGTATTAATCTTTTTTAAATTCTAAGATATTGAACCAATTTTCAAAGTTATGGCTTTTCAGGGATTTAAGAAATAGAGAAAAAGGTAAGTATCACTGGTTATCACAGCCATGTCATGTCAGGCAGTTCACATCTGAGTCCTGACTCAGAATTAACTCCCATTCTCTTTGCATCAACTTACCTTATATTTCATAATTTGTAACTGAAGATGGCTTGAGCTCACTTGCCAGATTAGTATACACATGTATTCACACCTCCATTATCTGTTTGATTACACATTATGATCAGGTTGAGTGTGTATTGATTGACAGGGTGTATGGGTTTTTGATTGACAGGGTGCATGGGTTTTTTATTGACAGGGTGTATGGATTTTTGATTGACAGGGTGTATGGGTTTTTGACCTTTTTCCTATCCTATGTACTTCCTTAGCAATCAGTTGAAGGAAATATAAAAGTTAGAAGAGTGGTAAACATATGTTCACCCTTTCAAAAGACAGTGCACTAAATTTGAACATTCCTTTTTCCTTCCCCATAGCAGCAGTAAATTTAAATATTACTTTGGAATGGGAGATAAATGATTTAGCCCTTTTTTCTAGAGTTACTTCCTATTGATATAATATCACTGTCAGGTCACAGTATATTATTTTTACATGCTTAAACTATGTTGAACATATTTAAAATATTACAGGTATTTCCAAACCATTATTTAGTAATTAAAGTAAAATTTATCAGTTATAGAATGGAGACATTTTCTTGATATTTGCACAGTTATCATTGATGCTACTAATATGCCTATGTCAGATGATTTTCATATGCAATTTCCAACATTCTGTATGCACTGTAACACTGCAAATACTGCATCCTATTCATTGACTATTGATAAATAAGTTGCCTGGTACTAATACCTTGAAAGTTCTACCAATACCTGACAAATCGAGCCTTCCCAGGATGGAAGATTTTGCTATGAAAGCTAAAAGGTGTCTGTCCATACAGGTGGAAGTGAGACAGTGACCTGTCCTCCATGATACATGGACTGGTACCAAATTCAGTGAATAATTAAGTTACTAAAAGTTGTCGGACCATACGGGTGGAAGTGAGACAGGGATCTTTCCTCCATGATACATGAGTTTGTACCAAATCTAGTGAATAAGCAAGTTGCTAAATGTTGTCTGTCCATAGAGGTGCAAGTCAGACAGTGATGTATGAGATGGAGTTATTCTTTCTGAAGAACAAATTAAGATCATATGAGCTTGCTATGCATTAATACAGGGCAAGAAATATTGAATTTGAGTACACCTGTTCACTAGTTGACATTATAAAAAGCTGTTGGATGGAGGTCAGAGTCAACACTCTGTAGCTATTCTGCCTCAAGAGATGATACATCCCAGAAAGTACAATTAGACCTGATGGAACTTATTGTTTCAGTGCAACAGGTTCACCCTCTGGGGCATTTAGCAGCTTCTTAAAAATGTTGTGCTGAATTTTGGCACCAGTTTCTGTATAAGAGAGATCACTATGTCTGACTGTGTTTTAGCTTTTATAACTAACAATTTTAATCTTGGAGGGCTGAATTTTTTAGGTGGTTCAGCTCCAATTTTGTGATCTGGTCAAGAAATTCAAAGTAACATTTTACTCGAAGGGGTAATAATATAATTTTGCCTGGATTTTCCCTTTCGTTTCTTAGGCATTGAATCCTTTTGAACTGCAAAATGTATTACCTTTCAAAATGTTAATACTTGCATACATCCATTTTGACCTGTATTTTGACCTTTCAAAATATGTCACTGTGACCTTCATCTCTTTTCAGAGGATTGTGAGGAGTATTTGTTTACATCCATTTTCATATACTTAAATTTTTTAAAAGAAAATATCAACTTCTTAGTTTCTTATCTGCTTTAAATGAATGTATACTAAATGATTGTAGACATATACTAAAGTTGTATTCAAATCCTATGAGCAGTTTTCACAATATACTAATTTCATTTCAAACATTTGCATTGATGGTCTTTATTACAAAAGTTACCGTTATAAATATATCTGTGATATCATAAAGTTGCAACCAGTCTGTGACTCAGGTTTACAGATTCATTATTGCCATGAAGGTGCTTGTGAAACTTAATGCATTGAACAACATTGTTAAACTGTATTTTACATCATGAAGATGGATTTACAAGACTGTAAGATTACAAGACTGTCAGATTTTTATATTTGACCTATGTAAGAGAACCAAACACTTTTCACTGTTGTATGAAGGATTCATTAGGTAAATTTTAGACCGCATCAAGGTATTCTGAGAAACTTCTAACATTTTTCATTTGAAATCAAATTATGTTGAACTAAAGTCCAAGCTTTCTTACAACTATAAAACTAACTGTCACTTTCAACTATCATCTTGTCATTAAGCTGGACAGTGCTACAGTTTTTCATTTCCAACAATCAGTTTGTCACAAGCAGCTTGTTTTCCATTGAGTTATACAACATATTTATTTAGTCTCATATTGACTGAATGACTATCTTTTATATGATCATAATATCATCATTATAATATTTTTTCTTCTGTTTCAAGGAAATTGCAAATATAACCAAAAAATGCCTTAAAAGAGCTGATCAGCTGGGTTTTGTCTCCATGGCAATATTAGCCCTTGGAACAGGCTACCTTGAATATCCAGCAGACACTGTTGCCACGACGATGTTTAACTGCATTGAAAATTTCAGCAAGAAAGCATCAAATTTATGTTTACAAACAATTAAAATTGTTGTTCACCCCTCAGACAAAGAAATTTGGAAGGTAACATGTCATATTAGACTATTTTTGTAAATGTACCTTTGGTATACTTATTAGACTATTAGAGTCAGTGTACATTTGGTATATTATATATTAGACTATTTGTGTCATTGTACATTTGGTATATTATATATTAGACTATTAGTGTCATTGTACATTTGGTATATTATATATTAGACTATTTGTGTCATTGTACATTTGGTATATTATATATTAGACTATTAGTGTCATTGTACATTTGGTATGTTATATATTAGACTATTAGTGTCATTGTACATTTGGTATATCATATATTAGACTATTAGTGTCATTGTACATTTGGTATATTATATATTAGACTATTAGTGTCATTGTACATTTGGTATATTATATATTAGACTATTAGTGTCATTGTACATTTGGTATATTATATATTAGACTATAGTGTCATTGTACATTTGGTATATTATATATTAGACTATTAGTATAGATGTACATTTGGTATATTATATATTAGACTATTTTCTTAGATGTGCATTTTGATTTTCACAATGCTTCACTTTCATTATATTTGACATTTTCATATGTTTGTGTTTTCGTCAATACATTGATTCATCAGTTTCTAAAGCATATCTCCAAAGCCATTCGTGATGCACATATATGCCTTTTGCAATTCACAGTTTTAACAATTTTAACTTTTGTTACCTTTGGTATGTGATATTCCTTTCTGCACCATAACTCCAAAACCTCTTAGGCTTTGTACACATTTTTGACTAGTGGATCCAGATGTGCCATTCAATAAAATTCTTATGTTGCAGTAATTCAATAACTTTTTGACTAGTGGATCCAGATGTGCCATTCAATAAAATTCTTATGTTGCAGTAATTCAATAACTTTTTTCTGTTCATCCTTAACACATTACCAGTAGTTTCAATGCCTATCACTCTTCTAGTTGTTTTATTTGGTAAATACAAATGTTTATTTGAAATCATTGACAAATCATTCAGTTTCTATGGATACAGATGATTCTGTCTTTTGGCTTTAGGTTTTTTTTCTTATTTCTTCCTGATGTTAGTTCTACCAGAAGACTTTATGAGATCACCTCCTGTCCATTTTCTGTCATTTGATGTTCATTCCTCCATTAGCACAAGACTAATCCTTCTGAATTACTTGAGAATTACCATGAAACTTATCACACATTCAATTATTCCATGGTCTATAATTACCATGAAACTTATCACACATTCAATTATTCCATGGTCTATAATTACCATGAAACTTATCACACATTCAATTATTCCATGGTCTATAATTACCATGAAACTTATCACACATTCAATTATTCCATGGTCTATAATTACCATGAAACTTATCACACATTCAATTATTCCATGGTCTATAATTACCATGAAACTTATCACACATTCAATTATTCCATGGTCTATTTGGTCCTAAAAGACAGACATCAAATATGGCAACACATGAGCCATTTTGAAACTTTGTCACAGCTTCACCTGAATGGATGGCCAGGTCAGCATGGTGTTTTCATTGAAAGATTGGATATAATGTCTAATTGATCCTAAATGAAAATTGATCTACTGGGTAATGTATAGTTTGACTGCCTTATCACTACTCCTCTTGAATGTCAAGTACGAATTATCACTACGCCTCTTGAATGTCCAGTTTGCATTTATCACTCCTCCTCCTGAATGTCCAGTTGGACAGCTGTATCACTACTCCTCCTGAATTTCCAGTTTGCATTATCACTACTCCTCCTGAATTTCCAGTTTGCATTATCACTACTCCTCCTGAATTTCCAGTTTGCATTATCACTACTCCTCCTGAATTTCCAGTTTACATTATCACTACAACTCCTGAATTTCCAGTTTGCATTATCACTACTCCTCCTGAATTTCCAGTTTGCATTATCACTACTCCTCCTGAATTTCCAGTTTGCATTATCACTACTCCTCCTAAATTTCCAGTTTGCATTATCACTACTCCTCCTGAATTTCCAGTTTGCATTATCACTACTCCTCCTGAATTTCCAGTTTGCATTATCACTACTCCTCCTGAATTTCCTGTCAGCTCTGGGACTATTGTAATCCTGCCACCTAGGGTCAGTTCCGAATGATGAGAAATGTGGCCATGTTGCATAGTAATTACTTTGCATGTTGCAGAGTTGTTGAAGTCATGAAGCTATAGAATCAAATGCACTCTGAATCAATGGCAGCAGCAATGTAAAGAAAGTCACTCCTGCAAAATATGAATTTAAATTTAGGTTACTAAAAATAGTTTCAACAAATAAAATATTTTCAACAAAAAACAAATATTAAAAAATATCAGAACATTATGTTAGTCATTGTTTACAAATTCTGTTGGGACATACAGGAAAAGTGTAATTCATGTATGAATAATTCCTTTCAACCAACTAGCTCATAGCTTCTGTGTCAAATAATGTGATTACAGTCACTTTACATGCTTTTTTATAAAGTCCTGGTAAATTTTTTTATTGTATTAAAGCCTGAAAGGTAAAATGAGTTTGTGTTTGGAAAAAATGTTAATTCACTACGCTTTGTAAGATGCCAATTTTCATGGATTTTTCTGGTTATTATGCTATAAATAGACCCAAACAATTCATATGATCCTTCTTTGCAAAGAATGGCAATATTTGCCAAATTTATAAATTAATTGCCAACAAAGTACATTTTACATGAAAGTTTACACCCACAAAAATGAATGAATGAACAACATTTTCTGTATTATCTGCCTAATTTCTTTCCTCAACATTTTCTGTATTATCTGCCTAATTTCTTTCCTCAACATTTTCTGTTTTTTCTGCCTGGTTTTTATCTTCAACATTTGCTGTATTAACTGACTGATTTCTGTCCTCAACATTTTTTGTATTATCTGCTTGATTATTGTCTTCAACAATTTTTGTATTATCTACCTCTTTTCTGTATCTTTTCAGGCATTCAGATCAGAAGCCAGAATAAGAGCCTCACATTCAGGTAAACTTGAAAAATGATTGCTGTCAATCTTAAAGTTTGAACAAGCATAACAGTTTTGTAAGATTGAATATTAAATATTATTAGTTTCTTTTTTATCCTTAAAAATGTCTATCCTTCTGTCCATTGCATAATCTTTTGGACACAGTGAGTAATGCAGCTTTTAATCGATTGCCATGTTACTTGGTTAATGTTACGTTAATTGTCTGAAGATCACGTTTTAATAAATTGCATTGCTTCCTCAGTTTTATAAGAGTTATTGCCCCTTTTGACCTGTAGCTGAATGCCTTGCATAACATTCCTATGAATGCAGCTAGTCTCATAGATTTCAATTGATCACTATGAAACTTGGCAGATGATATTTTTGTTAACTTATGATGTTCATATTGGGAAAAATCATTTTGCTCCCACAAGTTGTGTTAGAGTTATTGCTCTTTTTGTTTCATGGCTAAGGGGGCGCTCACCAGTTAGTATGTACTTTTCAGATAGTGATGTATGTGAGGTGAAGTTGTTTGTATTTGTAACATGCACAATGGAGATAATATTGGTATATCTCAATGCTACTTTGATGTAATGTGGCTGATATTTCTTTGGATACTGCACTTGTGGAAATTGTACATGATCTAAGCACATGGTATAACAAAATGGATGCTCCCATGTGCTTGAAAAATTAGCCAGAAATAATCAAAAGTACACTAACTTTAGCAGTTATTAAACTAGAGAAAATGAATTTTGCTGAAGTAGACAATAGCAGCTTCTGAAAGTGCAATGAACAAATTGCAAAACATCTGAAAAGTAAAAAAAGTTATCGGACCATTTTTCTACAATTTACCTCTGAAGTCCAGGAAGTGAAAATGACCATGCAGAGCTAGCAGTTTTTTATTCGAGCACATCTTAGGTTAGCCCAAGCTGTATACTCTAGAACCTAAAGTACACCCATCAATCATACATCAAAATAAAGGGAATTGAAAGTTCTTCTCCCAACACCTAAGATATACAAAGTCTTTATAATATTGCCAGTATAACCAGTGAAGAAATCCCAGAAAATTATTTTTCTTTAAAATTCTAACCCTATGCAAAGTACGAAACTGTAGAGCGCCACCTTAAGGAACCACTGAAGATGTATTTTCAACTTTTTGAAAAACTTGTCATATTCTGCAGTCAATTTCAAACATATTGATATATCATACATGGTATTTACTTCCAAAATGATAAACACATAGTTAATTTACTATACCCCTCTGGAGTAACTTAAATATAGCTTCATGACGTCAAAACTGTATTTTAACGTCACTGGGAAATGCTATTTTTTTGACATTAAAGAAAGACATTCGAGAATAAATGCATATGAAGTATTTGTTTTATTTTTCAATCCAAACATTAAATAATCTATTTTGATCATTTCCCAAGTTGCAAACTATACTTTGGTCATGTATACATGTAAATCAAGTGAGAAAAGTGAGGAAAATTCCATAAAGTTTTGAGGTAATAGTGCAAAAATTGTCCAGCATTGGATTAAGATAAAAGTCCTTGATGCTATAAATTCATAACAGTAGAAATACATATATATTTTATTTGTAAATAATTACTTTTTCCCCCGGCACTAGTAATCTAATTTGAATCTGCACTAATGCTTGTATGCCAAAGAATTAAAAATGAAAAGTCAAGGGAAATTAACTCCTGGTGAGACCATTCCATGGGCCAGGAATGTGATTGATGGTTACATACATAATTGATTACAATGAAAATCAAATACGTTGATTGCTTTATATGGTCAAATTAATTATAAAACCAGAACATGCAGACTTGTATGCCAATAAAGGGGGTAGGTGTGTTTCCCAACAATTTCAAGCCCCAGCCTGATTATGATGTTACATACCGTCTAAGATCCATCACAACCAGGAACAACTGGTAACCATGATGTCACTAATACTACATCAACCCACATTAGCTACTATCTAAGAAAACATAGCTAAAGGAAGAGCTAAGAAAATAGCTAGGTGTCCACAAGAGTTTATACAACACAGTCAACCATAGGACAATGGATTACGAGTATCCAAGAGTGACCAATCTATTCAGGTTGCAATCTGGCTCTATATCTCCACAAATAAAGTGCCCAAGAATTGATGTATATGAAGAATCACTATCTTCCTGTTTCCGAAATAAAGTGCACCCAAGCTTTGCCCTGAATTGGATAAAGAAAGAAAGAAATGAAGAAAACTTAATTGTTGGGTCACATGTTGCAGTGTGTTGTCAACATCAATGGAAATGTAATTATCAACATAACAAAACTAACTAGGATATTGGAAACATTGTGCATAATGCATGACTGAGCTGGAAATTGCAAGCGATATAATCCACCGATGTATAAAAGCAAAACTCAAGGACTGTATGGTACAGGAAACTTTACACTCCCACTGACCAATTCTCATGGAATTGTTCTACTCAATCTGATCCAGTATTTCACCTCATAGTAGAATGAGATCAGAGAACAGTAAAATATAGGGAGAAGAAATCAAGTCTTCAGTACAAGTACATATGCTACATCAAACGCAAACAAAACTGCAACAGAAAACTTGTACAAAATTCAATGTTTGCCAATTCAATAAATAATTTTGTACCCAATGAACATCTATCTATACACTTTAAATCCTTTAAATGAATACACGTAACAATTATTAAATGTACCTGACTATCACAGTATACACCACTCCCCCTAGCCCATATTGCCTTGGCATATACCATAGGCTTTACATGATTTTTCTAGCCAAATTTTTTCTTTTTGGTTCAAGTGATAAATGATAATGTTTTTGTATGGCATCTATGTGATACCTCACACTGATATGGTAGTGAGTTTACCATAGTTTAGACATAGAACTTTAGTCGGTGAGCCAAAGCAATCTTTCTTTTCCCACGAAAGGTTACATACATTATTCCATAACAATGTTGTTCATGTCAGCCTGTCCAAATGTGACACCTGCTGCAGACTTGTGTATGATGAGTTGAAGCTCTTTTATATGTCATTAATTCTTGAACTGTTAATTTAGTTTGAAATATTTCTGACTTAGCTTAATGAACCATGACCATATGATACTATAGATTTTTTTTTATCTGTCCATACAAAATTATATAACACCAAGAAAATAAATTTTCTGTTTATAGTTTAATTTGACAATGAAAAAATGGGAAAATCCAAATTATTACCAGTTTAAAGAAGAACTGATAGCATCTTCTTTGAGAAATGTGAAATTAATGAAACATTTTTAAAAACAATGACACACAGAGGTTTCTAATTGCCACTAGTCGATGTTGTATTGCGTACAATAGCAGGGGACATAACTCTTCTCAAGCCCACCTGCAGCTGCTTAATTAAAGCAGATTTTGGAATTAAAAGACATTTAAATTCTAAACTGCAGTGAATTTAAACTAAATGAGCCAATATTAATACAAACAGCAATAAATATAACTCCATGGATATACACCCGAATGCTCTTTATGGGGGCGCTCACCAGTTAGTATGTACTTTTCAGATAGTGACATATGTGAGGTGAAGTTGTTTGCATTTGTAACATGCACAGTGGAGATAATGTTGGCATATCTCAATGCTACTTTGATGTAATGTGGCTGATATTTCTTTGGATACTGCACTTGTGGAAATTGTACATGATCTAAGCACATGGTATAACAAAATGGATGCTCCCATGTGCTTGAAAAATTAGCCAGAATTAATCAAAAGTACACTAACTTTAGCAGTTATTAAACTAGAGGAAATCAATTTTGCTGAAGTAGACAATAGCAGCTTCTGAAAGTGCAATGAACAAATTACAAAACATCTGAAAAGTAAAAAAAGTTATCGGATCATTTTTCTACAATTTACCTCTGAAGTCCAGGAAGTGAAAATGACCATTCAGAGCTAGCAGTTTTTTTATTCGAGCACATCTTAAGTTAGCCCAAGCTGTATACTCTAGAACCTAAAGTACACCCATCAATCATACATCAAAATAAAGGGAATTGAAAGTTCTTCTCCCAACACCTAAGATATACAAAGTCTTTATAATATTGCCAGTATAACCAGTGAAGAAATCCCAGAAAATTATTTTTCTTTAAAATTCTAACCCTATACAAAGTACGGAACTGTAGACTGCCACCTAAATGACACAATCTTGTGAATGTAAATAATCACATATATCAGTACATTCCTGTAAAATTTTGTACACATTATGATTATTATCTGAAAATGCAAATTTGGAAAAATCCTGATTCTGCGATGTTTGTAAGAGTTATTGCCGTTATTGACTTGTAGCCAGATGCAATGCATGACAAGATATTGCAGTTATCTAGTGTCACATTTTTTATTTGATCACCTTGAAACTTTTTGTGCATATTATGGTTGTCAACTGAAAAGTCACACATTATCAAGTCAATGTAGACTTGCGATTTAGAGTTATTTGCCTTTTTGTCATACAACTGAATTCAGTGTAAGATGAAATCTTGTTAACAAAACGTGTTTTGTAGTTTTTATTGGATTTTGATGTTTTAAGTTGAAAATTGACATATTTTTAATTCACAATATTTGTGTGAGTTATTGCCCAATACAATTTACAGGTATTTGATGGAACTTTGCAAATGCAGTTACTTGGGGAGGCATGTGATGAAAGTATACATTTCATGGTCATCATCAGACGTGTTGTCCAATCATATTCACACTACTTTTGGAAGAGTGGGTACTTATTTTAGTTTAAACTCATCTCTATTATAAGAGTGGGTACTTATTTTAGTTTAAACTCATCTCTATTATAAGAGTGAGTACTTATTTTAGTTTAAACTCATCTCTATTATAAGAGTGGGTACTTATTTTAGTATAAACTCATCTCTATTACAAGAGTGGGTACTTTTTTTAGTTTAAACTCATCTCTATTACAAGAGTGAGTACTTATTTTAGTTTAAACTCATCTCTATTACAAGAGTGGGTACTTATTTTAGTTTAAACTCATCTCTATTATAAGAGTGGTTATTTATTTTAGTTTAAACTCATCTCTTTTATAAGAGTGAGTACTTTTTTTAGTTTAAACTCATCTCTATTATAAGAGTGAGTACTTATTTTAGTTTAAACTCATCTCTATTATAAGAGTGAGTACTTATTTTAGTTTAAACTCATCTCTATTATAAGAGTGAGTACTTATTTTAGTTTAAACTCATCTCTATTATAAGAGTGGTTATTTATTTTAGTTTAAACTCATCTCTATTACAAGAGTGGGCACTTATTTTAGTTTAAACTCATCTCTATTATAAGAGTGGTTATTTATTTTAGTTTAAACTCATCTCTATTATAAGAGTGGTTATTTATTTTAGTTTAAACTCATCTCTATTATAAGAGTGGTTATTTATTTTAGTTTAAACTCATCTCTATTACAAGAGTGGGCACTTATTTTAGTTTAAACTCATCTCTATTATAAGAGTGAGTACTTATTTTAGTTTAAACTCATCTCTATTATAAGAGTGAGTACTTATTTTAGTTTAAACTCATCTCTATTATAAGAGTGGGTACTTATTTTAGTTTAAACTCATCTCTATTATAAGAGTGGTTATTTATTTTAGTTTAAACTCATCTCTATTATAAGAGTGGTTATTTATTTTAGTTTAAACTCATCTCTATTATAAGAGTGGGTACTTATTTTAGTTTAAACTCATCTCTATTACAAGAGTGGGCACTTATTTTAGATTAAACTCATCTCTATTATAAGAGTGAGTACTTATTTTAGTTTAAACTCATCTCTATTATAAGAGTGGTTATTTATTTTAGTTTAAACTCATCTTTATTATAAGAGTGGTTATTTATTTTAGTTTAAACTCATCTCTATTACAAGAGTGGGCACTTATTTTAGTTTAAACTCATCTCTATTATAAGAGTGGGTACTTATTTTAGTTTAAACTCATCTCTATTATAGGAGTGGGCACTTATTTTAGTTTAAACTCATCTCTATTATAAGAGTGGGTACTTATTTTAGTATAAACTCATCTCTATTATAAGAGTGGTTATTTATTTTAGTTTAAACTCATCTCTATTATAAGAGTGGGTACTTATTTTAGTTTAAACTCATCTCTATTATAAGAGTGGGTACTTATTTTAGTATAAACTCATCTCTATTATAAGAGTGGTTATTTATTTTAGTTTAAACTCATCTCTATTATAAGAGTGGTTATTTATTTTAGTTTAAACTCATCTCTATTATAAGAGTGGTTATTTATTTTAGTTTCAACTCATCTCTATTACAAGAGTGGGCACTTATTTTAGTTTAAACTCATCTCTATTATAAGAGTGGGTACTTATTTTAGTTTAAACACATCTCTATTATAAGAGTGGTTATTTATTTTAGTTTAAACTCATCTCTATTACAAGAGTGGGCACTTATTTTAGTTTAAACTCATCTCTATTATAAGAGTGGGTACTTATTTTAGTTTAAACTCATCTCTATTATAAGAGTGAGTACTTATTTTAGTTTAAACTCATCTCTATTATAAGAGTGGTTATTTATTTTAGTTTAAACTCATCTCTATTATAAGAGTGAGTACTTACTTTAGTTTGAACTCATCTCTATTATAAGAGTGGGTACTTATTTTAGTATAAACTCATCTCTATTATAAGAGTGGTTATTTATTTTAGTTTAAACTCATCTCTATTATAAGAGTGGGTACTTATTTTAGTTAAAACTCATCTCTATTATAAGAGTGGGTACTTATTTTAGTTTAAACTCATCTCTATTATAAGAGTGGTTATTTATTTTAGTTTAAACTCATCTCTATTATAAGAGTGGTTATTTATTTTAGTTTAAACTCATCTCTATTATAAGAGTGGGTACTTATTTTAGTATAAACTCATCTCTATTATAACAGTGGTTATTTATTTTAGTTTAAACTCATCTCTATTATAAGAGTGGGTACTTATTTTAGTTTAAACTCATCTCTATTACAAGAGTGGGTACTTTTTTTAGTCTAAACTCATCTCTATTATAAGAGTGGTTATTTATTTTAGTTTAAACTCATCTCTATTATAAGAGTGGTTATTTATTTTAGTTTAAACTCATCTCTATTATAAGAGTGGTTATTTATTTTAGTTTAAACTCATCTCTATTATAAGAGTGGGTACTTATTTTAGTTTTAAACTCATCTCTATTATAAGAGTGGTTATTTATTTTAGTTTAAACTCATCTCTATTACAAGAGTGGGTACTTATTTTAGTTCAAACTCATCTCTATTATAAGAGTGGGTACTTATTTTAGTTTAAACTCATCTCTATTATAAGAGTGGTTATTTATTTTAGTTTAAACTGATCTCTATTATAAGAGTGGTTATTTATTTTAGTTCAAACTCATCTCTATTACAAGAGTGGGCACTTATTTTAGTTTAAACTCATCTCTTTTATAAGAGTGAGTATTTTTTTAGTTTAAACTCATCTCTATTATAAGAGTGGGTACTTATTTTAGTTTAAACTCATCTCTATTATAAGAGTGGTTATTTATTTTAGTTTAAACTCATCTCTAGTACAAGAGTGGGCACTTATTTTAGTTTAAACTCATATCTATTATAAGAGTCAGTACGTATTTTAGTTTAAACAAATCTCTATTATAAGAGTGGTTATTTATTTTAGTATAAACTCATCTCTATTATAAGAGTGGTTTTTTATTTTAGTTTAAACTCATCTCTATTACAAGAGTGGGTACTTATTTTAGTTTAAACTCATCTCTATTATAAAAGTGGTTATTTATTTTAGTTTAAACTCATCTCTATTACAAGAGTGGGCACTTATTTTAGTTTAAACTCATCTCTATTATAAGAGTGGGTACTTATTTTAGTTTAAACTCATCTCTATTACAAGAGTGGGCACTTATTTTAGTTTAAACTCATCTCTATTACAAGAGTGGGCACTTATTTTAGTTTAAACTCATCTCTATTATAAGAGTGAGTACTTATTTTAGTTTAAACTCATCTCTATTATAAGAGTGGTTATTTATTTTAGTTTAAACTCATCTCTATTATAAGAGTGGTTATTTATTTTAGTTTAAACTCATCTCTATTACAAGAGTGGGCACTTATTTTAGTTTAAACTCATCTCTATTATAAGAGTGGGTACTTATTTTAGTTTAAACTCATCTCTATTATAAGAGTGGTTATTTATTTTAGTTTAAACTCATCTCTATTACAAGAGTGGGCACTTATTTTAGTTTAAACTCATCTCTATTACAAGAGTGGGTACTTATTTTAGTTTAAACTCATCTCTATTATAGGAGTGGGCACTTATTTTAGTTTAAACTCATCTCTATTATAAGAGTGGGTACTTATTTTAGTATAAACTCATCTCTATTATAAGAGTGTTTATTTATTTTAGTTTAAACTCATCTCTATTATAAGAGTGGGTACTTATTTTAGTTTAAACTGATCTCTATTTTAAGAGTGGGTACTTATTTTAGTTTAAACTCATCTCTATTATAAGAGTGGTTATTTATTTTAGTTTAAACTCATCTCTATTATAAGAGTGGTTATTTATTTTAGTTTAAACTCATCTCTATTATAAGAGTGGTTATTTATTTTAGTTTAAACTCATCTCTATTATAAGAGTGGGTACTTATTTTAGTTTAAACTCATCTCTATTACAAGAGTGAGTACTTTTTTTAGTTTAAACTCATCTCTATTATAAGAGTGAGTACTTATTTTAGTTTAAACTCATCTCTATTATAAGAGTGAGTACTTATTTTAGTTTAAACTCATCTCTATTATAAGAGTGGTTATTTTTATTAGTTTAAACTCATCTCTATTACAAGAGTTGGCACTTATTTTAGTTTAAACTCATCTCTATTATAAGAGTGAGTACTTATTTTAGTTTAAACTCATCTCTATTATAAGAGTGAGTACTTATTTTAGTTTAAACTCATCTCTATTATAAGAGTGGTTATTTATTTTAGTTTAAACTCATCTCTTTTATAAGAGTGAGTACTTATTTTAGTTTAAACTCATCTCTATTATAAGAGTGGTTATTTATTTTAGTTTAAACTCATCTCTATTATAAGAGTGGGTACTTATTTTAGTTTAAACTCATCTCTATTATAAGAGTGGTTATTTATTTTAGTTTAAACTCATCTCTATTATAAGAGTGGGTACTTATTTTAGTTTAAACTCATCTCTATTACAAGAGTGAGTACTTATTTTAGTTTAAACTCATCTCTATTATAAGAGTGGTTATTTATTTTAGTTTAAACTCATCTCTATTATAAGAGTGGTTATTTATTTTAGTTTAAACTCATCTCTATTATAAGAGTGGTTATTTATTTTAGTTTAAACTCATCTCTGTTACAAGAGTGGGTACTTATTTTAGTTTAAACTCATCTCTATTATAAGGGTGGGTACTTATTTTAGTTTAAACTCATCTGTATTATAAGAGTGGTTATTTATTTTAGTTTAAACTCATCTCTATTATAAGAGTGGTTATTTATTTTAGTTTAAACTCATCTCTATTACAAGAGTGGGCACTTATTTTAGTTTAAACTCATCTATTTTATAAGAGTGAGTACTTTTTTTAGTTTAAACTCATCTCTATGATAAGAGTGGGTACTTATTTTAGTTTAAACTCATCTCAATTATAAGAGTGGTTATCTATTTTAGTTTAAACTCATCTCTATTACAAGAGTGGGCAGTTATTTTAGTTTAAACTCATCTCTATTATAAGAGTGAGTACTTATTTTAGTTTAAACTCATCTCTATTATAAGAGTGGTTATTTATTTTAGTATAAACTCATCTCTATTATAAGAGTGGTTATTTATTTTAGTTTAAACTCATCTCTATTATAAGAGTGGGTACTTATTTTAGTTTTAAACTCATCTCTATTATAAGAGTGGTTATTTATTTTAGTTTAAACTCATCTCTATTACAAGAGTGGGTACTTATTTTAGTTTAAACTCATCTCTATTATAAGAGTGGGTACTTATTTTAGTTTAAACTCATCTCTATTATAAGAGTGGTTATTTATTTTAGTTTAAACTGATCTCTATTATAAGAGTGGTTATTTATTTTAGTTCAAACTCATCTCTATTACAAGAGTGGGCACTTATTTTAGTTTAAACTCATCTCTTTTATAAGAGTGAGTATTTTTTTAGTTTAAACTCATCTCTATTATAAGAGTGGGTACTTATTTTAGTTTAAACTCATCTCTATTATAAGAGTGGTTATTTATTTTAGTTTAAACTCATCTCTAGTACAAGAGTGGGCACTTATTTTAGTTTAAACTCATCTCTATTATAAGAGTCAGTACGTATTTTAGTTTAAACAAATCTCTATTATAAGAGTGGTTATTTATTTTAGTATTAACTCATCTCTATTATAAGAGTGGTTTTTTATTTTAGTTTAAACTCATCTCTATTACAAGAGTGGGTACTTATTTTAGTTTAAACTCATCTCTATTATAAAAGTGGTTATTTATTTTAGTTTAAACTCATCTCTATTACAAGAGTGGGCACTTATTTTAGTTTAAACTCATCTCTATTATAAGAGTGGGTACTTATTTTAGTTTAAACTCATCTCTATTACAAGAGTGGGCACTTATTTTAGTTTAAACTCATCTCTATTACAAGAGTGGGCACTTATTTTAGTTTAAACTCATCTCTATTATAAGAGTGAGTACTTATTTTAGTTTAAACTCATCTCTATTATAAGAGTGGTTATTTATTTTAGTTTAAACTCATCTCTATTATAAGAGTGGTTATTTATTTTAGTTTAAACTCATCTCTATTACAAGAGTGGGCACTTATTTTAGTTTAAACTCATCTCTATTATAAGAGTGGGTACTTATTTTAGTTTAAACTCATCTCTATTATAAGAGTGGTTATTTATTTTAGTTTAAACTCATCTCTATTACAAGAGTGGGCACTTATTTTAGTTTAAACTCATCTCTATTACAAGAGTGGGTACTTATTTTAGTTTAAACTCATCTCTATTATAGGAGTGGGCACTTATTTTAGTTTAAACTCATCTCTATTATAAGAGTGGGTACTTATTTTAGTATAAACTCATCTCTATTATAAGAGTGTTTATTTATTTTAGTTTAAACTCATCTCTATTATAAGAGTGGGTACTTATTTTAGTTTAAACTCATCTCTATTTTAAGAGTGGGTACTTATTTTAGTTTAAACTCATCTCTATTATAAGAGTGGTTATTTATTTTAGTTTAAACTCATCTCTATTATAAGAGTGGTTATTTATTTTAGTTTAAACTCATCTCTATTATAAGGGTGGTTATTTATTTTAGTTTAAACTCATCTCTATTATAAGAGTGGGTACTTATTTTAGTTTAAACTCATCTCTATTACAAGAGTGAGTACTTTTTTTAGTTTAAACTCATCTCTATTATAAGAGTGAGTACTTATTTTAGTTTAAACTCATCTCTATTATAAGAGTGAGTACTTATTTTAGTTTAAACTCATCTCTATTATAAGAGTGGTTATTTTTATTAGTTTAAACTCATCTCTATTACAAGAGTTGGCACTTATTTTAGTTTAAACTCATCTCTATTATAAGAGTGAGTACTTATTTTAGTTTAAACTCATCTCTATTATAAGAGTGAGTACTTATTTTAGTTTAAACTCATCTCTATTATAAGAGTGGTTATTTATTTTAGTTTAAACTCATCTCTTTTATAAGAGTGAGTACTTATTTTAGTTTAAACTCATCTCTATTATAAGAGTGGTTATTTATTTTAGTTTAAACTCATCTCTATTATAAGAGTGGGTACTTATTTTAGTTTAAACTCATCTCTATTATAAGAGTGGTTATTTATTTTAGTTTAAACTCATCTCTATTATAAGAGTGGGTACTTATTTTAGTTTAAACTCATCTCTATTACAAGAGTGAGTACTTATTTTAGTTTAAACTCATCTCTATTATAAGAGTGGTTATTTATTTTAGTTTAAACTCATCTCTATTATAAGAGTGGTTATTTATTTTAGTTTAAACTCATCTCTATTATAAGAGTGGTTATTTATTTTAGTTTAAACTCATCTCTGTTACAAGAGTGGGTACTTATTTTAGTTTAAACTCATCTCTATTATAAGGGTGGGTACTTATTTTAGTTTAAACTCATCTCTATTATAAGAGTGGTTATTTATTTTAGTTTAAACTCATCTCTATTATAAGAGTGGTTATTTATTTTAGTTTAAACTCATCTCTATTACAAGAGTGGGCACTTATTTTAGTTTAAACTCATCTATTTTATAAGAGTGAGTACTTTTTTTAGTTTAAACTCATCTCTATGATAAGAGTGGGTACTTATTTTAGTTTAAACTCATCTCAATTATAAGAGTGGTTATCTATTTTAGTTTAAACTCATCTCTATTACAAGAGTGGGCAGTTATTTTAGTTTAAAGTCATCTCTATTATAAGAGTGAGTACTTATTTTAGTTTAAACTCATCTCTATTATAAGAGTGGTTATTTATTTTAGTATAAACTCATCTCTATTATAAGAGTGGTTATTTATTTTAGTTTAAACTCATATCTATTGCAAGAGTGGGTACTTATTTTAGTTTAAACTCATCTCTATTATAAGAGTGGTTATTTATTTTAGTTTAAACTCATCTCTATTATAAGAGTGGTTATTTATTTTAGTTTAAACTCATCTCTATTATAAGAGTGGTTATTTATTTTAGTTTAAACTCATCTCTGTTACAAGAGTGGGTACTTATTTTAGTTTAAACTCATCTCTATTATAAGGGTGGGTACTTATTTTAGTTTAAACTCATCTCTTTTATAAGAGTGGTTATTTATTTTAGTTTAAACTCATCTCTATTATAAGAGTGGTTATTTATTTTAGTTTAAACTCATCTCTATTACAAGAGTGGGCACTTATTTTAGTTTAAACTCATCTCTTTTATAAGAGTGAGTACTTTTTTTAGTTTAAACTCATCTCTATGATATCAGTGGGTACTTATTTTAGTTTAAACTCATCTCTATTATAAGAGTGGTTATCTATTTTAGTTTAAACTCATCTCTATTACAAGAGTGGGCAGTTATTTTAGTTTAAACTTATCTCTATTATAAGAGTGAGTACTTATTTTAGTTTAAACTCATCTCTATTATAAGAGTGGTTATTTATTTTAGTATAAACTCATCTCTATTATAAGAGTGGTTATTTATTTTAGTTTAAACTCATATCTATTGCAAGAGTGGGTACTTATTTTAGTTTAAACTCATCTCTATTATAAGAGTGGTTATTTATTTTAGTTTAAACTCATCTCTATTACAAGAGTGGGCACTTATTTTAGTTTAAACTCATCTCTATTATAAGAGTGGGTACTTATTTTAGTTTAAACTCATCTCTATTACAAGAGTGGGCACTTATTTTAGTTTAAACTCATCTCTATTATAAGAGTCAGTACGTATTTTAGTTTAAACAAATCTCTATTATAAGAGTGGTTATTTATTTTAGTATAAACTCATCTCTATTATAAGAGTGGTTTTTTATTTTAGTTTAAACTCATCTCTATTACAAGAGTGGGTACTTATTTTAGTTTAAACTCATCTCTATTATAAAAGTGGTTATTTATTTTAGTTTAAACTCATCTCTATTACAAGAGTGGGCACTTATTTTAGTTTAAACTCATCTCTATTATAAGAGTGGGTACTTATTTTAGTTTAAACTCATCTCTATTACAAGAGTGGGCACTTATTTTAGTTTAAACTCATCTCTATTACAAGAGTGGGCACTTATTTTAGTTTATACTCATCTCTATTATAAGAGTGAGTACTTATTTTAGTTTAAACTCATCTCTATTATAAGAGTGGTTATTTATTTTAGTTTAAACTCATCTCTATTATAAGAGTGGTTATTTATTTTAGTTTAAACTCATCTCTATTACAAGAGTGGGCACTTATTTTAGTTTAAACTCATCTCTATTATAAGAGTGGGTACTTATTTTAGTTTAAACTCATCTCTATTATAAGAGTGGTTATTTATTTTAGTTTAAACTCATCTCTATTACAAGAGTGGGCACTTATTTTAGTTTAAACTCATCTCTATTACAAGAGTGGGTACTTATTTTAGTTTAAACTCATCTCTATTATAGGAGTGGGCACTTATTTTAGTTTAAACTCATCTCTATTATAAGAGTGGGTACTTATTTTAGTATAAACTCATCTCTATTATAAGAGTGTTTATTTATTTTAGTTTAAACTCATCTCTATTATAAGAGTGGGTACTTATTTTAGTTTAAACTCATCTCTATTTTAAGAGTGGGTACTTATTTTAGTTTAAACTCATCTCTATTATAAGAGTGGTTATTTATTTTAGTTTAAACTCATCTCTATTATAAGAGTGGTTATTTATTTTAGTTTAAACTCATCTCTATTATAAGAGTGGTTATTTATTTTAGTTTAAACTCATCTCTATTATAAGAGTGGGTACTTATTTTAGTTTAAACTCATCTCTATTACAAGAGTGAGTACTTTTTTAGTTTAAACTCATCTCTATTATAAGAGTGAGTACTTATTTTAGTTTAAACTCATCTCTATTATAAGAGTGAGTACTTATTTTAGTTTAAACTCATCTCTATTATAAGAGTGGTTATTTTTATTAGTTTAAACTCATCTCTATTACAAGAGTTGGCACTTATTTTAGTTTAAACTCATCTCTATTATAAGAGTGAGTACTTATTTTAGTTTAAACTCATCTCTATTATAAGAGTGAGTACTTATTTTAGTTTAAACTCATCTCTATTATAAGAGTGGTTATTTATTTTAGTTTAAACTCATCTCTTTTATAAGAGTGAGTACTTATTTTAGTTTAAACTCATCTCTATTATAAGAGTGGTTATTTATTTTAGTTTAAACTCATCTCTATTATAAGATTGGGTACTTATTTTAGTTTAAACTCATCTCTATTATAAGAGTGGTTATTTATTTTAGTTTAAACTCATCTCTATTATAAGAGTGGGTACTTATTTTAGTTTAAACTCATCTCTATTACAAGAGTGAGTACTTATTTTAGTTTAAACTCATCTCTATTATAAGAGTGGTTATTTATTTTAGTTTAAACTCATCTCTATTATAAGAGTGGTTATTTATTTTAGTTTAAACTCATCTCTATTATAAGAGTGATTATTTATTTTAGTTTAAACTCATCTCTGTTACAAGAGTGGGTACTTATTTTAGTTTAAACTCATCTCTATTATAAGGGTGGGTACTTATTTTAGTTTAAACTCATCTCTATTATAAGAGTGGTTATTTATTTTAGTTTAAACTCATCTCTATTATAAGAGTGGTTATTTATTTTAGTTTAAACTCATCTCTATTACAAGAGTGGGCACTTATTTTAGTTTAAACTCATCTCTTTTATAAGAGTGAGTACTTTTTTTAGTTTAAACTCATCTCTATGATAAGAGTGGGTACTTATTTTAGTTTAAACTCATCTCTATTATAAGAGTGGTTATCTATTTTAGTTTAAACTCATCTCTATTACAAGAGTGGGCAGTTATTTTAGTTTAAACTCATCTCTATTATAAGAGTGGTTATTTATTTTAGTATAAACTCATCTCTATTATAAGAGTGGTTATTTATTTTAGTTTAAACTCATATCTATTGCAAGAGTGGGTACTTATTTTAGTTTAAACTCATCTCTATTATAAGAGTGGTTATTTATTTTAGTTTAAACTCATCTCTATTACAAGAGTGGGCACTTATTTTAGTTTAAACTCATCTCTATTATAAGAGTGGGTACTTATTTTAGTTTAAACTCATCTCTATTACAAGAGTGGGCACTTATTTTAGTTTAAACTCATCTCTATTACAAGAGTGGGTACTTATTTTAGTTTAAACTCATCTCTATTATAAGAGTGAGTACTTATTTTAGTTTAAACTCATCTCTCTTATAAGAGTGGTTATTTATTTTAGTTTAAACTCATCTCTATTATAAGAGTGGTTATTTATTTTAGTTTAAACTCATCTCTATTACAAGAGTGGGCACTTATTTTAGTTTAAACTCATCTCTATTATAAGAGTGGGTACTTATTTTAGTTTAAACTCATCTCTATTATAAGAGTGGTTATTTTTATTAGTTTAAACTCATCTCTATTACAAGAGTGGGCACTTATTTTAGTTTAAACTCATCTCTATTACAAGAGTGGGTACTTATTTTAGTTTAAACTCATCTCTGTTATAGGAGTGGGCACTTTTTTTAGTTTAAACTCATCTCTATTATAAGAGTGGGTACTTATTTTAGTTTAAACTCATCTCTATTATAAGAGTGGGTACTTATTTTAGTTTAAACTCATCTCTATTATAAGAGTGGGTACTTATTTTAGTTTAAACTCATCTCTATTATTAGAGTGGTTATTTATTTTAGTTTAAACTCATCTCTATTATAAGAGTGGTTATTTATTTTAGTTTAAACTCATCTCTATTATAAGAGTGGTTATTTATTTTAGTTTAAACTCATCTCTATTATAAGAGTGGTTATTTATTTTAGTTTAAACTCATCTCTATTATAAGAGTGGGTACTTATTTTAGTTTAAACTCATCTCTATTATAAGAGTGGTTATTTATTTTAGTTTAAACTCATCTCTATTACAAGAGTGAGTACTTATTTTAGTTTAAACTCATCTCTGTTATAAGAGTGGGTACTTATTTTAGTTTAAACTCATCTCTATTATAAGAGTGGTTATTTATTTTAGTTTAAACTCATCTCTATTATAAGAGTGGTTATTTATTTTAGTTTAAACTCATCTCTATTACAAGAGTGGTTATTTATTTTAGTTTAAACTCATCTCTATTATAAGAGGGGTTATTTATTTTAGTTTAAACTCATCTCTGTTATAAGAGTGGGTACTTATTTTAGTTTAAACTCATCTCTATTATAAGAGTGGGTACTTATTTTAGTTTAAACTCATCTCTATTTTAAGAGTGGGTACTTATTTTAGTTTAAACTCATCTCTATTATAAGAGTGGTTATTTATTTTAGTTTAAACTCATCTCTATTATAAGAGTGGTTATTTATTTTAGTTTAAACTCATCTCTATTATAAGAGTGGTTATTTATTTTAGTTTAAACTCATCTCTATTATAAGAGTGGGTACTTATTTTAGTTTAAACTCATCTCTATTACAAGAGTGAGTACTTTTTTTAGTTTAAACTCATCTCTATTATAAGAGTGAGTACTTATTTTAGTTTAAACTCATCTCTATTATAAGAGTGGTTATTTTTATTAGTTTAAACTCATCTCTATTACAAGAGTTGGCACTTATTTTAGTTTAAACTCATCTCTATTATAAGAGTGAGTACTTATTTTAGTTTAAACTCATCTCTATTATAAGAGTGAGTACTTATTTTAGTTTAAACTCATCTCTATTATAAGAGTGGTTATTTATTTTAGTTTAAACTCATCTCTTTTATAAGAGTGAGTACTTATTTTAGTTTAAACTCATCTCTATTATAAGAGTGGTTATTTATTTTAGTTTAAACTCATCTCTATTATAAGAGTGGGTACTTATTTTAGTTTAAACTCATCTCTATTATAAGAGTGGTTATTTATTTTAGTTTAAACTCATCTCTATTATAAGAGTGGGTACTTATTTTAGTTTAAACTCATCTCTATTACAAGAGTGAGTACTTATTTTAGTTTAAACTCATCTCTATTATAAGAGTGGTTATTTATTTTAGTTTAAACTCATCTCTATTACAAGAGTGGTTATTTATTTTAGTTTAAACTCATCTCTATTATAAGAGTGGGTACTTATTTTAGTATAAACTCATCTCTATTATAAGAGTGGTTATTTATTTTAGTTTAAACTCATCTCTATTATAAGAGTGGGTACTTATTTTAGTTTAAACTCATCTCTATTATAAGAGTGGGTACTTATTTTAGTTTAAACTCATCTCTATTATAAGAGTGGTTATTTATTTTAGTTTAAACTCATCTCTATTATAAGAGTGGTTATTTATTTTAGTTTAAACTCATCTCTATTATAAGAGTGGTTATTTATTTTAGTTTAAACTCATCTCTATTATAAGAGTGGTTATTTATTTTAGTTTAAACTCATCTCTATTATAAGAGTGGGTACTTATTTTAGTTTAAACTCATCTCTATTATAAGAGTGGTTATTTATTTTAGTTTAAACTCATCTCTATTACAAGAGTGAGTACTTATTTTAGTTTAAACTCATCTCTGTTATAAGAGTGGGTACTTATTTTAGTTTAAACTCATCTCTATTATAAGAGTGGTTATTTATTTTAGTTTAAACTCAATTCTATTATAAGAGTGGTTATTTATTTTAGTTTAAACTCATCTCTATTACAAGAGTGGTTATTTATTTTAGTTTAAACTCATCTCTATTATAAGAGTGGTTATTTATTTTAGTTTAAACTCATCTCTGTTATAAGAGTGGGTACTTATTTTAGTTTAAACTCATCTCTATTAGAAGAGTTGGTACTTATTTTAGTTTAAACTCATCTCTATTTTAAGAGTGGGTACTTATTTTAGTTTAAACTCATCTCTATTATAAGAGTGGTTATTTATTTTAGTTTAAACTCATCTCTATTATAAGAGTGGGCAGTTATTTTAGTTTAAACTCATCTCTATTATAAGAGTGAGTACTTATTTTAGTTTGAACTCATCTCTATTATAAGAGTGGTTATTTATTTTAGTTTAAACTCATCTCTATTATAAGAGTGGGTATTTATTTTAGTTTAAACTCATATCTATTGCAAGAGTGGGTACTTATTTTAGTTTAAACTCATCTCTATTATAAGAGTGGTTATTTATTTTAGTTTAAACTCATCTCTATTACAAGAGTGGGCACTTATTTTAGTTTAAACTCATCTCTATTATAAGAGTGGGTACTTATTTTAGTTTAAACTCATCTCTATTACAAGAGTGGGCACTTATTTTAGTTTAAACTCATCTCTATTACAAGAGTGGGCACTTATTTTAGTTTAAACTCATCTCTATTATAAGAGTCAGTACGTATTTTAGTTTAAACAAATCTCTATTATAAGAGTGGTTATTTATTTTAGTATAAACTCATCTCTATTATAAGAGTGGTTTTTTTTTATAGTTTAAACTCATCTCTATTACAAGAGTGGGTACTTATTTTAGTTTAAACTCATCTCTATTATAAAAGTGGTTATTTATTTTAGTTTAAACTCATCTCTATTACAAGAGTGGGCACTTATTTTAGTTTAAACTCATCTCTATTATAAGAGTGGGTACTTATTTTAGTTTAAACTCATCTCTATTACAAGAGTGGGCACTTATTTTAGTTTAAACTCATCTCTATTACAAGAGTGGGCACTTATTTTAGTTTAAACTCATCTCTATTATAAGAGTGAGTACTTATTTTAGTTTAAACTCATCTCTATTATAAGAGTGGTTATTTATTTTAGTTTAAACTCATCTCTATTATAAGAGTGGTTATTTATTTTAGTTTAAACTCATCTCTATTACAAGAGTGGGCACTTATTTTAGTTTAAACTCATCTCTATTATAAGAGTGGGTACTTATTTTAGTTTAAACTCATCTCTATTATAAGAGTGGTTATTTATTTTAGTTTAAACTCATCTCTATTACAAGAGTGGGCACTTATTTTAGTTTAAACTCATCTCTATTACAAGAGTGGGTACTTATTTTAGTTTAAACTCATCTCTATTATAGGAGTGGGCACTTATTTTAGTTTAAACTCATCTCTATTATAAGAGTGGGTACTTATTTTAGTATAAACTCATCTCTATTATAAGAGTGTTTATTTATTTTAGTTTAAACTCATCTCTATTATAAGAGTGGGTACTTATTTTAGTTTAAACTCATCTCTATTTTAAGAGTGGGTACTTATTTTAGTTTAAACTCATCTCTATTATAAGAGTGGTTATTTATTTTAGTTTAAACTCATCTCTATTATAAGAGTGGTTATTTATTTTAGTTTAAACTCATCTCTATTATAAGAGTGGTTATTTATTTTAGTTTAAACTCATCTCTATTATAAGAGTGGGTACTTATTTTAGTTTAAACTCATCTCTATTACAAGAGGGAGTACTTTTTTTAGTTTAAACTCATCTCTATTATAAGAGTGAGTACTTATTTTAGTTTAAACTCATCTTTATTATAAGAGTGAGTACTTATTTTAGTTTAAACTCATCTCTTTTATAAGAGTGGTTATTTTTATTAGTTTAAACTCATCTCTATTACAAGAGTTGGCACTTATTTTAGTTTAAACTCATCTCTATTATAAGAGTGAGTACTTATTTTAGTTTAAACTCATCTCTATTATAAGAGTGAGTACTTATTTTAGTTTAAACTCATCTCTATTATAAGAGTGGTTATTTATTTTAGTTTAAACTCATCTCTTTTATAAGAGTGAGTACTTATTTTAGTTTAAACTCATCTCTATTATAAGAGTGGTTATTTATTTTAGTTTAAACTCATCTCTATTATAAGAGTGGGTACTTATTTTAGTTTAAACTCATCTCTATTATAAGAGTGGTTATTTATTTTAGTTTAAACTCATCTCTATTATAAGAGTGGGTACTTATTTTAGTTTAAACTCATCTCTATTACAAGAGTGAGTACTTATTTTAGTTTAAACTCATCTCTATTATAAGAGTGGTTATTTATTTTAGTTTAAACTCATCTCTATTATAAGAGTGGTTATTTATTTTAGTTTAAACTCATCTCTATTATAAGAGTGGTTATTTATTTTAGTTTAAACTCATCTCTGTTACAAGAGTGGGTACTTATTTTAGTTTAAACTCATCTCTATTATAAGGGTGGGTACTTATTTTAGTTTAAACTCATCTCTATTATAAGAGTGGTTATTTATTTTAGTTTAAACTCATCTCTATTATAAGAGTGGTTATTTATTTTAGTTTAAACTCATCTCTATTACAAGAGTGGGCATTTATTTTAGTTTAAACTCATCTCTTTTATAAGAGTGAGTACTTTTTTTAGTTTAAACTCATCTCTATGATAAGAGTGGGTACTTATTTTAGTTTAAACTCATCTCTATTATAAGAGTGGTTATCTATTTTAGTTTAAACTCATCTCTATTACAAGAGTGGGCAGTTATTTTAGTTTAAACTCATCTCTATTATAAGAGTGAGTACTTATTTTAGTTTAAACTCATCTCTATTATAAGAGTGGTTATTTATTTTAGTATAAACTCATCTCTATTATAAGAGTGGTTATTTATTTTAGTTTAAACTCATATCTATTGCAAGAGTGGGTACTTATTTTAGTTTAAACTCATCTCTATTATAAGAGTGGTTATTTATTTTAGTTTAAACTCATCTCTATTACAAGAGTGGGCACTTATTTTAGTTTAAACTCATCTCTATTATAAGAGTGGGTACTTATTTTAGTTTAAACTCATCTCTATTACAAGAGTGGGCACTTATTTTAGTTTAAACTCATCTCTATTACATGAGTGGGCACTTATTTTAGTTTAAACTCATCTCTATTATAAGAGTGAGTACTTATTTTAGTTTAAACTCATCTCTCTTATAAGAGTGGTTATTTATTTTAGTTTAAACTCATCTCTATTATAAGAGTGGTTATTTATTTTAGTTTAAACTCATCTCTATTACAAGAGTGGGCACTTATTTTAGTTTAAACTCATCTCTATTATAAGAGTGGGTACTTATTTTAGTTTAAACTCATCTCTATTATAAGAGTGGTTATTTTTATTAGTTTAAACTCATCTCTATTACAAGAGTGGGCACTTATTTTAGTTTAAACTCATCTCTATTACAAGAGTGGGTACTTATTTTAGTTTAAACTCATCTCTGTTATAGGAGTGGGCACTTTTTTTAGTTTAAACTCATCTCTATTATAAGAGTGGGTACTTATTTTAGTATAAACTCATCTCTATTATAAGAGTGGTTATTTATTTTAGTTTAAACTCATCTCTATTATAAGAGTGGGTACTTATTTTAGTTTAAACTCATCTCTATTATAAGAGTGGGTACTTATTTTAGTTTAAACTCATCTCTATTATTAGAGTGGTTATTTATTTTAGTTTAAACTCATCTCTATTATAAGAGTGGTTATTTATTTTAGTTTAAACTCATCTCTATTATAAGAGTGGTTATTTATTTTAGTTTAAACTCATCTCTATTATAAGAGTGGTTATTTATTTTAGTTTAAACTCATCTCTATTATAAGAGTGGGTACTTATTTTAGTTTAAACTCATCTCTATTATAAGAGTGGTTATTTATTTTAGTTTAAACTCATCTCTATTACAAGTGTGAGTACTTATTTTAGTTTAAACTCATCTCTGTTATAAGAGTGGGTACTTATTTTAGTTTAAACTCATCTCTATTATAAGAGTGGTTATTTATTTTAGTTTAAACTCATCTCTATTATAAGAGTGGTTATTTATTTTAGTTTAAACTCATCTCTATTACAAGAGTGGTTATTTATTTTAGTTTAAACTCATCTCTATTACAAGAGTGGTTATTTATTTTAGTTTAAACTCATCTCTGTTATAAGAGTGGGTACTTATTTTAGTTTAAACTCATCTCTATTATAAGAGTGGGTACTTATTTTAGTTTAAACTCATCTCTATTTTAAGAGTGGGTACTTATTTTAGTTTAAACTCATCTCTATTATAAGAGTGGTTATTTATTTTAGTTTAAACTCATCTCTATTATAAGAGTGGTTATTTATTTTAGTTTAAACTCATCTCTATTATAAGAGTGGTTATTTATTTTAGTTTAAACTCATCTCTATTATAAGAGTGGGTACTTATTTTAGTTTAAACTCATCTCTATTACAAGAGTGAGTACTTTTTTAGTTTAAACTCATCTCTATTATAAGAGTGAGTACTTATTTTAGTTTAAACTCATCTCTATTATAAGAGTGAGTACTTATTTTAGTTTAAACTCATTTCTATTATAAGAGTGGTTATTTTTATTAGTTTAAACTCATCTCTATTACAAGAGTTGGCACTTATTTTAGTTTAAACTCATCTCTATGATAAGAGTGGGTACTTATTTTAGTTTAAACTCATCTCTATTATAAGAGTGGGTACTTATTTTAGTTTAAACTCATCTCTATTATTAGAGTGGTTATTTATTTTAGTTTAAACTCATCTCTATTATAAGAGTGGTTATTTATTTTAGTTTAAACTCATCTCTATTATAAGAGTGGTTATTTATTTTAGTTTAAACTCATCTCTATTATAAGAGTGGTTATTTATTTTAGTTTAAACTCATCTCTATTATAAGAGTGGGTACTTATTTTAGTTTAAACTCATCTCTATTATAAGAGTGGTTATTTATTTTAGTTTAAACTCATCTCTATTACAAGAGTGAGTACTTATTTTAGTTTAAACTCATCTCTGTTATAAGAGTGGGTACTTATTTTAGTTTAAACTCATCTCTATTATAAGAGTGGTTATTTATTTTAGTTTAAACTCATCTCTATTATAAGAGTGGTTATTTATTTTAGTTTAAACTCATCTCTATTACAAGAGTGGTTATTTATTTTAGTTTAAACTCATCTCTATTATAAGAGGGGTTATTTATTTTAGTTTAAACTCATCTCTGTTATAAGAGTGGGTACTTATTTTAGTTTAAACTCATCTCTATTATAAGAGTGGGTACTTATTTTAGTTTAAACTCATCTCTATTTTAAGAGTGGGTACTTATTTTAGTTTAAACTCATCTCTATTATAAGAGTGGTTATTTATTTTAGTTTAAACTCATCTCTATTATAAGAGTGGTTATTTATTTTAGTTTAAACTCATCTCTATTATAAGAGTGGTTATTTATTTTAGTTTAAACTCATCTCTATTATAAGAGTGGGTACTTATTTTAGTTTAAACTCATCTCTATTACAAGAGTGAGTACTTTTTTTAGTTTAAACTCATCTCTATTATAAGAGTGAGTACTTATTTTAGTTTAAACTCATCTCTATTATAAGAGTGGTTATTTTTATTAGTTTAAACTCATCTCTATTACAAGAGTTGGCACTTATTTTAGTTTAAACTCATCTCTATTATAAGAGTGAGTACTTATTTTAGTTTAAACTCATCTCTATTATAAGAGTGAGTACTTATTTTAGTTTAAACTCATCTCTATTATAAGAGTGGTTATTTATTTTAGTTTAAACTCATCTCTTTTATAAGAGTGAGTACTTATTTTAGTTTAAACTCATCTCTATTATAAGAGTGGTTATTTATTTTAGTTTAAACTCATCTCTATTATAAGAGTGGGTACTTATTTTAGTTTAAACTCATCTCTATTATAAGAGTGGTTATTTATTTTAGTTTAAACTCATCTCTATTATAAGAGTGGGTACTTATTTTAGTTTAAACTCATCTCTATTACAAGAGTGAGTACTTATTTTAGTTTAAACTCATCTCTATTATAAGAGTGGTTGTTTATTTTAGTTTAAACTCATCTCAATTACAAGAGTGGTTATTTATTTTAGTTTAAACTCATCTCTATTATAAGAGTGGGTACTTATTTTAGTATAAACTCATCTCTATTATAAGAGTGGTTATTTATTTTAGTTTAAACTCATCTCTATTATAAGAGTGGGTACTTATTTTAGTTTAAACTCATCTCTATTATAAGAGTGGGTACTTATTTTAGTTTAAACTCATCTCTATTATAAGAGTGGTTATTTATTTTAGTTTAAACTCATCTCTATTATAAGAGTGGTTATTTATTTTAGTTTAAACTCATCTCTATTATAAGAGTGGTTATTTATTTTAGTTTAAACTCATCTCTATTATAAGAGTGGTTATTTATTTTATTTTAAACTCATCTCTATTATAAGAGTGGGTACTTATTTTAGTTTAAACTCATCTCTATTATAAGAGTGGTTATTTATTTTAGTTTAAACTCATCTCTATTACAAGAGTGAGTACTTATTTTAGTTTAAACTCATCTCTGTTATAAGAGTGGGTACTTATTTTAGTTTAAACTCATCTCTATTATAAGAGTGGTTATTTATTTTAGTTTAAACTCAATTCTATTATAAGAGTGGTTATTTATTTTAGTTTAAACTCATCTCTATTACAAGAGTGGTTATTTATTTTAGTTTAAACTCATCTCTATTATAAGAGTGGTTATTTATTTTAGTTTAAACTCATCTCTGTTATAAGAGTGGGTACTTATTTTAGTTTAAACTCATCTCTATTAGAAGAGTTGGTACTTATTTTAGTTTAAACTCATCTCTATTTTAAGAGTGGGTACTTATTTTAGTTTAAACTCATCTCTATTATAAGAGTGGTTATTTATTTTAATTTAAACTCATCTCTATTACAAGAGTGGGCACTTATTTTAGTTTAAACTCATCTCTATTATAAGAGTGGGTACTTATTTTAGTTTAAACTCATCTCTATTACAAGAGTGGGCACTTATTTTAGTTTAAACTCATCTCTATTACAAGAGTGGGCACTTATTTTAGTTTAAAATCATCTCTATTATAAGAGTCAGTACGTATTTTAGTTTAAACAAATCTCTATTATAAGAGTGGTTATTTATTTTAGTATAAACTCATCTCTATTATAAGAGTGGTTTTTTTTTTTACTTTAAACTCATCTCTATTACAAGAGTGGGTACTTATTTTAGTTTAAACTCATCTCTATTATAAAAGTGGGTACTTATTTTAGTTTAAACTCATCTCTATTTTAAGAGTGGGTACTTATTTTAGTTTAAACTCATCTCTATTATAAGAGTGGTTATTTATTTTAGTTTAAACTCATCTCTATTATAAGAGTGGTTATTTATTTTAGTTTAAACTCATCTCTATTATAAGAGTGGTTATTTATTTTAGTTTAAACTCATCTCTATTATAAGAGTGGGTACTTATTTTAGTTTAAACTCATCTCTATTACAAGAGTGAGTACTTTTTTTAGTTTAAACTCATCTCTATTATAAGAGTGAGTACTTATTTTAGTTTAAACTCATCTCTATTATAAGAGTGGTTATTTTTATTAGTTTAAACTCATCTCTATTACA
The DNA here is from genome assembly GCA_030141615.1 of Unio pictorum. Taxonomy (NCBI): domain Eukaryota; kingdom Metazoa; phylum Mollusca; class Bivalvia; order Unionida; family Unionidae; genus Unio; species Unio pictorum. The sequence continues at coordinate 3,000,957 of JARLTB010000039.1, read as the reverse complement.
AGAGTTGGCACTTATTTTAGTTTAAACTCATCTCTATTATAAGAGTGAGTACTTATTTTAGTTTAAACTCATCTCTATTATAAGAGTGAGTACTTATTTTAGTTTAAACTCATCTCTATTATAAGAGTGGTTATTTATTTTAGTTTAAACTCATCTCTTTTATAAGAGTGAGTACTTATTTTAGTTTAAACTCATCTCTATTATAAGAGTGGTTATTTATTTTAGTTTAAACTCATCTCTATTATAAGAGTGGGTACTTATTTTAGTTTAAACTCATCTCTATTATAAGAGTGGTTATTTATTTTAGTTTAAACTCATCTCTATTATAAGAGTGGGTACTTATTTTAGTTTAAACTCATCTCTATTACAACAGTGAGTACTTATTTTAGTTTAAACTCATCTCTATTATAAGAGTGGTTATTTATTTTAGTTTAAACTCATCTCTATTACAAGAGTGGTTATTTATTTTAGTTTAAACTCATCTCTATTATAAGAGTGGGTACTTATTTTAGTATAAACTCATCTCTATTATAAGAGTGGTTATTTATTTTAGTTTAAACTCATCTCTATTATAAGAGTGGGTACTTATTTTAGTTTAAACTCATCTCTATTATAAGAGTGGGTACTTATTTTAGTTTAAACTCATCTCTATTATAAGAGTGGTTATTTATTTTAGTTTAAACTCATCTCTATTATAAGAGTGGTTATTTATTTTAGTTTAAACTCATCTCTATTATAAGAGTGGTTATTTATTTTAGTTTAAACTCATCTCTATTATAAGAGTGGTTATTTATTTTAGTTTAAACTCATCTCTATTATAAGAGTGGGTACTTATTTTAGTTTAAACTCATCTCTATTATAAGAGTGGTTATTTATTTTAGTTTAAACTCATCTCTATTACAAGAGTGAGTACTTATTTTAGTTTAAACTCATCTCTGTTATAAGAGTGGGTACTTATTTTAGTTTAAACTCATCTCTATTATAAGAGTGGTTATTTATTTTAGTTTAAACTCAATTCTATTATAAGAGTGGTTATTTATTTTAGTTTAAACTCATCTCTATTACAAGAGTGGTTATTTATTTTAGTTTAAACTCATCTCTATTATAAGAGTGGTTATTTATTTTAGTTTAAACTCATCTCTGTTATAAGAGTGGGTACTTATTTTAGTTTAAACTCATCTCTATTAGAAGAGTTGGTACTTATTTTAGTTTAAACTCATCTCTATTTTAAGAGTGGGTACTTATTTTAGTTTAAACTCATCTCTATTATAAGAGTGGTTATTTATTTTAGTTTAAACTCATCTCTATTATAAGAGTGGGCAGTTATTTTAGTTTAAACTCATCTCTATTATAAGAGTGAGTACTTATTTTAGTTTAAACTCATCTCTATTATAAGAGTGGTTATTTATTTTAGTTTAAACTCATCTCTATTATAAGAGTGGGTATTTATTTTAGTTTAAACTCATATCTATTGCAAGAGTGGGTACTTATTTTAGTTTAAACTCATCTCTATTATAAGAGTGGTTATTTATTTTAGTTTAAACTCATCTCTATTACAAGAGTGGGCACTTATTTTAGTTTAAACTCATCTCTATTATAAGAGTGGGTACTTATTTTAGTTTAAACTCATCTCTATTACAAGAGTGGGCACTTATTTTAGTTTAAACTCATCTCTATTACAAGAGTGGGCACTTATTTTAGTTTAAAATCATCTCTATTATAAGAGTCAGTACGTATTTTAGTTTAAACAAATCTCTATTATAAGAGTGGTTATTTATTTTAGTATAAACTCATCTCTATTATAAGAGTGGTTTTTTTTTTTTAGTTTAAACTCATCTCTATTACAAGAGTGGGTACTTATTTTAGTTTAAACTCATCTCTATTATAAAAGTGGGTACTTATTTTACTTTAAACTCATCTCTATTTTAAGAGTGGGTACTTATTTTAGTTTAAACTCATCTCTATTATAAGAGTGGTTATTTATTTTAGTTTAAACTCATCTCTATTATAAGAGTGGTTATTTATTTTAGTTTAAACTCATCTCTATTATAAGAGTGGTTATTTATTTTAGTTTAAACTCATCTCTATTATAAGAGTGGGTACTTATTTTAGTTTAAACTCATCTCTATTACAAGAGTGAGTACTTTTTTTAGTTTAAACTCATCTCTATTATAAGAGTGAGTACTTATTTTAGTTTAAACTCATCTCTATTATAAGAGTGGTTATTTTTATTAGTTTAAACTCATCTCTATTACAAGAGTTGGCACTTATTTTAGTTTAAACTCATCTCTATTATAAGAGTGAGTACTTATTTTAGTTTAAACTCATCTCTATTATAAGAGTGAGTACTTATTTTAGTTTAAACTCATCTCTATTATAAGAGTGGTTATTTATTTTAGTTTAAACTCATCTCTTTTATAAGAGTGAGTACTTATTTTAGTTTAAACTCATCTCTATTATAAGAGTGGTTATTTATTTTAGTTTAAACTCATCTCTATTATAAGAGTGGGTACTTATTTTAGTTTAAACTCATCTCTATTATAAGAGTGGTTATTTATTTTAGTTTAAACTCATCTCTATTATAAGAGTGGGTACTTATTTTAGTTTAAACTCATCTCTATTACAAGAGTGAGTACTTATTTTAGTTTAAACTCATCTCTATTATAAGAGTGGTTATTTATTTTAGTTTAAACTCATCTCTATTACAAGAGTGGTTATTTATTTTAGTTTAAACTCATCTCTATTATAAGAGTGGGTACTTATTTTAGTATAAACTCATCTCTATTATAAGAGTGGTTATTTATTTTAGTTTAAACTCATCTCTATTATAAGAGTGGGTACTTATTTTAGTTTAAACTCATCTCTATTATAAGAGTGGGTACTTATTTTAGTTTAAACTCATCTCTATTATAAGAGTGGTTATTTATTTTAGTTTAAACTCATCTCTATTATAAGAGTGGTTATTTATTTTAGTTTAAACTCATCTCTATTATAAGAGTGGTTATTTATTTTAGTTTAAACTCATCTCTATTATAAGAGTGGTTATTTATTTTAGTTTAAACTCATCTCTATTATAAGAGTGGGTACTTATTTTAGTTTAAACTCATCTCTATTATAAGAGTGGTTATTTATTTTAGTTTAAACTCATCTCTATTACAAGAGTGAGTACTTATTTTAGTTTAAACTCATCTCTGTTATAAGAGTGGGTACTTATTTTAGTTTAAACTCATCTCTATTATAAGAGTGGTTATTTATTTTAGTTTAAACTCAATTCTATTATAAGAGTGGTTATTTATTTTAGTTTAAACTCATCTCTATTACAAGAGTGGTTATTTATTTTAGTTTAAACTCATCTCTATTATAAGAGTGGTTATTTATTTTAGTTTAAACTCATCTCTGTTATAAGAGTGGGTACTTATTTTAGTTTAAACTCATCTCTATTAGAAGAGTTGGTACTTATTTTAGTTTAAACTCATCTCTATTTTAAGAGTGGGTACTTATTTTAGTTTAAACTCATCTCTATTATAAGAGTGGTTATTTATTTTAGTTTAAACTCATCTCTATTATAAGAGTGGGCAGTTATTTTAGTTTAAACTCATCTCTATTATAAGAGTGAGTACTTATTTTAGTTTAAACTCATCTCTATTATAAGAGTGGTTATTTATTTTAGTTTAAACTCATCTCTATTATAAGAGTGGTTATTTATTTTAGTTTAAACTCATCTCTATTATAAGAGTGAGTACTTATTTTAGTTTAAACTCATCTCTATTATAAGAGTGGTTATTTATTTTAGTTTAAACTCATCTCTATTATAAGAGTGGGTACTTATTTTAGTTTAAACTCATCTCTATTATAAGAGTGGTTATTTATTTTAGTTTAAACTCATCTCTATTATAAGAGTGGGTACTTATTTTAGTTTAAACTCATCTCTATTACAAGAGTGAGTACTTATTTTAGTTTAAACTCATCTCTATTATAAGAGTGGTTATTTATTTTAGTTTAAACTCATATCTATTACAAGAGTGGTTATTTATTTTAGTTTAAACTCATCTCTATTATAAGAGTGGGTACTTATTTTAGTATAAACTCATCTCTATTATAAGAGTGGTTATTTATTTTAGTTTAAACTCATCTCTATTATAAGAGTGGGTACTTATTTTAGTTTAAACTCATCTCTATTATAAGAGTGGGTACTTATTTTAGTTTAAACTCATCTCTATTATAAGAGTGGTTATTTATTTTAGTTTAAACTCATCTCTATTATAAGAGTGGTTATTTATTTTAGTTTAAACTCATCTCTATTATAAGAGTGGTTATTTATTTTAGTTTAAACTCATCTCTATTATAAGAGTGGTTATTTATTTTAGTTTAAACTCATCTCTATTATAAGAGTGGGTACTTATTTTAGTTTAAACTCATCTCTATTATAAGAGTGGTTATTTATTTTAGTTTAAACTCATCTCTATTACAAGAGTGAGTACTTATTTTAGTTTAAACTCATCTCTGTTATAAGAGTGGGTACTTATTTTAGTTTAAACTCATCTCTATTATAAGAGTGGTTATTTATTTTAGTTTAAACTCAATTCTATTATAAGAGTGGTTATTTATTTTAGTTTAAACTCATCTCTATTACAAGAGTGGTTATTTATTTTAGTTTAAACTCATCTCTATTATAAGAGTGGTTATTTATTTTAGTTTAAACTCATCTCTGTTATAAGAGTGGGTACTTATTTTAGTTTAAACTCATCTCTATTAGAAGAGTTGGTACTTATTTTAGTTTAAACTCATCTCTATTTTAAGAGTGGGTACTTATTTTAGTTTAAACTCATCTCTATTATAAGAGTGGTTATTTATTTTAGTTTAAACTCATCTCTATTATAAGAGTGGGCAGTTATTTTAGTTTAAACTCATCTCTATTATAAGAGTGAGTACTTATTTTAGTTTAAACTCATCTCTATTATAAGAGTGGTTATTTATTTTAGTTTAAACTCATCTCTATTATAAGAGTGGGTATTTATTTTAGTTTAAACTCATATCTATTGCAAGAGTGGGTACTTATTTTAGTTTAAACTCATCTCTATTATAAGAGTGGTTATTTATTTTAGTTTAAACTCATCTCTATTACAAGAGTGGGCACTTATTTTAGTTTAAACTCATCTCTATTATAAGAGTGGGTACTTATTTTAGTTTAAACTCATCTCTATTACAAGAGTGGGCACTTATTTTAGTTTAAACTCATCTCTATTACAAGAGTGGGCACTTATTTTAGTTTAAAATCATCTCTATTATAAGAGTCAGTACGTATTTTAGTTTAAACAAATCTCTATTATAAGAGTGGTTATTTATTTTGGTATAAACTCATCTCTATTATAAGAGTGGTTTTTTTTTTTTAGTTTAAACTCATCTCTATTACAAGAGTGGGTACTTATTTTAGTTTAAACTCATCTCTATTATAAAAGTGGTTATTTATTTTAGTTTAAACTCATCTCTATTACAAGAGTGGGCACTTATTTTAGTTTAAACTCATCTCTATTATAAGAGTGGGTACTTATTTTAGTTTAAACTCATCTCTATTACAAGAGTGGGCACTTATTTTAGTTTAAACTCATCTCTATTACAAGAGTGGGCACTTATTTTAGTTTAAACTCATCTCTATTATAAGAGTGAGTACTTATTTTAGTTTAAACTCATCTCTATTATAAGAGTGGTTATTTATTTTAGTTTAAACTCATCTCTATTATAAGAGTGGTTATTTATTTTAGTTTAAACTCATCTCTATTACAAGAGTGGGCACTTATTTTAGTTTAAACTCATCTCTATTATAATAGTGGGTACTTATTTTAGTTTAAACTCATCTCTATTATAAGAGTGGTTATTTATTTTAGTTTAAACTCATCTCTATTACAAGAGTGGGCACTTATTTTAGTTTAAACTCATCTCTATTACAAGAGTGGGTACTTATTTTAGTTTAAACTCATCTCTATTATAGGAGTGGGCACTTATTTTAGTTTAAACTCATCTCTATTATAAGAGTGGGTACTTATTTTAGTATAAACTCATCTCTATTATAAGAGTGTTTATTTATTTTAGTTTAAACTCATCTCTATTATAAGAGTGGGTACTTATTTTAGTTTAAACTCATCTCTATTTTAAGAGTGGGTACTTATTTTAGTTTAAACTCATCTCTATTATAAGAGTAGTTATTTATTTTAGTTTAAACTCATCTCTATTATAAGAGTGGTTATTTATTTTAGTTTAAACTCATCTCTATTATAAGAGTGGTTATTTATTTTAGTTTAAACTCATCTCTATTATAAGAGTGGGTACTTATTTTAGTTTAAACTCATCTCTATTACAAGAGTGAGTACTTTTTTTAGTTTAAACTCATCTCTATTATAAGAGTGAGTACTTATTTTAGTTTAAACTCATCTCTATTATAAGAGTGAGTACTTATTTTAGTTTAAACTCTTCTCTTTTATAAGAGTGGTTATTTTTATTAGTTTAAACTCATCTCTATTACAAGAGTTGGCACTTATTTTAGTTTAAACTCATCTCTATTATAAGAGTGAGTACTTATTTTAGTTTAAACTCATCTCTATTATAAGAGTGAGTACTTATTTTAGTTTAAACTCATCTCTATTATAAGAGTGGTTATTTATTTTAGTTTAAACTCATCTCTTTTATAAGAGTGAGTACTTATTTTAGTTTAAACTCATCTCTATTATAAGAGTGGTTATTTATTTTAGTTTAAACTCATCTCTATTATAAGAGTGGGTACTTATTTTAGTTTAAACTCATCTCTATTATAAGAGTGGTTATTTATTTTAGTTTAAACTCATCTCTATTATAAGAGTGGGTACTTATTTTAGTTTAAACTCATCTCTATTATAAGAGTCAGTACGTATTTTAGTTTAAACAAATCTCTATTATAAGAGTGGTTATTTATTTTAGTATAAACTCATCTCTATTATAAGAGTGGTTTTTTTTTTTTAGTTTAAACTCATCTCTATTACAAGAGTGGGTACTTATTTTAGTTTAAACTCATCTCTATTATAAAAGTGGTTATTTATTTTAGTTTAAACTCATCTCTATTACAAGAGTGGGCACTTATTTTAGTTTAAACTCATCTCTATTATAAGAGTGGGTACTTATTTTAGTTTAAACTCATCTCTATTACAAGAGTGGGCACTTATTTTAGTTTAAACTCATCTCTATTACAAGAGTGGGCACTTATTTTAGTTTAAACTCATCTCTATTATAAGAGTGAGTACTTATTTTAGTTTAAACTCATCTCTATTATAAGAGTGATTATTTATTTTAGTTTAAACTCATCTCTATTATAAGAGTGGTTATTTATTTTAGTTTAAACTCATCTCTATTACAAGAGTGGGCACTTATTTTAGTTTAAACTCATCTCTATTATAAGAGTGGGTACTTATTTTAGTTTAAACTCATCTCTATTATAAGAGTGGTTATTTATTTTAGTTTAAACTCATCTCTATTACAAGAGTGGGCACTTATTTTAGTTTAAACTCATCTCTATTACAAGAGTGGGTACTTATTTTAGTTTAAACTCATCTCTATTATAGGAGTGGGCACTTATTTTAGTTTAAACTCATCTCTATTATAAGAGTGGGTACTTATTTTAGTATAAACTCATCTCTATTATAAGAGTGTTTATTTATTTTAGTTTAAACTCATCTCTATTATAAGAGTGGGTACTTATTTTAGTTTAAACTCATCTCTATTTTAAGAGTGGGTACTTATTTTAGTTTAAACTCATCTCTATTATAAGAGTGGTTATTTATTTTAGTTTAAACTCATCTCTATTATAAGAGTGGTTATTTATTTTAGTTTAAACTCATCTCTATTATAAGAGTGGTTATTTATTTTAGTTTAAACTCATCTCTATTATAAGAGTGGGTACTTATTTTAGTTTAAACTCATCTCTATTACAAGAGTGAGTACTTTTTTTAGTTTAAACTCATCTCTATTATAAGAGTGAGTACTTATTTTAGTTTAAACTCATCTCTATTATAATAGTGAGTACTTATTTTAGTTTAAACTCATCTCTTTTATAAGAGTGGTTATTTTTATTAGTTTAAACTCATCTCTATTACAAGAGTTGGCACTTATTTTAGTTTAAACTCATCTCTATTATAAGAGTGAGTACTTATTTTAGTTTAAACTCATCTCTATTATAAGAGTGAGTACTTATTTTAGTTTAAACTCATCTCTATTATAAGAGTGGTTATTTATTTTAGTTTAAACTCATCTCTTTTATAAGAGTGAGTACTTATTTTAGTTTAAACTCATCTCTATTATAAGAGTGGTTATTTATTTTAGTTTAAACTCATCTCTATTATAAGAGTGGGTACTTATTTTAGTTTAAACTCATCTCTATTATAAGAGTGGTTATTTATTTTAGTTTAAACTCATCTCTATTATAAGAGTGGGTACTTATTTTAGTTTAAACTCATCTCTATTACAAGAGTGAGTACTTATTTTAGTTTAAACTCATCTCTATTATAAGAGTGGTTATTTATTTTAGTTTAAACTCATCTCTATTATAAGAGTGGTTATTTATTTTAGTTTAAACTCATCTCTATTATAAGAGTGGTTATTTATTTTAGTTTAAACTCATCTCTGTTACAAGAGTGGGTACTTATTTTAGTTTAAACTCATCTCTATTATAAGGGTGGGTACTTATTTTAGTTTAAACTCATCTCTATTATAAGAGTGGTTATTTATTTTAGTTTAAACTCATCTCTATTATAAGAGTGGTTATTTATTTTAGTTTAAACTCATCTCTATTACAAGAGTGGGCACTTATTTTAGTTTAAACTCATCTCTTTTATAAGAGTGAGTACTTTTTTTAGTTTAAACTCATCTCTATGATAAGAGTGGGTACTTATTTTAGTTTAAACTCATCTCTATTATAAGAGTGGTTATCTATTTTAGTTTAAACTCATCTCTATTACAAGAGTGGGCAGTTAGTTTAGTTTGAACTCATCTCTATTATAAGAGTGAGTACTTATTTTAGTTTAAACTCATCTCTATTATAAGAGTGGTTATTTATTTTAGTATAAACTCATCTCTATTATAAGAGTGGTTATTTATTTTAGTTTAAACTCATATCTATTGCAAGAGTGGGTACTTATTTTAGTTTAAACTCATCTCTATTATAAGAGTGGTTATTTATTTTAGTTTAAACTCATCTCTATTACAAGAGTGGGCACTTATTTTAGTTTAAACTCATCTCTATTATAAGAGTGGGTACTGATTTTAGTTTAAACTCATCTCTATTACAAGAGTGGGCACTTATTTTAGTTTAAACTCATCTCTGTTACAAGAGTGGGCACTTATTTTAGTTTAAACTCATCTCTATTATAAGAGTGAGTACTTATTTTAGTTTAAACTCATCTCTCTTATAAGAGTGGTTATTTATTTTAGTTTAAACTCATCTCTATTATAAGAGTGGTTATTTATTTTAGTTTAAACTCATCTCTATTACAAGAGTGGGCACTTATTTTAGTTTAAACTCATCTCTATTATAAGAGTGGGTACTTATTTTAGTTTAAACTCATCTCTATTATAAGAGTGGTTATTTTTATTAGTTTAAACTCATCTCTATTACAAGAGTGGGCACTTATTTTAGTTTAAACTCATCTCTATTACAAGAGTGGGTACTTATTTTAGTTTAAACTCATCTCTGTTATAGGAGTGGGCACTTTTTTTAGTTTAAACTCATCTCTATTATAAGAGTGGGTACTTATTTTAGTATAAACTCATCTCTATTATAAGAGTGGTTATTTATTTTAGTTTAAACTCATCTCTATTATAAGAGTGGGTACTTATTTTAGTTTAAACTCATCTCTATTATAAGAGTGGGTACTTATTTTAGTTTAAACTCATCTCTATTATTAGAGTTGTTATTTATTTTAGTTTAAACTCATCTCTATTATAAGAGTGGTTATTTATTTTAGTTTAAACTCATCTCTATTATAAGAGTGGTTATTTATTTTAGTTTAAACTCATCTCTATTATAAGAGTGGTTATTTATTTTAGTTTAAACTCATCTCTATTATAAGAGTGGGTACTTATTTTAGTTTAAACTCATCTCTATTATAAGGGTGGTTATTTATTTTAGTTTAAACTCATCTCTATTACAAGAGTGAGTACTTATTTTAGTTTAAACTCATCTCTGTTATAAGAGTGGGTACTTATTTTAGTTTAAACTCATCTCTATTATAAGAGTGGTTATTTATTTTAGTTTAAACTCATCTCTATTATAAGAGTGGTTATTTATTTTAGTTTAAACTCATCTCTATTACAAGAGTGGTTATTTATTTTAGTTTAAACTCATCTCTATTACAAGAGTGGTTATTTATTTTAGTTTAAACTCATCTCTGTTATAAGAGTGGGTACTTATTTTAGTTTAAACTCATCTCTATTATAAGAGTGGGTACTTATTTTAGTTTAAACTCATCTCTATTTTAAGAGTGGGTACTTATTTTAGTTTAAACTCATCTCTATTATAAGAGTGGTTATTTATTTTAGTTTAAACTCATCTCTATTATAAGAGTGGTTATTTATTTTAGTTTAAACTCATCTCTATTATAAGAGTGGTTATTTATTTTAGTTTAAACTCATCTCTATTATAAGAGTGGGTACTTATTTTAGTTTAAACTCATCTCTATTACAAGAGTGAGTACTTTTTTAGTTTAAACTCATCTCTATTATAAGAGTGAGTACTTATTTTAGTTTAAACTCATCTCTATTATAAGAGTGAGTACTTATTTTAGTTTAAACTCATTTCTATTATAAGAGTGGTTATTTTTATTAGTTTAAACTCATCTCTATTACAAGAGTTGGCACTTATTTTAGTTTAAACTCATCTCTATTATAAGAGTGAGTACTTATTTTAGTTTAAACTCATCTCTATTATAAGAGTGAGTACTTATTTTAGTTTAAACTCATCTCTATTATAAGAGTGGTTATTTATTTTAGTTTAAACTCATCTCTTTTATAAGAGTGAGTACTTATTTTAGTTTAAACTCATCTCTATTATAAGAGTGGTTATTTATTTTAGTTTAAACTCATCTCTATTATAAGAGTGGGTACTTATTTTAGTTTAAAATCATCTCTATTATAAGAGTGGTTATTTATTTTAGTTTAAACTCATCTCTATTATAAGAGTGGGTACTTATTTTAGTTTAAACTCATCTCTATTACAAGAGTGAGTACTTATTTTAGTTTAAACTCATCTCTATTATAAGAGTGGTTATTTATTTTAGTTTAAACTCATCTCTATTACAAGAGTGGTTATTTATTTTACTTTAAACTCATCTCTATTATAAGAGTGGGTACTTATTTTAGTATAAACTCATCTCTATTATAAGAGTGGTTATTTATTTTAGTTTAAACTCATCTCTATTATAAGAGTGGGTACTTATTTTAGTTTAAACTCATCTCTATTATAAGAGTGGGTACTTATTTTAGTTTAAACTCATCTCTATTATAAGAGTGGTTATTTATTTTAGTTTAAACTCATCTCTATTTTAAGAGTGGTTATTTATTTTAGTTTAAACTCATCTCTATTATAAGAGTGGTTATTTATTTTAGTTTAAACTCATCTCTATTATAAGAGTGGTTATTTATTTTAGTTTAAACTCATCTCTATTATAAGAGTGGGTACTTATTTTAGTTTAAACTCATCTCTATTATAAGAGTGGTTATTTATTTTAGTTTAAACTCATCTCTATTACAAGAGTGAGTACTTATTTTAGTTTAAACTCATCTCTGTTATAAGAGTGGGTACTTATTTTAGTTTAAACTCATCTCTATTATAAGAGTGGTTATTTATTTTAGTTTAAACTCAATTCTATTATAAGTGTGGTTATTTATTTTAGTTTAAACTCATCTCTATTACAAGAGTGGTTATTTATTTTAGTTTAAACTCATCTCTATTATAAGAGTGGTTATTTATTTTAGTTTAAACTCATCTCTGTTATAAGAGTGGGTACTTATTTTAGTTTAAACTCATCTCTATTAGAAGAGTGGGTACTTATTTTAGTTTAAACTCATCTCTATTTTAAGAGTGGGTACTTATTTTAGTTTAAACTCATCTCTATTATAAGAGTGGTTATTTATTTTAGTTTAAACTCATCTCTATTATAAGAGTGGTTATTTATTTTAGTTTAAACTCATCTCTATTATAAGAGTGGTTATTTATTTTAGTTTAAACTCATCTCTATTATAAGAGTGGGTACTTATTTTAGTTTAAACTCATCTCTATTACAAGAGTGAGTACTTTTTTTAGTTTAAACTCATCTCTATTATAAGAGTGAGTACTTATTTTAGTTTAAACTCATCTCTATTATAAGAGTGAGTACTTATTTTAGTTTAAACTCATCTCTATTATAAGAGTGGTTATTTTTATTAGTTTAAACTCATCTCTATTACAAGAGTTGGCACTTATTTTAGTTTAAACTCATCTCTATTATAAGAGTGAGTACTTATTTTAGTTTAAACTCATCTCTATTATAAGAGTGAGTACTTATTTTAGTTTAAACTCATCTCTATTATAAGAGTGGTTATTTATTTTAGTTTAAACTCATCTCTTTTATAAGAGTGAGTACTTATTTTAGTTTAAACTCATCTCTATTATAAGAGTGGTTATTTATTTTAGTTTAAACTCATCTCTATTATAAGAGTGGGTACTTATTTTAGTTTAAACTCATCTCTATTATAAGAGTGGTTATTTATTTTAGTTTAAACTCATCTCTATTATAAGAGTGGGTACTTATTTTAGTTTAAACTCATCTCTATTACAAGAGTGAGTACTTATTTTAGTTTAAACTCATCTCTATTATAAGAGTGGTTATTTATTTTAGTTTAAACTCATCTCTATTACAAGAGTGGGTACTTTTTTTAGTTTAAACTCATCTCTATTATAAGAGTGGTTATTTATTTTAGTTTAAACTCATCTCTATTATAAGAGTGGTTATTTATTTTAGTTTAAACTCATCTCTATTATAAGAGTGGTTATTTATTTTAGTTTAAACTCATCTCTGTTACAAGAGTGGGTACTTATTTTAGTTTAAACTCATCTCTATTATAAGGGTGGGTACTTATTTTAGTTTAAACTCATCTCTATTATAAGAGTGGTTATTTATTTTAGTTTAAACTCATCTCTATTATAAGAGTTGTTATTTATTTTAGTTTAAACTCATCTCTATTACAAGAGTGGGCACTTATTTTAGTTTAAACTCATCTCTTTTATAAGAGTGAGTACTTTTTTTAGTTTAAACTCATCTCTATGATAAGAGTGGGTACTTATTTTAGTTTAAACTCATCTCTATTATAAGAGTGGTTATCTATTTTAGTTTAAACTCATCTCTATTACAAGAGTGGGCAGTTATTTTAGTTTAAACTCATCTCTATTATAAGAGTAAGTACTTATTTTAGTTTAAACTCATCTCTATTATAAGAGTGGTTATTTATTTTAGTATAAACTCATCTCTATTATAAGAGTGGTTATTTATTTTAGTTTAAACTCATATCTATTGCAAGAGTGGGTACTTATTTTAGTTTAAACTCATCTCTATTACAAAGTGGGCACTTATTTTAGTTTAAACTCATCTCTATTACAAGAGTGGGCACTTATTTTAGTTTAAACTCATCTCTATTACAAGAGTGGGCACTTATTTTAGTTTAAACTCATCTCTATTATAAGAGTGAGTACTTATTTTAGTTTAAACTCATCTCTATTATAAGAGTGGTTATTTATTTTAGTATAAACTCATCTCTATTATAAGAGTGGTTATTTATTTTAGTATAAACTCATCTCTATTATAAGAGTGGTTATTTATTTTAGTTTAAACTCATCTCTATTACAAGAGTGGGTACTTATTTTAGTTTAAACTCATCTCTATTATAAGAGTGGTTTTTTATTTTAGTTTAAACTCATCTCTATTACAAGAGTGGGCACTTATTTTAGTTTAAACTCATCTCTATTATAAGAGTGGGTACTTATTTTAGTTTAAACTCATCTCTATTACAAGAGTGGGCACTTATTTTAGTTTAAACTCATCTCTATTACAAGAGTGGGCACTTATTTTAGTTTAAACTCATCTCTATTATAAGAGTGAGTACTTATTTTAGTTTAAACTCATCTCTATTATAAGAGTGGTTATTTATTTTAGTTTAAACTCATCTCTGTTACAAGAGTGGGCACTTATTTTAGTTTAAACTCATCTCTATTATAAGAGTGGGTACTTATTTTAGTTTAAACTCATGTCTATTACAAGAGTGGGCACTTATTTTAGTTTAAACTCATCTCTATTACAAGAGTGGGCACTTATTTTAGTTTAAACTCATCTCTATTATAAGAGTGAGTACTTATTTTAGTTTAAACTCATCTCTATTATAAGAGTGGTTATTTATTTTAGTTTAAACTCATCTCTATTATAAGAGTGGTTATTTATTTTAGTTTCAACTCATCTCTATTACAAGAGTGGGCACTTATTTTAGTTTAAACTCATCTCTATTATAAGAGTGGGTACTTATTTTAGTTTAAACTCATCTCTATTATAAGAGTGGTTATTTGGTTTAGTTTAAACTCATCTCTATTACAAGAGTGTGCACTTATTTTAGTTTAAACTCATCTCTATTACAAGAGTGGGTACTTATTTTAGTTTAAACTCATTTCTATTATAGGAGTGGGCACTTATTTTAGTTTAAACTCATCTCTATTATAAGAGTGGGTACTTTTTTTAGTATAAACTCATCTCTATTATAAGAGTGGTTATTTATTTTAGTTTAAACTCATCTCTATTATAAGAGTGGGTACTTATTTTAGTTTAAACTCATCTCTATTATAAGAGTGGTTATTTATTTTAGTTTAAACCCATCTCTATTATAAGAGTGGTTATTTATTTTAGTTTAAACTCATCTCTATTATAAGAGTGGTTATTTATTTTAGTTTAAACTCATCTCTATTATAAGAGTGGTTATTTATTTTAGTTTAAACTCATCTCTATTATAAGAGTGGGTACTTATTTTAGTTTAAACTCATCTCTATTACAAGAGTGGGTACTTTTTTTAGTTTAAACTCATCTCTATTATAAGAGTGAGTACTTATTTTAGTTTAAACTCATCTCTATTATAAGAGTGAGTACTTATTTTAGTTTAAACTCATCTCTATTATAAGAGTGGTTATTTATTTTAGTATAAACTCATCTCTGTTATAAGAGTGGTTATTTATTTTAGTATAAACTCATCTCTATTATAAGAGTGGTTATTTATTTTAGTTTAAACTCATCTCTATTACAAGAGTGGGTACTTATTTTAGTTTAAACTCATCTCTATTATAGGAGTGGTTATTTATTTTAGTTTAAACTCATCTCTATTACAAGAGTGGGCACTTATTTTAGTTTAAACTCATCTCTATTATAAGAGTGAGTACTTATTTTAGTTTAAACTCATCTCTATTTTAAGAGTGGTTATTTATTTTAGTTTAAACTCATCTGTATTACAAGAGTGGGCACTTATTTTAGTTTAAACTCATCTCTATTATAAGAGTGGGTACTTATTTTAGTTTAAACTCATGTCTATTACAAGAGTGGGCACTTATTTTAGTTTAAACTCATCTCTATTACAAGAGTGGGCACTTATTTTAGTTTAAACTCATCTCTATTATAAGAGTGAGTACTTATTTTAGTTTAAACTCATCTCTATTATAAGAGTGGTTATTTATTTTAGTTTAAACTCATCTCTATTATAAGAGTGGTTATTTATTTTAGTTTCAACTCATCTCTATTACAAGAGTGGGCACTTATTTTAGTTTAAACTCATCTCTATTATAAGAGTGGGTACTTATTTTAGTTTAAACTTATCTCTATTATAAGAGTGGTTATTTATTTTAGTTTAAACTCATCTCTATTACAAGAGTGGGCACTTATTTTAGTTTAAACTCATCTCTATTACAAGAGTGGGTACTTATTTTAGTTTAAACTCATCTCTATTATAGGAGTGGGCACTTATTTTAGTTTAAACTCATCTCTATTATAAGAGTGGGTACTTATTTTAGTATAAACTCATCTCTATTATAAGAGTGGTTATTTATTTTAGTTTAAACTCATCTCTATTATAAGAGTGGGTACTTATTTTAGTTTAAACTCATCTCTGTTATAAGAGTGGGTACTTATTTTAGTTTAAACCCATCTCTATTATAAGAGTAGTTATTTATTTTAATTTAAACTCATCTCTATTATAAGAGTGGTTATTTATTTTAGTTTAAACTCATCTCTATTATAAGAGTGGTTATTTATTTTAGTTTAAACTCATCTCTATTATAAGAGTGGGTACTTATTTTAGTTTAAACTCATCTCTATTACAAGAGTGGGTACTTTTTTTAGTTTAAACTCATCTCTATTATAAGAGTGAGTACTTATTTTAGTTTAAACTCATCTCTATTATAAGAGTGAGTACTTATTTTAGTTTAAACTCATCTCTATTATAAGAGTGGTTATTTTTTTTAGTTTAAACTCATCTCTATTACAAGAGTGGTCACTTATTTTAGTTTAAACTCATCTCTATTATAAGAGTGAGTACTTATTTTAGTTTAAACTCATCTCTATTATAAGAGTGGTTATTTATTTTAGTTTAAACTCATCTCTATTATAAGAGTGGTTATTTATTTTAGTTTAAACTCATCTCTTTTATAAGAGTGAGTACTTATTTTAGTTTAAACTCATCTCTATTATAAGAGTGGTTATTTATTTTAGTTTAAACTCATCTCTATTATAAGAGTGGGTACTTATTTTAGTTTAAACTCATCTCTATTATAAGAGTGGTTATTTATTTTAGTTTAAACTCATCTCTATTATAAGAGTGAGTACTTATTTTAGTTTAAACTCATCTCTATTACAAGAGTGAGTACTTTTTTTAGTTTAAACTCATCTCTATTATAAGAGTGGGCACTTATTTTAGTTTAAACTCATCTCTATTATAAGAGTGGTTATTTATTTTAGTTTAAACTCATCTCTATTATAAGAGTGGGTACTGATTTTAGTTTAAACTCATCTCTATTACAAGAGTGAGTACTTATTTTAATTTAAACTCATCTCTATTATAAGAGTGGTTATTTATGTTAGTTTAAACTCATCTCTATTATAAGAGTTGGTACTTATTTTAGTTTAAACTCATCTATATTACAAGAGTGAGTACTTATTTTAGTTTAAACTCATCTCTATTATAAGAGTGGTTATTTATTTTAGTTTAAACTCATCTCTATTACAAGAGTGGGTACTTATTTTAGTTTAAACTCATCTCTATTATAGGGATTAAAATGAAATGAAGATTAGGCAAGGTATTTTCATGCATGCCGGCCATTACGCTATTGACATAATCATTAGGTCTTTTTTCCACCTAATTATGTATAGTATGACACTATGGTCTGAAATTAAGTAACAGAAAAGAATGAAAAACCAGCACGTTTGTAAAATTGAATAAGTAATTTACTTCCCAAGAATACAAAGTGAAAATTTAAAAATAATTAACAGTATTGTGAATTAAATCCTAAATAGTCATACAAGTTTTATCACAAGGCCAAATGTATGAAGTTGTAACTGAATTCCATTGGTTTCCAGATAAGTCTAATATTGAACATGTTGATGTGCCTGTAGTCTTGAATATAGTAAGGTGCCATAAGCCTGGATTATGGTGATCTTGTAAGAGTCTTTTAATGTATTACAAAATATAGTTCAAGATGTACTTGTCGGAATTCATTGTAATTCCACATTCATGTTTATGTCCAATTATATTATTGAAGAGCACTTTGTATTTTCAGTGAATGATAATTTGGAAATGTTCAATATATACAGCTGCTAAATTGAAAATAAGAAAAGTGCAATAGGCTTATGATGGATGAATGTACTCTTATGCTATCTGTATGCAGCAGTGTACTAAAACTTCTACACAAAGCAAATCCACAATTGCTTAAAAGAACTAAAAATCTTAAAGATTTTCTAATTAATTCTAAATTAAAAAAAGTATCATATAATAAGGAATCATCAACTAAATATAATAGACATAGATGTTTGCACAGTTTTTTTATTAATGAAAATGCATCTTTCAACAGTATCAATATGAAAGAATCCTTCAATATACATTGTAATACTAATTGTGCAACATCAAATGTTATTTATTTGATCACATGCGAAAATTGTGGCATCCAATACATTGGACAAGCCAGTCAACAAATATCTAAACATATGAACCAACATTGATCAGACATAAAAAAATCATTTTCACCTCATAAAGGCACGCATTCTAACAAGATTTCCCATACTTTGCAAGAGTTCCCATACTTTGCGAGAGTTCCCATACTTTGCAAGATTTCCCATACTTTGCAAGAGTTCCCATACTTTGCAAAAGTCCCCATACTTCGCAAGATATCTCCTTTCAACCTTTTGTTATAGCTGAGTCTGAGATGGAACATTTGCTAAAATGAAACCTATTGGAATCACTGTTCTTATATGGTAAATCCAAAGGGTCTAAATTACAAAACACTATAGGGTATTCTTTATGTTCTAATTTTTTAAAACTTATTTCCCCCTGTTTAGAATTAATTAAGAATATTTTTTATGTTATTCTAATTTACAAAAAAACTTAACTAGTGAAAGTATATACTAATATCATAAATATAAGTTTACTAATTCATTAAAAATGAAAGGGCATTTTAAAATTAATTCTTAACATTATATGATTAATTATTTATAAAATACTTGATTATAAGTATTAGGCACACCATAATTTGTTATTACATAAATTGAGTCCTGATGACATATTGAATATTCGTCAATAATATACATGTACCAAGATATTAATTTTTTTAAAATGTGCATTATGCATAATAAAAATATTAATAAAACTTTATCTTTATTTATTCATAAATTTTTGAGATAGTTATCAATAGAGATATAGATATCTTTAAGATCCAGTTTTTTTATGGTTCTAAAATATTAATCTGTGATGTATATGTATAATTCCATTAAAATTTTTCATTAAAGAATAAAACAATTGGGTTAAACAGGTAAGCTATGACATCATTGATTAATTAGAAACAGAATATATTCAATGACATAAGCAATGATATTGAATTCAGTTTGAATTCAATTTGAGCAGCAGAGAGGGCGAATCCTACAACGTTTTCAGACAAAATTTTGATTGAATCCTTAAAACGAGCCTTCCTACGATCTCATTTTAACCAAAAAAAATGTCTCAGGGGCAAACCCTACAACGTTTTCAGACAAAAAATTTATTGAAATCTTAATGAGCCTTCCCTACGAAATCTCATTTTAACTAAAAAAATGAAAACGGAGACTTTTACGATTTTTTAATCAATTTTGGTCGCAACTTGTTGTCATCGCCCTCTCTGCTGCTAGAACTTTCAGTTCTGGGTTAACAAAAAATAATAAATGATTTCAACCGAATATTTGATCCAGTCCGATACGATATCGTGTCCGAGGATCATGCAAATTTATTGTTGCGGAGTCGACTGAGCATTACTAAAGAAATCTCGAAATTGATTGAAATCCATATCAGAGCACCATGTCTGCCAAATATTTCTAAGAGTATGAGTATCAACTCCGTTGAATACAGCAAGAATATTGCAGTTATCTCTGATGACTTTTGGAACCTGAGTGTAGCGTTGAGTGACATATATCACGTCAGTGTTTTTATGCCTGCCTCGGGAAAATATTCTAGCAGGATTTTTTTGTTTATCCAACATTATATCGTCGTATACGACTAAATTGTTAATATCTCCATCAATATCATCAATGCTCGGTGCTTCATCGATATCGGTTATAAATTCAATGGCGTTCTCACCTTTAATTTCTGATGCATTCTCGTTAAAATGCTTTAACACTTCATAACATCGTTGATCATCTACGCTAGGGGCAACTGAATACAACTTATCCCACTTCATCCATCTCATTATTAAATTGAGCAACAATTGCGTTTTACCGGATCCAGATGGCCCGATTATAATCGTCCGGATAGAGTTTGGTAGCGCTGCATGATACTTAATTGGTTCTCTTGTTTTAGTCGCTGAAAAATCAATTATATCCATATCTCTATACATAAATTATGGATCTATATTGTATGAAGTGTAAAACGCGTACTGGCACAGATGACTTGACGACGGTTACAACTAAAAATAACAGATCAGCACTTACTGGTAGATGTGCAACATTTGGTATTAAAAAGTTCAGATTTGTTTCTACAAAATCAAAGATTTTACAATTCGGAGATGTTTTAAAAAAAAAACGAGGAGGTGATATCGCAGCCAAATTGGCAAAGCTCCCTGGAACCCCATGGGCAAAGTACCCCGGAGAAAAGCACCTTCCGTGATATAGCTACTGTGGACCGGGAACCAGACTTGATATCAGACTCAATGATCAAAATCAACCCAACCCCGGTGAAGAACCAATAAACGCCATTGATAAGGCCTGTCACCTTCATGATGTTGCTTATAAAAGCAGCAATCTGCAACACAGGCATCTAGCAGATGTGAAATTAATTCATGCGTTAAATGCTATTCCTGATAAATCCTTCAAAGAAAAATTGGCTTCCTTTTTAATAAAATCGGCTATGAAAAGTAAATTGATGTTAGGTGCCGGTAATTAATAATATGGAATCAATTTATTATTCCCCAAGAGGATACTGGAGGGGTAAATCAGCAGTCCATAAACTCGCTAGTGCTGCAAAAGTGAAAAAAACCACTGCGGCTAATTGGTTATCCAAACAGGCACTATGGCAAATTTATCTACCACCGCCTAAACAGATTAATTTCTCGCATTTTGATGTGACCGCTCCTAATGAAGTTCATCAGGCTGATATATTATTTCTGCCACATGATCGTGGTTACAAATACGCTTTAACCGTAGTTGATATTGCAAGTCGATACAAAGAAGCAGAACCGTTAAAAACAAAATCAGCCACTGAAGTCGCTTCTGCATTTGAGAGGATTTATCGACGAGGTCCTCTGCACTGGCCAAATCTATTGCAGGTTGATCCTGGCAAGGAATTTCAGGGTGCAGTGTTATCTACAATGAAAAATCATAATGTCACCATACGACGAGGGCATACTGCGCTACATCGCGATCAGGCCATTGTCGAACGATTTAATCGGACGATTGCTGAGCGGTTATTTGGATATCAATACGCGAAGGAGTTTATTCAGGATAAAAGATCCCGTGAATGGGTCAAAAGGTTACCAGCTGTGATTACCGCACTGAATAATGAGATTACTAGAACAATCAACATGAAACCTAGCAACGCTATTAAAAAGAAGTCTATACCCGTACAACCACAAAAAGATTTCCCTAGAAACGCTAGCGTTTCCCAACCAATTCTTGGTAGTAATGTCACTGTTAGGTACTTATACGAACCAGGAGAGCTTGAAGGGGGTAGAAAAAGGGCTACTGATCCTATTTGGAGTGTTACTGCACACAAGATATCTAGTATAACACGATCAACTGGTAGACCTCCAGTCTATAAACTGGATTCAACTGCCCCTCAACGAGGATTTACTCGACAACAACTACAGGTAATTCCCGAGGATACTCAATTGCCACCGCATGGTCTTAACTAGCACCGATGCGTATATTGCACTCAAGACAAGTCAACATCACATTGTTTCTGACATGACCGAGATTGTTATTTTTTCTGTCTACGGTGAATTGGCGAGGATCCTTATCCGAATACTGCCAATGCATTATACAATTGCAACTCGCGCAGTGATTATTCTGTTGTTTCTTCAAAGTGATTATTAATTCAGCATCAATATCAAATTCTCGTTGTTTTTTTTTGTCCTGTTGTTTGTAACCGGAGAGTTTTTTATCAATAATTTTAACATCAATATCATTTATTGTGGTGTCATTATCATCGAAAACAATTCTTCGAAGTTGATTTATTTTTCGTACTCTGGATACTGCGAGATAGACTAAATTCGACCATTCGATGTGATTATCCACCATCCAAACAATTGTATCCGATATAGTCAATCCCTGTGAAGAATGTATCGTCGCTGCGTATCCTAGCGTCCACGGGGATTTATTAGCACGCAATGCATTTTCGACGACGCTGATATCAACCAGCACAATATCATTTAATACGAGAATTTGTTTTTCACTCTGTCCTGGAATATCAACTTCAATGTTCTGTTTTCGTGTATCCGATGGCCTATAACAAAGGGGTACTGGAAGCGTTGCAAATTTTTCTTTATGCAATTCAAATAACTTCATCTGAAGTGTGTCCCTGACTATTTTTCTACTTGCAATTATCAAATCATTTGGTCTCCATGTTTCCCAGAAATCATTCATTGGAGTTTCTGAAATCACTTCACGTGCTATTTCGCATTGGATTCTATCCGGTTGTAATCTAATTAGCGCTTTGAATTCTCGTAATCGTTCATCAAGTGATCTATAATCAGTGGTAATTTCTTCATAATAGTCTACAAAACCCCTTAGCCATTCATGTGGAGATGCACCGACAAATGGTGGTGGTTGGCCGTGATCACCGCACATGACGACTTTTGTGTTTTTGTTTAACAACCACTCGAGAAATGTTTGTAATACATCTAATGACACTGTGCATATTTCATCCCAAATGATGATTTCAGGAATGAATTTATCACCCATACGCTCAGGAGTCCATTTGTCACCCTTCCATCGAAAGAAACTATGGTAAGTACAGGCATTTACCCCTCGCTGTATCATCTCTCTGGCGAGTCTTTGAGTCGGTGTTAGCACAATCATGGTTGACCGACGAAATAATTCAATTGCACGAGTTGTCTTTCCTGACCCACCACAACCGTTTAAATAAACTGTCTTGTATCTACATACTGGATCAGATACCGGTGGTGCATTAGAAAATTCTGATTGAATTTCAATACGGTTACAACAAAGATATTTATCATCCATGGCAACGTCTGCCGATTCACAATACTCATGTAGCATCTCCTTTTTAAATCGCCAACGCCCCCAATTTTCTTCGGGATCTGTGAATGCCGCTACAGCTGATTTGTACTTATTGTGTATATACATCGAATCAGTGGCCACTCTAACTGCGGTATTAGGAAATCTATTTATCATCGAAAATAGATTAATAGAAGCATAGGCTAGCATTGAACTTCTCAAATGTGTATACTGGGAATTATATCCATCACAGTAGGTAACAACCGTACCCATTTTCTCACCATTGGATAGGAAAGCATCCTTACGGGATACAAGTTTTCCCTGTTTCATTAAATCCGTTACAATAAAATCGTATTCAGCGATATCTATGATCAACCGCGAAGAATATTTTGCATTGTCGTATCGTCCACCCTGGGTAAATTTACCGATTATTCTTCGTCCAAAATCTTTTGCTTGTTCTTTTTTAATTTCAAATAACTTCTTAGACCGATTCATGATTTGTTCTTCATTGAAATCAGGGAATTGTTTTCGCTGTTCGCTGATTATTCTATCTAGATCGGGTTGTGGTAGCCAAACTTCTTTCTGAGCTCGATAGCATATAATAGCCTCGGAAACAATCAACGATTTTAGCATACCACAATCAATCATATATCTCAATAGCACTATTGGCATCCAGGCCTTTTCAGATAGGTGTCTACCGAGCCAAACATAACTACACGGATGTAATCCTGACGCTAATTCAAATGATATCACACGAGCGAATCCGGTTAAATCAAAATCAGGCAATGGTCCATTAATCGCAACACGAGTCATTTCATGCGTGGGGTGTCCAAATCGTTTGAAGTACTCAGCACATTCCCCATATCCGAGAAAACTTCCGGGATAACACGCGGATATATCAATTGAAATCATACCATCACGTGAGTATTTCGTATTCCACAGTCCTCCATGACCAAATGCGACGCAACTCAATTTAACATCCTCAAGAAAATCACTTCGTGTTGGACGCCATGAGTTTTTTTTCTCTTGCGAAGTGAGCTACCACTGATGGAATAGTAAAACTATCCGTGAGTAGTTTTTCATGGAAACTCTCCGGTGAAAAATCACTAGCGATTTTTCTCATTCTGTTATCTAATTCTTCAACGCGATATAATTCACCATTTGGTCTTACAAATTGATCGAATCCTATTTCGGGATCTTCATCACTTCTAAGTAACCACACTGACACAGGATCATCTTTACACAACGCATGAATAGCATCGAATAATTTCTCTTCATAGAAAACATCCCCGACGAACTCCTTAGGGATATATTTCACGGTTCGTTCTCGTGGAAATATTGTTACTGCAGGTGTCCACGCGTGTTTGTTATGATCAATAATCTGTATTGGCGCTCCATTTTTGTTATATTTCGGTTCGTATAAAACCTCTCCGGTTATCGTCATAACGGTTATTGGAAATCTTAATGATGTTTCTAATTTAGCTATATCAGAAATCTTTGCACCATGCTGTTTCACTGTCAGTTCCCATTCGGTTATTTTCCTACGTCGCAGATCAGTTAGTTTATTTCCTCGGGATGCATTTGTGAAGTGTTCCATTACCCGTGTTGCCACGCAATTCAGTGAACTAGAATATTTCATAGGAGCTAGTTTTGCGATATCGGGTTTATCATTTAACGGATATATCCCATAAACCATTGCTGTTACGGGATAAGATCTTTCGTAGTATGGTTTGTCAATGCCGTTTAGAATTCCTGGTTTGGAATCTCTACTCACAATGACAGCTTTTTTATTCTTGAGAATTGGTTCAAATTTATCCCTAATAATCCATTTGCCATCGACTTCGATAATGAATTTTATTCGGAAAAAATACCTTTTTTCCCCAACACGTGAAATTATCATTCATGGTAGCGTCAACAACACCATCAATTCGAAATGTTGACCAACAATAAGATGCTCCATCACGCTTGAATTCATTAAAACAGTCTCTGATTTTACTAATCATGGCTTTATCAAGAATTGTATTCTTTGGTGTATTAGAAACTATATCGAGATTGAATTAAACATCCTTCCAGGGTAATCTCTTGGACGTTTTTTTTGGTTTATCGAGATTAAATTTAGGATTAATCTTCAATAATCTCTTAAACTCTTTCATGTTTCCGTCTCTTGGACGTTTTTTTGGTTTATCGAGATTAAATTTAGGATTAATTTTTAATAATCTCTTAAACTCTTTCATGTTTCCGTCTCTTGGACGTTTGAGATTAATTTTTAATAATCTCTTGTTACGTTTTTTGGGTTTATCGAGATTAAATTTAGGATTAATCTTCAATAATCTCTTAAACTCTTTCATGTTTCCGTCTATTGGACGTTTTTTTGGTTTATCGAGATTAAATTTAGGATTAATTTTCAATAATCTTTTAAACTCCTTATCAGCATTGAATTCAGCATTTTTCGAAGGCGTTCTCCTTAATTCCCTCATGCTATAATTAAAACAAGCATTTAAATGAAGAATTTATATATAATGAATCACTGCAAGTGGCTTATGATTGGATCAGTAACCCCGTGTAACAAATCATGCAGAAATGAGTTTTGTGGGTATCATATGCAAAGCTTTCGTCGTGGAAGCCTTGGTCCGTTACCCTGTATTCTATGTGGGGTTGGGGTCAGGGGAAAATCTCAGTTGTGTTTGAATTGCGGTGGAAAGCGATACAGGGAGTGGAAACGTTATTATGATAAAAAAATATAAAATGGACAATCAATCAGAAATTATGACCCTGAAAAAGTCTCTGACCCTGACACTGTCAGCGACAACGTCCCTGACAAAATCATAAGAACTCCTCAAGACTACATCGAAAGATTTATCATTAAACGAAACAATGAATTAGACAAATAGTATTTAGTATACGAATGAACCAAGAATTCAGACAACACCCTGTGATCACAAATTATGAAGCATCCAGTGATGGTGTTGTAAGAAACCGCAGACTGAAGAAACCAGTTGGTGTTGTGAATAATCATGGATATTTGAGGTTTGGCGCTGGAAAGAAGAAATATCTCAATCATCGTTTCGTATTTGAATGTTTTAATGGATTGATCGAGGATGATTCTGTCATTGATCACATTGATTCTAATCCAATGAACAATTCTTTATCAAATTTACGAGTTGTTACACAGAGTGAAAATAATTAATCTGGAAGGACTGGAAAATGCTCAAAAAAAGCGAGACCTGTGAAATCTTTGAATACGATAACTAACGAAGAAAAAATATTTCAATCAATGAATGAAGCCGGTAGGCACTTCGATATTTGTTCACCCTCAGTACGAAAAGTAGCAGAGGGGATTTATCGATCGGCTATTTCAAAAAGGACGGGACAAAAAGTTCAATTTAGTTATGTCTAATGCGTCATATTTTTCATTTAGAAATATATCATTATTATAGAATAATGAATTCTGAAAACATGAATAGCATCATATCCGAGATTTCAAAATTGAAAAGTTGGGATATTGAACTATCGGATGGGTTAAATCCTGATCAAATCATGTCTGATTTTCAGGATATTGAATACGGAGTTAACAACAATAAATATATGCTGCCAAAGCAATACGCGCTCATCAAAAGAATTCAGAATTCTATTCGGGACTCTCTTGCATTCTCCAGTGACGTAAGTGTGTTCGCTCCGTTATATACTATCGTAGAACGAATACGAAAAGAATTAGGTAACGAATACGAATTGAAAAAGGAGGTTAATTCTAAAATTAGAAACCTACGGGCGTTAATTCAAGAAAATGAACAATTTTGATTGACCATTTATCATTATTTGATTGACCAACCATTTATCATTATTTGATTGTGACCGTCCCTCAGAGAGATTTTCCTTTTTTTTAGCATTTTTTGATTGACAATGTCAAAATCAGTAAATAAAAAATTGATGGCTGGTTCGGATTGATCAAAAATAGAATGGCGAAAGTCACAGTATTATATTTTATTTATAGCAATTATGTGACTTTCGCCATCGATGAACGAAGCTGTTATAGGATGAAATAACACTTCCACGGTGGTGTTAGGTCGGATTGAAAAATTGTTTTGCAATTGAAAAATTGTTTCTGATTTCAAATAATGGTCAATGAAGCATTAACAACCCGATTGGCTCGTGAACGACTGGATGCAATCAGGAGATTTGTACCAATTCGTGACTCTGTACGGAATAAACTGCAACAACGACAACAAGCGCAGACTGACTTTTCTGTGTCAAGTGAACAACTGTTTACTCCGATAACAAGTGCGACCAAAGATGTGAAAAAGTTAACTGAAGCAGCGATATACGGAGATATTCCTGAGCGAGAACGAGTAAAGAAGGCGCCGCTGCTTGATACGCTTGAAAAGATAGCAGCAGAGACCGGACAAACACGCGCAGGGATACAACAGTTATCCAGTGATATAAAAACTCAGCGCGAGTATGAACGATTAGCTGATATTGATGATTCTGCCCGTGAAACTCAATGAGTTTCCACACCTGAACCACAACCTGTTGATGTCGTCACCCCAAGAGGTATTCCCTTTATAGACAAACTCACCGAAGAAGCTATAACACAAATCAAACGACCTCAATTGGAGAAACACCAGGATTATACGACTTTTGGTGATTTCGCCGCCAAAAGCTTTGATTCTAGAAAGGATTTTTTAAAAGACGAGTATAAAAACAGTAAAATAAGCCGAGATGAATGGGTTAATTGGTTGTATAAAACGAATAAGGGGATTACTGGTAATTTGAAAAGGGATACAATTGAGTATAGATCTTTTAAAGTAGGAGTTGATAGTTATGGTATACAAAAACAACAAGAACGAGAAGAAAAAAAGTCGAGGCCGACAAAGGCAATTACTTGATGATAGTGAGGGCGCAACTGGTACAACTGAGGAAACAAGCGGAAAAGGATATTCGATTGGAAATCCAAAGGATTTCAACGCTAGAGTCTTTGACTCTACCATGACATGTCCTGGTAGTGTTCTCAGTGATATATCACGATTAGAGGTTCTCATCGGATGGAAACGAGCCGGAAATAACTCACCGGAAATAATTAATGAAGCAGCTGATATCTGTAGACGATTATTTCAGGGTGGTATCATGGATATCAGCACATATCGAGATTTCATTGACGAGTTAGTGGAAAGTGGGTATCATAGTGACTGAATTGAAAAGTCAATTGATTAGATAAATAACAATTGAAAAATTGTTTCTGATTTCAAATAATGATCATACACTACAATCATGATAAACCAACCCCCGTCTACGTAGTTAATTCACGGTTTCCGGTTTATAGAGCATACTACGGAGATGGTTTAGGTAATACCATTTTAGGGTTATTTGCGAGAATGGCTCCAAAAGTGATGCCGTTGGCTAAACAATTAGGAATGAAAGCAATTGATGTTATTCGTGATAAGGGTATTGGTGCTGTTGGAGATCTTGCTGGAAAAGCGTTTTCAACTGCGAAGAATAAATTAACATCATTAGTGAAATCACGGATGAAATCCAAAGGATTTTCAAAACCGTTACCGTCTACAGCGGAAATGCCTGCGAGTGTTAGTAGAATTATAAATAACGCAGTAGATGAAAAATTAGCGTCGATGGCTTTAACCCCCGACCAAAGCAATATTGCAAATATGATAGCAGGAAGTGGCTTTAAAAAACTACGACGATGAAAATGGAAAATCGCGATTTAGACTCTGATAAATAGAATAAAATGTTCAAACAGTCACCTGATCCAGCGTTTGATATAGATGCCCCAGTTCGCAAGGATGATTCTGTACGCGATTATCAATATTACGCCTATCATGCCATAGACTCAAATAGTCGAGCAAGAATTGATCTTCAAGTCCATGATACCAGTAAATACTTTTTGCCCTGTGAAGCGTTTATTGAAGTAGAAGGAGAAATTGTAACAGCTGCTGATACTCCTGCTGTACCAGCACCGTATCTAGCTGGTACTCAAGTCGGTTTTGTCAATAATGGTATCATGGCGTTATTTGAGAGTGCAAAATATCTCATTGATGGAAAAGAAATTGAGGCGATAGATCGCGATGTTGATGTGGCTACAACAATAATCGGGTTAGCGAGATATTCCGATGATTATACAAGATCAGCAGGACCTTCTATGATGTTTGCAAAAGATGCTACAAATACCGCTGGAGGAAAACAATTTGTTGTAAGACGACCAAAGAATAATGCTGGCACCGCTAATATTGATTCCGAAGATATGATTATAAACAACGATGTTAATTTCAATCTAGGAGCTGCAACACGTATTTCAATGTTGCAAGGAGCGCGTAAATCATTTTCATGCGCGATTCCACTGCATCATATATTTGGATTCTGTAGAAACGTCCGAAAAGTTATTTATGGAGCGAAGCATACAGTATCGCTTGTACGAAAGAGTGATGATAGTGACGCAATCTGGAGGATTCCAGCAGACAATGCAAATCCAAATGCTGATGCCGGTAAAGTCAATTTAACAAAAATATCATTGTGGATGCCAGTGTTGACTCCAGCAATTACCGCAGAAGAACGATTACTATCATTTATGGACCAAGGAGGAAAGTCGTTGTTGAGTTGGCTAACCGTGAGTACAGATGTGAAGCAATCAAATCTGAACGGGTTATTCACGTGGAATCTAGCATCAAAACAAGGCGTTTCTGCGCCACGTCATATATTTATTGCGTTACAGGATAACACACGAGTTGGCGATCAACGTTTCAGTCATATGATATTTGATCAATTAGGTGTGAAAGACGTCTCACTGAGAATAAACGGCCAACAGGAACCATCCGAGGATATACAACTTAATTACACAGAAAATCATATTGCACGAGTTTATCATCGTCTGTTGTCATTTATGGCACGCGATCAAAATGTGGATACTGGTTTGCAAATATCACAATATGATTTTAAAAATCTGTATCCGATCTATTACTTCTCACTGGAACATCTCGATTTGATGAGACAATCTGTTGTTGATATACATTTTAGAGCTAATGTGACTCGTGGTGCTATTGCTGATTATAGAGCGGTTGCTGTCATTCTCAGTGATAAATCAATGCTACTTGAAGGTGTTGGTGGAAGAATGAGAGTGGTAGATGCACCAGTGGAAAACATGTAATTGAAATTGTAAACGATTTAGAATCAATCAATTATGTATAATGTCATATAGTAATATTAGTGTTGCGTTAACTCCCGGTCAATTAAAAAAATTGCAATCGGAATCAGCTAAAAAATGTGGAACCACAATCACGTTGAAACCCAACCAAATGACTGGTGGTGCAAATAAACTATCGCTGACAATTCGTCAGGTGAAACATTTCAATGATGCACTAGTAGCAAAAAAGGGTGTTCAGATTACTCTCTCTGCGGCTGCTATCAAAAATATGATTAAAACAGGCGGTATATTTCCGTTGTTAGCTGCGATTCCAGCATTGATTGCAGCAGCAGCCCCAGCGGTGGCTAAAGCGGCAGCGTTAGGAGCCGTTGGTACTGCAGCAGGAATGGCACTAAAGAAGGCAACTGGGAAAGGATATAAAAAAAAGGGAAAGGGTCTAAGACTACCAGGAACCCCGTATTCGTGGTACAGCGGAAAGGGTCTAAGACTAGGACCGGTTTATTAATTGGAGAGTCTATGACTCAGGAACCTATGGTTCCCATGTCCAATTTTGATTTACTCGATGCTGCTAAAAAACTCGCGATTAAAAACTTCAGAGGTGTCTTTATGAAAGATCAATTACCACATCAACCAAACAGCGTTGAAACCGGAATCATTAATTTAGATAACAGCACCGGACCTGGAACTCACTGGGTTGCATACGCTATTGATCCACGTGGGATTGTCTATTTTGATTCATATGGATTAGCCCCACCAAAAGAGTTTATGCGTTATATAAAAACCCTTCCAATGAAGACTTGGTATTCTACGCTACCAACACAAACGATGATTGACCCACCAATATGTGGCAGCGAAGTATTAAATGTCCTTAACGCTATTTCTAACTCCATGAGTAACCCAAGCGGAAAACCACCACATGTTGTCGTGAATGAATACACTAGTAATCGCAGGAGAAAATCGAAGATTTTTCAACGAAGTCGTCAAAAACGATTTTAGAGAGAGAAAGAGTTTTACAATAACATGATTGATATTTGGGGGAGATCTTTGAAACCCAAACCCGATGACACTGCAACCGGTGATGTAAAAAAACTAATCAAAGATGAAATAGCTGAGACGTTAAATTTAGTAAATGTTGACCCGAACGAAATAGTTGTATTTCAGGACAAACAGGGTAAATTGAAAAGCAGTGATGTGTCATTGGATGATATTTTGATACGGCAGCGCGACGCCGCTGAAAACTCTATTGCGCTATATTCCAACAGTGGACAACTTAAACCAGGCGCACTTGTGTCTACAATCACCGACGCGATTGACGCCCACAAACGTGATCTGGAGGATTATATACGAGGTTATAGTACTTTTCGCAAAAATGTCGTACATAAATTCTTTGGAACCCCGCTTGTGGTTGGCATGACTCTCGCTGAAATTAAAAACTATCTATCGCTATTCTTTTTTAACAAGGACGCGGGAAGGATGATGAATGAAAATGAAATCAAGGCAAATTATCTCGAGATTTCTAAACTAATAGAAGATCAAAAACCCACTAACGACGTCATTGTTAAGTTTTTTGGAACCCCGCTTGTGGCAGGCATGACTCTCGCTGAAATCAGTGAGTTTATCGGCAAGCACACTCACAATGCCTACATCGCTAATAGTTTCTTTGGTGTCCCGGCTACATCCACGATGACTCTCAAAGATATTAATATGTTTATGGTGAGACAAACAACACTTAATACCATCGTGGATAGATTTTTAGGGAGAACACCTGTGTCTGAAACCACATCGTTGACAGGTCCAACCCTCGCTGAAATTAAAGCGGTTATCGATAAAGTAAAAACTCCACATAGTGTAAGCGTCAATAACATCGTGTACACGGTTGATAGTGGGACTTTTGATTGGATCCGAGGAAACATAAATTATCTTTATGTTGGCAACAAACATACTGGTGCACCAGGTTGCTACCGACTTACAATAATACATCACCGTAAATTTGATTTGGAATTCAGCAACACAGGTATCCGCGGTGTTAACACGCTGACATATATATTAGATAAAGTACCAAAACCTCCACCTGCTATACCAATCTCATTTCCGATTGTTATAACCGATTCCGACGAGTATGTGATTAGGGAGTCACTACCCTGGATAACAGAATTTGTATCCGGTGTCCCCTCATCAGATCCTAAAACCGATTCGTTGGTGGGATAATTGAAAACACTAGCTGATTTAAAATAACAACAGTGATTCAATCATCGTCGCAATATCGATTCGACACCGTGAAAGAATTTTCCGCGAACTTGAAATCACTTTCCGCGAACTTGAAAACACAATTGAAAACACTAGTATTTTTAAAATAAAAATGATTTCATCAACGCAATGTCGCTATGATCAGGTCAGAGAATTTCAGACTAGACTCAAAACCCTTACTGAGGAGTATCAAATAAAAATAAAAAAATACCGACGAAGAATCACCGCAATTGATATTACTATGTACTCGGTGTCAAGCGTTCTCGCTGGCGCCGGAATAATACTTGCATCGGTTACAATGATTGCCCCGGTCGTAGTTCCAATTTGCATTTCTGCGGTGGCTACAATCGGGGGTATATCAACCGGGATAGCAAAAAAGATATCATCATGCAGCCAGAGTAAACTGCAGAATTACTTAATTCAATTTCATATTGCATCAACCGCATATTCGCAGTTATCCCTGATGATATCGTCGTCACTCGATAATACGATTATATCAGATAGTGAATTCTCAGCGATGGTCAGTATTTTTGATTCAGCGATATCAAAATTAGAGCAACAACATGAATATAATAACAATGACAACACCGATGGAATTGGAAAACACGAACCCAAAAACAAACCCAAAAACAAACCCAGAAACCAGAATGATCTCAATAACCTCAACGATATCAGAGTGTGAGTTCTCAGTGATGGTCAGTATTTACGTTTCCACGATATCAAAATTAGAGCGACAACAACAGTATAGCAACGATGACAACACCGATGGAATTACTTCAACGAGTAGTGGAGAACACGAACCCAGTACAAACAAGCATGATATCAATAACATCAACGAATAATGAATTCAGTGTGAATTTCCCTAGCCCAGTCCCCGTGAAGGAGATAGCGCTAGCAAAACTACGAGTGTATCACAGTTGGCCTAATATCAGATCAAAATCATTTGGTGGTCAACAACCCAATAATTCTTTAGTGTTTGCAAATAAGAATAAACCCGACGGAACCCCAGACTGGAACGTTGTTCGATACCAACCGGATCATACCAAATCGAACAAATCAATAATGAATTCGCGCGTAGAATAAAATCGATTACTGGAACAGAATCGAAAATCGCTATAACAGTTCATGAGCCGACGCTATCATCCGCAATTGAGATAAGCACAGAAGGATACGTCGTAGATATCTATCAGAGTTCTATTAGAACCGTACTGGGATGGCCTGAAAAACCACCGGAAAAATCCACCACCGACTTAACCACGGATGTACAATCATATCATGAAATCAATCCCAGTTATCGAGATAATTTATCTGATATAAGAAAAGGAAAAATCGCCGATAGATTTATATTCACCAACAAATACACATTGCAATGGGATTTTATCATTAAAAGAACAACCGACTCATCTGTTACTATTTCATTTACGCTAACTGACGTCCGTGGTTATTTTAATGAGATTAAACAATTATATGAAACACAACTAGAACAACTACGGAAAACAAAATCGCAAAAACACGTTGAAATAATAAATCAACTTATATCGGACATGGAATATATCTATGAACTAATTATTCAAACAATAATTAATGACAACAGCGACAATAAACAACGATTCCTAACCGATTACAATATCACAGAAGACAATCTGCGTAATTTCAAGTTTCCGAAATACAACGCTGATGAATTAGCAAGAATTGTTAAAACCGATATCAAAGCGCTACAAAAATCAGATTCAACTGTCCTCCTCAAATATAATAATGATCCAGATGGTGGCGGTAGGCATATCGCTCCGTTCAACGTGAATATTTCATCGGTGATTGCGCTCAATTTAGTATGTGATGTTATCGAAGGAAGCTATCAGATTAATCTAGAGCAATCAAATCAAGCTCAGCAGGGATATATTCTTTATTCGTTTGCACCAACAGCTCCTCCAGGATTCCTAATTATTGAAAACCCAATTAATCCTGTCTACATGCGATGCCATAATAATTCATTAACCAGAATTAATTTCAAACTCACCGACCAGTCAAATAATCTGATTGATTTACAAGAAGAGGTGTTAGCGATTAGTTTGTTTGTAAAGTCCTAAGGACTGGATCAAATATTCGGTTGAAATCATTTATTATTTTTTGTTAACCCAGAACTGAAAGTTCTAGCAGCAGAGAGGGCGATGACAACAAGTTGCGACCAAAATTGATTAAAAAATCGTAAAAGTCTCCGTTTTCATTTTTTTGTTAAAATGAGATTTCGTAGGGAAGGCTCATTAAGATTTCAATAAATTTTTTGTCTGAAAACGTTGTAGGGTTTGCCCCTGAGACATTTTTTTTGGTTAAAATGAGATCGTAGGAAGGCTCGTTTTAAGGATTCAATCAAAATTTTGTCTGAAAACGTTGTAGGATTCGCCCTCTCTGCTGCTATTTGCCACTCATCTAATAATAATATTTTTAATAGTAAAGCCCATGCATCTAATAATAAGATTTTTTTAATAGTAAAGCCCATGCATCTAATAATAATATTTTTTTAATAGTAAAAGCCACACATCTAATAATAAGATTTTTTAATAGTAAAGGCCACACATCTAATAATATTTTTTTTATAGTAAAAGCCACACATCTAAAAATAAGATTTTTTAATAGTAAAAGCCACACATCTAATAATAATATTTTTTATAGGAAAAGCCACACATCTAATAATAAGATTTTTAAATAGTAAAAGCCACATATCTAATAATAATATTTTTTAATAGTAAAAGCCACACATCTAATAATAATATTTTTTTAATAGTAAAAGCCACACATCTAATAATAAGATTTTTTAATAGTAAAGGCCACACATCTAATAATAATATTTTTTATAGTAAAAGCCACACATCTAATAATAAGATTTTTTAATAGTAAAGGCCACACATCTAATAATAATATTTTTTTTATAGTAAAAGCCACACATCTAAAAATAAGATTTTTTAATAGTAAAGGCCATACATCTAATAATAACATTTTTTTAATAGTAAAAGCCACACATCTAATAATAAGTTTTTTTTAATAGTAAAGGCCATGCTTCTAATAATAAGATTTTTTTAATAGTAAAAGCCACACATCTAATAATAATATTTTTTAATAGTAAAGCCCATGCATCTAATAATAAGATTTTTTTAATAGTAAAGGCCATGCTTCTAATAATAATATTTTTTTAAATAGTAAAAGCCACACATCTAATAATAATATTTTTTAATAGTAAAAGCCACACATCTAATAATAAGATTTTTTAATAGTAAAGGCCACACATCTAATAATAACATTTTTTTAATAGTAAAAGCCACACATCTAATAATAAGATTTTTTTAATAGTAAGGACCACTAACTTATAATAAGATTTTTTTAATAGTAAAGGCCATGCTTCTAATAATAAGTTTTTTTAATAGTAAAGGCCATGCTTCTAATAATAAGTTTTTTTTAATAGTAAAGGCCACTAACTTATAATAATAAGTTTTTTTTAATAGTAAAGGCCATGCTTCTAATAATAATATTTTTTAATAGTAAAGGCCACTAACTTATAATAAGATTTTTTTTAATAGTAAAGGCCACTCATCAGGTACTGTATTGTAGTGAAGACCACACACCATATAATATGAACTATACTTTAGTGAAACCCTTTTACTTGGGAGAGTCATGTATTTTGGCATAAAATTAACAGCTAATTATTTATAAATATTAAATACTTGATTATAAGTCAGCAGCCTCATTTACCCATCTCTGACATCTCATAATGTGCAGGCTTGGTCTATGCAGCTGTTAGAAGTAATCAGTAGGCAAACAATGTAGACACTGATCTGTTGGCACATTATGTAATGGTAGATCATGGTTGATGTTGATAGCAGTTGGACATGACTTGCAAGTGAGTAGATAGAGTGATTAATAGTGATAATTAGGATTGTATTTAATTTGCATTTGTCTTCGTCTGAGTTTTATTTTACTTTAAATGGCTTTAGGTTTAGGATTTGTATTGGCATGTGTTCTTGTGTTTTTTTTGTTTGTTTACTCTTAATGGATAAAAGCTGTTTAAATATCATTGACTGCTCACAATGATATGTTCTGATTTAATTAAGAATTTATTAGGCAAATTTTAGTGCACATTTTGCATTTGAGACTGAAATAGTATCTTTCTCATTTGAAAGTTGAATGCACTCTGTTTATTCAGCAAAAGTTTGTTGAAATTCAAGAAGAGACATTGGTAAAAGAAACATAAATCAGTCCAAATGGGATTTAGGTTTATTAAACTTTTTGGGTCTTGTAGATAGTTTTCATAGTAATACAAATAATGTGATATAATGAAATAATATTATAGGACAAGATGTGTTAGAGGATAGTTTAAAATGATATAAATTAGATCAAATATAAAGAATTCATCAAAGTACGTGTTTTCAATTTATCTTCATTAATTTACAGAAATTTTTTCCTCCTCCTCAGGTTCAAAGACAAGAGCCTCAAAAACCTACAAGGAGGGAAATATCACTATCAAAATCTGTTTGGGCAAATTAGCAGACTGGAAGGTAGGTTGTAATCTATTAAACACAAGAGTTGTTCAGTTACTTGAACATGTGTAAGTTTTGTAATATAAAACTGAAGCTAAGAGCAAAAACCTGACATGTTGCCATCCAAGTGTTTTTACTCAGTCAGCTAACATGTTCTAGTTTCTTAAATTTTCTCCTTTAATACCTCAATTTTGGGAAATTTGTTTAGAATTTGAGGCTCTGGCTATTTAATTTAAATGGACTAAATTAGTTATAATGCTGCACCTTGTCGTTACTTGTATAGAACCTTTTATCCCTTGAATGTGAGAAATGTAAGGCCCATCATAGCTCTTGATTTGTTTCCTTTTTAAGATTGAAAATAGGCCTCAACATCTATTGTTTTAGATTACATGTCCAGCTGAGCATATTCCTATTGAACCTTCTTGTTCAGACTCTCCTATTCCTCCCAATTTCCTTCTCTTCCTCTTGACTTTCTCCAAATTCCTTTTCCTCCACGACTTCTCTATACTCCTTCACATCCTTCTCAACTTTCTCCCCCTTGACTCCTTTTCCTCATCCTCCTCCACTTTCTCCACCAACTACACTTTGGTTGACTTCAAATGCTCTGCTAGTCTCACTTTTATCTGCACCATTTGGAGATTCAAGACTCAAATGAACCAGAAGTTCTGTCCTCTAAAAAGTTCCTGTGAAAACATAAGGACAGTATTATATTTTGTTTAGTCTCTCTTCTCACACTACACACAGTCCATCATAAGATAATGGCTATTAAATTTCTTCGGTCATTTATTCACATCAATATATTCATACGTAATCTACATAATTCTCTACATAATACTCAAGCCCATTTCTCAAATACATATGAAAATGAAACATCAAGGTAATTCTGCATACTAAATGATCCTAGTAATTAAGCATATATACTGGAAATAATTACAATCACAATGCCATAACATTCTGCAAGGATGAAGCAAATTACTCACTGACCTTTTCCAAACTTTGTCTTTCGTAAGAATTTGTTGCTAAGTTTGACTGCCAAATTATGAGTGGCTTTCTTGGAGTAATCCTATTTGCTCAGCAATCTTCCCAGGAGACCTTTTGCTTGTGAGTTAGGAAGTTATAATTAATCGATAATTGGATATGGCTGTAAATAAATCCAATCTGACTTAGCAGACAATGTCCTTCTCGCTGTCTGTTTATGTAGCGACAGATGAGAACATACCCCATTCACCTTGCAGGTTTCCTCTGATCTCTGAACAAATCTTTAACATGTAGGTGTGATATGGCAAGCCTTTGTCCAGTTGACATGATCTATAGACTGTGTTGATTCAATATTCCACTCACTGATGGGTCATAATAACTTTGCATAAGAGATTAATTCTAGCCCACAGCTATGTTTAGACATCAAACACATGACTGTGGCAATTATACATGTCTTCATACCTGGGCATATCAGACACATGACTGTGGCAATTATACATGTCTTCATACCTGGGCATATCAGACACATGACTGTGGCAATTATACATGTCTTCATACCTGGGCATATCAAACACATGACTGTGGCAATTATACATGTCTCCATACCTGGGCATATCAAACACATGACTTGCAATTATACATGTCTTCATTGCTGGGCATATCAAACACATGACTGGCAATTATACATGTCTTCACACCTGGGCATATCAAACACATGACTGGCAATTATACATGTCTTCACACCTGGGCATATCAAACACATGACTGGCAGTTATACAAGTCTTCATACCTGGGCATATCAAACACATGACTGTGGCAATTATGCATGTCTTCATACCTGGGCATATAAAACACGTGACTGGCAATTATAAATGTCTTCATACCCGGGCATAGCAAACGTGACACACCTTTAATGAAAATGTTGCAAAATGTTTGCATGTTTGAACAGTTAATATTTATTTGTTTATACAGTATTATTCTTTATTTGAAATTTGTATCAGTGTTTGTCATCAGTAATCATAAACATGAATCTGTATAATCTGTCTGTATCAGTACTTGCCTTCAGTAATCATCAACATGAATATTTCAGTAATCATCATCTATCAGTGTTTGCCATCAGTAGTCATCAACATGAATATATCAGTAATCATAAACATGAATCTGTATAATCTGTATCAGTGCTGGCCTTCGGTAATCATCAACATGAATATATCAGTAATCATAAACATGAATCTGTACCATCTGTCTGTATACCATTTCAGTGCTGGCCATCGGTAATATCATCAGCATGAATCTATGCTATCTGACTGTATTGGTGCTTGCTATCATGAACTATCATCAGCATGAATCTATGCCATCTGACTGGATTGGTGTTTGCCATCGGTAATATCATCAGCATGAATCTATGCTATCTGACTGCATTGGTGTTTGCCATCAGCAGTCATGAATGTGAGTCTATACCATCTGATTGTATCAGTGTTTTCCATCACTAATCATCAACATGAACCTATACCATCTGATTTTGTCAGTGTTTGCCATCAGTAATCATCAACACGAATCTATGCCAACTGACTGTATTGGTGTTTGCCATCATGAACTATTATCAGCATGAATTTATATCAGCTAATTATATCACTGTTTGCCATCATAAATCATGAACGTGAGTCTATACCATCTATCAGTATTTGCCATCAGTAATCATCAGCATGAGTCTATACCATCTGACTATCAGTATTTGCCATCAGTAATCATCAACATGAGTCTATACCATCTGACTATCAGTATTTGCCATCAGTAATCATCAGCATGAATCTATACCATATGAGTATCAGTATTTGCCATCAGTAATCATCAACATGAATCTATGCTATATGAGTAACAGTGTTTGCCATCAGTAATCATCAACAAGAATCTATACCATCTGATTTTGTCAGTGTTTGCAATCAGTAATCATCAACATGAGTCTATACCATCTATCAGTGTTTACCATCAGTAATGATCAACATGAGACTATACCATCTGACTATCCGTGTTTGCCATCAGTAATCATCATCATAAGTCTATACCATATGAGTATCAGTGTTTGGCATCAGTAATCATCAGCATGAATCTATACCATCAGATTTTATCAGTGTTTGCCATAAAAAATCATCAGAATGAATCCATACCATGTATCAGTTTGCCATCAGTAATCATCTGCATGAATCTATGATATTGGACTATATCAGTGTTTGCCATCAGTAATCATCAACACGAATCTATGTCATTTGACTATATCAGTGTTTGCCATAGGTAATCATCAACACAAATCAATGCCATCTGACTATATCAGTGTTTGCCATCAGTAATCATCAACACGAATCTATGTCAACTGACTATATCAGTGTTTGCCATAGGTAATCATCAACACGAATCTATGTCATTTGACTATATCAGTGTTTGTCATCAGTAATCATCAGCATGAATCTATACCATCAGATCTTATCAGTGTTTGCCATCCATAATCATCAACACGAATCTATGTCATCTGTCTATATCAGTGTTTGCCATCAGTAATCATCAACACAAATCAATGTCATCTGACTATATCAGTGTTTGTCATAGATAATCATCAACACGAATCTATGTCATTTGACTATATCAGTGTTTGTCATCAGTAATCATCATCATGAATCTATACCATCAGATTTTATCAGTGTTTGCCATAAGTAATCATCAGTAAGAATCTACACCACATATCAGTTTGCCATCAGTAATCATCAACATGAATCTATGTCATTTGACTATATCAGTGTTTGTCATCAGTAATCATCAACATAAATCTATGTCATTTGACTATATCAGTGTTTGCCATCAGTAATCATCAACATGAATCTATGTCATTTGACTATATCAATGTTTGACATCAGTAATCATCAACACGAATCTATGCCATCAGACTATATCAGTGTTTGCCATCAGTGATCATCAACATGAATCTATGTCATCTGACTATATTAGTGTTTGCCATCAGTAATCATCAAGACGAATCAATGCCATCTGACTATATCAGTGTTTGCCATCAGTAATCATCAACACGAATCAATGTCATCTGACTATATCAGTGTTTGCCATCAGTAATCATCAACACGAATCAATGCCATCTGACTATATCAGTGTTTGCCATCAGTAATCATCAACATGAATCAATGTCATCTGACTATATCAGTGTTAGCCATAGGTAATCATCAACATGAATCTATGCCATCTGACTATATCAGTGTTTGCCATCAGTAATCATCAGCATGAATCTATACCATCAGATTTTATCAGTGTTTGCCATCAGTAATCATCAACACGAATCTGTCATCTGACTATATCAGTGTTTGCTATCAGTAATCATCAACACGAATCTATGTCATCTGACTATATCAGTGTTTGCTATCAGTAATCATCAACACGAATCCATGTCATCTGACTATATCAGTGTTTGCCATCAGTAATCATAAACAGGAATCTATGTCATCTGACTATATCAGTGTTTGCCATCAGTAATCATCAACACAAATCTATGTCATTTGACTATATCAGTGTTTGCCATCAGTAATCATCAACACAAATCAATGCCATCTGACTATATCAGTGTTTTCCATAGGTAATCATCAACATGAATCAATGTCATCTGACTATATCAGTGTTTGCCATCAGTAATCATCAACACGAAGCTATGTCATCTGACTATATCAGTGTTTGCCATAGGTAATCATCAACACGAATCTATGTCATTTGACTATATCAGTGTTTGCCATAGGTAATCTTCAACATGAATCTATGCCATCTGACTATATCAGTGTTTGCCTTAGGTAATCATCAACACGAATCTATGCCATCTGACTATATCAGTGTTTGCCATCAGTAATCATCAACACGAATCTATGCCATCTGACTGTATCAGTGTTTGCCATCAGTAATCTTCAAAACGAATCAATGCCATCTGACTATATCAGTGTTAGCCATATGTAATCATCAACACGAATCAATTTCATCTGACTATATCAGTGTTTGCCATCAGTAATCATCAATACGAATCAATGCCATCTGACTATATCAGTGTTTGCCATAGGTAATCAGCAACATGAATCAATGTCATCTGACTATATCAGTGTTAGCCATAGGTAATCATCAACACGAATCTATGCCATTTGACTATATCAGTGTTTGCCATCAGTAATCATCAACACGAATCTATGTCATCTGACTATATCAGTGTTAGCCATAGGTAATCATCAACATGAATCAATGTCATCTGACTATATCAGTGTTTGCCATCAGTAATCATCAATACAAATCAATGTCATCTGACTATATCAGTGTTTGCCATAGGTAATCATCAACATGAATCTATGTCATCTGACTATATCAGTATTTGCTAGAAAGATTTACCTTCTGCTATGTTCAACTAGTATAATTAATTTTTCAAAATATATGTTTTCAGCGAATAAACTCTCGAATGTAAACCATACAAATGTATCAACTATTCACAGCAATCCTCAAAATGAACTATAGTTTGTAGTCTAAGACAAGTGGGATTTTTTCACTTGGGCAAGTAAACTTTTAAGTTCACAGGCCCACTGAGGCAGCAAATAAGAAAATGAATGCAGATACAAAATGGATATGCAAACAAAAGGTATTTTCCAGAATCTATTAGCAGCCAGATTACTGTCCAAAATCTTGTCCCCTTGTCATATCCGAAACTACCCAGTATCTTACCCAACTAATCCAGTTGTTATATTCCATCTCTCTCATTACTTTAATGACTGAAGGTGGAATCAATTAAAATGCATCAGAGCAGAGATTATATTATGGGTATTATTTAATGTATGTAATAATTTAGTGTCCTCTGTAGTCAGTGGATAGAGGTGGAAAATAATGATGGTATTAGTCAGGTTAATTATTTTACTTTATTTTTGCACCAAAGAAAGGTGGAGTTGGACAAATGTTTTAAATATATACAATGGAGCACATACAGGTAAATTGTTTACCTTGTAAAGGTTTGTCTTCAATTATGAATTTTTAACATTGATATGGATATTTGTACTTCAAGGACTGATTAGTTCTGTCCTTATCAAAAATATCTGATTGGTTGTCTAGTACAGACAGTTTGTGATGAACTTTGTAGGTATGGAGCATTCAAGCCCTCAAATAATGGATATAGGGTCTGCTGAACTATTCTAGTTACTAGTTTCTGGTTTTGGTCTTTCTAACTTAACATCAGTCTCAGCAATCTCAATGATTTTGTGAATAAATTAGACACTAACATTCATAGCAATCCAAACAGTCAAAAACAATTGAATGGCTGAGGTTTGATTAGTTGATATAATTATATACTGTTCTTTATGAAGAAACTAATTAATTTCAATGCAAACAGTTGAAAGAATTTGAATGGCTAAGGTTTAATTAGTTGAAATAAATCATATGCTGTTTTCTTCATGAAAATACAAATTCAGAAGTTGATTGACCCTCACCATTTGTCAAAACAAAAAAATGTGACATGAGCTTTATACCATGATACAACCTTATGTTGCTTAGACAAAGCAAAATGCCTGAACATTGGTTCAAACTACGTGAATGACAAGGCAACAGTCACACTTTTATCTGCCATAGCCAATACTGTCAAAGTATAGTTACTGACTTCAATAGTGATGACCTTGAGAATGTCAATGTTAGAATATGCATACAGGTCTTCAAGACAC
The DNA here is from genome assembly GCA_030141615.1 of Unio pictorum. Lineage (NCBI taxonomy): Eukaryota > Metazoa > Mollusca > Bivalvia > Unionida > Unionidae > Unio > Unio pictorum. Next base: position 2,957,336 of record JARLTB010000039.1, on the reverse strand, counting down.
TTGGATTGAAGACCATTATGAAAGAGAAACTAGTAGGCTTTACAGCTGATGGCATCAAACAAAATTTTAAAGTGTATTTTTATATGCTATGACCTCTGAGTCTGACTTGAATAGTGACAAATCAGAGAAGAAGATATTGATTATGAAATGGACATGTTAGAGATCTCATAAATTTTTATATATATCATCTTACAAATGAATAAACAAGGAGAAAAATGCAATTCTATTCTCATTTTAACACTGCATATATTCAGTTAAAGACAATTTAAGGCTATTGTCTTTGAAATTTGGTTTAGGCTAGTGCAATTTGGATGTTTGCTGGGTCAGTGGTTTGAAAAGTTAGTCCTGAAGACTAACAGAGATTAGCATAGTCAGGAATAAAAAACTGATCTATCTGTCTACAGTTTTACTAACTATGAAGGTTAAGCATAATGGAGTTAGACAACTTGCTTTTTTCTATAGACTTCATTTTTATTTTTATTTTTGGGCTATTAACATTTTTCTAGGTTGTACACGTTTTTTAATCTTAAAGGCATATTAACATTATTGACACATTAAGGCACATGAACATTGGTGATACATTAAGGCATATGAACAATGTTGACACATTATGGCACGTGAACATTGTTGTCACATTAAGGCATATGAACATTGTTGATACATTATGGCATATGAACAATGTTAACACGTTAAGGCATATGAACATTGTTGACACATTAAGACATATGAACATTGTTGTCACATTATGGCACATGAAGATTGGTGATACATTAAGGCATATGAACAATGTTGACACGTTAAGGCATATGAACAATGTTGACACGTTAAGGCATATTAACATTGTTAACACATTAAGGCATATGAAGATTGTTGACACATGAAGGCAAAACCCACCAGGTAAAGAAATTAAATTTGGTAGGCATGTTTACCTTCATGTATAAATGTCAGATTATTACATCAATTGTTTAAAATGCATTTTGTCACTTTCTGGATCTATGTTTTTACAAAATATTTGTTAGCATGAGCAAATTAAAGCTTTTTGATATAGATAAATTAAATTTAAAGGAAATAATTTTATTCAGATGTAGAGGACAAGTTAGACATCAGGTCATTACAGAATGTTTTATTTCATTACTTATTGTGACCTTTCTTACATGAACCTTGTGAGAACTACATATTAGGCAAAAGTATGAAAAAAATCTGCCCATTGATATATAAATGAAATTTGTTAGGAATATCTTTATTTCAATTTACATGATCACATTGGATTTTCAGGCAATTTTATTAATGTTTTTTTCAGACAATTTAAATTTTTACACCTTTTAAAAATGTTATTTGATGTATAAAACGTTTTTGAAATAAATATTATTAGAACAATTGAATAAAACCCGCTTGATGTAGAGAAATGATATTTAAAATGTATACTTTATATTTATCTCTAAAAGAATTATTTAGATTTTCATTAATTTATATTATTATTGTACCTTTTTCTGTTAGCTATACAAGTACATTGTTCATTTATGCTTTGTATTTTAATTGAATTTTATAATGAATAAATATAATCATTCTCAAATGCAATTTTTGGTCAGGAATTAAATATTGTATATAATTATAACATGCAAACATTTATTCCCAAGATTGTCCAAGATTAATTTAAAAAAGTATGTTAAATTTGCATTGGACTTAAAGAAATTTAATTCAAAATGAAGAAAATGAGAGGAGTACTTGACTAATTGCTTTTCCCTATCTGAAATGGGTCATGGCAGATCTGACCTGAATGTTAAATCTATGTGCATGATTTATATTAAAAATGATATCATTTTATCACTTCTAATGAAGAGCTGTGTCCCCTTATACAATTTGCCATGACAAGTTGTATTGTGTAGTATGACAATTAGCCATGACAGGTTGTATTGTGTATTCATGGTATGGTATGACAATTAGCCATGACAGGTTGTATTGTGTAGTCATGGTATGGTATGACAATTAGCCATGACAGGTTGTATTGTGTATTCATGGTATGGTATGGCAATTAGCCATGACAGGTTGTATTGTGTAGTCATGGTATGGTATGACAATTAGCCATGACAGGTTGTATTGTGTAGTCATGGTATGGTATGACAATTAGCCATGACAGGTTGTATTGTGTATTCATGGTATGGTATGGCAATTAGCCATGACAGGTTGTATTGTGTATTCATGGTATGGTATGACAATTAGCCATGACAGGTTGTATTGTGTAGTCATGGTATGGTATGACAATTAGCCATGACAGGTTGTATTGTGTATTCATGGTATGGTATGACAATTAGCCATGACAGGTTGTATTGTGTATTCATGGTATGGTATGACAATTAGCCATGACAGGTTGTATTGTGTAGTCATGGTATGGTATAACAATGCAAATTGTACTGATGGGTCAGTTTTGTCAGCTATTGTTGTTTTGTTTAATGAACATTTTTATACTGAATATGAATCATCTGTAACTTTAACAACTTCTAATATTAAAATATCCATATGTGATTGGTGTTGGTAGTTATTGAGAGCTACATCCTGTGTGTGGTTGGTTTTTGGATGTATTGAGAGATACATCCCTGTGTGGTAGGTGTTGGTATGTATTGAGAGATACATCCCTGTGTGGTAGGTGTTGGTATGTATTGAGAGATACATCCCTGTGTGGAAGGTGTTGGCATGTATTGAGAGCTACATCCCTGTGTGGAAGGTTTTTGTATGTATGGAGAGGTACATCCCTGTGTGGAAGGTGTTGGTATGTATTGAGAGATACATCCCTGTGTGGAAGGTGTTGGTATGTATTGAGAGCTACATCCCTGTGTGGAAGGTGTTGGTATGTATTGAGAGCTACATCCTGTGTGTGGTCAGTGTTTGGATGTTTTGAGAGCTACATCCCTGTGTGGAAGGTTTTTGTATGTATGGAGAGGTACATACTGTGTGTAGTCAGTGTTTGGATGTATTGAGAGCTACATCCTGTGTGTGGTCAGTGTTTGGATGTATGGAGAGCTACATCCTGTGTGTGGTAGGTGTTGGTATGTATTGAGAGCTACATCCCTGTGTGAAAGGTTATGGTATGTATTGAGAGCTACATCCCTGTGTAGTCGATGTTTGGATGTATCGAGAGCTACATTCTGTGTCTGGTCAGTGATGTATTGAGAGAAACATCCCTGTGTGGTAGGTGTTGGTATGTATTGAGAGATACGTCCCTTTGTGGAAGGTGTTGGGATATAATGATAGATAGATCTCTGTGAATATGTCCTCAGGATGTATTGAGAGATACATCTTTGTGTGGTAGTTTTTCAGATGTTTTAAAAAATATATCCTTGTGTGGTTGGTCTTTTGATAGCTTGAGAGATACATCCCTGCATGTTTTGATTGAGATAGTGTTTAAAATTTTCCAATTTAGGAATATTTATTAATTGGTGTTGCATCAAAAAATTGTTTATTTCTTCCTGTAATAATGAACTCTAAGATGAGGGTTACTCCACTTCCTTCTTGGCGAATGTTGATAGTGTGGTGTAAATGTTCATAAGTCCTAGACACTTTTGGTCCTACTTTCTTTTGCTGATACATATTAAAGCTAGCTTCCATAAATGAAGAGTAGAGATCAGGAACAATTATCATAGATGTTTACTTTCTAATTAATCATATTTTCCTTATAAAATATAGGCTGATGTGTTAGTCAGTAGTGGACCATCAGACCTTCAGTTGAGTAATGGCAGTCTGTCCAGTTCTCTGCTTGAGAAGGCAGGTTCAGAGCTTCAAGATGAATGTGATAAGAATTATCCCAATGGCATCCAGCATGGAGATGTGGCTGTAACTGATGGCTATAGCCTGCAGTGTAAGAAAGTCTACCATGGAGCTCTGCCATCCTGGGATGAAACACAAGATAAAAAGGTTTTTGATTACTTTGATTCATCATTCATAATATTTTTTGTATCACTAGTATTTTCCTATCATGGCTTTCACTATAATAACATAAAGCTGGGGATAGTACAGTTTGGTTTACACTATAATAACATTAAGCTGGGGTTAGTACAGTTTGGTTTACACTATAATAACATAAAGCTTGGGATAGTACAGTTTGGTTTACACTATAATAACATATAGCTGGGGGTAGTACAGTTTGGTTTACACTAATAACATATAGCTGTGGATAGTACAGTTTGGTTTACACTATAATAACATAAAGCTGGAGATAGTACAGTTTGGTTTACACGATAATAACATAAAGCTGGGGATAGTACAGTTTGGTTTACACTATAATAACATATAGCTGGGGGTAGTACAGTTTGGTTTACACTATAATAACATAAAGCTGGAGATAGTACAGTTTGGTTTATACTATAATAACATAAAGCTGGGGATAGTACAGTTTGGTTTACATTTTACTACAATGGTGATCATGGTTATTGGCATTCGATGGACAAGTTCAAGCTCAATTTGTTTTCATAGTGCATTAATTTGTGAGCATCATATATTGTTTTAGATAACCCTTTGTCCATCATGGTGCCTTGTCAGTGTTATATTATGATTCTGTTTATTCTCTTCATTCTCTGTAACTCTTATTTATTTCCACATTCTTTTTCCTGCTTACTGCACATTTGTTGTGTAATTTGTTTCTGTTGTTTTGGTGTAATGTCAGTGTTGTACATCTTGATTTCTTCATATGGTGCCTGTTCACTGTCACACATCATCAGTTTAGGTGTTGTAATCTCTTGTAAAAACTTTGGAAAAGATTGTTATTTATGTCATGTGTTTTCTCATGCACTGCAAGGGCTACTTCTGCTTCACTGTTGGATATTTGTTAAGCATATGTCCTGTGTTATAACAAATCCTACATGTTCAATAGAAAACACACCCTTTATGCCAGAAATCCATGCAGATAAAAAAGTCTTTATGTTCTTTGCCTAATTGTTTATCTATTTCAATTATTCTTACAAATTCTTCACTTAGCATCCAGCTTACATCCCCCATTTGCTGCATATAAGTTTGTCTTGTATTTTTGTTCTAGTCTTTTTGGCTGAGGTTTCTAATTTGATTTCTAGTGGTAGGTTCATGATGTTTGTAGTTCTTAAATCTTGATTGTCTTCATTATAGGTATTAGCTCCTTGATTAAAGCTTTTAAAGTATTTTAATTGGTTCTGAGAAGCAGGATTAGTTTTGAATCTTTGGGTTATAGTAGGAAAGTTCTGGAGTTCCCCACTTTGTTTAGAATCAGTGCTTGGTTTATCAGATTATGAATTGTTAGGAATGCTGAGATATCTGGCATGGTTTGTCTGGTTTCCAATTTGCTTTCCAACAGCAGAATTGTTAGGAATGCTGAGATATCTGGCATGGTTGGTCTGGTTTCCAATTTGCTTTCCCACAGCAGAATTTGACATGACACATAACCCAATCTGTTGTCAGGCAATTAAGTAATCTCTGAAAGCTGGTTATTTGTCTTTGACTGCCTTACATTTAAATTGCATCAATATACTACTACTACTACTACTACTACTACTACTACTACTACTACTACTAATGATGACTTTGTATAGCACCTAATCTCTAGAAGCTCTAAGCACTTTACAACATTAGAAAATACCTTAAAAAACATATATTTGGATGTGATTAAAAGTGTTCTCTATGGTAAAGCAGTGTTAGGGACCAGCTTCGCACCACTAAAAGACACTGCCATAAAGTGGTGAGGCTTCATAAACAAAATCTGTGATGCTGCTAAGAGAAACATCACAAACATAGTCCATTGAGCCAATTTATCCAGCTGCAAAGAGCTCTTCAAGATTACTAATAAACTAATGTCAAGGAACAAATGTACACCAGTGAATTCCAACTGCCTTCTTGCCAGTAGACCTTTTGGACCTGTTTGCAAATTTCTTTTAAGACAAGGTACAAATCATTAGAGGTGAGCTTGACAACACAATTTTAGTTGACTCATCATCACCAAGATTTGCGATACAGATTTTCAGAAACAACTGTTAGCAGTATTTGAACTTATTTCTATGGATTTTGTACAGACAATTATAATGAAGAGTGCACCAAAGTCATGTGAACTTGATCCGATTCCAACATCACTGCTGCTTGAGTGCTTAGACCCAATATTGCCTTCACTAACTGATGTTATTTATATCTTTCTCTCATCGGGGGTATTCCCATCATTTTCCAAAACTGCCATTGTAAAGCCTCTGCTGAAGAAACCAACACTTGACCATAATGATTTAAAGAACTAGTGCCAGTTTTTAATCTCCCATTCATATAAAAAAATCTTAGAAAAAGTTGTTCTAACCCAACTTATATCTAATTTGAATTTAAACAGTCTTTTTAACAATGTACAGTCAGCATATCACCCTTGCCACAGTACGGAAACTACTCTTCTGAAAGTAGTTAATGACATTCTCTCAGCTTTGGATAGTGGAAAAATTGCAGTCCTCACCCTCCTTGATTTGTCTGCAGCATTTGACAATAATAGACCAGGATATATTGCTTCACTGTCTACAGCATGTATTTGGCATTCAGAATACAGCCTTACTGTTGTTCAAGTCCTATTTAGTCTACAGGACACAAATTGTATCTGTAAATGGAATACTCTCCAGTTGATCTATGTTGTGTTCCACAAGGGTCTGTTCTTGGGCATGTTCTCTTCATTCTATACACTCAGCCACTTTCAAGTGTCATAGATCATCATCCAGTGTCTTCACCAACTGTATGCTGATGACACCCAAATATACAAGTCTAACAACCCAACTGAAATTGGTGCTACAGTCCAAGGAGTAGAGATGTGCATTTCTGATGTGAAATCATGGATGACATGTAACAAGCTGCATATGAATGATGATAAAACTGAGGCCATTCTGATCACAACACAAAGACTTTCTCATTCACATCCTTTACCTCAGACAATAAATATCAGCAACACCAACATTAAATTCACACAGTCATTATGAAACCTAGGTGTTGCTCTGGACAGTACTCTCACATTGCACCAACATGTCATGAACATATGCAAGGCTGCATATCTTGAGATGAGATGCAAGGCTGCATATCTTGAGATGAGATGCATCAGCTCCATTCACAAATATCTTTCAGCTGATGCCACTAAAAACTTTTGGCTTCATTTCTGAATCATTAGCACTTTCAAGATTGGACTAGTGTAACTCATTTCTGACTGGTTTATCGCAATATCTACTCCTGAAACTTCAAAAAGATCAAAACACAGCTGCTTGGATCATCTTTAGAGTGGCACAATCAGAGAACACCTTCCCACTGCTCTGTACCCTACACTGGTTATCCACTTGATCAAGAATCAAACACAAAATTTGCTTTCTATACTACATTTCACTGACAGACTCCAGTCTAACATACCTATCTGGCCTCACCTATGTGTATACACCAGAAGATATTTACGCTCCTCTTCTGACAATTGTAGACTCATCATTCCCAATTTGAAAACAGTCATATGGACAACGTTCCTTTGCATACTTGGGCCAAGCAACATAGAATGAATTGCTCATTGAAATTAGACACAAAGCCACAGTGATCCCATTCAAGAGTACTCTTAAAACTCACCTTAACAAACATAAAGACCTAATAATGTTTCCTACCTTAAATATTTTCAGCATTTTTTGTTTTCTAATTTCATGTAGTTCTGTTTTTTATAGTCATATCATTATAGAGATTCGGCAGTATACAAAGTCCTCATTATTATTATTATTATTATTATTATTATTATTATTATTATTATTATTATTATTACACAAAACCCCACCATGAAATTAAAGACATAACATATGCTGAATAGTTTAAAAGAAAGCTTCCTGGCTTGAAGGTCTTTTAGATTTATACAAAACTTGGACAGCAATCAAGTATAGCTGCCATTATAAAAGAAGATACAGTTTTCCACAATGTGTCCTAAAACATGCCTCTAAACAATTTGACCAGTTATGATATAAAGCACCTTAGCCTAGAGGCAGATCAATACTTATCAATACAGATCAATGCTGATCAATTCTGATCAATACAGATCAATACTGAACAGATGCTGATGAGTTCTAAGATATGAAGATATATGTAATCCTGAGAGAACTTGAAACACTTTTTTCATAAAATGTATAGTTAATAGCATTTGGCAGAAATTTACATCTGACTGCTCCAAATTTCTTGTATAGCTGCTCGTGAATTTAATTATTTGAGGCAGATGTCAGATGGGCGACTGATCTCATTTGAATCTTTTGTTAATGTTAATGGTTGGATTTCTTTTGTTTACTTTAATATTGATGCATTATTTTGGTTTTCCCTGGTGAAAAGGGATACCTGTAAGGATGAATATAACTCAATGTATTTATTATTCTATACATTCAGACTCTCAATGTTTTTCACTGTATTTATTATTCTATACATTCAGACTGTGTAAAGAGGTTGCCACAAGTTTCTAGCCCACCAGTTTAAAGATATCACTGCCATAATTAAACTTGCACACATTGGGTTCCAAACACTACATTAAACAGTGAAGGCACAAGTTACTAATAGACAACTGAAAAGTTAAAAAGGGGATGCTATTTTGGTCGGATCAACACTGACAATGAGAATACCATGATGGGGGTGGGTTGGATGAGAAAACTATTTAATTGTTTCATACTGGACACTAACAATGAGAATTCTATGATGGGGATGGGGTGGGATGAGTGAACTATTTAACTGTATCATACTCGTTTTTTGTTCACATGGGGAATAATTGTTAATAAAATGTTTTTTCTTATAAAGTTGTTTTGTGTATAAATTTCAATGTACTTTCAAGACTACCAGCTTCCAAACTTACTGCAAAATATTTCATCACACAACATGTATGTGAATGTATCTGAGTGTTAATTTTTCGAGTCATAAATAAACAAGATTTCCTTTCTTCAAAACCCCATGACTTTTAATTCATGAAACAACATTTGCACTTGCTATCTCATTTGTATACTTTAATTATGTTACCGACATAATTATGTTTATAATAGTTTTCAGTTAGTCATTTGAAATGAGTTGGAACACTACCACAACCAGTAGCTCTAATAAAGGTTGGATTTGCATGCATTTCAACTTTGTAAAATTCCACCTTCTTTATTTGTTATGGTGGAAAACATAATTAACATAGTAAGACATATCTGGTCTGACACAATTAATTAACAAGAAACACTTTTGTGAGTTGAAGTCAGCATTTAATTGAATTTTTGCAGAAATTGTCGCAGACATATATGTGATATCACTTTTCACATTGGAATACAAGACAGCATTGGGCATGACAGCAGATTATGTGGATGTCATGTGTGCCACATCTTAAATGACAGAAGTCTATGTGGATTTCACATGTGGGTAGGATGTCACGCTACATGTGTGTGGCATGATGCCCCAGTGCTAGACATCATTATAAACTGCGTCACTGCAGACGTCTTAGTGATATGACTGAAGAATTGTTAAAACACACACACACACACACACACACATACACACACACACACACACACATGCATGCATGCACATATGCATGCACACATGCACACACACACACACACACACACACACACGTCTATGTGGATGTCATATGTGTTACATGTTACAGTTTAGCAGATTAATTGGATATTATGTGTACCACATCTTACATGACATTGGTATGAGTAGATGTCATATGTGCCACATCATACATGACATTAGACAAAGTGGATATTATGTATGCCACATCTTACATGACATTGGTATGAGTAGATGTCATATGTGCCACATCATACATGACATTAGACAAAGTGGATATTATGTATGCCACATCTTACATGACATTGGTATGAGTAGATGTCATATGTGCCACATCATACATGACATTAGACAAAGTGGATATTATGTATGCCACATCTTACATGACATTGGTATTGTAGATTTCACATGTGCCACATCATACATGACATTAGACAAAGTGGATATTATGTTTGCCACATCTTACATGACATTGGTATGAGTAGATGTCATATGTGCCACATCATACATGACATTAGACAAAGTGGATATTATGTTTGCCACATCTTACATGACATTGGTATGAGTAGATGTCATATGTGCCACATCATAAATGACATTAGACAAAGTGGATATTATGTATGCCATATATTACTAATATAAGGTCTAAAAACAAGGATTCACATTCTGTATTCATCAAATATCGATAAGTTTGAGCTGGTTAAAATGCATTAGCATAAATAAACCATTATTTCATTTATCAAGACCAATTTTAATAAATTTAGATGTTTCATATATTTAAATTTTTGAAAAGAAATGATACAATGTCACTTTAATTGGCCTAAATCTTCACAAGAGTTTTTTTGGAAGTAAGTTACAGAATGAATTGAGAATAAATATGAATGATGTGTTAGAAAATATACATGGGTGTACCAGTAATAACAGTTGAGTGGCTCAAAACATGCAGTGATACATTAAAATCAAGGAATACTTGAACATTATTCAGTTGCTATAATTATCAAGTGTATTGGTCCATTGCTATAATTGACAAGTGAACTGGTAAATTGCTGTAATTAAGACATACATTGATCCATTGCTGTAATCAACAAGTGTATTGGTTCATTGCTGTAATTGACATGTATGTTGGTCCCTCACAATAATGTCATTATGTGGAACTATGAGAGTGTACTGTATTGTATGCAAGGTCACCTTGTACTGGGGTACATTACATGGAAAGATAAAATTTAACCAATGTAATGGGAAACTAAATGATGCCCATGTTTTATTAGTGTTATACTTATGTACTTTATAGTGAGGGACTAATTAATGTATTGATTAACTTGTATATTGCCTATTTAAAAATCCAGCATACATTAACTTCTTTATTCATAAACAGTTTCAGGAATTGGGTATATTTATTGATGAATGTCTCAAGTTGGCAAATAAGGATAAGTTACAGTCCATTGCCTTCCCAGCCTTGGGAACAGGTGCCCTTAAATATCCAGCCAAACACTCAGCCAGTGCACTTCACAGGTGTATTAAAACCTTTGTCAAAGATAATCCTATGTCCAGTATCAAAACAGTCTACATTGTGATCTATAATGATGGAACCAATTGGGAAAGAATAAAACAGGTAAGGTTTCACATAAAAGAAATAACTTGAAACACAGTTCTTAAGAATATGGGTGGACCATCAATTGATTGATCTGTTTGATTAGTAATGTCTCTGTTAAAACAAAGTAGACTCTTTTCTTATGTCCCCACTGCAACATTAGATGGGGGCATATATTTTGCTTCTGTGTGTCATCACATCTGCATATCACCAAGTCTAGGCATGTTTCAGATCTTAAAAAATCTAACATCTTTTCTGAATGTGTATATCATCAGGTCTAGGCATGTTTCATATTTCAAAAATCTAACTTCTTTTCTGAATCTGTTTATTGTGTTTACACTTAGACCACACAAGTTAGAATGGACCTTGTAATTTTGACAAATTCAATTTAGTGGACATTTTTGTATGCATTTGTTGAGGATGCAGGTTTGTTTCAAGGCAGTTAAAACTTTGTTGTATATATGTAAGGTCACAATTCAAAATTCATGACACTAATCATTGAGTCACCATGGCTACATTAATTAATGAAAGTGCATTGAATCAACATGACCCCATTATTAATTAATGAAAGCACATTGAGTCACTATGGCTCCATTAATTAATGAAATCACATTGAGTAGTGCACTATGGCTCCATTAATTAATGAAAGCACACTGAGTCAACATGGCTCCATTAATTAATGAAAGCACATTGAGTCACTATGGCTCCATTAATTAATGAAAGCACATTGAGTCACTATGGCTCCATTAATTAATGAAATCACATTGAGTAGTGCACTATGGCTCCATTAATTAATGAAAGCACACTGAGTCAACATGGCTCCATTAATTAATGAAAGCATGAGTCACCATGGCCACATTAATTAATAAAAGCACATTGAGTCACTATGGCTCCAATAATTAAATGAAAGCACATTGAGTCAACATGGCTCCATTAATTAATGAATGAGCTTTGAATCACTATGGCTCCATTAAAATTAATGAAAACAGATTTAAATTTTAAATTTTAAATTGTATATTTTATACTGACAGTACAGCATCATACATATGGCATATAGCAAACTAATTTTAAAATCAAACTGTCATTTGAGTGAAGGAAACATAGAGGTGGCAATTGAAAATATAAAAGGGGGGGGGGGAATCATGCCAAACAGTGTACACCTAGTATTGAAGACATTCAAAACACAACACATTGTTGCATAGATAATGCTCAGACTACGTTAGACAAGATAACTATAGGTATAAATTTTTTTTTTATTGAAAACATACCTCAGAAATCTTAATTGTGACCTCCGTTTGTAAGTTTATATTCTGATAATCAGAGTTTAGACATATTCTGATTCAGTATAGACATACTCAGTCTGGGTATAGACCAATTCTGATTGTCTGAGTAGATATAATCCGAATTTTGACATACTCCAATTGCTAGAGTATAACATTCTGATTGTCCATGTATAGACTTTATGATCATTTGGATTAAGAATAGATACTCTGATTGAGTAGATATAGTCTGAGTATATAGATAGGCTGAGTATATATATATATATATATATATATATATATATATATATATATATATATATATATATATATATATATATATATATATATATATATATATATATAATGAGAGTACAGACACATTATGATTATATGAGTATAGACATATACTGATTCAGTATAGACATACTCTGTTTGGGTATAGATTATTCTGATTTGTCTGAGTAGGCATGCTCTGAATAGACATGCCCTGAGTATAGACAGATTCCAATAGTAAGAGTATAACATTCTATTATCTGAGTATATACACTGACTGAGTGTATACATATGCTGATGGAGTGAGTATATATATATATTCTAAGAGAGTACAGACACTTTCAGAGTGTAAGAGTATAGACATATTCTAATTGTCCTAATATAGACATTCTGATTGAGTATAGACGTATTCTGAATGTCTGATAGACATATTCTGAATGTCTGAATATATACATATTCTGAAAGAGTGCAGACATATTCTGATTGGGTGAGTTTAGACATATTAAGATTGTCCCAGTATAGATATATAACTGATTGTGAGAGTATAGAATATTCAAATTCTAAGACTGCAGATGTTTCTGATTGTCAGAATGACACCATAGCTGGTTGTCAGAGTATAGACATAGTGCTTTTTAGAGTAGAGATTTATTCTGGCTATCAGAATAGAGATATTATGATTGTCAGAGTGCAAACATATAACATAATGGTAGAGTATGTGTAGATCATATAACTATTCATATTGTTATAGTATATACATGAAGCTGATTACAAGTGTATCAACATTTTCTGACTCTTAGACTATAGATATGTTTTATTGTTATGATAATAGATATTCTTGTTGGTATAGTATAGACATTGTTTGAGTGTCATGATAATAGATATTCTGATTGTTAGACTATAGACATGTTGGATTGTCATGACAATAGATATTTGGATTGGTATAGTACAGAGACATTTTTTGAATGTCATGATAATATATATTCTGATTGGTAGAGTATAGACATTGTCTGAGTGTCATGATAATTGATATTCTGACTGTTAGACTAAGGACAAGTTGGACGGTCAGTCTAATAGATATTCTGATTGGTAGAGTATAGACATTGTTTGAGTGTAATGATAATTGATATTCTAACTGTTAGACTATAGACATGTTTGATTGTCATGATAAAAGATATTCTGATTGGTAGAGCATATACATGTTTGATTGGTTATGATAAAAGATATTATGATTGGTAGAGTATAGACATTGTTTGATTATCAGGATAATAGATATTCTGACTGTTAGACTATAGACATTTTTGATTGTCATGATAATAGATATTTGGATTGGTAGAGTACAGAGACAGTTTTTGAATATAGTGATAATAGATATTCTGACTGGTAGAGTATAGAAATGTTTGATTTGAGTATAGACATGTTTGATTTGAGTATAGACATGTTTGATTTGAGTATAGACATGTTTGATTTGAGTATAGACATGTTTGATTGTTAGGATAATAGATATTCTGACTGTTAGAATTTAGACTTTTCTGATTGTTATGATAATGGATTTATTGCTGATAAATTTCATCTTAGCATTACTGTTGGTGTAATATATATTTATATATGATATATTTTTTTCCTCAAGGGATTTACAGATGAATTTTCATCCAGTGTTTTATCTTTCCAACCAATGAGAGGTATGTTATTGGAATATTTTCAATGATGTAAACTTCCGTGTCACTCAGTTTTAAAATACATGTATCACATCACTTTTAATTAGTTTGAGTATGTTCACCATGAACTTATTCTGTTATTTGTCTAATTCTGTTGAATGCTAGTAATTTCCGATTGGAAATTAATTATACAAAACTTCATGTTTAATGCTATTAAGTGTAATTGGACCCTTAATTCACATAATCCATTATCCAACATAACTGGGCTGGATAGAGATTTTCTCATGGACTACAGGAAAAAATGGCAGTCAGTTTAGAGCTTACATGGAGGTCACATGAGTTGCCTCAATATATGTGGGTGGTGGGAAATAAAGGACATGTAAACCGTGTATGTTGAAACTTAAATATGCAATGTTTATGAATTCATCCAACTTGAATGCAATCCAGAATCCTGGTTTTTCTCATAGATCATCAAAAATAGTATAATACCAAATTTCAATGCCATTACTCTGTGAACAGATTGTAAGGCAGATTGAATTCCAATATGTCATGGTGTGTACTCCAAAAATAAAGAATGTACTTAAATATTATGGCAAAATACCAGACATCATTATTTGCAATCAGCACAATGTTAATGTAATATATCATATTTTCCATTAGAAATAATATAGTAATACATCAACATGTGAAAAACAAAGGTTGTCCAAATGTGCGTGGATGCAATATACTGTCATTTTTTGGTGGTGTAATGATAAAAAAGTTGTTCTCATTTTAAAAACAGCTGCTTATGTACAAAAGGATTATATAAAGTGAGAATTTTTATTTACATAATTTATAAGTCAATGTTTAAATGTTTACAGAACACCATGTGAAATTTGCATTTGGAGTACAGTTCATTAGAAACTTTCAGGCAAATGTTTGAACATTTAAAAGAGAAAGTATTTTGACATAACCAAATCTCTTATCAATTAATATATGCAGCAAGATGAATGTTTGTGTCAATTTGATATCTGGAAAATTGTTTACTACTTAGGTAAACATTTTAATGTCTCTATTCTTCATTATATGGGTCAATTTATTTATTGCATGGGTTATCACATATTTTCATGCAGACATCCCATCAGATTCATTTAACACATGATAAAACAACATTTGGAATGGAAAGTTAAAAGGGCAAGTAAATCTGTGAAGTTTACATTCGTGTGGACAAGTTAAATAAAACAGACGAATGGAAGGCCTGATACAGCTGTTATTCTAATATAAAATAGATCTGGTATTACATCCAATGTCACTAAGATTTCTTGTCTTAATACATGATATGGCTATGTACAACCATGTATAAATCAACATCTCTCTTCAAATTGCATGTAGAAGTGTAACAATTTAAGACAGTTTGTGGTAGAGAATCTTGAGTCAAAGACTGCAAATCTGAAATCCTGAATTAGGAAATGTCATTAATTAGTCCAATAATTAGCATTGCAATCATTAAGCTCTTTAGGACATAAGCAAACATGCTTGAGTACCGTATATACCTAATTAAAAGTTGGGTTCATCTCCAAATTACAGCAATCAAAATCTGCTATCTAATTTTGTGCTGGCAGAGCTAGGTCTGTGTTCAGGCATATAAAGAATGTTGACCATAATCTGCTTGAATATTATGTGACATCAGATCTGAATCTATGCTGTTTGCAGTTGGATGTGATGCATGTGTGAGTCCAAAGTGTACATGATGCTGAGTGCCCTCTTGTTATGTTTTTAATATGTTGTGCTAACTAATCCTACATACCCTAAATATACATGTATTACTAATCCTACATACCCTATGTATACTGCTCATCCTACATACCCTAGATATACTACTAATCCTACATACTCTAGATATACTACTAATCCTACATACTCTAGATATACTACTCATCAAGTATAACTTAGCTATACCAATAATTCTACATACCCTATGTATACTACTCATCCTACATACCCTAGATATACTACTAATCCTACATACTCTATATATACTACTCATCAAGTATAACTTAGCTATACCAATAATTCTACATATACTATGTATACTACTTTTTATATATAACTTAGTGATACCACTAATCCAACATACAATAGCTATCACTAATCCTACATTCTCTAGGTATAATACAGATCATATATAACTTAGCTATACTACTGATTATGCAGAGATTAGCTATACCACTATTTCTACATACGATAGCTATACCACTCATCCTACATATTCTTGATGTGCCTCTAATTCTGTATACCCTAGGCTAGCTATTCAACTAATTTTACATACCCTAACTCTACCAGTCATCCTACATATTCTAGCCATACTGCTAATTCTACATACCCTAGCTATACAACTAATCCCACATACCTTAGCTATACCACTAATCCAAAATACCCTAGCTATACCACTAATCCAAAATACCCTAGCTATACCACTAATCCTACATACCCTAGCTATACCAATAATCCAAAATACCCTAGCTATACCACTAATCCTACATACCCTAGCTATACCACTAATCCAAAATACCCTAGCTATAACAGTAGTTTTACATATCCTAGCTATAACACTAGTTTTACATACCCTAGCTAGACCACTAATCCTACAAATCCTAGCTATACCACTAATCCTACATACCCTGGCTCTACCACTCATTCTACATGTCCTAGCTATACCACTCATCCTATATACCCTAGCTATACCACTCATCCTACATATTCTAGCTATACCACTAATTCTACATACCCTAGCTATACCACTAGTTTTACATATCCTAGGTATACCACTCATCCTAATATCCTAGCTATACCACTAGTTCTACATACCCTAGCTATACCACTAATCCTACATACTCTGGCTCAACCACCACTCATTCTATATAGCCTAGATATACCACTCACCCTGCATACCTTAGCTATGCAGAGGAGTGGTATATTAGCTATGTTGTGTTGGTAAATGTCTGTTACATATAAAATTAATTAGCTATGCATTAGTTATACATACTTTAACTATACATCTATTTTATATGCCCTAGTTATACCACTAATCCCAAATACCCTAGCTATATCACTAGTTCTACATACTCTAGCTATACCACAAATCCTACATACCCTAGCTATACCACTGATACTTCATACCATGGCTGTACCACAAATCCTACAGACATAGTCAGACTGTCTGTACTACTAATCATACATACCCTTGCTGTACAACTTATACTACATACACAGTCAGCTGTCTGTACTACTAATCATACATACCCTGGCTGTACCACTAATCCTACATACCCAGGCTGCCCATACCACTAATCCTACATACCCTGGCTGTACCACTAATCCTACATACCCTGGCTGTACCACTAATCCTACATTCCCAGGCTGCCCGTACCACTAATCCTACATACCATAGCTTTATCACTTATTCTACAAGTATCTATATGTACTGCTAATGTAAACTTCACTGTTAAGCCAAAAGCTTTTGACTTTCCTACCATGGTGTTTCTTGACATGAGTAAAACACTGAATATTTACACAGCTAAAGGGTTTAGCTAAGTGTAGATGATGAAATGTTTGCTCGATTC
Source organism: Unio pictorum (assembly GCA_030141615.1). NCBI lineage: Eukaryota > Metazoa > Mollusca > Bivalvia > Unionida > Unionidae > Unio > Unio pictorum. Next base: position 2,939,431 of record JARLTB010000039.1, on the reverse strand, counting down.
CTTGCTTTATTGTTTTGTAAACTAAGATTTATAAGTGGAATATTTGTAGAGCACAAAGTTCCCAAGCAGCGACCTGCTTCTATCCATCCAAGGGGAAGTAAAGAGTATTTTGCTGATATATACAAGTCTGATATCTACCCACCTTGTTACTGGACACAGTACAATGACAGCAAATCTATCAAACAATGGAATGTGGATACTAAAGAACCTGCTAAGCCAATAGTAATATGTTTTAAATTTGTTTGCAATACATGTATGTCGAATATGCATACATCAAGGATACACTCAACCACACACAAAAAAATTAATGGGCAGTTTGCCCTTAATCCTTTTCAGAGCTCTTGGTTGTTTTGAATGTTTGAAGTCATAGTCAGAAAAAGGCTTTCTTCAAGGACTGATCAGTCATTTAACTGTTACCATGGATGCACATGATTGATTGTATATCTATCTACAGTAACACTTCACTAATTAATCATTACTATACTGGTGAGGAACACACATTATGAAACTGCATCAAATAAATTGTTACAATGACTGTATCAAATAAATTGTTACAATGACTGTATCAAATAAATTGTTACAATGACTGCATCAAATAAATTGTTACAATGTTTGTATGCATGACATAATGAAATATTTTCTAACTAAGAGTCATATATTTTTAAATACATTTCAGCATTCTGTAACATGTTTTGAATTTCAAAATAGATCCTATGTTTTATAAGAAAACTGGTAAACAAAATCATACTGAGGAAATTTATATTTTGTTTTTAAGCCTGTATAAATTGTATTAAAGTGTTTGCAATGGAAACTAGGCATTCCTAAATCTTACTGTTTTCTTTATTTATTCCATGTCTTTTTCTATTGCAGTTCATCACTGTGGACCAAGATAAATTCAAGCAAATTAAGAAAGTTGTGGAACTGACTTGGCAGAAGGAATTTATTGGACATGGGAAGGATGCTAAGGGATTGCAGAACTTAAACTACACAAGAATAGATGTCACCAAAGTAGAACGTATTGAAAATATACAAGTTTTTGAGAAATATGCAAATTATAGACATACATTTTTCAATACAGGTTCCAAGCAAGGGAAAGTAACTCCATTTGATGATATCAAGGGTTTGAAGAAGGGTCCACTAAAGACCTCTGCCCACATATCATGTAGCAGTGTTTTGGCGAAAGACATTTATCCTGAGATCAATGAACACTATCTCTTCCATGGGACAAAGGTAGATGTAGTAGAGTCCATAGCAAGGCAGGGATTAGATGACCGTTTAGCAGAAAATGCCATGTTTGGAAAAGGTGTTTATTGTGCAGAGAGTTCAACCAAAGCTGATCAGTATGCAGGTAAGAAGTGTTTAATGTGTATAGATACAGCACACTAAATTACCAATTTGTAACACATGCATGCACAATACACAGGTATAAAGTATTTTGTATGTAACAGACATTGTACTGTACTTACCAATTTATAACACTCATGTGCACAGTACACAGGTAAGGAATTGTCTGTATGTAACATACATTTTACTGTATTTACCAATCTGTAATTCTCACTTGCACAGTAAACAGGTAAGATGTATTTTGAATGTAACAGACATTGTACTGTATTTACCCATCTATAACACCTGAGTGTCCTTTCTTGGTTCCTCAAGTATCTTTTATACAAAAAGTTTCTTTACATGTCAGTTCCTTGAGTATCCATTATAAACAAGTTTCTTTATAGACTAGTTCATTGAGTATCCATTATAAACAAGTTTCCTTATAGACTGGTTCATTGAGTATCCATTATAAATGAATTTCTTTGTAGACTGGTTCATTGAGTATCCATTATAAACAAGTTTCTTTATAGACTGGTTAATTGAGTATCCATTATAAACAAGTTTCCTTATAGACTGGTTAATTGAGTATCCATTATATACAAGTTTCCTTATAGACTGGTTCATTGAGTATCCATTATAAACAAGTTTCATTAATTAATATCACAAAACTTTCTGAATATTGTATGTTTTACTAATTTTATTCTATAGAAAGATCTATTATCTTTCATATGAAATATTTCTATTAGGGATCTCCTACATTGGTAGAAAAAATTGCCATTTTCAAAATAAATAGGTAGGTGTGAATGTTTTTTCTTTCTCTCATTGCAACTTCCCAGCCCTCACACACACACACACACACACACACACACACACACACACACACACACACACACACACACAGCTCTTTTAAAGTGAACATTGTTTCATTTAAAACTTACATTCTTTGCTTCTCTTGAGAAGTGTGAAAAATGAGTGTATTTTCTGTGTTTAACTTTCATACTTATTCATTACTAAACCACCTTACTTTTGTGTGTCTCCTAGCAAATTAATATGACCTCCATTTATATATAAATATAAAAAAAATTATTTAGTGATTTAATGTGGAGGACAATATATTAGCTTAATTGCAACTTCATTTTCACTGAAGCAAAGGTGCATAACTCTTGCATTTCATTAAATATTTGCAAATTTTGGAATTTAACTGGTTTCTGAATAGTTAAAATGTCATTTAGGTATCACCACAGCTAAATGAATATCAAGTAAAGTCACATGCATGTAGTTATGGATGAATTATCATAAATCAGATGATGTGGTGACATCCAATCCAATAGCACCCGTTTCATTGAAAGTCAATTCAAATTATAACTGAAGACTCAATCTTTCAAATTACTAGTTATCCATCTCAAAGTTCCTTATAAGCAATGATAACTGAGGTTAAGAGGTGCACTTTTCTGAATATTTCAGATGATAAGCAAAGAAGGTTAGATGGAGAAAAGAAAATGTTTCTGGTGCGAGCCTGCTTGGGAGAAGTTTACATTGAAAGCAATAGCACAGCTCATCAAAGGCCTCCCTGTAGACAGTGCAAACAAGATAAATGCATAAATCATGATATTTTATATGACTCAGTTGTTGGGGAGGGGATCTGGAACTTCAGGGAGTTTGTATTGTATGAGAGAATGCAGGTGTACCCAGAATATCTCATCACATACAGAAGAGCATGAGAAACTGTGTGGCTTTTTATGAGAGTTTACTTGTATGATTCAATATCCATTCTGTTTCATGAATTTGTTTATTGATCATGTAACAAACTTCATTTGCTTCATCCAAGTATTAATGATTGTACTAGAACAGATTTTGACCAATCAAGAATATTTATGCTGGCAACTGTACTGAGCTTGACTGATGAAGAGTACATGTATTTATGCTTGTACCAGAACAGATTTTGGCCATTCAAAAGTTTTTATGCCAGTTTCTAATTAGAGTTTTGTCATATAAACATGTGTATGCTATTACCTTAACCAATGGATAAATGAAGAGTCCTTACACTGGTACATACACAGATTGTGACCACTTGGGAGTCCTTATGTCAAAACAAACTGACCACTAATAAGTCCTCATGCTATAATAAAATTGACCTCTTGAAGAGACAGTAAGCTAGTATATGAATGGATTCTGACCACTCCAGTGTATTTATTCATAAACCTGAACAATTAGACCACTGAAGAATCTTTATACTGGTAGCTAAACAGACTCAACATTAAAGAATCCTTATGGTACCTGAACAGACTTAGCATTGAAGAATCCTTAGGATACCTGAACAGACTCAGCATTAAAGAGACTTCATGCTAATACCTAATATATATAGTTAGACCCACTTGATCTTAGTTATCGTGAGAACTCATTTATGTGAAGCATTTTTGTCTGGTCAAAAAAAAACTCCTTCTTTGTTATGCTAATATTTCCCCACTTCTTTCCACCCCTGCTAAGTCGATAACCCATGTTGGGCATACATTTTGGTCTGAAGTAAGAAGTGAACCTCCTTAACTTGAATAAATGGAACTTTTAATGTCCATCTCAGGGCAAGTTGACAATAAATGATCTAGCATTTCTGCTACTACTGGTATCTCATACCGGCAAAAATGGAAATAGTACAAGACAAAATTTTACTGGAACAAATGCTAATCAACAAATCTGATCAATGCATGGTTTATCACTTGCATTGAGTGTAAGGAAGTATGTTGTAAACAATACTTTAGAGAAAAAAGTTTGAATCAATGCATTTCTTACCTTAAAAGAAGCTTTGTTCATAATGCATACCATCACCTGTCAACACCACAGCAATATAATTTGTTCCACAGCATTGCAAATTTTATCTTATCTGTAACTCAGTAAATTATCTGGTTAACATTATTAAATGTAGCTAATATTACCTAATACATTTTACACTATATATTTCAAATGAATTAGGTACTTTAAGCCTGACCTGAAAATTGACAAAATTACAGAAAAGATATGATTCACAATACTTTGTGGGCAGTCACTAACTCAATCCATACCCAATTATCAACTTTGGTAGAAGTAAATATATTCAATTATTGTTAATATTAAATTTATTATCAAAACTATTAAAACTTTTGTATGATTCATTGTTTTTTCTTTAATCATTCAAAAATCTGATACCTTTCTCTCTTGTAATAAAACATAGTTTCCATGTATTGTAATGTATAGGTAATGTACTGTCAAATCATATTTGTATATCTAAAAAATGTTTAGCTGCGATCTTTTTGAAGGAGTCATTATATCTCAGTGGTTAGCATACTAGACTTGGGACCAAAAGGGCACAGGTTCAAATCCAACTTTTGGACCAGCTTGTGTCAATTACTGTGTCATGTCCTTGGCAAGGTGTCACAGAATTAGGCGAAAATTTGAACTGATTTTTGTTGTTCTTGAATTGCAAACGAAACTCACCATTTTCTTGATTTCGTCGTACACGCATTACCTGGGGTGATTAAGTGGCGTGTAACGATTTGCATGTGCCAATTTGTAATTTACATGAAATCCGAAATACTCGTACGTGGTGCACGTTAAGCTCGATGTGATTTATGTTCACCTATAGAGAGTATATAAGGCTAAGGATTTCTCATTATTATTTACGGGAACCCAAATATCTAATCGAAGGATAGATAACCTCGTCTTGCAAATCTCCAGCCAAAGGGGTGAGTGTTAAATTTACATTTCGTTTTATTGTGAATTTTATTCAGATTATCATTTCGTATAATGATGCCTTTATTGCAATGAACGTGGAATATTTGGAATTACTAGTCACTTTTAGACTTTAAATACAATATCGTAATCTACGGCTTAGATTATTTTTGAGACCACTATTATTAGTCTGGTTTTGTTTATTATAGTTGATTCCGGAGATCTAATAACATCGTTGATTCCGTAGATCTGATAACATCTGACAATCATTGATTCCGTCTGATTCAGTCTGATTCCGTCTGATTCCGTCGTTGATACCGTAGAAGTTCATCACTGATAGCGCATCTAATAACATCGTTGATACCGTCTCTGATACCGTAGCTGCTAACATAGTTGTTACATTGTTTCTGGTACCGTAGCTGCTAATAACATCGTTGATACCGTAGCTGCTAATAACATCGTTGATACCGTAGCTGCTAATAACATCGTTGATACCGTAGCTGTTAACACATCTGATACCATCTTTTGATAAACGTCTTTGATATCGTCTGATTTGTTGTGGAACATCTCTGTATAAATATCTGAATGTGCTTGTGCCGTTAATTTTTGCAAACGGAATTGAAGTATCTGTCTGTGTGTCGAACTGTCTGTTCGTCAATATCTGTGTAACGTGTAAATATCCGGAAAGCTAGAAGTCCGAGTGTCGGAGCTGTCTTAGAGTTGTAAAACGTCCGGGTTGACATCTAGGGGAGTGAGGAACCGTTGGTTCGGGTAGATGTTGTATGCTGTCTGAACGTATAACTGTGGTGGATCCGTGTAGGGAAACGTCCGATAATAGTATTGGTCAACCCTCGGTTCTCGGGGAAACTGGGAGACGATTCAACTGTTGCTGAATCGTGCGGTTATACAGGGGAGACACATAGGTGTATTGAAATTGTAATATAATTTAATGCATTGTTGTATTTGCATGCTTATGTCAGATCGCAATAATATTTCAAGTGATCACATAGATATCAATAAAAGCTAGCAACTTGATTCAATACAAGTATATGATCGTGCTAGTTATCGCAATCCATCGTGCGATAGATAGTTTGTCGTTTGTGTTTATTTTTTTTCGTAAATCATTCTTGCATTTATTTAACTTTCGTAAAGGATTCTTGGATCTGTGTATAATCCAAGAGATCCCTTTACATCTGAGATTCCTTTTGTATTGTTATTTAATTTGTTCATGTATTGTGAATGGTTGTGAGTGTAATTGTGGGTTGAGTGCATGAATTATTGTGTTGTTACATCTGTATTTTTTTCATTTATAATTTATTACATAAATTTATATTTTCTTTCACAAATTGTGTTTGTATTGTTCATTTAATCCACCCTCCTCTCGGTAACAATTCTGTTACAATGGTGTCAGAAGTGGGATCGTTGGATTAAGTGAACTGTCAATCATTTTTGTGAAGGTATACATTTAATGTTTATATTTGAGCGTGACCTTCTGTTAAGATAATACTCTAGTTGGAGTTTATTTTTGTTTAGTTTACCTAGGTCCGTGTGTCCAGTATAAACGTGTTTAAGACATTGGTTTGGTTACCTATCTATATTCGTGTTACATTTGTCATGTCATCCCTTAAGGACTTGGTTGCCTTAGGCAAAGAATTTGGGTATGAAGGTGAAAGTTTGAGGAAATTCATTCAAGAAGAACAAGCCCGGGAAAGGGAAGAAAGGGTAAGAGAAAGGGAATTACATAGGGAATTAGAAAAGGAAAAGGGGGAGGCCGAAGAAAGGAAACGGGAATTAGAAAGGGAATCCGAAGATAGGAAATGGGCCTTTGAGAGGGAAAAGATAGAATTTGAGAAGGATAAGATAGAATTAGAGAAGCAGGCCCAAAGGGAAAAGATAGAATTCGAGAGGGAAAAGATAGAATTAGAGAAGCAGGCCGAGAGGGAAAAGATAGAATTAGAGAAGCAGGCCGAAAAAGACAGGATAGAATGGGAAAGGGAAGCGGAGCAAAGGCGAATAGAGTTAGAAAAACTAGCAAAACTAGAAATGTTCGAGTTAGAAGAATCAGCAAAGCAACGGGATCATGAGCGTAAGGTAGAATTAGCGACATCTGGAAGAGAACACGATTCTGCCTTTAGCAAATTAAGGGGCCCCAAATTACCTCCCTTTGACGATGAAAAAGATAACATAGATAGTTATCTTCATCGGTTTGAGCGGTATGCCGAAAACCAGAAGTGGAGTCAAAATGACTGGGCGCTGCATCTGAGTGCTTTATTAACAGGTAAAGCACTGGATGTATACTCGCGACTTCCTAGGGACGATGTGTTTAAGTACGACGTCCTAAAGGAAGCACTTCTCAAAAGGTACGAGCTCACTGAACAGGGTTTTCGTAAAAAGTTCAGGTATAGCAAGCCCGATAAGGGAGAAACCTTTGGTCAGTTCACCGTCAGAATTGCGAACTATTTTGAGCGGTGGATTGAATGCGGCAAAGCGGTGAAAACGTTTGAAGGGTTGACTGATTTCTTGCTCAGAGATCAATTATTTAATATAGTTGGGCGAGAATTAGATCAATTTCTGAAGGAGAAAGTCTTCACAAACGTAAAAGATATGGCTAAGCAAGCCGATTTATTTGCCGAAGCTCATGGGGGAACCCAGAACGTGGTTTTGAAAGATTTTAAGTCTGGAAACCAGTCTGTAAGACCTATGCCTAGGGAGCCTGTAAAATCAGCTGAGGTAAAAAGGTCAGTTGGGAATCCAGTTTTTCAGCGTGTGCGGTGTTTCTTGTGTAATGCATTGGGTCATGTTCAAAAAGACTGTCCTAAAAGAAAGGCACTTATACATAAGGTAGCAGTGGCTATACAAAGTAAAGGTATAACTGATAACATCGTACAGGTAGAACCTTGTATTCATTCGCTTGGCACGTGTTTATTTCCTGAAGCGCGTGTACCAACCGCGAGAGGGTTTGTCAACGGTCGAGAAGTCGTGGTATTGCGTGACACTGGTTGTACGGGCGTAGTGATCAAACGTAGTCTCGTGCAGGATAACCAAATGCTCGGGTGGGAATCCCCATGTATGTTACTTGATCAGACGATGGGTCGCATTCCCGTAGCAAGGATCACAGTAAAAACACCTTTCTTAACGGGAACTGTTGATGCCCTTTGTATGGACAATCCTATTTACGATCTGACGATCGGTAATGTTGAAGGTTCCCGTCTTCCAACCATGGCCGATTTTAAAATACCTTTGGCCCAGGCAGTCGAAACGCGAGCGCAAACACGGCGAGAGAAAACCGCGTTTCATAAATTAATAGTCCCTGAATCGATCTCCGGAATTTCGCGTGATGATTTCAAACAAGAGCAAGAACGTGATGAATCCATCAGAACCATTGTTGAGAAAATCACGTCCGGCGCGATTAAACATTGCAAGCGTGGGGGTAGCTCGAGATTCGTACGCAAGAACGGATTAATTCATAGGGAGTTTAGCGCTCGGGAGGGTAAGAAGTATTGGCAAGTGGTCGTACCCCAGAGATATAGATCTCAAGTGCTTAGGGTGGCGCATGAGTCAAGCATGGCAGGACACCTAGGTAAGGCTAAGACCACTAGCAGGGTAGTCGCTGAATTCTACTGGCCAGGTGTTAATGGCGATGTCACACGGTTCTGTAGGTCGTGCGACGTATGTCAGAAAACCGTCTGTAAGGGAAGGGTCACAAGGGTGCCCTTGGGACAGATGCCATTAATAGATACACCGTTTAAAAGAGTGGCAGTAGATATTGTAGGACCAATACACCCGGTTACCGAAAGAAAGAATCGGTACATACTTACTCTGGTTGATTACGCAACCAGATACCCCGAAGCCGTAGCGTTACCAACTATTGAAACGGAAAGGGTAGCTGAAGCATTAGTTGATATCTTCAGTAGGGTAGGGGTGCCAGAGGAAATCCTCACTGATTGTGGTGCCCAATTCACCTCTGACCTCATGGGTGAAATAAGTAGACTGTTATCCATCAAACAGCTAAACACTACCCCATACCATCCGATGTGCAATGGACTGGTAGAGAAGTTTAATGGTACCCTGAAAAGCATGCTGAGAAAGATGTGCGCGGAACGTCCGCAAGACTGGGACCGTTATTTAAACGCTGTTCTGTTCGCGTACCGTGAAGTACCGCAGGAAAGTTTAGGGTTTTCACCCTTCGAACTGTTGTATGGTAGAACAGTTCGAGGCCCGATGCGGATACTACGCGAACTATGGACTGGTGATGTCGCGAACGAGGAAATAAAAACGACTTACCAGTACGTGTTAGATCTAAGAAATAAACTTGAGAGTACATGCCAGATGGCACGTGACGAATTGATTAAATCCGGGCGCAGATATGCCAAGTATTACAACCGCAGAGCGCGTAATAGGAAATTTCTTGTGGGAGATCAGGTGCTATTGCTTCTTCCAACGAGTTCGAATAAGTTATTAGTCCAGTGGAAAGGTCCATATGAAGTTAAAGAAGTAAAAGGAGACATGGACTATAAAATTGACATGGACGGTAATGTAAAAACATTCCATGCGAACATGCTCAAGCTGTATATTAAGAGACAGAGCGACAATGTTGGAAAGGGGGTCTTAAATGTCGTTTGTACGGCAGTCGTAGACGATGATGAAGCTGATTCGAATATAGAGAGTTCCCTTGAATGTCCCTTGGGAGTTGCGGGGGAGGGGATAGACAAAGTCGATGTGAGTGCGGAGTTGACGAAAGACCAACGTCAACAGATTAATGCGCTCTTGGCTAAACACTCTTATGTATTCACAGATAGACCAGGTTGTACAACTTTGTTGGACCTCAAAATCAAACTGAATACGTCTGACCCAATTCGAATCAAGGGATACCCGGTGCCATACAACGCACGTGAAGCTGTGGACGAAGAGGTGAGTAAAATGTTGGATCTGGGGGTGATTGAACCCTCCAACTCACCATATTCGTCTCCAGTAGTGTTAGTAAGGAAAAAGGACGGGACGAACCGATTCTGTATCGATTTTCGGCAGTTGAATAAAATCACTGTGTTCGATGCAGAACCAATGCCAGATATGGAGGGTCTATTTGCGAAGTTGTCGGGAAACCGATGGATTTCCAAATTGGATCTGTCCAAGGGATATTGGCAGGTTCCCATTGTCCCAGAGTCCCGAACTTTGACGGCATTTGCGACCCAGAAAGGATTGTATCAATTCAAAGTGATGCCTTTCGGGTTAGTTGGAGCCAGCGCCACTTGTTGTCGTTTGATGCGAAAGTTGCTGAAAGGTTTAACAAACGTTGATAGCTTTGTAGACGACATATTCGTGTACACGAATACTTGGAGTGAGCACGTGTCCGTACTGAGCGAGCTCTTCAATAGACTCCGCAGAGCGAACCTCACAGTGAGACCCACTAAATGCAGTATTGGTTATACAGATTTAGATTGTTTGGGTCATAGGGTCAGCGGTATGGGTCAGTTAAAACCTCATCCCAAGCAAGTTGAAGCAATTAGAGACGCACCAAAGCCAACCAATAAAACGCAGGTAAGATCATTTCTAGGTCTAGTAGGTTTTTACAGAAAGTTTATACCGAACTTTGCAGCCATTGCTAGCCCGCTGTCTGATTTGACCAAGAAGGGGCAACCAAACAAAGTTGAATGGGGACCGCCACAAGATAAAGCATTTTGTACTCTGAAAGAGAAACTTGTTAGTGCACCTATATTGAAATTGCCAGATGTCAGCAAACCTTTTATTCTAAGAACAGACGCTTCTGAAACTGGGTTGGGGGCAGTTTTACTGCAAGAGCAGGACGACAGTAAGTTACCCGTAGCTTACTCGAGTAGAAAATTGCTACCCAGGGAGAAAAATTATTCCGTTATAGAAAAGGAATGTTTGGCCGTAGTATGGGGAATTGGGAAGTATCACGCATATCTATTTGGGAGAGATTTCGTTCTTGAGACTGATCACCAACCCCTACTGTATTTGAACAAGGCCAAGGTCGCTAACGCTCGGTTGATGCGTTGGGCGCTAACACTACAACCTTATCGTTTCCGTGTAGAAGCAATAAGGGGAGTTGAAAATATAGGCGCAGACTACTTGAGTAGGGCATGATGGGAAATTTGTATGAATTTGCCCAGTAATAAAATCCAGTTTGTAGTATAACCAGTGTAAATGTTGTAAGATATCATCAATAGTTATTTTTCTTCTATTCTGTGTTAGTTTTAAAAATGTGTACATTTTTATTCTTAGGGGGGAGGTATTGTCACAGAATTAGGCGAAAATTTGAACTGATTTTTGTTGTTCTTGAATTGCAAACGAAACTCACCATTTTCTTGATTTCGTCGTACACGCATTACCTGGGGTGATTAAGTGGCGTGTAACGATTTGCATGTGCCAATTTGTAATTTACATGAAATCCGAAATACTCGTTGTACGTGGTGCACGTTAAGCTCGATGTGATTTATGTTCACCTATAGAGAGTATATAAGGCTAAGGATTTCTCATTATTATTTACGGGAACCCAAATATCTAATCGAAGGATAGATAACCTCGTCTTGCAAATCTCCAGCCAAAGGGGTGAGTGTTAAATTTACATTTCGTTTTATTGTGAATTTTATTCAGATTATCATTTCGTATAATGATGCCTTTATTGCAATGAACGTGGAATATTTGGAATTACTAGTCACTTTTAGACTTTAAATACAATATCGTAATCTACGGCTTAGATTATTTTTGAGACCACTATTATTAGTCTGGTTTTGTTTATTATAGTTGATTCCGGAGATCTAATAACATCGTTGATTCCGTAGATCTGATAACATCTGACAATCATTGATTCCGTCTGATTCAGTCTGATTCCGTCTGATTCCGTCGTTGATACCGTAGAAGTTCATCACTGATAGCGCATCTAATAACATCGTTGATACCGTCTCTGATACCGTAGCTGCTAACATAGTTGTTACATTGTTTCTGGTACCGTAGCTGCTAATAACATCGTTGATACCGTAGCTGCTAATAACATCGTTGATACCGTAGCTGCTAATAACATCGTTGATACCGTAGCTGTTAACACATCTGATACCATCTTTTGATAAACGTCTTTGATATCGTCTGATTTGTTGTGGAACATCTCTGTATAAATATCTGAATGTGCTTGTGCCGTTAATTTGTGCAAACGGAATTGAAGTATCTGTCTGTGTGTCGAACTGTCTGTTCGTCAATATCTGTGTAACGTGTAAATATCCGGAAAGCTAGAAGTCCGAGTGTCGGAGCTGTCTTAGAGTTGTAAAACGTCCGGGTTGACATCTAGGGGAGTGAGGAACCGTTGGTTCGGGTAGATGTTGTATGCTGTCTGAACGTATAACTGTGGTGGATCCGTGTAGGGAAACGTCCGATAATAGTATTGGTCAACCCTCGGTTCTCGGGGAAACTGGGAGACGATTCAACTGTTGCTGAATCGTGCGGTTATACAGGGGAGACACATAGGTGTATTGAAATTGTAATATAATTTAATGCATTGTTGTATTTGCATGCTTATGTCAGATCGCAATAATATTTCAAGTGATCACATAGATATCAATAAAAGCTAGCAACTTGATTCAATACAAGTATATGATCGTGCTAGTTATCGCAATCCATCGTGCGATAGATAGTTTGTCGTTTGTGTTTATTTTTTTTCGTAAATCATTCTTGCATTTATTTAACTTTCGTAAAGGATTCTTGGATCTGTGTATAATCCAAGAGATCCCTTTACATCTGAGATTCCTTTTGTATTGTTATTTAATTTGTTCATGTATTGTGAATGGTTGTGAGTGTAATTGTGGGTTGAGTGCATGAATTATTGTGTTGTTACATCTGTATTTTTTTCATTTATAATTTATTACATAAATTTATATTTTCTTTCACAAATTGTGTTTGTATTGTTCATTTAATCCACCCTCCTCTCGGTAACAATTCTGTTACACAAGGGACTTTACTCCGATTGCCTTGACACTAAAAAACCGACTTGTGTTGCTGTACCATAAAGCACTAAATCAAACCAAAACCAAAACCATTTTAAATGATCTAGTTTGTTCTGATTATGCTTAGAAGAGCCTGTATTTAGAAATAATTGAAATCTTTTTGTTAAGTTGAGAAATTCTTGTCTGAAATTTAAATATATTATCTGTATTTGATAATGAAAAATTTATCACATTTCCATTTAAACAATATTCCTGTAAGACATTTAAAGTTGCAAAACACCTATTAAATTTAATACATCAACATGATATAATCCTCCCTTATGATAATCATTCTCAGCAATATTTATATTGATCTTGTCCATTGATCCATGCCATACCATATAAATTATAAAAGATTGTATTTAGTTCACTAATAACCTGCGTTTATAGATTTGGCGATGACAATGAAAGATAATTAACTAGGGATAGCTATAAATGTTACCACTGTTATCTTTCAAAATGACACAAATGTTCCTTGTTATAATGAATTAGCACATTCTTTAAATTTACCCACTCTTTATTACAGTAATCAAGAGTATTGGGAAACTTTACACCTCAGACAACAAACTCAGTACCACCCCAGTTAAGTTTAGTTTGTTTTATAACATTCTTGTTACAACTTTTTCTACTCCCAATTCAAACATCCTTTCTTTTTCATGTTGATCGTAAGGCTTTAAAATTCTGAATATTGACATAAAATATGCAGACATCAGCTATTTCTCAGAGCCATCAAGAACAAGTGATATATCATCAGCATGCTGAGAAAGAAGATTGATCATATACCTATATTTATTCCCCTAATACTTTTTTAAAAAAATATCATATGCCATAGACCAATCTGCTTAAATAATTAGGGATAATGGTTTCAAACCCTATTAGAGAATTGACCATTTAAAATTACACAAGAGATGACATTTTGATCAATGAGTTTTACTCAATTTATTATTAGATCTTAAAAAAAACCTTATTATTTAAGGATCATGCAACTGAGTCAAGTGCATTCAGGAAATCAATAAAAAGCAGTTGAGAATAGTGCTCTTTGATCAAAAACAATAAATTCTATATTACGTTTCTTATGTTACCCTAATTGTATAAGCCTTTTAAATTGATTGTGGTGTAGAATATTGTTGGGAGTATGGTTTTAGTCTTATCTACAATACATATAGAATCAATTATGTATGATACATTCAAGATAGAAATGGATCTCTGAGATATTGACGTCTTCTTCCTGACAGAAACTTGGTTAATTTCGGTAGGTGATGAAAGTAAGTGTGTGGATTTAACACCCAGCGATTACTCCATCAAGTCGTTCCCCCGCAACTCTCGCGGAGGTGGAATTGCTGTAATTACAAAGAATTCCTTGATCAAATACCTTAAGTACAACACAACCTTCAACTTCTGCCACACATCGTTTGAACTAGTCCAAACTACGCTCATACTGGAACAAAGGTCAGTCCATTTCTTCTGTCTCTACCGTCCTCCTCCTAGTAGAAAAAACAAGCTGACTGAATCTCTCTTTTTGGAGCAGTTTCCAAATCTTCTAGAGTATGGAAATTTGAAAGGTGGCAACCTAATTATTCTTGGAGATTTCAACTTTCACTATGACTGTCCTGGTAAACCAAACACATAAAACTCCTAGATTCCATTCATGTTTTCAATCTTAAACAGTCAGTTAACCAACCTACCCATAAACTTGGTCACATTTTAGACTGGTTTATTTATAGACCTGATGATAATATTCTGCAAACAACTCTTGTATCCCACGAACTTGCATCAGATCACCTCTGCATTGTATGCCATCTCGACGTATCAGTCCCTAACCCTCCACCTCTATTTGCTACTAAGAGAAACCTCCGTATGATAAATAGAACCAAATTTATGCATGACATTCAAGAAAACCTAACAACTTTCTTACATCCAACAGCAGAACAACTTGATAACTGCCTACGTTCATTGCTTGAAAAACATGCCCCAGCCACCAAATGCAGAGTATCAATAAAAACGTGTTCTCCTTGGTATAGCAGTGTTAGGGACCAGCTTCGCACTGCTAAAAGACATCGCCGAAAAGCAGAGAGGCTTTGGCTTTCCACCAGACTCACTATTCATAAACAAATCTACGAAGCCCTAAGAAGAACGTCACAAACATAGTCCATTTAGCCAAATCATCCCACTACAGTTCTAAGATCACGGAGAGTTCCAGCTGCAAAGAGCTCTTCGAGATAACTAACAAACTAATGTCAAGGAACAAATGTACACCACTTCCAACGACCTTCTCTCCACTAGAGCTACCAGACCAATTTGCAAATTTCTTCAATGACAATGTTCAAACCATTAGAGATTCGCTTGACAGCACAATTTCAACTGATTCGTCACCATACAGGTATGATGCAGAATTTCAGCGACAACCGTTAGGAGCATTTGAACCTGTTTCTATAGATTTAGTACGGACAATCGTGATGAAAAGTGCACCAAAGTCTTGTGAACATGATCCAATTCCGACATCACTGCTGCTTGAGTGCTTAGAACCAATATTGCCTTCACTAACTGATGTTATTAATATCTCTCTCTCATCAGGGGAATTCCCATCATTTTTCAAAACTGCCATTGTAAAGCCACTGCTGAAGAAACCCACAGTGGACCATAACGATTTAAAGAACTACCGCCCAGTTTGTAATCTCTCTTCCATATCAAAAATGTTAGAAAAGGTTGTTCTAACTCAACTTGTATCTAATTTGAATTCAAACAGTCTTTTTAGCAATGTACAGTCTGCATATCGCCCTTGCCACAGTACAGAAACTACTCTTCTGAAAGTATTTAGTGACATTCTTTCCGCTTTGGATAGTGGAAAGATTACAGTCCTCACTCTCCTGGATTTATCTGCAGCATTTGACACAATAGACCATGATATATTACTTCACCGTCTCCAGCATGTAATTGGCATTCAGAATAAAGCCTTACAGTGTTTCAAGTCCTACTTAGTCAACAGGACACAAATTATATCTGCAAATGGAATGCACTCCAGCCCAGTTGACGTATGTTATGGTGTTCTACAGGGATCTGTTCTTGGACCAGTTCTCTTCATTCTGTACACTCAGCCGCTCTCAAGTGTCATAGATCATTACCCAGTGTCGCACCAACTCTACGCTGATGACACCCAAATATACAAGTCTAGCCACCCAACTGAAGTTGATGCTACCATCAATGGAGTAGAGAAGTGGATTTCGGATGTGAAATCACGGATGACATGTAACAAGCTGCAGATGAATAATAATAAAACTGAGGCTATTCTGATCACAACACAAAGACTTTCTCATCCACATCCTTTACCTCAGACAATAAATATCAGCAACACCAACATTAAATTCTCACAGTCAGTACGGAATCTAGGTGTTACTCTAGACAGTACTCTCACATTGTACCAACATGTCATGAACATCTGCAGGTCTGCAGGGCTGCTTATCTTGAATTGAAACGCATCAGTTCCATTCGTAAATATCTTTCTGTTGATGCCACTAAAACACTTGTGTGTTCATTAGTACTTTCAAGACTGGACTATTGTAACTCAATTCTGTCTGGTTCGTCACAATATTTACTTCAGAAACTTCAAAAAGTTCAAAACACAGCTGCACGGATCATCTTTAGAGTACCTCGATCAGAGCACACCTCACCACTGCTCTATACCCTACACTGGCTATCAATTCGATACAGAATAAACACAAAATTTGTTCTCTGTGCTATATTTCAATGACAGACTCCAGTCCAACATACCTATCCAGCCTCACCCATGTGTATACACCAGCTAGATCCTTACGCTCTTCTTCTGATAATCGTATACTCATTGTTCCCAAGGTGAAAACAAAGTCATATGGACAACGTTCGTTTGCATACGAGGGCCCGGCGACGTGGAACAAATTGCCCATTGAAATTAGATACAAAGACACGGTGGTCCCTTTTAAGAGTGCTCTCAAGACTCACCTGTTTCGACTTCAGGGACAAACTTAGCGACCTAATCATGATTTGTATCTTATATATTTTCAGCATGTTTTTATGTTTTCCAATTCCATTGTTTTTGTCATTTGTTTTTCTGTAGTGTAGTCATATCATTATTGATGGTGTAAAGCGCTTAGAGCTTTTAAAGATTAGGCACTATACAAAGTCCTCATTATTTTTATTATTACTATTATGAAATATACTGATAAAGTTTATCACCTTTTGGTATACATATAATAAATGCTTCCTGAGTGTAAGGTAATTCACCAAAGTTAACAAAACCATCACTAGAAATTGTTGAGTATTTTTCCCTGAAAATGTGTAAAATTCACCAGATACAGCAGCAGAGAGGGCGAATCAGACGACATATTTTTAAGTAATCCTTCATAAATAAGGGGTTTAACCAATGAAATCAGGCCAATGTGTGTGTGAATCTGATATCGTTTTCATGGATTAGGTCCAAAAAAAAAATCAATGAAATCAAAAACTTTTCAACTATTGCATTTTTTTGGGAAAGAGATTACAACGTCGATGTCACTCGCCCTCTATGCTGCTGGATTCAACCGAATATTTGATCCAGTCCTTAGGACGAAAATCACTACGATTTCACAAACAGACTAATCGCTAACACCTCGTCTTGTAAATCAATCAGATTATTGGACTGGTCAGTGAGTTTGAAATTAATTCTGGTTAATGAATTATTATGACATCGCATATAGACTGGATTAGTTGGATCCTCAATAATTAGAAATCCTGGAGGAGCTGTTGGTGCAAATGAATACAAAATATATCCTTGCTGAGCTTGATTTGATCGTTCTAAATTTATTTGATAGCTTCCTTCGATAACATCACATACTAAATTGATTGCTATCACCGATGAAATATTCACATTGAACGGAGCAATATGCCTGCCGCCACCATCTGGGTCATTATTGTGTTTGAGGATTTTTATTTCCGGTGATGTTGTTTTTTTCCACGTATCATGAATTATTTTAAAACCAACATCGATGGCATCATGGAGAAGTTTTTGTCCGGCTCGCCTCCTCTGCTGGGCTCAATTTAACCTGTTTTTCACGAAAAGTTTTTAAAAACTCTTCTGGAGTCGGTATTGGTTTATTTTTTCGTTTGAGATATTCTATTGCGGAACGATATTGTGGACAACCACACGCTATACAAATTTGATATTTTCCCCGTACACCCTTTCCACAACCTCGACATGGTTTTGGCCCCTCGGGACAACCTTGTTTTGCAGTACAATTGTGTACTCCGCAAAATTCTCCGTAGGAATTTTTTCCACATCGCTGTGTGGATCCTAAGAACAACCACGAGCATTTATTCACCGCCAGTGCTGGATTCACCATTATTATTAATCGTTAATCAACATTTAATTAGATGTTAAAAAGTATATAGTATAATGAATATTGCTTACTCTGATGATGAACTATTTGGTTATGATAATTGGCCCGTACAAGATGAAATGGTGTTTGGAAAGGGTGTGACTGCCGAGGGTAGTTGGATTTATTACAAACCCGGGACCCGCTTGTTTGCGAGTTTTAATAATCAGAATAAATCATCTGCGACTGTTGCTGTTAATCTCACGATGAAACAATTTAAAAAATTTAATTCAATAAGGTCTGCTGAAGTATTTTTGAAACTTCCAAAAGGTGTTGTTTCGGGTTTAATTAAACGCAAGGGGGTTCGTCGATTACCATCAGGCGAATACTGGATGTTTTTTTGGGCGTATGATGGTCGATTAAGAACTTGGCTCTCTGATCCGTCTGTTGATATCTATACACACGCGTATAATAGTCTGTCCGTGAGAAATCGTAAAAAAATCACAGCGAGTATTTTGTGATGATTTTTCAAAAATGCGGAAACGGCCGATTTTCATATAAAATAAAATGTAATCTGCCGATTCCGCACTCAACAAATTGACCTATCACGAAGAAATTCTTCTATAGTTGTTGGTGTCCTTGCCATTTTAATATCTTGATTGACAATGGATCGATATTGATGGCCACCGCAATCCATACAAATCTGATATTTTCCCCGAACACCTTTTCCACAACCTCGACATGGTCTTGGACCATCCGATTTGCCTAGTTTTGCAAACATTGCATGTGTTCCACAGAATTTCCCGTAGGAATTTTTTCCACACGGGGTTATTGTTTGTTGTGATAGCCATGCGCATTTATTTGTAGCGAGTTTGCAAGATGGCATTATATATAAAATAATATCATTTAATTAGAGATTGAAATTATATATATATAAAATGATATCATATCATATATTTGATAAAAAAGTGGATGTGGTCCAATCATTGATTGTTGATGGTATAATCACATCAAAACCAATTATTCAATCGATGGGGCAATTTCATGTGTGGGACAGCTATGAACAGTTTGATATGTTACATTATCAGGAAAAATCATGTGTTAATGAGATTATTTTACAACAACGACGCAGAAAGTTCATCTGTGATATTGATTCTAAACCAGATCTTGTTGCGGTTAGAAAATACTTTCAACAATATGGTACCGTTGTTGTATTTGAAACAACAAAAGGATATCATGTTGTCGTTGATGTAATTGTAGATTTTCAGACACATCGGACATTACTATCAAAGGCTGAAACGGATAATCCCGGATGGAACATTGATAAGATTGCTGGGGTCTACAGTATCAAGTTGCCCACAACCAAATCAAAATCGCTTAACAGTATTTGTAAACGATCGTTGGATGGGCCTGTTGATCCATTAATAAGTGTACACGAAGATGTTCCACTGGGTTTTATTGAATTTAATTATCCCGTGAACACTAGCGTTTCAGATGAAAATGTTGTTGCGATATCAACGGCGCTCACTGGACAACCCGATCAAATAATCGCACAAATAACATCCAGTGGAAATAGAATCACATTTGCTAGACGACCTGGACACTATTGTGTTATTTGCAAACGACGTCATGGATACAATTCTGCATTTGATATTATTGAGCCGAGTTGTGATAATTGTTTGGTATATGAATATGACGATCATTATGATATTATTTGCCCGAGATTTCACGGGAAAAAGATTGTTGTAACCCGGGACAACTTACACTCAAGAATCGCCAATTATTTATCAGGATCTTCTGACAATGCCGTAGATGCTGTTGCATCGCCGTTACCAGCCACAGAAAAATCAGCAGGATATATTAAATACTTGATGGGGTTACAACGAGATAGCTACGAAGGTGAGTTTCCTACGAGGGTTCCTGATTTTATTTATACTGAACCACCAGCACATATTTCAGGACGAGGTTGTATTGGTTCCAGTGATGATTATTTAGATGGTTCATATTGCGGAATGGGAAAATCAATTGCTGCGTGGAAATCAATTGCAGATGATTCATCTGTATGCTATATCAGCTATAGAAAAACATTATCGAGTAAAACCGCATTTGATCAACAAATTCAGTTGTATAATGAAATCGCTGGTGATATTCATTTTGATGAAAAGTTACCCACACGAGTTGTTGTTCAAGTTGATTCCTTGATGAGGGTTACAGGAACACCTAGCACAGTCATTGCTGATGAGCTTCATGGAATATACCGTCAAATCTTTTCGAATCCATCAAGAAGTAAATCCATGTGGGAAAAGTTTGATGGGCTAATCACTACTGCGAAACATTTTATCGCGTTGGACGCAGATGCCAACGACGATGACAAAAAAATACTCTCAATGATGCGTCCTGGAATAAAATTCAACATCAACGATTATAAACCAGATATCGGAAAAAGATTTTATTTAGAAAATTCTAACGAGGAAAATTACCAACTGTTGTGGAAATATCTCAATGATGACACTAAAAGATGCGGAGTTTTCTGCCATTATAAGCGCCATGGAAAATTTTCTGTAGAAGAAATTGCCAAAGAGGCACAACGGAGAAATATTTCTGAAAAACATTATCATGCTGATACAGATAGCGATATTAAACACAAAGACTTTTCTGATCCCGTTGCGGCATTTGCTAACACCAGGATGGTGATTTTTAATCATACACTTGAAGCAGGAGTATCTATCATTGATGGGCAATTTGATATGTTATTCGTATTCTCGTTTGAAGTTGGATCTGTTGAAGCCACTAAACAAGCAATTCATCGTTTCAGGAATATTTCTGAAATTCATTACTCAGTATCAAGAAAAATATCACATGGGTTGCCAGTGACCCGGGAAGATGTTATCGCGAGGATAATTAATAATGAAAGAAATCTAACCGCAATGGAACGGGATAATAGACTGCCTAACATCTCGGATATCAATACAAGTTTCGGCCTAGCATATATCAGTTATATTGTTGAGGAAAATGCCTCACGGTGTTTCTTTACTCCACGGCTAATCGAGTCTATGAGACGTACTGGATATGAAATCGTTACAGTTCCCCCGCTGGATTATATAACTTGGAAATCAACAAAAAAGTCCAAACTGGATAAACTACTTGAAAAATACCCCGATAACAGAAATGTCTCTGATGATTTGTTAATGAGTTTCGGAGAGCGTGTGAAAAATGCATCCTTGGTAAATAATCCCGAAATCACCGATAATGACATTGAAAACCTCTTTTTTGGAAACATACCCAACAGAATCAATTATTACGATTACCGCGATGATGTTAAATTATCACCTTATCAGCAGAAATTAAATTATCTTAATTACACTTATCAGTGTGATACTAGCAAACTTCCCCCGGAACAAATTGAACAATATTACAAAAAAAATCCCTGCTGTGATAAATTATCGGGAAAAAATAATTGCTGATCACAACGATGGAAAAATATTTCAACGAAAAGTCTTTAGAAGCGATTGTTTATCCCCGAGACAACAAGATGAAATAATTACCGAAATTATCAAACTAGCGAAATTACCAAATGTTGTTCCTGATGACCTAACAAGGACAAATATTCCCGTGAATAACCTCAATGAAGCCGTATCAACGATAATGAAGGACAAGGAAAAATATAACACTTTGATTAACAACTTCTCTGAGTTGTTTCCCGGGACCAAATTAAAATCAAGAAAAACCACAGACCGAAGAAATATCATAGAAAAAATCAAAATGATTTATAAACGATACGGTGCTGAATTAACCGCAGATAACAAAAAACATCCCGAACGAGGTAATTATAATCTAACATATCCTAGTTGGCCCATTCCTGATTGTTTTAATGACAGTGGATGGCGAGGAACATTTATCAACGATGATTATGAGATCGGCGGTAAAGATATTTCTGCGGTAAATGATCACACAGCATGGCTTAAATTTCACATATGGACGGTTAATGGATGGTTGGTCCAGTATCAAATACACTAAAAAAAACAAATGGAGAAACGGCACATTACATTTTATTTTATATGAAAAGGTGCCGTTTCTCCACCGACCGTGTGACAATGGAAACATGTAATGGATATCTTATTAAAGATTAATTATAATATATGATTGGAACAGAATCAATCGAACAAATGCGTCAAAAATATCCCAGTGGGAAGTTTTTAGAGAAAATCGACAATAATGGGCGACGCAAAATATCCTACAAGGGTCCAGATGGAATTGTACATCCTATAGCAACCCGAGTAAATCGAGATGCCACAGCACGTGTTCGTCTACAACAGAAATACCGTCAAGGGAACCAACGTCATTGAACGGTGGGTAATTAACTATCTGAAATGCGATAATCTATCCATGATTTTTCAAACCCCATTGTATGTATTATTCTGATATCATTTTAAATAACTGCTATAATATAATGTCATTGTTTGAAAACGCATTAAACGATTATAGACGCGCTTATCCCACAGTGACCATTCGTGATAAAATCACTAGTTCTGGTAGAAGGATAATTACGGAAAAATGCCCTGATGGTGTTACTCACATTTGTCATATCCATGAAAACAGAAATTCTGCAGCACGTATTCGTCTACAACAGAAATACCGTCAAAGAAACCAACACATGTTAGATATCATTGAAAAACTTCTTAAACGAAAACAACAACACAGCGTAGACAATTAAATAATTGATTAACTATTAGTAATGACATACTTGAAATGTGATATAGACCATTTACCAGAAATCATTCAAGGGCAACTATCAATAAATCCGCATTCAACTGTCAAAGTGAAATATCATAATGGAGGGTTTAGAACCATACAAAAATCACCAAGAGGGGGAAAAATTGTAGCCAAAATGATTGAGAACCGATCAGGACCTGCACGACTCAGACTACAACAAAAACGGCTTAACAAAATGATACAAAATGGAACCTCTGAAGAAGAAATCAAATCGACTTGGTCTTGATGATACACTACAATTTTCCGTTTAATTTTCTTCGGGTTTGTTCTTCTAGTTGCTCATATTTCAGTGTTGTCTGCATTTTTTCACGATTAAATTTTTCATGGTCTATTGGTTCTATTTGTTTTCGTTTTCCAAGAATTTCATCAACTTCATTAAAAAACTCACGGTCCTGGTCAGGAATATGCATTTTCCATGAATCATCATCAATGACTCTGTCATCACGTGATTTTCGTTTTCGTTTGCCATTGATGGCTCTGCCATCAGTGGTGACTTTGCCACTAATGGTTTTACCATCAATGGCTCTGCCATCGGTGACCTTTTCCACAGGTAGCCTTGAATACACTTCATTGATTTCCACGGCAATAGAATTGTATTCAGACAACAATGAATTATATTTGTTAGTCAGCGATGAGTATTCTTCAGTGAGAGATTTTAATTCACATCGCACATCATTGAGTTCAGCCCTTAACCGTTCACGGTCCTGAATTACCTCATTACGACGTTGTATTGTATGATCTAACCGATATTGTAGGTCATTGTCTGTGATTTTCTGGTGCTGTAACATAGATAGTTTCCCCTGCAATGATTTGTTTTCATTAGTCAGATTAGATACTTGCTGTTGTAAGCGCCGAATTGTTTCTTTATCCATAATGCTATCACTAACAGCATCCACATCTTGTTTTTTACCATCTAGAAAATCTGTTATTTCATTTTCAAGTTCAGTATCAATAATTCTTTCAACGGGAATGCTAGCATTTCCATCATCAGATTTCCAGATCTTATAAATACGCTGGTAACTGATTTTATACTTATTAGCGATTTCTGATAACGGGATAATGTCTTTGGAAGCCTTTATAGCGGATATATCATCATGGGTTAGTGTTCTGCGAAGAGACATGATATATAATGAATGATATTTTTCAACTACAATGATAATGATAATGATAATGACAATGACAATAGCAACAAGACTAAAAAGTGGGGAAACTGTCAGTATTAATTATTTTATATACAATTATGACACTTTCCCCATCATTGATAGAGCTGTTAAAACAATCAAATAACACTTCCTTGATGGTGTTAAAAATCATCTGACATGTCAAAATAGAATGGAGAAAGTCACAGTATTATTTTATTTATATACAATTTTGATACTTTCGCCATCATTGATAACGCTGTTAAACACTTCCATGGTTGATTACGGAAAATCAATCCTAACAGCTTTTCTTTACGGAAAACTCCATACAAAATTGACCACTTGACCCTACGAGGTTTTTTTATCAAAAATCATCAAAAATTGGCTCAAAATCATCAAAAATGACCAAAACACATCAAAAATTGGCTCAAAATCAATGAAAATCAATCCTAACAGCTTTTCTCTACGGAAAATCCCATGCAAAATTGGCCACTTGACCGTAAAATCTCTTTGACTTTTTCAACTGGAAACCATCAAAAACCAGTGAAAAACAACCAAAATGACATAAAAAAACCACCAATGGCACTAAAATAAAAAATATTTCAGAGGCACTACAAATAAAATAAAAAATATTTCAAGGGCACTAGAATAAAAATCTTTCAGTAATAAAATTATTTCATTGACTCTGTTGCAACAATCAATAATTGTATCAGTATCATTCATTATACAAGCCTCAGATGGTGAATTAACAACTCTAACACAATCTCATCTCAGATGATAAATATAACAGCAGTGAGATTTTTATAAAATTAATATTTTTTCTGCATCAAAAATATATCACCTCTTTTTTGTTGTTGTTGTTATTGCGAAATTGCTTTAGTAAGTAATAACAGTTAGTAGTACCAATAACAGCAACAACAAAAAAGAGGCGCTTATAATGGCAGAAAACTCCGCATCTTTTAGTGTCATCATTGAGATATTTCCACAACAGTTGGTAATTTTCCTCGTTAGAATTTTCTAAATAAAATCTTTTTCCGATATCTGGTTTATAATCGTTGATGTTGAATTTTATTCCAGGACGCATCATTGAGAGTATTTTTTTGTCATCGTCGTTGGCATCTGCGTCCAACGCGATAAAATGTTTCGCAGTAGTGATTAGCCCATCAAACTTTTCCCACATGGATTTACTTCTTGATGGATTCGAAAAGATTTGACGGTATATTCCATGAAGCTCATCAGCAATGACTGTGCTAGGTGTTCCTGTAACCCTCATCAAGGAATCAACTTGAACAACAACTCGTGTGGGTAACTTTTCATCAAAATGAATATCACCAGCGATTTCATTATACAACTGAATTTGTTGATCAAATGCGGTTTTACTCGATAATGTTTTTCTATAGCTGATATAGCATACAGATGAATCATCTGCAATTGATTTCCACGCAGCAATTGATTTTCCCATTCCGCAATATGAACCATCTAAATAATCATCACTGGAACCAATACAACCTCGTCCTGAAATATGTGCTGGTGGTTCAGTATAAATAAAATCAGGAACCCTCGTAGGAAACTCACCTCCGTAGCTATCTCGTTGTAACCCCATCAAGTATTTAATATATCCTGCTGATTTTTCTGTGGCTGGTAACGGCGATGCAACAGCATCTACGGCATTGTCAGAAGATCCTGATAAATAATTGGCGATTCTTGAGTGTAAGTTGTCCCGGGTTACAACAATCTTTTTCCCGTGAAATCTCGGGCAAATAATATCATAATGATCGTCATATTCATATACCAAACAATTATCACAACTCGGCTCAATAATATCAAATGCAGAATTGTATCCATGACGTCGTTTGCAAATAACACAATAGTGTCCAGGTCGTCTAGCAAATGTGATTCTATTTCCACTGGATGTTATTTGTGCGATTATTTGATCGGGTTGTCCAGTGAGCGCCGTTGATATCGCAACAACATTTTCATCTGAAACGCTAGTGTTCACGGGATAATTAAATTCAATAAAACCCAGTGGAACATCTTCGTGTACACTTATTAATGGATCAACAGGCCCATCCAACGATCGTTTACAAATACTGTTAAGCGATTTTGATTTGGTTGTGGGCAACTTGATACTGTAGACCCCAGCAATCTTATCAATGTTCCATCCGGGATTATCCGTTTCAGCCTTTGATAGTAATGTCCGATGTGTCTGAAAATCTACAATTACATCAACGACAACATGATATCCTTTTGTTGTTTCAAATACAACAACGGTACCATATTGTTGAAAGTATTTTCTAACCGCAACAAGATCTGGTTTAGAATCAATATCACAGATGAACTTTCTGCGTCGTTGTTGTAAAATAATCTCATTAACACATGATTTTTCCTGATAATGTAACATATCAAACTGTTCATAGCTGTCCCACACATGAAATTGCCCCATCGATTGAATAATTGGTTTTGATGTGATTATACCATCAACAATCAATGATTGGACCGCATCCACTTTTTTATCAAATATATGATATGATATCATTATATATATATATAATTTCAATCTCTAATTAAATGATATTATTTTATATATAATGCCATCTTGCAAACTCGCTACAAATAAATGCGCATGGCTATCACAACAAATAATAACCCCGTGTGGAAAAAATTCCTACGGGAAATTCTGTGGAACACATGCAATGTTTGCAAAACTAGGCAAATCGGATGGTCCAAGACCATGTCGAGGTTGTGGAAAAGGTGTTCGGGGAAAATATCAGATTTGTATGGATTGCGGTGGCCATCAATATCGATCCATTGTCAATCAAGATATTAAAATGGCAAGGACACCAACAACTATAGAAGAATTTCTTCGTGATAGGTCAATTTGTTGAGTGCGGAATCGGCAGATTACATTTTATTTTATATGAAAATCGGCCGTTTCCGCATTTTTGAAAAATCATCACAAAATACTCGCTGTGATTTTTTTACGATTTCTCATGGACAGACTATTATACGCGTGTGTATAGATATCAACAGACGGATCAGAGAGCCAAGTTCTTAATCGACCATCATACGCCCAAAAAAACATCCAGTATTCGCCTGATGGTAATCGACGAACCCCCTTGCGTTTAATTAAACCCGAAACAACACCTTTTGGAAGTTTCAAAAATACTTCAGCAGACCTTATTGAATTAAATTTTTTAAATTGTTTCATCGTGAGATTAACAGCAACAGTCGCAGATGATTTATTCTGATTATTAAAACTCGCAAACAAGCGGGTCCCGGGTTTGTAATAAATCCAACTACCCTCGGCAGTCACACCCTTTCCAAACACCATTTCATCTTGTACGGGCCAATTATCATAACCAAATAGTTCATCATCAGAGTAAGCAATATTCATTATACTATATACTTTTTAACATCTAATTAAATGTTGATTAACGATTAATAATAATGGTGAATCCAGCACTGGCGGTGAATAAATGCTCGTGGTTGTTCTTAGGATCCACACAGCGATGTGGAAAAAATTCCTACGGAGAATTTTGCGGAGTACACAATTGTACTGCAAAACAAGGTTGTCCCGAGGGGCCAAAACCATGTCGAGGTTGTGGAAAGGGTGTACGGGGAAAATATCAAATTTGTATAGCGTGTGGTTGTCCACAATATCGTTCCGCAATAGAATATCTCAAACGAAAAAATAAACCTATACCGACTCCAGAAGAGTTTTTAAAAACTTTTCGTGAAAAACAGGTTAAATTGAGCCCAGCAGAGGAGGCGAGCCGGACAAAAACTTCTCAATGATGCCATCGATGTTGGTTTTAAAATAATTCATGATACGTGGAAAAAAACAACATCACCGGAAATAAAAATCCTCAAACACAATAATGACCCAGATGGTGGCGGCAGGCATATTGCTCCGTTCAATGTGAATATTTCATCGGTGATAGCAATCAATTTAGTATGTGATGTTATCGAAGGAAGCTATCAAATAAATTTAGAACGATCAAATCAAGCTCAGCAAGGATATATTTTGTATTCATTTGCACCAACAGCTCCTCCAGGATTTTTAATAATTGAGTCTCCGGTGAATCCAGTCTATATGCGATGTCATAATAATTCATTAACCAGAATTAATTTCAAACTCACTGACCAGTCCAATAATCTGATTGATTTACAAGACGAGGTGTTAGCGATTAGTCTGTTTGTAAAGTCGAAGTGATTTCGTCCTAAGGACTAGATCAAATATTCGGTTGAAGCAGCAGAGAGGGTATATCGGACGGTTTTCACTGTTAACCATCAGCAGCAGAGAGGGTGAATCACAACATCATTGTGACATTTATGATTCATCAACGAAAACGCGAATACAGTATCACCTGCGAAAATTCATGTTTTCAGACAACAATCACTAAGGGTCTATTTGTCAAATGATTTTTTTTTGGTTAAAAACATGAGATTTCGAGAGAAGGGTCTAGTGCCATTTGGAAAGCATAATCAAAAAAGTCAAAAAAGGTTGTCCGATTCACCCTCTCTGCTGCTGATACTGGTCTTTTTTCCATATGCATTTTTTGTATGACATTGCAGCTTCCATATTTGATACAAGACCTTTTGAGGAATTTTCAGTAAGCATTGGATCTAGGAATGTCTGGATAATTAAGTAGTATTTCAAGATTGACTGGACCAACTTCATGCTTTTATATAAATTTTTATAAGATAATATTTCTTCATCCAAATTTCTAATTGGTTCTTCATGGCATCATTTTACTTATGTAATTTCAATGTTCTAATTTCCTCCTTGTTCAGTCCATACAGCTCAAGCAAAAACCCTCATTCCATCCATTGTTTTCTTCTTTGTATCTTCTATTTCTTATTTGTTCCCAGTTTTGGTAATTGTGTTAAAGGTTCTCTGTTTTTAATTGCTTATATTTGAAATTAGTTGAGTTGATTTTTAAAGATGCATATGCAATTGTTGAATCATTCATTTCTAAAAGATTTATGTCAAGGAAATTTGATAATTTGTTTACAAATTTTAAATCAGATGAAGTTATATTCTCAAAGGTCTCTTTAGTACATGCATATTGATGTTTAACTTTTAAGATAGATTTGTTTTGTTTTCTAACATAGTCCATAGTAAAAAGATAAATTACAAAATTTCCAAAAGATTTCTTTTCAAATTTGTTTTAGGAAAATTATCTTATTTTAAAAAGATAAAGATCAGTCATGGAATATGAATCAATCTTTACTTTATTAAAACTTGCCAATAAATATTTCAAACAGAGACAAAAGACTGGTCTGGATTACTTTTTCTCCTTGTATACTAATGGACACCTATATTATGTTCCATCTAGTCATCAGCTAAATTATTTTCATTGCATGTTCTTTTTTAAGACACTACTTCTAGTCCAAGCTAGATATTTTCTGCTCCAATTAAAAATGGGGAGGGACAGAAAAAAAATAACTGGATCCCAGTTCGATTCATTTGTCACATCCAACCTAAGGAATATGTTCCTCTATTTTAATGGATTCGTACAAATTTGTCTGAATGCTCAGTGAATATTGAATTGGTTGCTGTCTTTAACCTTGTATTTAACTGAACATATTCTTTTGGAAGGGTTTTATTAATTATTACATCAATCCTTGCTTTATGTTCCCGTTCTCCTTATTGTTAAATTTGAAAGTGTTTTCCATGAGTGAAGCAATGTTAATTGTCCTCCCTTATTATTTGTGAAAGTGCAAGTTTCTCCTACCCTTGTTTTTTTATTTTTTCTAGTTAATCTGTTTTTTTTTCAGATTGTTTTATCCGAATATTATTAATGTCAGAAGTTGTGGATACGTAAGTGTAGAAATAAGAGGTGCCATTGGACACCCATTACACTTGTCTATTTTCTTTACTAAATGTACATGCACAGAGGTCTGCCCTTTATGTTTATCTGTGAGAAGATGCAGGGTGGGACTTGGCAGTTACTTATGACACTTACTGAGAAACGTCACATTTCCTCAATTTACCCAGAATCATGTGCATGTGGGTGCAATGACTAGGCAGTAACCATTGATCTTGATGCATATATTCACTTCTTATCTTGTCGCCGCGACGGAAATACATCCGGTTATGTGTTTGCCAGGAATTAATTTAATTTAGGACTTATCTTCGGTCCCACATTCTCCATCACATCCTTACCAGGGTGCTGGATATAATAATGGCTTCTTTGAGGTATTTAGGGATCCCCGTCCTCTACTATTTAACGAGTGGTTTATGTTCAGCTTATGCTAAGGTACTCTTCTGAATGACCCGTCCCTCTGCTGATCGGCGTTGACTTGTCTGGGTTTAATCCATAACCTAGATAAGTTGAATTTTATCTCTACGTACAGCAGGTATTCTGGTTTAGACTTTGTTGTAGGCTCGCATTTGTAAACCACCTATCTGTATGTTTGTCTGTCTCTCTGTCTATTATTTTAATACATTGAAGAAATATTACGGCTCAATAATACGGACTGTATTTGCAAAAACAGAAATATAGTTGTACTAGTTATGATTGTTCACTAATCATGGTATAACAAAACATTCATCAAATACTGTTTTGTATTTCGGTATGCTTTTTCCTATCAATAAAATCATCTACTCAAGAAGAGAGGAATGACAGTTTAGACGACTTTTTTTCTATAATGACGGAAAAATACGACTAAAGATATATTGTGCCTTAAATACTTTTTAAGGTTTCACATTTACTTCGAACCACTGTAATGTGTGTGCGTGTGATTTGGATTTTTAATTTAGTTTTAACAATTTCTTGGTCATATCGCTACTATGCCTGACGTTTAGCAGTTTATAAAGATGTCAAGCACTGGTGCATCGTGCCACAGACATGTATCATCATGTCGTCCCCAGTTATCCTGATACCAGACCGACCAGTCCCAACACTAGCCTCTTAATGTTCATTGCCGAGCGAGGTAGCTGCTAGCACCATTTTTATGTCTTTGGTATGACTCAACCGATGTTCAAACCTGCGACCTCTTGTATCCGACGCTCTAACCACTAGGCCACCGGAGCTGTCAAAGCAACTGTAAAACAGCATTAGTTAAAATGAAACATGAACACGATTAATAGCAGAATTATTCACTACTAGCATTCATTCTGGCATGACAATACGTACCCATACAAGGGGGATAATCTGGTCACAACTTGAGGAAATCCAATAGCTTGCGACAGAAGATCCCTTGATAGGAACCGTGAAGTCACTGTTCTTTTGGTACCATCGATGACCAGTTCACATTGGCACTACTGGTCAGACAGAACCAGATTTTCGTTTCTGCAACTAATCACCCATGCACACTTAACCATCTGTCACCTCGTTTACCCACGGAGGTAAATACGCCCCTGTCCTGTTGAGAATTATCTCCTCTATTGACATCACGGGACTGAATTATGATTATATTATTGTCATGATACGCTGAGTTATTTCCCTTATAACCATTAAATTATTCATTCATTCATTTATTCATTCATTCATTCATTCATTTCATCGTGTTTCGTGCGAAAGCTGTTATATATTATATATTATAAGCTGTTACATTATATTCACACACACACACACACACACACACACACACACACACACACACACACACACACACACACATATATATATATATATATACCTTAGTCTCATAAATAATCAGATACTTCGTATTAAAAGAAAATCTAGAACAAGTCAACCATTAGTACTAAAACTGTAAAATGCAAAAAAGTGGGATAATCTGAGCACATGTCGTGAAACCCCCATACTTAAATAACGCAGATCTAGAACTGAAAATGTACGTATCCAGATATACCCTTATAATATCGAGCAGTTTGCTTAAGCTTCACTGGTTGGAAAGAATCATGTATCAGGTTTTGCAAGTTAGTAAACATGCCCTCAGTTTACCCCATCGGCAAACAAACTCGCCTCCAATACTAGAAGTAGATTTGGCCCCTCTGGTCTCAAGTGTCGACACAATTTTCTACATCACACCGGCTCACGTAATGTGCACCAGGTGGGTATTGTATTTAGCAGCACAACAGTTGAGTTTATAATCCATGATCGACTTTCTTGATCTCATCCTCCGCCATATTAGCTAGCCATGGGTCATTGCTCTGCCTTGTTCCAACTCGAACCTTTTTAAAGTCCCCTCTCGTGAATGTGGATGTACAGTCCATATCAGTCAAATGGCCCTTGAGCTCTTCACTTGACCGTAGCTGTTCAGTGTAACCTATTCATGATATCCACATTTCTTGACTAACGAAATTTACGAGCATGAAATGTTTTATTGGAGACATTTGCATGCGATTTATATTGTTGTCTCAGGAGTCTGCAGAGATTATTTTTTATTATCTTTATATATAAATGAACATATCGTTTATTGACTAGTTGTATATATCTCGGTTAGATGTGTAAAGAATTGATAGATGGCACTTGGATTGGTAGGGAGGATGCAATTTGTCACATGAATGAGTCTAATATACCCATAGCAAAATAATCAGTGACGATAATGTGCTTCAACTGTTGCACGAAGAAACTTTTAAAACAATTTACAAAATTAATATTACAAATCAACAGTAGTTGTATATGCTACTTAAGGGTCTGAGCTGGATCTAACATTAGTCAACATACATGACAATAAGACTTGGGGTCAATACGAAAGTTTATGTTTAAAATGGTCCACTGACATACATGCAAATGCGAGAAATGTAAATGCACATACTTTCACAGTAAGATGCATGCAAACAAAATGTAACACACAGGAGTAGAAAGTGTCTATATACACACTACTTTTCCCTTATATACAAACAAAGTATCACAAATCAGAAAGAAAGGGGTAAAAGGGGTATTAAATTTGAATTGCAAACAACAAAGTCATAATACATCCCGTACATACACATACAACACAAAATTGGCACATATCGTCAGTATTTCTCTTTTCCTGTGATCTGGATGACCGCGAAGAAAAGGTCCGTTGGTGTTTTCTGTCACTAGTGTCGCTTAGAGAGCACCGCATCTACTAGATCGGATAGCACACACCGCACATCTTTTCTTGATCTTGAAATTTAAGAGATATTCGCCTTTATGGCCGGCATGACTGATTAATACCTACGCATTGGGCTAATTATATATCGCTCTGGAGGAAATTAGAGCTACATTCCTGTGCACACACGATTTAATTAAAATGTCCAGCCGATTCAAGGTCGGAGATGGGACAGAAGAGCCAACTCGACGTCATCTGAAGGCATCTGTTATGATTGGGTATAATGTGATTGCCACATGGTCCGAGACATCAATGTCTCGACGTGCCGAAATATATCGTTTAATCTCTGACATTGAAGAAAGAAGCAAGAATAAAAATCAAAACACGGCCTGAGTAGTGTGTAATGATTACAATACTTTCGTAAACATAGGACTTGAGCTTAGATTTTACTATCAATTTATTCCAAAATCTGCCACCTTATGTGGCTGGGCCTGATGGTTTGTGGCTTATGACCACGTATAAAGACAGATCCTTTAGATCCCACCTTTAGTCGCAATAATCCTTTTTTTTAGTCCAAATAACATATGATATTATATTCCGCTTGACGCGGGGAGGAATATATATATATATATATATATATATATATATATATATATATATATATATATATATATATATATATATATATATATATATATATATATATATATATATATATATATATATATATATATATATGTGTGTGTGTGTGTGTGTGTGTGTGTGTGTGTGTGTGTGTGTGTGTGTGTTTGGTGTCGGGCTTTAGCACCTTGTATTTCCATTAAGTTTGATGTATTAGTATCCTTTATTCAGAATGAACTTGAATTATAGACGTTTGAGCTCATTGGACATGTGTGTATGCTTAATGTCCACACACTGGGCCTTTAGTGCCATACTCCCATACGAGGTAATGCACGCAAAGTACGCTACTTAATTCGTGGATGTTGAGGGGTAGTAAACCTCTAATCGTCATAGTCTGCGCGAATGAATGCGAATTGATCAATCAATCAATAATATGAGTTTTAAGTGACTCGTCCCGAGGGCTCTTGTCACTGTTTTATCCGTCAATGGACGGTTATTTAATTTTATCCTGAGGGTGGGTATGGAGCCACCACCCTGCAGGCATTTATGTGTTCATGGAACACTATTTAGTTAGGCCGTCACATCTGAGTAACTATTGAGTTACTGCTGTGTGATTGTAGGGCCTGTATAAGTATATGAGTGGGATTAGTTCCAGCACACACTCATATTTTGCCATCCGGTTTTTGTTGGTTATTTGTGGACGTGCTAAGCACGTGGAGTTGCTGCAGGCGCGGTAGGCAAGGCGGAGTGCCAGGCATGGTTTTTGTTTGTCCCTAGACCCTATATTTATACCCTGTGCTGTTCAATTTCTAGAGGTAAAATACAACTTTTGTAGTACAGTGCTTTTTGTTTGTAGTTGGTGTTTTTGTATTTAGTCGCTTTGTTATTTCCTACTCGAGTGTTTCTTGCAACATTGTGTTGCTGGGCCTGATGACCTTGGATGTTGGGTCACCTTATAATTTCTATTTGGGTTCCTATGCTAGTTCTAAATTCTGTATTTATGTCGAATATGCAACCTTGTGTTGCTGGCCCTGATAGCCCTGGGTTTTTAGGCTACCTTATATAATCTATTTTGGAAGGATTTCTAACTCCTGCTTTCTTATGTTATTTAGTTTGTTGCGACCTTGTATCGCTGGAGCTGATAGTCTTTGGATTTTAGACTACCTTATATGTGTTAAGTTGGGGTCCTATCCTTTTTGTCTCTCTAATTTAGGTGCAATGTTCTCAGTGCACTGTTTGGTTCTATATATTTTTTATTTAAACCCTGGTTGTATGATTTCGCACTGCATATTTGGTTGTATATCTATGGGGGAAGGATAGAAGAAAAGAGTAGAGGGTAGTAGAGTATGAATTATAGCGTGTTAACTTGCTTCCTACAATTGTCACCCTAATTCTGTTGTTTAGTTGGTATTTCTGAGCAGCAGCAGAGAGGGTGAATCCTACAACGTTTTTAGACAAATTTTGATTGAAATCCTAAAACGAGCCGTCCTATAATCTCATTTTAACCAAAAAAAAAAATATCTCAGGGGCAAACCCTACAACGTTTTCAGACAAAAAATTGATTGAAATCTTAACGAGCCTTCCCTACGAAATCTCATTTTAACTAAAAAAATGAAAACGGAGACTTTTACGATTTTTTAATTAATTTTGGTCGCAACTTGTTGTCATCCACCCTCTCTGCTGCTATGGGTTAACAAAAAATAAGAAATGATTTGATCAAGTCTTTATGATGAAAGTCCTTAGGACGAAAATCATTTAGGATCTCACAAACAAACTAATCACTAACACCTCTTCTTGTAAATCAATCAGATTATTTGACTGGTCGGTGAGTTTGAAATTAATTCTGGTTAATGAATTATTATGGCATCGCATGTAGACAGGATTAATTGGGTTTTCAATAATTAGGTATCCTGGAGGAGCTGTTGGTGCAAATGAATACAGAATATATCCTTGCTGAGCTTGATTTGATCGTTCGAGATTAATTTGATAGCTTCCTTCGATAACATCACATACTAAATTAAGCGCAATCACTGAGGATATATTCACGTTGAACGGAGCGATATGCCTACCGCCGCCATCTGGATCATTATTATGTTTGAGGATTTTTATTTCCTGTGATGCTGTTTTTTTCCATGCATCATGAATTATTTTAAAACCAACATCGATGGTGTCACTGAGAAGTTTTTTTAGTTCCGGTACGTTATATCCCGGTAGTTTGAATGTCGGAATATCCTTCACGGGAATTTTATATTGTTTTGCAAATTCTGTTCTCGATAGGGGATTAACGTCATCTAATATATCCTGAATAATTTTTAGGTTAAATGTTTCCATATCGTCGATAATTTTATTGCATGTTTCTACGACGCTGATAAATTCATCTCGGGTGAGAGAGCCGGATTTAAGAGATATTAACAACAGCGATAAATCATTATTCATTGCTGTGAAATTTTTGATAATTTTAGGTTCGTTAACAAAATGATACCCCTCTATTCTATCCCCTGGCTTCTCTCTTCCAGTTGATCGGTATCCGAAACCAAAAAAATCTATAGTAAACTCGTGATCTTTATAACTCCTTATTGGATTATCGGGTTTTATTCTGTCTGTGATATAATCAGTTTTTTGTGGTTCTGGTAAATCAACGGTTTTCCCCCCTGGTGGTAATTCAGGCCATCCCAGTACGGTTCTAATAGAACTTTGATAGATATCTACGATGTATCCTTCTGTGTTTATCCCAATTGCGGATGATAGTGTCGGCTCATGAACTATTATAGCGATTTTTGACTCTACTCCAGTAATCGATTTTATTCTACGCGCTAATTCATTATTGATTTGTTCGATTTGGTATGACCCTGTTGGTATCGAAACAACTTTCCAGTCTGGGGTACCGTCGTCTTTATTCTTATTTGCAAACACCAGTGAATTATTCGGTTGTTGACCACCAAATGATTTTGATCTGATATTAGGCCAACTGTGGTATACTCGTAATTTTGCTAGCGCTATCTCCTTCACGGGAACTGGGCTAGGGAAATTCACACTAAACTCGGGTTCCGTTGATGTTATTGATATCATACTTGTTTGTACTGGGTTCGTGTTCTCCACTATTTGTTGAAGTAATTCCATCGGTGTTGTCATCGTTGCTATACTGTTGTTGTCGCTCTAATTTTGACACCGCGGAATCATAAATACTGACCATCACTGAGAACTCACAATTTGGTATGGTTGAGGTTATTGAGATCATTTTGGTTTTTGGGTTCGTGTTTTCTAATTCCATCGGTGTTGTCATTGTTATTATATTCATGTTGTCGCTCTAATTTCGATATCGCGGAATCAAAAATACTGACCATCGCTGAGAATTCACTATCTGATATAATCGTATTATCGAGTGACGATGATATCATCAATGATAACTGCGAATATGCGGTTGATGCAATATGAAATTGAATTAAGTAATCCTGCAGTTTACTCTGGCTGCATGATGATATCTTTTTTGCTATCCCGGTTGATATACCCCCGATTGTAGCCACCGCAGAAATGCAAATTGGAACTACGACCGGGGCAATCATTGTAACCGATGCAAGTATTATTCCGGCGCCAGCGAGAACGCTTGACACCGAGTACACAATAACATCAATTGCGGTGATTCTTCGTCGGTATTTTTTTATTTTTATTTGATACTCCTCGGCGAGGGTTTTGAGTCTATTTTGAAATTCTCTGACCTGATCATAGCGACATTGAGTTGATGAAATCATTGTTATTTTAAAAAAGCTAGCGTTTTCAATTGTGAAATCTGAACGATTTTCCTTTCAATTTAGTTATTTACTTAAATCCGCTACGAATTCCACATACCATGTTACTGGTGTCCCAACCAAACTTTTATCAGTAGCTGTTATAGTGAACTTTTCAGTTGTATCCTTGTCGATGATCGTTGAAATCGTATTATTAACCCCGGATGAACTCAACGATGAAATATTAAATTGAGCCGTTGTCACCAGTGTTAATCGATAAATACCTTTAACGGTTGCAGTGATATCTAATTTGTTGTCTGTAGGTGTCCACGCAAATGATCCGTGTTGGATTGTGTACACGACGTTGTTGGTTTTCTCATGAGGAATTTTTGTTTTTTCAATGATTGTTATCATCCTCGAAAAATCACCTTTGACGGCTTCGATGAAGTTTTTCGTCTCATCGATGGATTTTTTAATATCAGGGAGTTTTATTTCAATTTTATCTAACGGGGTTCCAATAAATTTATCAATGATATTTCTACGAAATGATGTAAACTGTTTTCCGTTTTCTTCAATTTTAGATTCAAGTGTTGTTAGTTCTAACAGAGAATTATCCAACTCATTTTCATGGGTAGCAATCTTATTGTCGTGGGCGGCAATCCTGTTGTCGTTGTCGGCAATCATGCGGTTGTTGGTGATAATCATCTTGTCGTGGGTGGCAATCGCGTCTGTGATCGTAGACACAAGTGCACCTGGTTTAAGTCGTCCGTCGCTGGAATACAACGCAATAGAGTTTTCAGTGGCGTCTTGCTGCCGTTTTAAAATGTCATCCGCGGATATATTACTGGCTTTAAGTCGTCCGTCGTTGGAATACAGCGCAATAGAGTTTTCAGCGGCGTCGCGCTGCCGTATCAAAATATCATCCAATGACACATCACTGCTTTTCAATTTACCCTGCTTGTCTTGAAATACAACTATTTCGTTCGGGTCAACACTTGCTAAATTTAACGTCTCAGCGATTTCATCTTCAATTATTTTTTTTATATCCTTGATAGAATCAGGGGGTGCAGTGCCATCGGGTTTGGGTTTCAAAGATCTCCCCCAAATATCAATCATGTTATTGTAAAACTCTTTCTCTCTCTAAAATCGTTTTTGACGACTTCGTTGAAAAATCTTCGATTTTCTCCAGCGATTACTAGTGTATTCATTCACGATAACATGTGGTGGTTTTCCGCTTGGGTTACTCAAGGAGTTAGAAATAGCGTTAAGGACATTTAATACTTCGCTGCCACATATCGGTGGGTCATTCATTTGTTGTGTTGGTAGCGTAGAATACCAAGTCTTCATTGGAAGGGTTTTTATATAACGCAAAAACTCTTTTGGTGGGGCTAATCCATATGAATCAAAATAGACAATCCCACGTGGATCAATAGCGTATGCAACCCAATGAGTTCCGGGTCCGGTGCTGTTATCTAAATTAATGATTCCGGTTTCAACGCTGTTTGGTTGATGTGGTAATTGATCTTTCATAAAGACACCTCTGAAGTTTTTAATCGCGAGTTTTTTAGCAGCATCCATTAAATCAAAATTGGACATGGGAACCATCGAAGATTTCTGAATTAATAAATCGTTCCTGGTAGTCTTAGACCCTTTCCGCTGTACCACGAATACGGGGTTCCTGGTAGTCTTAGACCCAATCCGTGAACGGATCGTCCCTTTTTTTATATCCTTTCCCAGTTGCTTTCTTTAGTGCCATTCCTGCTGCAGTACCAACGGCTCCTAACGCCGCTGCTTTAGCCACCGCTGGGGCTGCTGCTGCAATCAATGCTGGTATCGCAGCTAACAACGGGAATATACCGCCTGTTTTAATCATATTTTTGATAGCAGCCGCAGAAAGAGTAATCTGAACACCCTTTTTTGCTACTAGTGCATCATTGAAATGTTTCACCTGACGAGTTGTCAGCGATAGTTTATTTGCACCACCAGTCATTTGGTTGGGTTTCAACGTGATTGTGGTTCCACATTTTTTAGCTGATTCCGATTGCAATTTTTTTAATTGACCGGGAGTTAACGCAACACTAATAACACTATATGACATTATACATAATTGATTGATTCTAAATCGTTTACAATTTCAATTACATGTTTTCCACTGGTGCATCTACCACTCTCATTCTTCCACCAACACCTTCAAGTAGCATTGATTTATCACTGAGAATGACAGCAACCGCTCTATAATCAGCAATGGCACCACGAGTCACATTAGCTCTAAAATGTATATCAACAACAGATTGTCTCATCAAATCGAGATGTTCCAGTGAGAAGTAATAGATCGGATACAGATTTTTAAAATCATATTGTGATATTTGCAAACCAGTATCCACATTTTGATCGCGTGCCATAAATGACAACAGACGATGATAAACTCGTGCAATATGATTTTCTGTGTAATTAAGTTGTATATCCTCGGATGGTTCCTGTTGGCCGTTTATTCTCAGTGAGACGTCTTTCACACCTAATTGATCAAATATCATATGACTGAAACGTTGATCGCCAACTCGTGCGTTATCTTGTAACGCAATAAATATATGACGTGGCGCAGAAACGCCTTGTTTTGATGCTAGGTTCCAAGTGAATAACCCGTTGATATTTGATTGTTTAACATCTGTACTCACGGTTAGCCAACTCAACAACGACTTTCCTCCTTGGTCCATAAATGATAGTAATCGTTCCTCTGCGGTAATTGCTGAAGTCAACACTGGCATCCACAATGATATTTTTGTTAAATTGACTTTACCAGCATCAGCATTTGGATTTGCATTGTCTGCTGGAATCCTCCAGATTGCGTCACTATCATCACTCTTTCGTACAAGCGATACTGTATGCTTCGCCCCGTAGATAACTTTTCGGACGTTTCTACAGAATCCAAATATGTGATGCAGTGGAATCGCGCATGAAAATGATTTACGCGCTCCTTGCAACATTAAAATACGTGTTGCAGCTCCTAGATTGAAATTAACATCGTTGTTTATAATCATATCTTCGGCATCAATATTAGCGGTGCCAGCATTATTCTTTGGTCGTCTTACAACAAATTGTTTTCCTCCAGCGGTATTTGTAGCATCTTTTGCAAACATCATAGAAGGTCCTGCTGATCTTGTATAATCATCGGAATATCTCGCTAACCCGATTATTGTTGTAGCCACATCAACATCGCGATCTATCGACTCGATTTCTTTTCCATCAATGAGATATCTAGCACTCTCAAATAGCGCCATGATACCATTATTGACAAAACCGACTTGAGTACCAGCTGGATACGGTGCTGGTACAGCAGGAGTATCAGCAGCTGTTACAATTTCTCCTTCTACTTCAATAAACGCTTCACAGGGTAGAAAGTATTTACTGGTATCATGGACTTGAAGATCAATTCTTGCTCGACTATTTGAGTCTATGGCATGATAGGCGTAATATTGATAATCGCGTACAGAATCATTCTTGGGGACTGGGGCGTCTATATCAAATGCTGGATCAGGTGACTTTTTGAACATTTTATTCTATTTATCAGAGTCTAAATCGCGATTTTCCATTTTCATTGTCGTAGTATTTTAAAGCCACTTCCTGCTATCATATTTGCAATATTGCTTTGGTCGGGGGTTAAAACCATCGACGCTAATTTTTCATCTACTGCGTTATTTATAATTCTACTAACACTTGCAGGCATTTCCGCTGTAGACGGTAACGGTTTTGAAAATCCTTTGGATTTCATCCGTGATTTCACTAATGATGTTAATTTATTCTTCGCAGTTGAAAACGCTTTTCCAGCAAGATCTCCAACAGCACCAATACCCTTATCACGAATAACATCAATTGCTTTCATTCCTAATTGTTTAGCCAACGGCATCACTTTTGGAGCCATTCTCGCAAATAACCCTAAAATGGTATTACCTAAACCATCTCCGTAGTATGCTCTATAAACCGGAAACCGTGAATTAACTACGTAGACGGGGGTTGGTTTATCATGATTGTAGTGTATGATCATTATTTGAAATCAGAAACAATTTTTCAATTGTAATTTATCTAATCGAATGACTTTTCAATTCAGTCACTATGATACCCACTTTCCACTAACTCGCCAATGAAATCTCGATATGTGCTGATATCCATGATACCACCCTGAAATAATCGTCTACAGATATCAGCTGCTTCATTAATTATTTCCGGTGAGTTATTTCCAGCTCGTTTTCCTCCGATGAGAACCTCTAATCGTGATATATCACTGAGAACACTACCAGGACATGAAACGCTAGCGTTTCCAACTAGACCACTCCCCAGAAATTTCTTCTCATCGTATGGCTGTCTTATTTGGAGTTGAAATTTTCTCTTGAAGTCTCTGTATTCTTTCATCCTTCTATCTAAACTCCCAGTATTTATTTCATACACTATATCAGCCCATTCATTATGTGACATTCTATAATCCGAATAATTGTCCGTGAAAAACTTCTCTTGTGAATCATAGCTGTTAGCAGCGAATTCACCTAAATTGTCTATATCCTCATTGATAATTTGTTGTTTAGCGCTCTCGGTAAATATAATTGATTTAGGTAGTCCACTAACTAGTTCTTCCTGAAATCCTTTAAATTTTCGTTCTGAAGCGGTTGATATATCCTGAGGAAGTGATTGCAAGGATTTTTTTGTTTGTTTAGTTCTTTTTGCTATTTTTTCTAACACAGGAATAAGACCCTCTTCTTTTCTTTTACCGTCAGGATCATCTCCCAGTATAGCGCGCTCTACTCCCTTCGTTGCTGTTGTTACTGGTTTAAACAATTCTTCAGATCCCGCAGCAAAATCAGTCTGAAGACTCTGTCGTTGTTGCAGTTTATTCCGTACAGAGTCACGAATTGGTACAAATCTCCTGATTGCATCCAATCGTTCACGAGCCAATCGGGTTGTTAATGCTTCATTGACCATTATTTGAAATCAGAAACAATTTTTCAATTGTGAAACAATTTTTCAATCCCGACCTAACACCATCGGATGGTCATGGAAGTATTATTTCATCGTGAGACAGCTTCGTTCATCGATGGCGAAACTATCAAAATTGTATATATAAATAAATAATACTGATAGTTTCGCCATTCTATTTTTGATCAATCCGACATATCGTCCATCGATTTTTGACATCCATTGAGGGTCGGCTAAAAAAAATGATAATGGTCGGGCAATCAAATAATGATAAATGGTCGGTCACAATCAAATAATGATAAATGGTCAATCAAAATTGTTCATTTTCTTGAATTAACGCCCGTAGGTTTCTAACTTTAGAATTAACCTCCTTTTTCAATTCGTATTCGTACCCCAATTCTTTTCGTATTCGTTCTACGATGGTATACAACGGAGCGAACACACTTACGTCACTGGAAAATGCAAGAGAGTCCCGAATAGAATTCTGAATTCTCTTGATGAGCGCATACTTCTTTGGTAGCATATACTTGTTAGTGCTAACTCCGTATTCAAAATCCTGAAAATCAGACATGATTTGATAAGAATTTAACCCATCTGATAGTTCAATATCCCAACTTTTCAATTTTGAAATCTCGGATAAAATGCTATTCATGTTTTCAGAATTCATTATTCTATAATAATGATATATTTCTAAATGAAAAATATGACGCATTAGACGTAACTAAATCGAATTTTCTGTCCAGTCCCTTTTGAAATCGCCGATCGATAAATCCCCTCTGCAACTCTTCGTACTGAGGATCCACAAATATCGAAGTGCCTACCGGCGCTGGTTATCGATTGAAATACTTTTTCTTCGCTAGTTATCGTATTCAAAGATTTCACAGGTCTCTTCCCAACCGTTTTGCATTTTCCAGTCTTCCCTCGTTTGGAATTTTCACTTTGTGTGATAGCCTGCAGATTTGATAAAGAATTATTCTTTGGATTAGAATCGATATGATCAATGACAGAATCATCCTCGATCAATCCATAAAAACACTCAAATGCGAAACGATGATTGAGATAAGTTTTCGTTTCTTTTCCCTCCCTAACAGTAAACATCAAGTACCCTTGATTATTCACAGAACCAACTGGTTTCTTCAGTTTGCGGTTTTTTACAACACCATCACTGGATGCTTCATAATTTGTGATCACAGGGTGTTGTCTGAATTCTTGGTTCATTCGTATACATAATACTATTGTTTGTCTAATTCATTGTTTGGTTCAATAATGAATCTTTCAATGTAGTCTTGAGGGGTTCTTATGATTTTATCCTTGATGTTGTCAGGGTCAAGGACCTTTTCAGGGTCAAAATTTCTGATTGATTGTCCATTTTTTATTCTTTTATCATAATAACGCTTCAACTCCCTGTATCGCTTACCACCGCAATTAAGACACAACTGAGATTTTCCCCTGACCCCAACTCCACATAGAATACAAGGTAACGGACCAAGGCTTCCACGTCGAAAGCTTTGCATATGATACCCACAGAACTCATTTCTGCATGATTTGTTACACGGGGTTACTGATCCAATCATAAGCCACTTACAGTGATTCATTATATAAAAATCTTTCATTTAAATGCTTGTTTTAATTATAGCATGAGGGAATTAAG
Source organism: Unio pictorum (assembly GCA_030141615.1). Classification (NCBI taxonomy): domain Eukaryota; kingdom Metazoa; phylum Mollusca; class Bivalvia; order Unionida; family Unionidae; genus Unio; species Unio pictorum. Next base: position 2,895,223 of record JARLTB010000039.1, on the reverse strand, counting down.
GAGAACGCCTTCGAAAAATGCTGAATTCAATGCTGATAAGGAGTTTAAGAGATTATTAAAAATTAATCCTAAATTTAATATCGATAGACCCAAAAAACGTCCAAGAGACGGAAACATGAAAGAGTTTAAGAGATTATTAAAAATTAGTCCTAAATTTAATATCGATAGACCAAAAAAACGTAACAAACGTCCAAGAGACGGAAATATGAAAGAGTTTAAGAGATTATTGAAAATCAATCCTAGATTTAATCTCGATAAACCCAAAAAACGTCCAATAGACGGAAACATGAAAGAGTTTAAGAGATTATTGAAAATCAATCCTAGATTTAATCTCGATAAACCCAAAAAACGTAACAAGAGATTATTGAAAATCAATCCTAGATTTAATCTCGATAAACCCAAAAAACGTCCAATAGACGGAAACATGAAAGAGTTTAAGAGATTATTGAAAATCAATCCTAAATTTAATCTCGATAAACCAAAAAAACGTAACAAGAAATTACCCTGGAAAGATGCTCAATTCAATCTCGATATAGTTTCTAATACACCAAAGAATACAATTCTTGATAAAGCCATGATTAGTAAAATCAGAGATTGTTTTACTGAATTCAAACGTGATGGAGCATCTTATTGTTGGTCAACATTTCGAATTGATGGTGTTGTTGACGCTACCATGAATGATGAAAAAGCAGCAGTGATAATTTCACGTGTTGGGGAAAAACGGTATTTTTTCCGAATAAAATTCATTATTGAAGTCGATGGCAAATGGATTATTAGGGATAAATTTGAACCAATCCTCAAGAATAAAAAAGCTGTCATTGTGAGTAGAGATTCCAAACCAGGAATTCTAACCGGCATTGACAAACCATACTACGAAAGATCTTATCCCGTAACAGCAATGGTTTATGGGATATATCCGTTAAATGATAAACCCGATATCGCAAAACTAGCTCCTATGAAATATTCGTCAGGGCTTAATTGTGTAGCAGAACGAATAATAGAACACTTCACAAATGCATCCCGAGGAAATAAACTAACTGATCTGCGACGTAGGAAAATAACCGAGTGGGAACTGACAGTGAAACAGCATGGTGCAAAGATTTCTGATATAGCTAAATTAGAAACATCATTAAGATTTCCAATAACAGTTATGACGATAACCGGAGAGGTTTTATACGAACCGAAATATAACAAAAATGGAGCACCAATACAGATTATTGATCATAATAAACACGCGTGGACACCTGCGGTAACAGTATTTCCACGAGAACGAACCGTGAAATATATCCCTAAGGAGTTCGTCGGGGATGTTTTCTATGAAGAGAGATTATTTGATGCTATTCATGCGTTGTGTAAGGATGATCCTGTGTCAGTGTGGTTACTTAGAAGTGATGAAGATCCCGAAATAGGATTCGATCAATTTGTAAAACCAAATGGTGAATTATATCGCGTTGAAGAATTAGATAATAGAATGAGAAAAATCGCTAGTGATTTTTCACCGGAGAGTTTCCATGAAAAACTACTCACGGATAGTTTTACTATTCCATCAGTGGTAGCTCACTTTGCAAGAGAAAAAAACTCATGGCGTCCAACACGAAGTGATTTTCTCGAGGATGTTAAATTGAGTTGCGTCGCATTTGGTCATGGAGGACTGTGGAATACGAAATACTCACTTGATGGTATGATTTCAATTGATATAGCCGCGTGTTATCCCGGAAGTTTTCTCGGATATGGGGAATGTGCTGAGTACTTCAAACGATTTGGACACCCCACGCATGAAATGACTCGTGTTGCGATTAATGGACCATTGCCTGATTTTGATTTAACCGGATTCGCTCGTGTGATATCATTTGAATTAGCTACAGGGTTACATCCGTGTAGTTATGTTTGGCTCGGTAGACAACTATCTGAAAAGGCCTGGATGCCAATAGTGCTATTGAGATATATGATTGATTGTGGTATGCTAATATCGTTGATCATCGGTGAAGCGATTATATGCTATCGAGCTCAGAAAGAAGTTTGGCTACCACAACCCGATCTAGATCGTATAATCAGCGAACAGCGAAAACAATTCCCTGATTTCAATGAAGAACAAATCATGAATCGGTCTAAGAAGTTATTTGAAATTAAAAAAGAACAAGCAAAAGATTTTGGACGAAGAATAATCGGTAAATTCACTCAAGGTGGACGGTACGACAACGCAAAATATTCTTCGCGGTTGATCATAGATATCGCTGAATACGATTTTATTGTAACGGATTTAATGAAACAGGGAAAACTTGTATCCCGTAAGGATGCTTTTCTATCCAATGGTGAGAAATTAGGTACGGTTGTTACCTACTGTGATGGATATAATTCCCAGTACACACATTTAAGATCATCTATGCTAGCCTATGCTTCTATTAATCTATTTTCGATGATAAATAGATTTCCTAATACCGCGGTTAGAGTGGCCACTGATTCGATGTATATACACAATAAGTACAAACCAGCTGTAGCTAAATTCACAGATCCCGAAGAAAATTGGGGGCGTTGGCGATTTAAAAAGGAGATGCTACATGAGTATTGTGAATCCGCAGACGTTGCCATGGATGATAAATATCTTTGTTGTAACCGTATTGAAATTCAATCAGAATTTTCTAATGCACCACCGGTATCTGATCCAGTATGTAGATACAAGACAGTTTATTTAAACGGTTGTGGTGGGTCAGGAAAGACAACTCGTGCAATTGAATTATTTCGTCGGTCAACCATGATTGTGTTAACATCAACTCACAGACTCGCCAGAGAGATGATACAGCGAGAGTAAATGCCTGTACTTACCATAGTTTCTTTCGATGGAAGGGTGACAAACGGACTCCTGAGCGTATGGGTGATAAATTCATTCCTGAAATCATAATTTGGGATGAAATATGCACAGTGTCATTAGATGTATTACAAACATTTCTTGAGTGGTTGTTAAACAAAAACACAAAAGTCGTCATGTGCGGTGATCACGGCCAACCACCACCATTTGTCGGTGCATCTCCACATGAATGGCTAAGGGGTTTTGTAGACTATTATGAAGAAATTACCACTGATTATAGATCAATTGATGAACGATTACGAGAATTCAAAGCGCTAATTAGATTACAACCGGATAGAATCCAATGCGAAATAGCGCGTGAAGTGATTTCAGAAACTCCAATGAATGATTTCTGGGAAACATGGAGACCAAATGATTTGATAATTGCAAGTAGAAAAATAGTCAGGGACACACTTCAGATGAAGTTATTTGAATTGCATAAAGAAAAATTTGCAACGCTTCCAGTACCCCTTTGTTATAGGCCATCGGATACACGAAAACAGAACATTGAAGTTGATATTCCAGGACAGAGTGAAAAACAAATTCTCGTATTAAATGATATTGTGCTGGTTGATATCAATGTCGTTGAAGATGCATTGCGTGCTAATAAATCCCCGTGGACGCTAGGATACGCAGCAACAATACACTCTTCACAGGGATTGACTATATCGGATACAATTGTTTGGATGGTGGATAATCACATCGAATGGTCGAATTTAGTCTATCTCGCAGTATCCAGAGTACGAAGAATAAATCAACTTCGAAGAATTGTTTTCGATGATAATGACACAACAATAAGTGATATTGATGTTAGCATCATTAATAAAAAACTCTCCGGTTACAAACAACAGGACAAAAAAAAACAACGAGAATTTGATATTGATGCTAAATTAATAATTACGCTGAAACAACAACAGAATAATCACTGCGCGAGTTGCAATTGTATAATGCGTTGGCAGTATTCGGATAAGGATCCTCGCCAATTCACCGTAGACAGAAAAAATAACAATCTCGGTCATGTCAGAAACAATGTGATGTTGACTTGTCTTGAGTGCAATAGACGCAACGGTGCTAGTTAAGACCATGCGGTGGCAATTGAGTATCCTCGGGAATTACCTGTAGTTGTTGTCTAGTAAATCCTCGTTGAGGGGCAGTTGAATCCAGTTTATAGATTGCTGGTCTACCAGTTGATCGTGTTATAGTAGATATCTTGTGTGCAGTAACACTCCAAATAGGATCAGTAGCCCTTTTTCTACCCCTTCAAGCTCTCCTGGTTCATATAAATACCTAACAGTGACATTACTATGAAGAATTGGTTCTTTGAAATCTTTTTGTGGTTGTACGGGTATTGACTTCTTTTTAATCGCGTTGATAGGTTTCATGTTGATTGTTCTAGTAATCTCGTTATTCAGTGCAGTAATCACAGATGGTAATCTTTTAACCCATTCACGGGATCTTTTTTCTTGGATGAATTCTTTTGCGTATTGATATCCAAATAACCGCTCAGCAATCGTCCGATTAAATCGTTCGACAATGGCCTGATCGCGGTGTAGCGCAGTATGCCCTCGTCGTATGGTGACATTATGATGTTTCATTGTAGATAACACTGCACCCTGAAATTCCTTGCCAGGATCAACCTGCAATAGATTTGGCCAGTGCAGAGGACCTCGTCTATAAATCCTTTCAAATGCAGAAGCGACTTCAGTGGCTGATTTTGTTTTTAACGGTTCTGCTTCTTTGTATCGACTTGCAATATCAACTACGGTTAAAGCGTATTTGTAACCACGATCATGTGGCAGAAATAATATATCAGCCTGATGTACTTCATTAGGAGCGGTCACATCAAAATGCGAGAATTGAATTTGTTTAGGCGGTGGTAGATAAATTTGCCATAGTGCCTGTTTGGATAACCAATTAGCCGCAGTGGTTTTTTTCACTTTTGCAGCGCTAGCGAGTTTATGGACTGCTGATTTACCCCTCCAGTATCCTCTTGGGGAATAATAAATTGATTCCATATTATTAATTACCGGCACCTAACATCAATTTACTTTTCATAGCCGATTTTATTAAAAATGAAGCCAATTTTTCTTTGAAGGATTTATCAGGAATAGCATTTAACGCATGAATTAATTTCACATCTGCTAGATGCCTGTGTTGCAGATTGCTGCTTTTATAAGCAACATCATGAAGGTGACAGGCCTTATCAATGGCGTTTATTGGTTCTTCACCGGGGTTGGGTTGATTTTGATTATTGAGTCTGATATCAAGTCTGGTTCCCGGTCCACAGTAGCTATATCCTGGAAGGTGCTTTTCTCCGGGGCACTTTGCCCATGGGGTTCCAGGGAGCTTTGCCAATTTGGCTGCGATATCACCTCCTCGTTTTTTTTTAAATCAGATCTCATAGACACAAATCTAAATTTCTTTGTACCACATTGCACGCATTTACCAGAAAGCGCTGATCGGTTATTTTTAGTTGTAATTGTCGTCAAGTCATCTGTGCCAGTACGCGTTTTACACTTCACACAATATAGATCCATAATTTATGTATAGAGATATGGATATAATTGATTTTTCAGCGACTAAAAGAAGAGAACCGGTTAAGCATCATGCAGCGCTACCAAACTCTATCCGGATGATTATAATCGGGCCATCTGGATCCGGTAAAACGCAATTGTTACTCAATTTAATAATGAGATGGATGAAGTGGGATAAGTTGTATTTAATTGCCCCTAGCGTAGATGATCAACGATGTTATGAAGTGCTAAAAGATTTTAATGAAAACGCTTCAGAAATTAAGGGTGAGAACGCCATTGAATTTATAACCGATATCGATGAAGCACCGAGTATTGATGATATTGATGGAGATATTAACAATTTAGTCGTATACGACGATATAATGTTGGATAAACAAAAAAATCCTGCTAGGATCTTTTCCCGGGGGCGTCACAAAAACACTGACGTGATATATGTCACTCAACGCTACACTCAGGTTCCAAAAGTCATCAGAGATAACTGCAATATTCTTTCTGTATTCAACGGCGTTGATACTCATACTCTTAGAAATATTTGGCAGACATGGTGCTCTGATATGGACTTCAATCAATTTCGAGATTTCTTTAGTCATGCTCAGTCAAAACCACACGGATTCGCAACAATAAATTTGCATGATCCTCGGACACGATATCGTATCGGACTGGATCAAATATTCGGTTAAAATCATTTATTATTTTTTGTTAACCCATAGCAGCAGAGAGGGTGGATGACAACAAGTTGCGACCAAAATTAATTAAAAAAATCGTAAAAGTCTCCGTTTTCATTTTTTTAGTTAAAATGAGATTTCGTAGGGAAGGCTCGTTAAGATTTCAATCAATTTTTTGTCTGAAAACGTTGTAGGGTTTGCCCCTGAGATATTTTTTTTTGGTTAAAATGAGATTATAGGACGGCTCGTTTTAGGATTTCAATCAAAATTTGTCTAAAAACGTTGTAGGATTCACCCTCTCTGCTGCTGAGCTGTTATTTTTGTTATTATTTATATATATTAGTCATTATTTATCATGATCCCTTATTGATTTCCTTTAAATTTATGCTTATTAGATCTTATTTGTACTTTGTTTTTATCGCTTGATGAGAGTATACCTATTTATATTTTAATTTGTTCTTTGTAATAGGTAAGGTTTGAGGTTCGGTTACTTTGCGTTAGCAGTGGGTCCCTGCCGCAATAGCGGGGGCCGTTAAGCGACACGTCAGGGATTGTCCACTACCACACCCAGTCACCTCCCCACGGTCCGGTCCGTGAAATGCGGCGACTAGGGAATAACAAAGGACCTTTGCCGAAAATACACGGGGCCGTTAAGCGACACGTCAAAGGTATCCCTTGTCACACCCAGTTTCCGCACCCCGGTCCTTACCGTTACTGATTTATCCCTCCTCAAAGAACATTGTTTTTGTTTATCATAGGTATTTCTCATTGTCTGTTTCAGTCAGCATTGTTGTTATATTTTTTCCAATTTCTCTATGTTTTTAAGGAATTCTATCATATTTTTGTATGTGCCTACTAAGTTGGTATTATTACTTTGTATAATTTCAGGGTATGTATAGGGGGCCTTTATAATTTGTTGTTGTGTTCTAAATTTGTCCCTTTCATTTTTAGTTTTAGAGCAATGGTTGAAAACATGGTTGAGGTCTTCAGGGATGTTACAATGGTAGCAATTAATGTTATGAGGAAAGGGTCCTATGTATTTTCCTTGGCTATTTGCTAGTCTGGTTTTTCCTAAAATGATCCTATTTATAGCCGTTTGTTATTTTGGTGGGCCCTTGGGCGGTTTCCTGTTTCTATTTACTTCCCTAGTAGTGGTGTATAACACTCTCCCTTTAGTACTTGTATCCCAATCATTTTGCCATAACTTATTTATTTGTGTGTTAATTATGCTGTATAGTTCGTAGGTACTATGCTGTAGTGGCTCAAACTCGGGTTCATTTAGTTTTTCTTTGGCTAGTTTATCCGCCATTTCATTACCTCTAATTTCTATGTGGGATGGTATCCACATGAATTCCACTATCCTATTTTCGTTATGTAGCTGTTTTAGTTTGATATTTATTTGATCTAGGAATTCTTCCCTACTTTTGGTGGTGTTTGATTGGATTGAAGATAGGACGCTGAGCGAGTCACTAATGATTACTGTCTTGTTTGGTTTGACTTCTTCAATCCAGTTTAACGATTTAAGGATGGCCCAGAATTCAGCTGTATAAATAGAGCAGTGGTCTGGGAGACGTCTGCCTATTTGGATGTTATGCTCTGGTATTACCATTGCTGCAGCTGTTTTGTATGGATTTGTAATTTTGGAACCATCCGTGTAGATTTTTGTATATTGTTGGTATTGTGAGTTGATGATTTCTAAGGCTTCTATTTTAAGTTTGTGCTCTTGATTTTGTTTATTGCCTTTTGTAGCTAGGGAGGTGTTTACTTTAGTTTGTACGTTGGTCCAAGGTTCGTGTTCGTACACTACTCTAGGTTCCAATGGGAAATGTTCTACTGGTAATAACTTTTTGAGTTGGTGGACTTGTTTTCCCATAGGTAATTTCATTTTAAGGCTTTTTCTAAATGGTTTGTCTGTTTTATTTATGGCCAGGAGGGTGGGGTGCGTTTTAGAGTGGGTAGAGAGCCGTGCTGCATATTTTAACATGAGTTCTTGCCTTCTTAGTGATAGTGGCAATTCCCCTGTTAATATTTGTAGTTCGTCTGTCGAGGTTGATTTTAGAGCCCCGGTGCTGCATAATAAGGCTGTTCGTTGGATTTTATCTAATTTTTTAAAATTTGTTTTTGAGGCTGTTGAGTATATTTGACAGCCATAGTCTAATTTAGATCTTATTAGGGCCCTGTATAATTTGAGTGATGTTTCCTGATCGGCCCCCCATTGTGTGCCTTTCATGCTTTGAATTAGGTTTAAGTCATGGTGGCACCTTTTAACTAAATCTTCTATGTGGTACGCCCATGTTAGATGCTGGTCATAATACATACCCAGAAATACACACGTGACGACACCCCAGTTATGTGCGTACACTCTCTTCGGGGGTATTTGGTTGCTAGAAGAGTGGGAATCTGCGCACTTTCTCGTATTTGCATGAAAAGGAATGGAAATGAGGGAGAAGGATAGACAGGAGACTCCAAACGAGAACGTCTCTGAAATGCCTAGGACGTAGTGGAAATCAAATTTTATCAAATGACAGCTATTCCTTGATATTAATTTCGTGTGAGCCACGCTATATATTTGCAAAGTCAAAATAATGATTAAAGGATAAAAGGTCTAGGTGACCAATTAAATCTCAGTCAGCCTTTCATCATGTCTTGTGACACAATACAACACAACACAACACAACACAAATATTTGGCAGAGAAAGACGATTTGATTTTTATGAACATGTTCAATATACTACATCCACATATATTGCTTTTGAAGTACTTGACAAACAAACTCTATGAAGGAATGACCATGTGACTTGTGAAGATGCAATGCAAGATTCAGATATATGATTCCCATAGCATTTCGCGTCTTGTGGTCTGTGTGAGCTTACTTTACGTATTTTCCGACCAAGAATGCTTTCTATTAATCTTTGTCTCGCTTTTTATGACAGGCAAGTAAAATATTCCCATAACCCTTCTTCTTTTATATCTTAAAATTATAAACAGGAGGATAAGATCCACATAATTGTCTAGTCACATGAAACAACTCAGGGATGTTGTGAAGGGACGACCTATCAAGAATACATTAGCTGAGACCAGAGAACCATTCATTAGACTTATGGATATATATATACATTCCTTCTCGATATATATATATATATATATATATATATATATATATATTGCTTTGCTGAATCTATAGGTCTTTGCAAGAATTTTGTCTAATACATTTGTATAATAATGTGCTTTTGAATTATAGCAATGATGAGTTATGCATAGTGTTACGTATATTTGATTTAAGTCATTTATTTTTTTTAAATTGTTTGTTTGTCAGATTCAAATTTGACATTTTAAGTTTAAGATTCATTCAGTGGGATATATTGTTTTTAGAAAGTGGGATGATCTGTACTTTACAAATGAACACGAGATGTTGACCTCATTTCTGACCTAGCTTCAGAGTTGTAAACAAGCTTTCAAAATGATTGGTTGATTTAAAGGACATTATAGAGCTTTGTAATAAACATCTTTCTATTTTTAATTGGGTCATACGGTGCGTACGAGATTTTTTGAACGTAAATCTGTTCTAAAGATTCTAGAAGATCATGTGACCGCTTCCTTGTTTACGTAAAAACAGGTATATAAATTATGTTTTGGAGCGAACTATTTAGTAGAAGTTGGGCTGTTAGAATATTAAGTTCTATCGTTTTGAGTTATTTTAAATTACTTTGTATTGGAAATTATTTCAATTCGTTTGCAGTTAGTTTTACTCTCAATAACTAAAAATAGAATGATGTTCATAACAAAGCTCCATAATGTCCTTGGAATAAATAAATCATTTTAAAACCTTGTTTACAACTCTGAAGTCAGGTCAGAAATAAGGTCAACATCTGGTGTTTATTTGAAAAGTACAGGTCATTCCACTTTTGAAAAAAATATCTCCCAATGAATGAATCTTAAACTTAAAATGTCAAATTTTAATCTGACAAACAAACAATTAAAATAAAAATAAATGACTTAAATAAAATATACGTAACACCTTCCCCCATAAAATAAATAGAAAGGTTTATATGATAAAACTTTCTTTTTACCACAAACCAATTTACAGCTGAGGTTAAAAGAACTCGTATAAATTACACAGTGTATATGATATAATATATTGTTATACACGGGAAAGAGCGTCTGCTATTAAATTATCTTTTCCCTTGATGTGCCGGATGTCAAGATTATATTCCTGCAATAACAAACTCCACCTTAGTAATCTTTGATTTTTATTTTTTATCTTGCCGATGAAATTAGAGGGTTGTGTTCACTAAAAACTATAATCGAAGAAGGAGCAGAACTAAGATAAACTTCAAAATGTTGTAAAGCCAAAATCAATGCCAAACATTCCTTCTCGATAGTTGAATAATTTCTCTGGTGCTTATTTAATTTCTTTGAAAAATAGCACACTGGATGTTCAATACCATTTTTGTTTTCTTGAATTAAAACTGCTCCAACAACATCATTTGCATCGACAGATAATTTGAAAGACTAACTGAAATTTGGAGCTGCAAGAACTGGCGCTGTTTCAAGTATAGATTTTAACTTGTCAATAGCCTCCTGACATTTTTCAGTCCAAAAGAACTTGTTCTTCTTCTTCAATAAATTTGTCAGGGGTTCTGCAATTATAGAAAAATTGGAACAAAATATTTCCGATAGTATCCGGCCATACCGAAAAATCACATCAGTTGCGTTCTATTTTCAGGCACAGGGCATTTAGAAATAGCTTCAACCTTAGCATCTATTGGTTTAACTTGTCCAAATCCCACAATATATCCTAGCACTAGCACGGCAGAACTCACTTTTAGATAAATTAACTGTCAAACATGCATCAGTGAGTCTGTCAAAGAATTTTCGAATTGTTGCTAGATGTTCTATCCAGGCGTCGTTGTAGATGATGACCTGATCTGTATAGGCATCACATGTTTCTAGACCAGAGGTGATCATATTCATGAAACATTGAAATGTACTTGGTGACCTTTTCATCCCGAATGGCATTACTTTATATTGGTAAAGTCCATCTGGAGTCACAAATGCCGAGATTTCCTTTGCTCTTTCCGTTAGTGGAATCTGCCAAAATCCTTTCAGAAGGTCAACTTTGGTGACATACTTGGCATTACCGATTTTATCAATACAATCGTCACTTCTTGGTAATGGGAATGAATCTGTTTTTGTCACACTGTTCACCTTCCTATAATAAGTGCACATACGGAAAGTTTATCTGGTTTTGGACCAAGTATGCATCATGAACTCCAATCACTTTTACTGGGCTCGATAAAATCATTCTTCAGTAAATATTGAATTTCTTTTTTTAAGTATTCCTGTTTGAGTGGATTAATCCTGTATGGATGTTGTTTGACAGGATGCGAATATACAATTTCAGCGTGATGAAAAATTTTGTTTGTCCTTGTTGGAACATCTGGAAAAAAGTGCTCATATTCAAATAATAACTGTTTCAGTTCATTTCTTTCTTGCACTTGCAAATGTGAATGTTTCTGGTCTAGATCTTTAATATTTTCTGAATTACAAAGATTCGTCATTTCAATATCAGTAGAATCTGATGATATTCCAGGTACAACTAAATTAATTACATGTTTAACATGGCTTTCTCTTCAATATGCTCTTTTAGCATGTTTATACGGCAGCGTTGCTTTTGTCTGCGCCTCCCAGGAGTATTTATGATGTAGTTTAAGTCATTAATTTTCCTGTCAACTGTGTAAGGACCATACTATTTGGCCTGAAGAGGATTTTGTGGCATGGGTAAGAGAGCCAGGACTCTATCACCAGGCTGAAAACTCCTTTACTTCGATGTCTGATCATATCTTGATTTCATTTTAGATTGAGCAGAGTGCAGATTTGCTCTTGCGACCTCACAAGCCATTGACACTTGTATCTAAAATCGGAAACATAATCAATCAGAGAGAAGTTTCTTTTTCAATAACTTCAATGGTCCACGCACAGTGTGTCCGAAAACCAGTTCAAAAGGACTGAAGCCTAAAGATTCTTGAACTAATTCTCGAACAGCAAACAATAGTAAATGAATGCCTTCATCCCAATCTTTATCCATATCAAAACAATATGATCGAAACATATTTTTCAAAGTCTGATGGAATATTTCTAATGCCCCTTGGCTCTCAGGGTGATAGGCAGAAGATTTGAATTGCTGAATGCCTAATTCATTCATAACTTGCTGGAAAATTCCAGACATGAAGTTTGAATCTTGATCAGACTGAACAGATTTGGGAAGGCAATACTGAGTAAAAAAAACTTTATCAAAGATTTTACTATTGTTTTAGATTTTATATTCCTCAACGGAATTGCCTCTGGAAACCTTGTTGACGCACACATAAAGGTCAACAGGTATTGGTTACCTGACTTGGTCATGATTAAGGGACCTACACAATCTACCATAATTCTACTAAATGGTTCGTCAAAGGCAGGAATAGGTTGTAGATTAGCCTTAGGTATCTTCTGATTGGGTTTTCCTACCATTTGACAATTATGACAGGATCTACAGTATTTGGTAACATTACTTTTGATCCTGGCCAATAGAAGTGAGTCAAGATCTTGTGATACGTTTTATTAATCCCTAAATGACCAGCAAAAGGAGTTTCATGGGCCAGATTAAGTATTTCCTGTCTGTAAGGTTTTGGAACTACTATTTGATGGTTCACCGACCACTCATCACCAGCAGGTACCTAGGGTGGTCTCCAGTTTCTCATAAGAAATGCATTTTTAATGAAATAACAGACATGAAATTCAATGGCTTCAGTCCTACGTATGGCCCTTTGAAACAAATAGGAGATCTCAGGATCTTTTTCCTGTTCGACGACAAGTGACTGTCGTTTATCACCCTGATTAGAATAAAGAGAATGAGTTGTTAAAAGAGGATTACTATGATCAATACCTTCTGATTGATCCAAACAAGGAGTAAAAGTGACCTCATCAAAAGCCTGACCTATACACGTGTCAGCTAAAGGAATATTGGCTTCATCAACATCATTCTCAAGAGCTTTTTCTTTGCCATAGCTCTGGTAACTGCACAAGCTTGAAATATATCACGGAACTATTTTTCAATTCGATCAACTTTCTGATCCAAATCAGGCTTGTCAGTTACGAGTGGATTAACCACAACCTTGTCTCGAGCTAACTCGTTGCCTAGCAATAAATGAATGCCCTCAACGGGTAAAACCGAGACTATTCCGATTTGCACAGGCCCTGATACTAAGACTGATGATAAATTAACACAATGGAGAGGAACATTAACAAAGCCGCACTCTACTCCCTGAATAAGAACACTTTCATTAGAAGAAGACTTCTCAGAAAAAGGCAAAGTACCTGACAATAAAAGACTCTGAGAAGCTCCTGTGTCCCTTAAAAATTTAATAGGGGTGGGATTGGCTGAATCACCCAAGAGTGATATTGAACCCTTCGATATGAATGGTTCATAATTCTCCATAATAAAATCAGACTGAGATTTATTAGACCCAACAAATGTATTGCTTTCAATACATGACCGTGACCTCGACCTCTTAGAAATAAGAGCATCTGCAACAAGTCTGTCTTGATTCTGATGCCTATCTTTCAATTTGTAGTTATCAGAAATAACGTGTCTTTTTTTGCAATAGGTACAAGGATCTAGAATCAAGCTTCTCTGAAGTTTGATTATTGAAAGTTGTGCTAGTTTGAGTTTTGAAAGGGTTGGTATTAAGCTGAAATACTTTTCTGCCAAAAGACTGTTGAGTAGATTCATTCATTTATTTTTTATTTTAATTGTTTGTTTGTCAGATTCAAATTTGACATTTTAAGTTTAAGATTCATTCAGTGGGAGATATTTTGTTAGAAAGTGGGATGATCTGTACTTTACAAATAAACACCAGATGTTGATGTCATTTCTGACAATCTATTAAAATGATTGGTTGATTCCAAGGACATTATGGAGCTTTGTTATAAACATCTTTCTATTTTTAGTTGGGTCATACGGTGTGCACGAGATTTTTGGAACGTAAATTTGTTCTAAAGATTCTAGAAAATCAGGTGGCCCCTTCCTTGTTTACGTAAAAACAGGTATATAAATTATGTTTTGGAGCGAACTATTTAGTAGAAGTTGGGCTGTTAGAATTATAAGTTGTATTGTTTTGAGTTATTTGAAATTACCTTGTATTGGAAATTATTTCACTTCGTTTGGATCAAGAGGATTTATTTTGTTATTTATCTGGAAAATAATTGTGCTCATTGAATTTCATAAGAACAGAACTGACTTCATCACGTGACATCGTCTTCCATATTGGATGCTTCACTTATTTTCGAACTGGGAATTATTTGGACATTTTATTACCAGGACTTTTGCAATTTATCTAGTGGATTATATTTTGAATTATTTTTGGATTAATTTTGGAATTGATTCTTAAAACCGTAAGTTTATTTTTTTTTCTGGAAATATTTGTGCTCAATAAATTGTTTATTAAGTTTTTACAAGCTTGTTATTTTCACTCTTTCTATCTTACTGTTTATTCGAGCCTAAGCACGTAACAATAGAAAGACGTACATTAATTCTTAGATAGGTTTGACGATTTGTTTAATTTTTTGTAGTGTTTGCATAAACACTAGGTTCAATTACGCATAGGAAATGTTACATAAATCTTTAGATAAGTTTGACGGATTGTTTGAATTTGTCGTCTTCTTTGCATAAGAATTAGGTTCTAAGAATTTAATGCATTACATTAGTTAATATGATTACGAGAATCAGTGTGAATTCACCGAATTTGGATTTGACGTATGATTAAGAGAAAGTGTATATTGACTGAAAGGCTGTAATGTATTCCATTTATTTGCTGTGTAAATTGAAGGCTGGCAGAACCCCAAGCCTGGTGCGTTAATGTGTAAGATCAAGTCATCACGAATTAGTCATTCGACCAATTAAGGTCATTTTAAGACATGAGTAGCCGATTAATAGCCTTATCATCTGTTTACTACTGATAGAAATATCTGATACCGATCCGGGTTAATGCAAGTTCCCCAAGTATCAAATGTAACGGTAAATTCACGTTGTCTATTTTATGTTCATTTAAAAGGGAGAAAATAGCTTT
The DNA here is from genome assembly GCA_030141615.1 of Unio pictorum. Classification (NCBI taxonomy): domain Eukaryota; kingdom Metazoa; phylum Mollusca; class Bivalvia; order Unionida; family Unionidae; genus Unio; species Unio pictorum. The sequence goes on along the minus strand of JARLTB010000039.1, from coordinate 2,880,069 downwards.
GGGACGTATGATGCGACGTTACCCTGAGACGAATGCTGAGACAAAAATAGAAGGAAGTGCAATGAGACGTATAATCCTGTGACGCAGTTCTGCCTCGTACTAAATTCTAAACGTATTCTGAGAGTATCCGGAGACTGATGATAGAAAGTATTATCCTGGGATACAAGTTCTGAACAGCTACAGAGGAAGCCTAACAGACTGTGGTTATGAAATCGTTTATGGTGTTGACTTCGATTGTTTTACTGGATCCTATGATGAACTAAAGCTTTCAGTAACGGATCAGCAAATTTTTAAAAAATTTTTTTTGAGTTTTCTTGTAATTCGATGAAAGTATTTTTTTTCTAAAAGCAGAGTATATTCCTAATGTAAGGAATTTTTAAAAGTTGTTTTATATAATTGATGAAGCTGTTTGTTCATATGTACGGGGGGGGGGTGGGGTGCTCGTATTTGTTTGTTCAATATATCTGCTCAGATCTCGAGTACCAAAAGGGCTGGGGTGTATATATATATCTATATATATATATATATATATATATATATATATATATATATATATATATATATATATATATATATATATATATTATTATTATTATTTTATACACCCCCAACCAACAACACTCTACTTCGTGACAGCGGAAATAACCTTTTTCAAAAGTCCGTTTGGTAGTGCCAATGCGAATCCAGTCAGCGGTCTTTAGCACCATTTATTTGCTTTTTTGAGGTGACAATTATGACAGTCAGTCAAACACAAACACTTTGTTACCAAAGGGTCACCTCTTCAGGTGCACTTCAAGTACTTCGACGGTACAGCCGAGTGTAAGCTTTGAAGATATGTGCATGATAACACTTCGATGTACTTTAAACTGTGTTTATGTATTAAATATTTCCACAAATGTCCTTTCAAAGTTCTTTGGAATCTTCCTCAACACTGGCCCTTTCTCAGTTTTTTTTTTAGATAAACGTTCAGAAATTCAGTCGTAGTCGTTCAGTAGTCGTATCTATCTGTGTGTGTGTGTGTGTGTGTGTGTGTGTGTGTGTGTGTGTGTGTGTGAAAAGATTCCTTTGATATTTCAGTACCAATCCATTCGCTGGAAATATGAATTAATACAGCATATACGGACCAATCTAATATTGGGGTTGTGCCTTCTGCGAACGCTTCATATACTCGGAGCGATAGCACCATGATTACGACAACTACTATTGTTGTGGCTAGAGCAGACGGTCACTTCACGGTAGCTTTGGTTGATTTCCGTGCTACTTTCATCTCCTTCTCCAGCATTACTATTGTTTATTGATTTAGAAAGAACAGAAGGAGGAATTGGGAAATATTTTGTAATTACAGAAAGAAGCATACTTCTTATTTATTCATTAACTACAATAACAGCAAGAAGAGGGGAAAAAGTGAGAAGAAAAAGGCATTTTGATCAGTTAGATTATCTGTGAGAAATATTTCAGACTTTATTAGCTCAACCACAAGAAAATGAAACCTTCTAAGAACTATTTTGGGCAAATTTCACTGACTAACAGTAATGAAATACAATTCATTTTATACAGAAAGCTGATTCATATAGACTACTCTCTTTTTTTGGTTGTCTTTTGATACAAAAAATTAGTGATGCATTGAATTTAAAGGTGATAATCTGTGCATATATTTTGAAATAAAACCCTACAGATCTTGTCTCTTTCAAACGTGAGGGCTAGATTGTCAATATTTAATTAGATACTTTTAACACCAAAATAATAAACAGTATTGTTCTATATTTTTGGATAATTTTTCTACTTGAACAAATATCAAGAATTTAACATGTAGGCAATTTTGTTTAAGGTTTTTGCACACATAATTCAGCTATTTGTTGCAATTAGCAAACTGAACATCATTATCCATTTATCTTGACACGACTCATGAGTCCTTCTGACATTGTCTGGATTTTCAAAGTTTCACTACAAGATTTCAGCAGTAAAACTATCTCTCTGTCTGTCTCTCTCTCTCTGTCTCTCTGTCTCTGTCTCTCTCCCTCTCTCTCTTGTTTTCACTTTGCAGAACAGCTTCGACTTTGAATTCCTTGTCAAAAATTGTGAACTTCAACCAGATCTAATTTATATGCTGTAGATCCAGTGGAAAGTCATAATCTGTCTATCGCTACTTGCAGTACAGCCCCTATCGTCCTCAGCGGCAGCAGTAAAAGCGGACATTTTCATCGAATGTGACCGCATTTCGTAAAAGAACAAACGTGTATTGACCTTTGTAATTATTTAAAATGTAAAGCAATACATTATTTCCGAAGCGCTATAAATTGATTTTTTAATATCTCTAGGAAACCTAGTTCCAGACGCAAATTGTATGTGTGATATACGGAATCACAGACTGAAGACTTGTATCTAACACCAGATCGGCAGAGACAAACTTAGCGACCTAACCATGTTTTGTATCTTATATGTTTTCAGCATGTTTTTATGTTTTCCAATTTCATTGTTTTTGTCATTTGTTGTTCTGTACTTTAGACATATCATTATTGATGGTGTAAAGCGCTTAGAGCTTAGAGCTATGCAAAGTCCTCATTATTATTATTATTATTATTATTATTATTATCGACCACGTAAAATTAAGTGGCTATGTAATAAATAATTTAACATATTAAATATTCTTTAGGTAAACACTTTTGTTTTCTTTGATTATTTGAAAAATATCTCTGTTTTTATCACATTTAAAAAACCATATTATATCAAAAATTTGTTAAATTAACAAAATAATAGAAGCATATATCAATAGAAGATATTCGATATATACATCTATCTCAAAAGCCATGTACTGGCTTTACCGCTGGGTGTTTATTTACTTGCTTTACGAGTCTCCTGTCTTAAAACATTAGAATATCGGCATAACGTAACAATGGGGCTGAATGACATATTTTTTTTAGATTTATTTCATTTTTTGTAATTTATCATATTTATATCTCAAACATGATTTATTCATGACATATTTGATCAACAAGCACTTCCCAATCCCAGAGGACACAGGGACTATTTGGCGGATGTGTACAAGCCTGATGCTTACCTACCGTGTTAATGGACACGGTACAATGACAGGAAATCCATCAAACAATGGAATGCTGAGACAAAAGAACCTATACAAACTATGGTAATGTAGACATTTTGAGTTTCTTTGAAATATACTTTGTTTTGTGTATACTGACTAGTTATGCATGTTAAAAATTATACTGTAAACTTTCGCAAAGAATAATTTTTATATTCATATACTTTTCTTGTTTATGCATTCTTTGTTGAGTACTCCATTAATTTGTTTTTACATGTGCCGAATTACAGACTGTGGGGTCATTGGCATAAGCGTCATCTAATGCTGGATGATTCGTATCATGGCTGATTCAGACCGTTTGACAGTAGCATAGATGTGTTATTCCTTAAATGCAGAGTTCAACTGATCAACGTAGTTGGGAAATAATGCGAAATATATTAGTGTAAACAAAACAATAATATTTCACATGTTCCGAATCAACCTGGCAATTTGTTTCTAGATCATCCCGTAATTTGGACCGAATACACCTGGTTTGAATTAGTCCGTTACCAGCGTCGAAATCTGCATATGTAAATATCTCCTTATAAACAAGAAATGCTTTTGTATTTGTCATTTATCGCTCTCAGTGTTTGGTATTGGTGAACTATTCTTCTCTTCCAATACATTTGTTATAAACGTGAAGCTTACATCAAGGAACTCAACTCGTTTTAATTGCTTATCGAAGAAGGTTGCAAGAAAAACATAGCAACATTTTAGGTTAAACGCGTATTATATATTGTCATTATTTATTGCATGATATATCTCTTTCAGTTTATTCCTAAAGACAAAGCACATTCGATGACATTAAGAACGTTTTGGAATTGACTTGGCAGAAAGAATGTATTGGACATGGGAAGGATGGTATATGATTGCAGAATTCGAACTACACAACAATAGATGTAACAAACGTTGAACGCGTTGAAAATATTGACGTATTTGATACATATTCCCACTATAGACAGACAATCTTCAAACCCGCTCCAAGGCAAGGGACCGTAACTCATTTTAATCATAAAAGGTGTCTGAAGAAGGGTCGGCTAATGACCATATGACCACTGCTCATATTTTAGGTATGAGCGTGTTGGCACAGACATTTATCCTGAGATCAGTGAATACTATCTCTTCTATGGGACAAAACTAGATGTAGTATAATCCATAGCAAGCATGGGATTAGATGACCGTTTAGCACAACATACGATGTTTGGAAAAGGTGATAAGTTTGCAGAGAGCTCAACCAAAGCTGACCGGTATGCAGGTAAAACCCAATATTTGTGAAAGGAAACGGTTTCCAACGTACATACATATATCCAGTCTCGCCATCCTATTTAATCGTCATTTGGCTCACGTTGTGTCTTTGTGCATTAACTTTAAATCTCAGCTGACCGAAACAATTACTGAGTTGTTTACAAAGACCAGAGCTGCCACGACTAAAATACCAGCAGTGATATTTATCATTTAGCTGCTACGTTGGTGCTTTTCTTGTGCTACATTACTTGTACAACAAAAATTCTTCTATCAGAATTAGAAATGAAAACCTACAGATTTATATATTTCCAAATGGCAGCATTTGATTCCGTGCACGTTTTTGTCCATAATGTGGCCTGATATTTATGGCTTGTAAATGCAGACTCATTAATCCTACCTGGCAATTATCCTGATATTTATGGCTAGTAAATGTTGACTTAGTAATCCTATGAAGCAATTACCATGATATTAATGGTTTGTTGTTGTAGGGTGTCAGAGTCTCGCGGGTCTTAAGCGTTATTCGTATAATATTGTACAAGCGCACTTGTCAAAAGGTATTGCACAACATATAAAACAGCACTCTAACCCACTCCCCTCTGATACTCGCTATCTAGGAGATGACCGCCCACGGTATAATTGCCCGGTTCGAGTATAGAATGTATGGTGGTAAACTGAGCTAATATACTGAACAAATAACTACGAGCACCCGTACAGATAAATAACCAATTTAATCAAAGACATACACAGTGAAATTTCCTTTCATTCGGAATACATGTGGTTTTAGAATTAAACTTTCACCGAATTACAAATAGATTGAAAATAGAATAAAACAAATTTAGCCGTTCTATTACTGATAGTCAACTTCATCAGAGAATCGAGAGCTCAATCAAATTCACCCGCGTTGTTCGATTTTCATAACCTGTTATCGCCGAACTGCGTTCTCTGCTCACTCAAATGTTGACCCAGAGGTTCCAGTCTCTCGAGATACTTTTCCGTCGTGGATGTTCCGCTCGAACTCAGACTTGTTCTCTGTATCGATGTTAACACCTCGCAACTTCTACTTCACAATTCCCTTTTCCCGTCTTGTACGTCTTCTAATTCCGTACTGCACGTCTCTCCAAATAAAAAAGCTAATTTCCTCCTTCCTTCCAAAAGAAAAGTAAAACGTTTCTTGTTACACGGTAATAGCTGAGACTGTCAGTTATCCTGGTTCGAACAATCAGATATTACTATCAGTGATAAAGATTTTACGGCTAGTAATTAACTACACGTCTTCAGATCAATACAGCTAAACCACCTGCTAATTCGGTTTGCCTTGACCTAATACATTATACACTGTCGCTAAATTATCTACGACATCAAAATTCGGTGAATTCACGTGTATCCTTAAAAATCATTAATTCAAGTAAGACATTAATTCTTAGAACACAATCAATATTCAAACGAAAGGATAAATTCAAGAATTACCGTAACACGTTTCTATCATAACTCTACATAGTGTTTTTACGACATCATTTAACACTACGTCATCCTTAACTACGATTTAAGGTAAGATTTCTAATTCATAATTCAAAAGCACATTACTAAATTAATGTAACAAATGAAACTATTCATACAAATGTATCAACAAATCATACAGATCTGTAACGAAGAAACATTATAGTAATTACATCACGATAAGCGTGGATTTTGAAACAAATACCTCGTTTTTAGTGCGCCACTCGGCGGTGTTTATGGTCTATTTTGTTTTACGGAGGTACTTCTCTAAAATTCTCTCCGGAGTCTTTATTTCGAAAATAATACTACACTGTCTTCTCTTGCTGAGGAATTTACAACACTGAAGTAAATTTCAGCTCCTAGATATTATAGTCTAAAGATTTCTCGTGTAAAACACCCCCTTTATTCAACAGTGACCAATCAGAACAAATATATTTTCTCTCGCTTTCCTTTAAAAGTCGCTTACATCAGTGTGTCAAGATGACACGCTTTGGTTTTAAGTAACAATTCTCTGTTTTAAATCAAAACATGACACTTTCGTGATAAAATGAACCTTTCCCCAGGTCACAGCGGTCAGTTTGGCTCCTGTATAAACAACATGTTAATTAGTAAAGCAGTCGACGAGCCTTTCCATACACCCTCTCCTGCACGATGTGTCGTATATTTAACAAATGGCTAGCTGGGCTAGAACTAATAGTTATTTAATAGATTCGTCCGAAAATTTGGCACTTCACATAGGGCTTAACGCCATTTTTCAGTACACGATAGGCTATACATGGCTGCCAGTATTAATGGTGGAGGAAGAACCCGGGAAAACCCACAGAAAGAACCACCAACCCACGAGAAGCTACTGGCAAGCTTTCTCACATATCCATAGTAGCCGAATGTTCGACTCGAACACACGTAGACAGAGGTGAGATGGCAGTGATCCGTAACGTAGAGCGCTTTAGACCACTCGGCCAGTCGGGGCCCTTTATGGCTTGTAGACTCAATAATCCTACCTAGCAAGTATCCTGATATATTTGGCTTGTAAATGTAGACTCATTAATTCTACCTGGCAATTATCCTGATATATATGGCTTGTAAATGTAGACTCAGTCATACAGCCATGTTAAGTGTTATGAATGTAGACTCAATTATCTAGATACCAATTATCCCGATATATATTCCTTGTTCTACAAGTTTTAATGATGGAGGTATTATGCTGTACCATTTTCTAAAATATTTCAGATGACAAGCAAAATAGATCAGATGGAGTGAAGACAATGTTCCTGGTATGTACATGTTTTCATTGAAGCCACAAGGAAAGTTTACAACCGACCCTCATGTAGAAAATGCAGCCAGGTAAAATGCACAGATCATGCTAATATTTTTTATGATTGTGTGCTGGGAGTGAGAAGTTTGAAATTCAGGGAGTGTGTATTCTATGAAGGAGCTCACGGTTACCCAGAATATCCCATCACATATAGGAGAGCATGAGAACATAATAATATGATTCTGTTCTTTACTATTGTCTCCTTCTTGTGAAACTCTTTTCAAGATATTTTGTCCCTTTGTCATGCCCAATAATTTGTTAATATCTTTGTTTCATTATTTTCAATTATAAAGTTACAGTTTCCTTTTGAATGTATCATTTGTAAAATTGTTATATGTATTCTCACGATTTTATCCATTTTCCAGAGATCATACAGCATGATTTGCAGTTACTCCGGGTCGCTAAAAAGATTTAAACATGTGATGAACATTTACAAGCTCTGATTTATTTTTAGGATTTCTCTGTATTCGATTCTTTACAAGCAATCAGAGTGTGAATGATATCAAGGAAAGCAGATGAAACATTACATTTTTGATGTGTTTGAATTTATATTTATCTTTTAAAGGGTAACGTTTTTGTGTCAGTATTTACAGTGTCTATAGAGCATCATGCACTATAATATTTACTGGAGTTTTATTCAAACATTTTGTGATAAACATTATTGTACACAATATACGATCAATATGTATTGATCTGTATTAAGCATTCAGCGCTTCTCACAAACTCTTAAACGTTGACAGTGACGGCCATACTGAGACACCCTAATGGTGGATTTCTTAGAATCATATATATATATATATATCTTGTTTGAAAATACGTAAATATTAATTCTAAAATAATACAATTTATAAAATAGGTTTTCATCGGAAACATGTTACTGGATTTTAGTGTTATTTCCTTAATAACTTGTAAATTTTCCTTCATGAATTCGTTCTCTTTCTTTCATAAGTATAGCATCATATATGTTTCAGATACAAAGGTAACAACTATTCCGTTGTGCTGATATTTTAAAATGGAAAGTTACTGTTGTACAAATGTTTCACAGCTTTTCGCTCTACTTGTTTCCAAAGGCATGTGTGTAATCGTCGTATGTTTTCAAACAATTGTCTATGTATTAATTTAAATAAACAATTCAAATAACATCTAATAGTGTTGTCAATTATAAACACTGCACGACCTTTCGCGTGGTGTACTTATTTCTTAAAAACAATTTATTCATGCTTGTGAGAATCACGTATTCCAGTAGATCATAACAAATCTGAAGTGCATTCGTTTCTGAATAAACTGTTATTCTTGTGGGTTTAACGCCATTTTCCAGCACAAGATAGGCTATACACAGTCTGATGTAAGATGTCAATGATTGGGGCCTCCTTTGTAAATTATTTTGCTAATCGTATTGATCTTTATGTATGGCATATGTACGAGAGTGTGTATTTAGATACATAAAGAATATGCGTTATAAGAACCACTTGCATGTGTCCTTGACCTTCAATTTTTCTGGTACTTACGGTGTGAATCTTTGCAAACACTGACTGGCCTATAGGTGGACGAAAAATACCAATGCAATTAGGCAATATAAGGCACATATTGGCACAGATCAATAAGACCGCTCAGGTAACGTCAGCAAAATCTGCATTCAGGTAGCTAACACCTAGATTGGATTGGACAATATATTGGGCAGTGTTCTTATATTCAGAAACAAATGAATTGTCATCCAGCTGAATTTTTAGAATGCATAGTACGTGAAAGAAAGAAAGAAAGAAAGAAAGAAAGAAAGAAAGAAAGAAAGAAAGTAAGAAGAAAGGAAGAAAGAATAATAATGTCTCAAAAGTGTAGAAAATGTCCTTGATATGGGATTTGCTAGATTGGCCGTCTAACAAATGATGTATTTATTTTAAAATATCCGTTTACAGGCTTGTAAAAAGTTTTGTAATTATTTAACTACATATGTTTGGTCTTGTAAAATGTTCTTCAAACTGAGTTAAGAAGCAACTATTACCTACAGGTGACACATTAAAACGTGTTCTTTCCCAGTTATGGACAGTTTTTAGACCAGTGGATTACTGAAGAAGGCTCGTAATTCTGATCTTTATTCCAATAAAATTTTGTCTTGGAATTTGTAACAACTAAATCGTTTTCGCAGAAGCGCCCAAACTGGTAACAAAATCGAAATCTATTACAAATCTGACTACTGAACAATTGTTACTGTTCTGTTTCCCGGTATACCATTTTATACATTTCTAGCATACTCTCAACCAGTTTTTGGAGAGTGTAACCTTTAAGTTTTCTCCCCCACCAACCTGTCATTTACCTAAGTTTACATCTATCCCTCTCTCTCTCTCTCTCTCTCTCTCTCTCTCTCTCTCTCTCTCTCTCTCAGGGACATGAAAACCACACAGTTGAACAGAAATAATAAAAACCATATGCGTAGAGAGGACAAAAAACAAACTTCAAATATAACTAAACATACACGTGTAACTGAATCTGCAATCGCGGTCATTCGTTTAATTAAATGCTATGAAATCGTAGCACATGCTTACAAAAAGTTCGAATTCAAATGTCCTTGAACTTGTTCAGTTTTACAAGGTTTATTAATAGATTAGCAGAGCCTCACCATGAACTTTGAAATCAGTTGATCATGCTGATATCATGAGAGTGTGAGGAAGAAAGTCCTGAAATACTGAAAAACACAGTATGGCTTATAAACTTATTCTTCCGAATTACAAACTTGAGGAATGTTTAAATTGTTGAAATAAAAATATTCGTTATCTGTTTGCATAAATTGAAAACCTCATGTTAAATAATTAATATTTCAAGCTAGAAATAAAGTAAACTAGGTTAATTAGTAAAGTACACCCTTTATGGTACCTCTGTTCAGAATTAGTTAGTCCTAGATTATATAGTTTAGCTCCATGTGAGATACGCTCAACAATCCCTTTGCCTTTCCCATACAAATTTGTACAAAAACAACAGCATTACAAACAGACATATATTTTACCCGATTTTAAACTGTTTTCAGTCTTCTTCGCCTTTTTTCCTCCATTTTAAGTCTTGTTTTTAGAGTGCATCCTGTTATATAGTCACGTAGGAGTCACAAATTGTGCTTAATTATGTGGATGTAAGCTGTTTGTTTCCCAGATGAAAGATTTTATTTATCCCAACATTGTGAAACTATTTTGGGTTTTGCTCCATTATCATCTCCCCCTCCTATGTATGTATGTATGTATGTATGTATGTATGTATGTATGTATGTATGTATGTATGTATGTATGTATGTATGTATGTATGGATACACATTCTATCTATCTATCTATCTATCTATCTATCTATCTATCTATCTATCTATATATATATATATATATATATATATATATATATATATATATATATATATATATATATATATATTAACAGACAATCAAACGGAGTTATTTTGAGGTTTCGAGGTGAAAGATGCATGATGTATCGAGTACACGGTATTGATATTTTGTTTATGCGGTATTTTAATTTTATCAAGCCGGGTGACGATAGCAGGAAAATCACCAACGATGTAATCGTGTATTTGTTTAATCGTATCAATAGTTGTTTCATTATAGGAATGTTTCATAGGTATATTTGGCGGTTTCTTCAATTTATTTTTAAAAATTCCTAGGAAGATTTGCAAACGTGCCTAAATGCGCATCATACTAAGCCCATAGAGTTGCTAGTTTATCGTCAGTGGTTTTATATTCGTCTCGCAATGTTAATAATGTATTGTCTGTTTTTTTATATTCTTCTTGCAGCGCGTCTACATAGCTTTTTGTCACAGTGTCACTGTCCGATGTCATTTTGAACTCACCCTTCATTGTATGACCGGATTATTTTACTCGATTATTAATATTATCTAACACAGTTGGAAAAGGAACTTCTAGTTTAATCATACTAGCAGAATCAAACACTGCTAGGGAATTTTCAGTTACTTCATTAAGTCTAACTAAAATTTCATTAAAGGAAACATAATTCGTTTTATGTTTTCCCTTTCTATCTTGGAATACAACTATTTCGTTTGGATCCACATTTGCAAGATTTAATATTTCCGATATTTCACCTTCGATACAATTTTTTACATCATCTGCTGTCGATATCTCCCCAGTGGTTTTTTCAGCTCTCTTGAGATCTCCGTAAATATCAATCATTATAACTTAAGAATTCTCTAAAGCTCGTGTATTCGTGTACGTCTTTATACTGTGGTTTGGATGAGTTTGATATAGCACCAAATACATTAATTACTTCTTGGCAGCATATTGGCGGATCGGTTATTGTCTGTGATGGTAGCGTCGAGTATCAACATCTCACTTTGTGAAGAACTTTTAATTGTTGTTTATAGAGCAAGCATTCCCTTGGTGGCGCTAACGGGTAGGACATAATTACTTGTATCTTGAACTTGAAATTCGATTCTTGATCGGGAATCTTGTTGTAATGCATTATAGGAATAACATTGATAATCGCGTACATAATCATTATTGAGAACCGGCGCGTCTATACGGGCGAAGATGTAAATGTTATATTATATATTTCTAGATCTAAATCGTGATCTCGCTCGGGAGTTCAAACCACTTCCCGCTATTAGATTTTCAGCAATATGTTCTTGCGCATCAGATCCTTGATTCATCAACGCTGTTAGTTTTTGATCCGCGGATTGGTTTATTATTTTACTAACATTCGGGGACATGATTTCTGTAGCCTTCAGTTTCTTTGTTGGTAGTGGTTTTCGTCGTCAAATCAAGGTGGTTAGTCTTTTTTTAGCTGCAGAAAACGCTTTCCCGGCAACATCGCCGACATTACTAATACCTTTATCACGAATAACATCAATAGCTTTCATCGATAATTGTTTTGCAATTGGTACTATTTTTGGAGCCATCCTTGCAAATAATCACTTAACATCATCACGAGAGCATCTCCAAAATATAATTTATAAAAATGCAACCGTGAATTTACTACCAAAGTCATAATTGCCTTATGGTGGTTGTAGTGTATGATCATCCTATCTAATTATTATTTATCTAATCGTGTGACTAATTTCACCAAGACAGTCAATTACTGTGATAACCATAAATGAGTTCATCGATAAATTCTGGATATACACTTTTATCAATGATACCACTTTGAAATAATCGTGTACAGATATCATCGGCTTCATTAATTACTTCCGGTGAGATATTTCCAGCTCGTTTACAATCTATGAGGATTTCTAATCGTGCTATGTCGGAGAGAATATTATTAGAACAGGCAACAAGACCACTACTGCGAGTTCCACTTGGAGTTACACTCTTTTCCAGTAGCACCAGGTTCATCATATGATTCCTCCCTTGTAGAAGATTTTGATATTTTCTGTTGTGGTTTCATATGGCGGTGGAGGAATTTGCAAACGTGATTGTTGCTCATTCTAAACTCTTATGACAAAATTTTTTTTTAAAATTCCTGTTTGACATATATATTAGATATTTATTTGAAACCTGACCTTTGCCATATTTTATCGATATATCAAATTATGCGATTTTTTTATAGTTACAGATTTATTTATTTCAGGTTTTAAGTAGTTTTCTCTACGAGTAAAATTTGCATATGCAAAACTAGCTAGATCATCTAGATTATTATGTTTTTAAACATATTAGTCGCACCATGATTACATTTTTCAATTAATGAAAACCTCCTGTGAGTTTCACCAATAGCACCTTCTTCTTAGACAGGGTCAACAGCAACTGCCTGCGGTTGTGGTTGAGCTGCAGCTATTTCTTTTAACACTGGCAGATTAGTCTTGTTTCTTTCCTCTTCATCCGTAGTATCTCCCAATATAGCCTTTTTAGTAGTTATTTCAGCTTTTTCAGTAGTCGTAATAAAAGGTATTTAATAACTGTTCAGAATCTGTTGCAAATTCAACTTGTGATATCTGCCGCTGCTTTAATTTGTGTCTCACTCTATCTCGTACGGGTATACATTTTTAAATCTCGGCTAGTCGCACTCGAGCTTATCTAGTTTTAAAGACTCTCCTACCATTATTGTTACATGATATGATTTAATTCGTAGTGGCAGAGAGGGTGCGAACGCGAATATGTGTCTTGAAAGTTAGAAACAATAGTTATGTGGGTTTTTGTTTCGGTTTTGGAAAAAGAGTTGGTTTGACAACCAAGCACCTTGTCTGAAACCGAAACTGACATTTTCTAGTTTTGTCTGAATTAGTTTCGTCCGATTCACACTCTGCTGACTTGATAAAATACATTCGGTAAAACCCAATCATCAACGAGGGTGTGACAACGAATTGGTGTCGCTGATGGTAAGAAGGCTTAGTTCCCTTTCTTGATACTTTTTTTCGGTTCGCAGAAGCCTTATTTTGACAAATATACACGTCTATAAATTTGTCCGATTCACCCTCTCTGCTGCTGTGGTACACAAGGTATAGTCATCTCGACTATTCTATATCTTGGACACTCTGTAGCACTTAAGCTCGAAATGATTTGCAGTGATAGCTCCGTTGAAGGCTTCTTTACTTAATATGCCAATAGATACAATTTTGGCTAACTGTACTTATATAAAATGATCATGTAACTGTGATCGATGCACATTCTTTTGACGTTGTTATGGGCTTGTTAGCATTTGATAACGACACTGTTTCGGTGCAGGACGACATCCATTCCATTCAAGAAACTCTTGTTTTGCAACCATATCCCCAAATGTCGTCACTATTGTAAAAATTAAAAGTATTGTCATTACTGTGACGTTGACCATTTCTTACGTGGAAGGTTTCCAGCATTTTGTCAAGTTTTCTTGGCTTTTATTCCTTACGTCAATTCAATTCATGCTTTATGTACGCTCGGTAGTGGCAAGGATCGGTTCTGAACAGTTTATTATTCAATTAATACAATACTAGTTTGCTGAACAGCCAATGTATGACATTATCCAAAAGCTGAATCTCTGCCACATTTAAACAAAATCATGTAATGCTCCTGGATACTGGTGGTGTGACGGGCTTTGCTTTGTTGCAACACATATTTGATAATGTAAATTATATTGCATTACGATATTGCCCAACAAGTAACATTTTAAATGTATGCCGAAGGTAGACGGGATAGCAACTGTGACATTTTTAACAATTCATGAAAATGATACTATCTGGTTAATTGGTTTAATCTTTTTTCTTAAACTAGTTGGAATACATATCAATTTAAGATGTTTTCAATGCCTCAAAGTTGGCCAAACTAATTTTAGATATAAATGTGCCCAAAGGAAACACAATACCAAGAGTATTGATGTTTAAAATTTTTTTTAAAATAATATTGACAATTTATGATGTGGCTGAGTCCTTCATGACAAACAGTATCTCAACGTGACTGAAATGAAAGAAAGAAAGAAGGAACGTAACCATGTAAAGATACAAATTATGTAATAAATCAGATAACCAAATCGAACTTTCAACACTGTGTAAATAGTAGTTCTGTCGGGTTTTAATTGATTGCGATACACTTCTAGATGGCATAATTCTCTACGCGTTCATGCAATGGATCGCTAAATGTCGTCAAATATCAGTGATATAAACGTGTCTTCGATTGATCATAAAGTAACGTTAATTCACCTAATCAAATGCGTATCCTACATTTAAAAAGTATATTTGCCACTACATGACACTTAGGGGTGGATATATATTTTAGGTACTTTTGGGATAAATATATCATCAGTTATTATTATTATTTAGATATTAGAACTAGCCCAACTATAACCACAACTATTATTCTCGATGCCGATAATATCCAGCGCGCTTATCGATACTGGATTTTGCGTTGACCATTATATTTGTCTAATAAGGTTAAGGAAAGAAATTATTAATCTTCCGTGATGTACGTAATATCAATCATCAATACAAATATATGTCATCAGAATGCCTGGTTAGCCATATGTTTTCCTTTCTGACATTTTGTTGGGAAATTTCAGAGGACTGAGTGTATATAGTATCAGCAAATCCAGATCATTCAGAAGGATCTGATATTTCAAATCAAAGTTAATTACTTTGATAATTATATGCTTCTTATGTACCTATTAATTTCGAATGATTTATTACATTCAGTATAATCAAAATAAGTAATAAAAGGGAATGAATGTAACCCTTCATCCTGTCTAATACGATCCACATCATCAAATAATAAAGCGAATTACGTTTTGATTATCTGATAATTATATTTACGTGTGTATAACATTTAAAGGATGAAGTCTGTGGAAGAATACACTCATTTGTATACAACAAGCGTTATAGACAGAAGTTCCTACTATTAGTGTGCAATTACCATCTTGTGTGTCAGATTAGAATTTAATAGTTGAATTATTGAAAGTGTAAACCTGGAATGAACGGGGTATGTAGTTTCAGACTCGTTTGTGATGGCGTTATAAAAGAAAAAACCAAAGTATCGTTGGCCAAACTGATTTTAGATATAAATGTGCCCAAAAGAAACACAATACCAAGAGTATTGATGTTTAAAATTTTATTTTTAATAATATTGACAATTTATGATGTGGCTGAGTCCTTCATGACAAACAGTATCTCAACGTGACTGAAATGAAAGAAAGAAAGAAGGAACGTAACCATGTAAAGATACAAATTATGTAATAAATCAGAACTTTCAACACTGTGTAAATAGTAGTTCTGTCGGGTTTTAATTGATTGCGATACACTTCTAGATGGCATAATTCTCTACGCGTTCATGCAATGGATCGCTAAATGTCGTCAAATATCAGTGATATAAACGTGTCTTCGATTGATCATAAAGTAACATTTATTCACCTAATCAAATGCGTATCCTACATTTAAAAAGTATATTTGCCACTACATGACACTTAGGGGTGGATATATATTTTAGGTACTTTTGGGATAAATATATCATCAGTTATTATTATTATTTAGATATTAGAACTAGCCCAACTATAACCACAACTATTATTCTCGATGCCGATAATATCCAGCGCGCTTATCGATACTGGATTTTGCGTTGACCATTATATTTGTCTAATAAGGTTAAGGAAAGAAATTATTAATCTTCCGGGATGTACGTAATATCAATCATCAATACAAATATATGTCATCAGAATGCCTGGTTAGCCATATCGTTTTTAAATTTATTATTATTATTATTATTATTATTATTATTATTATTATTATTATTATTATTATATTATCGGTAGTAGTTTTAGTGGTAGTATTAGTAGTACTGGTAGTAATATAATGAATAAGGTCTGAAATTGAATACGCCCATTTAGGCTTTTAAATACTCACCGGCACCAAATTACATGGGGTTCTCTTGCGCATAGTTGGATAGCGTCCGGTGAAGGATCAATATACTGGGCTGCAAAATAACCCATTCCATGTTAGAAAAGAATATAACTACCTCTATTTGATATAATAAACAGGGATCACACATATAATTTAAATGAGAAAAATACAGATTTATATTAGACCAATCCTTGACATTACATACATCAACAATTGACAGCGATGAAAATGGAGAGAAGATAGAGGAAAGATTACCAAAGTGAAACATAATTAAGTGGATATTATTGACAAAATCTACCAATGTAGAATGATTTATTTTATGAGATATTTCTCATTTTTCAAAAAATATTCCTTTATGATCTGAATATTATCTGTGTATTAATTTATTAGAAGGTCAAAGTTTAGTTTGTGAATTTAGTTATAGCGAAATACATATATAACTAGAAAAACATAATTGACATTTTTAACAATTCATGAAAATGATATTATCTGGTTAATTGGTTTAATCCTTTTTCTTAAACTAGTTGGAATACATATCAATTTAAGATGTTTTCAATGCCTCAATAATTGCATTGATCTACTAAGAAGGACACTCGGACTTTAACATATTGACGTCGTTATAATTTTACATGAAGTATTGATAATTAAGATGTTCCCTATGTGCAGAAAAAATTCTAGACAGACTATATATGTCCTGGCTATAACAAAATCATATTCGAAAGATAAAATATACTGTTGACAAGTTAGGGTTTCAGCTTCGAGTAATTTAGCACAATTTGGATTATATTAAGATATCAAAAGAGCATCGCATTAACAAAAGTTGCTGTTCTTGATATTGCGATGATCATGTTAATTCTGCCTGTGAGGAGTACACATATTAAACATTTAAAACAACGCAATACATTTTACAATGAAAAGAAATATGATATATATTAAATCAAAAAAACCTGAAAATATAGAAATTTAAATAACAAAAGGAAAAATGAGGTCATATTGTCTTATTTTAATATTTGAAAATAAATAAAGTCTCGTACCGATTAGCACGAATTGTGAATTCGGGATGAGATTTGGAGCACAAGCATGACCTTCTGGAATGTCAAGGAATCCAGTCAATCCATCAGTGAGTCTCCTGTCAGACTGTAAAGAAAACTATCTGAAGTGAATGGTATGTGGGAGATCCATTTGTGTCTAATAAAACAAGAATATTGTTCCCCTCTAATGCAGTCGATTATATTTCAGAAAATTGTCCGCCTGTCTATTACCATCATGTCTCTATCTCGCACTGTCTCGATAACAAAATGTACGGTACCATCAATCGTATAACATAGAATAGAATAGTTCCGTATGGTGCACTATGTTTGAAGCAGGTATTTTCTTAGTCCAATCGGGCCTCTTGGCAATGATACTATTTACCTGGCACAATTAAGATTTAGATGAGGATAATGTTTCATACCATACAAATATTAAACCATACCTTCTATTAGAGCTAATTGTTTAGACGGAGGAACTTATAATACTTCGCAAAGTACAAAATAATTACAAGGATGTTCGCATGGATAAAACTACGAACTCAACACATGCATGCTATATATAACAAACAAGGTACTAACACTTATAGTTATTCAATAAATTAAGTGATTTTGTTAATTTCTGTGTTCTATATTATACATCGCCCCAACACCTATAAATAATGATACCTAATATAAGTGGAGGAAGAACAGTTATGCAAATATTGTCTTAGTAACCAAACCATTATTGTCAGGTCTACCACTCACACTGTCTGAAATACTTGATTAAAATGAAATGTTAGTATGCTTAATCACTGGAAATATACACATTCTTTAACTATAATATGTCTTTATCTGTGTTTATCTAGAAGAAAAAACTGTACGTCTGCCTATTTCCCGATATTCTGCAGAATAATGCCAATTTAAATATATTCGGGAATTTTAAAGTCTGTACCATTTTGGGATCTGACCGTAAGCTCCATTAGAATGCAAATGATGTGGGTCATACATATTTACAGTCACGTTTGCAGGCACCTTTGCATGGTGCACTGATGTGTGGGCAAAGTTACAACATGCAGAACAAAGCATGTGTACAATGATGTTTACGTTTGAGTATACATTATAATTATCAAATACATAATCTCTCTTGGGTCTTTAACGAACTATAAAAGCAATTATATTTTGATTTTGTTGATAACTGCGTGTTTGATGGGCAATACGTTTATTAACAAATTAAGGCTCTACATTGTAAAATACAGTAAACAAATACTCTAGGTAGATTTCAACGCCTTCGGTGGTAAATAATTATGCACATCAAGTGGAAGATATTAAGTCAAGAATGTAGGGCATATTTTAAAATTCGTATTTAAATGTTTGTAAGGAATTTCGTTCTTTGAATATTATGATATATTTAAAGCACGTATTTGTGTGTACAAGAGTTTAATAAGAACACACACGCACATACACACAACACTATTTTAATAGTTGTGACTACACTAATTGATACACATTTTTTTAGTATTAAAGGTGGGTTATTCACGCTTTATTGTTATGTCAGATTTATTTCAATCCAGAGCGCTTATCTTCTAAACTAGTTATTGAATCTGGCAAAATATGATATAAATGCATGTGATTAAATGCAGTTATCTAACCTTAAAAACAACATCATATCTGACTTGAATGGTGTCAGAGTTCGGTTTCGAGTCCAGCACGGTTAGTTTCACGACTAGAAATGGAAGTGAACAAAAAGATGGTAAGATAATGCTCATTTATATGTATATAATAATAATAATAATAATAATAATAATAATAATAATAATAATAATAATAAATCTTGCAATATTTTATTTTTCACTCAAAATTTGTTTTTTTAAAATGGTAATTAATTATTCTGGTCCACCTATTGCAAATAGTTGTCCATATAAAAAGAGCCAATTACAAATGTTTGCAGTGCCGATACTAGTTAGCATATGTTTTTCAGTTAACAAATAAACATTGTATAAATACTTAATTAACCGTGACATGTTCATAGTTGGTCTCAGGCATGTGAGGTCTTCTCGTTCTATGCAGATAATGTATATGATACCTTATAGTTGATAAAAGAGAAGTATTAGTGAGAACAATTAATATAATTTAATTAAAAATCACGAAATCATTACGAAAATGAATATTAAAAATACAAATTTCAAATATCGAGTCTTCTCAGGGATATGCAAATTTAATCACTGACGAACACGAAATAGTCAGTTGAAATTCACTTGGTTTATTGTGAAGCACGAATGAATTCAGGAAAATTTCATTAATGGTTGTGTTTATTTTCTCTTGTAACATTGATAACAATTTAACCAAGAGGTCCAAAGATTATTTAATGTATACAGCTAACGTTTGCCTGGCGCGTGCAATGCAAGATTTTGAGAATAAGTACGCATGGTGGTATGTGTTGATACCTAACAAGGAGATAAGTGGTTACTAAATGACCCACGGAGGTATATCAATTCTGATAATTTGAGAGATGATGGTCATTCATAATTCTAGCTTCAGATTATCAAGACCGTTGTCTATTCACGTCCCGGGGATATACATAAAGATCAATGAAACCGACCCATTGGTTAGCGCACTGTAATGCAAGCGAAACTGACTGTTCTTTTTAGTGACTAAATATGAATATTTGAATAAAGTAACCATTTTACTTTATAATCTAATACCTCTTTTTCTGAAATGCATTATTGTGGATTTTGTTTAGAACATATTGATGCCCTTTTTAACTTTTTATGTTATCTTTTATGGCAGATAAGAAAACCTTCTTTATAATTACAATAGTATGCAACTCATTGGTCTGTTTAGAAGTCGTCCTGTATAAACGAAAACACAATCGTTATCTTTACTTATAGTATATTGCATTATATTTCCAGTGTCCCTCGCTAATACAAAACAATAATCAGAATGGACAATGCATATAAAGCACTGTGGTGTTTCTAATATAATAATATTTGAGAATACACCATGACGTACATTCATTCGTCCCGCAGGCCTGTACTTCCTTCGATGCATCAAAACAGGCGCCAGTTTCTTCAGACTGAGATGCAACCATCAAGATCAAACATTTAAGTGCGATGGCGACAGTGACTGCTTCTTTCAAACCCATTTGGTATGTAATACGTGGACGTGGGAAGATTAAATTGTATACTCTGCAATATAATATTAAATTTCAACATATTTACTGTTACAAGATATTTCCTTCATTATAGATTTTACATGCTGCATGACCTATTTCACATAAAGCTTTATCCCAAACAAGAAACATTACGTGTAGTAAAATGTGCATGTCCTTCATAGAATAAAGAGAACATTCATAAACAGGACTCTAAAAGATGATAATGATCAAGTACCATATTCTCCATAATATTATCAAATTCAAGATGAATGTAGAAAGACACGCAGTTTTAAATAATCTACTTTTTTGATAGATTGTTGAACACATATCCGCAGTTGACGAACATACTGAGATGTTCATTAACCACTATGTTAACCCCATTATGCTTTGCTTTGACGGTGTAAAGAAGGTTTAGATGTAATGTTGATCTCTGTAGTACACTAAAAACAGTTTGCTAAGAAATTCATGAACATAACAGTTGATATCTTTGTAAATGACTGTACTACTACTAATACCACTACTTATAATAATAATAATACTAATAATAATAATAATAATAATAATAATAATAATAATAATAATAAAATCAACACAAATACGGCTTATGATAGTGAGGTCTAATACAAGAAAAGCACAAACATGCATTATCATGCCCTTACGTCGCCATGATAAGAAAGAAACACTATAATTTTGATTCTATAAAATCAGCAATCAATAAGAGTCTCGCCTATACCAAGGTATACATTACTTCATTGAAATGGAAGATCATATTACTTACCTGAATGTTGTTGATTCGGAAGCACGACACGCTCCTATAATAGTGTTCGCGTATTGGACAGGTTTATATACTGGAAGGGTAACAATACCTTGCAAGTAGGACAAATATTTCAAATGTCTAAGAATGTAATGCTGATTTGATTTTGCTACGTGTCGGTGAGCATATTGTTGAATGGTCAAATGTGCCAAGAATCAATAGGCCAAGACTCAATTATATTTACGTGAAACCATGACATTTGATTTTGAGACTGATGAATAGAAGTTTAAAGGTGTGCTTCTTGTATACAATACCACATTCAATAATGTACATACGTTACAGCAAGCATTTTCTTCGACCGTAGTTGAAACGCAGATTCTGCATCTCTGTCATCTACGTCTTGAATTAACATTTGCGTATTTCCCTACATAAGCGAAACTCAAGACCTTGACCACATCGATGGACAATCAATATATTCATATATGTTCTGTTTATTTGGTACAAGTTAATTGAATAATGTAAGGGCATATTTGTTAAACTTAGGACACGGCCCCTTCGATTGACACAAACGTACCTACTTTCCAAATATATTGTATTTGTATCAAAACCCTCATACTACTTTGTGATTGGGTGACAGTGACACATTTATGTATGTGCATACATTCTATGATATGCAATATAATGAGTACCATATGTTTGAAGCTGTATATATGCAGTTTGTACTATTGCAATATGGCAAATAGTCAGTTTCCAACTAAAGGTAAACCACACAAAAGTCTGTACGTAGCTGAAATGATCCAATACAACCATGTCAGTTATGGACATCAATACGTCAGTTTAACCCAACTAATATATACGTTTCATTTCTGCACTCTCACCTCAAACTAAAAAAGATATATAAGGGGTACATTTACAAATTTCTAAAGTAACAAGAGTTATAATTGTTTCTACTTCTCCGAACATTTCAGCCACCGTCATTGGCCCAAGTTACGTTACATGCATGCATTTACATCTGTGCTATAATTCACACGTACAGATGAATATCGTTTTAAAGAACGTTATTTTTTTCAATATGTCGAATTTTCGTTTCTCGACAAAATAGACTATCTTCCAGAAGTTATTGTTTTATTCCAAGAAGAATATCTCATATTATCTGATATAGAGAAAACTAAAGACAGCTTTTATCATAAAAAGTTGTTATTGTATATAGCTGAACATTATATTAAGTAATTATGATATATACAGCAATCCTAACGTTAGCATTTAGAATCCAGCATGACGTATGCGATCTTTTTGTGTATTAGTATATCTTAAATACACTGGTAGTCAACAAGTCGTATACAATGAAACTCATTCTCAGCAAGGATATGTCTTTCTTGTAGTTGATAAAAGAATGTTAAAAACGTTGTAATATATATATTTATGTCGCTACTAAACATCAAAAGCAGGGTCTTTCGTTCAAATCCATTCCATTAAGCATCATATGTGGGCTGATTAAATCGTGTACAGCAGTGTGTAATCTTCCTCTAAATCACATCTAAATAACACAATAATAATATACAACTGTCCATTCAGTGGTGCGTATCTTTAAAATTTATGGACTTTGTAACAAAATGGTTGCATATCCAAGCAGTCTCTATGTTATGTATTTTGATTACATGTGAACTACTTAATCATATCACTTTCCCTTGTGCGGTCCAAATACCTAACAGTACTCTTGACTATTCCTTTATAGAGAAGCATGCTTATTGAATATTTCATGGCGCGACGGATGTTAATATCAGAGAAACAGTACAAGTCGCTAAATGGTCACTTTGGAAGATATCCAAAGCCTAGAGAATGGTACGAAGAGAAAAAATATTTTTGTGCCTAAATATATTAATGCCTGAAAGTTCACTGTTTGCTGCAAACGTCAAAGTGACGTAGAAAAATATACCACGGGACAAACCCCAGGATACCGTTACCCCGAATGTAAATTGATGCAATCATAACATGGACACTATGCAAGCTCTACATAACGTCTAGCTCTGTACAGGTGTGTTACTCGCTCGTGTTCAGAAATGCAGGGTGAGGAAGGTTGTTTTTTTGATAATAATGGAGCATATTTCTTGAGAAATTTGCATCTAGTTTGTGCGAAAATTGAATATATGCCAATTTCCTTACTAAATTATTAATATGTCTTTCCCCCATCAACATTTTGTGGCATTCATTAATGAGTTTGCGATCGTAAATGGGATAAAGAAAAAACCCTAGTTCTTTTTGAATGAATACAATATCTTTCAATGTTGGGTAAGGTGAGTACAAGATCATTATGAAAATATGGTCCACTGTAATCAACAAAGATTCAAAGCATGTTATTATTTTTTCTACAATCGTGTTTTAATTGATTTTGTATCAAAGATGTATATTTAATATACACTTTCGTGTAGCCTTAGTTAAGTTTCATCTCTGTACGTTTCCTCTCTGGTGAGTGGATAACCTCTGCTTTTCCAGAATAAGTTTACTTAAACAAAATAGCACCAAGTAGGACTGAGTAATATCATCAATATTTGTACATCGGATGAACGTCTTTCAAACTGAGTCCATGTCTTAAACTATATGGTTGCTTAAAATATAATTAGGACTTGTTATTCTAACTTGTCTAAGAAACAACTATTCTCTATCCACTCGGGACTGTACTCTCATTTTCTAAATCACATATATACAGCCACGCATACATCGTCCACATTAAAATAATACCATTGCTGTTCTCTACAATTGTAGCACTTATATTTGTACTAGAGAAAGGAACCTAACTCCCATATCATTAGAATGGTATAACAAATACTGTGTTATAACTGTCATTTCAATAGCTGGAAACCAAACATACGTCATTGCTGCTAAGAGCATAAGGAGATACAATAATGGTTTCCTTCATATCAACTACTTTCTAAAAATCATTAGAATCATAAATACATGACAAGGATGATGCTATAGTTTCATGGTTGTCGGCATTGGCTTAGGGCACAAATACAAGGATATCACCCCAGTTATTAATTAAAATGAAACATATATTGATCCTGTATTCCAATTTCAGAAACAGATGTATATAGAAGTTATTAATATCAAACATATTAAGTACATAACTGCTTATCATGCTTGTTAGATAACTCTAATTAGTGTTCATAATTGCTTTCACACCTTGTGTATTATGTTGACATAATCCAGCAATTTAGAAGGTTTCCATCATCATATACACATATGAATAGGGCATACACTATATTGTATACTAATATATAATTATACTTTCTACATTAGCATCTCTATCCAACTCAGTTAAACAACACCCCACAAACATAAAAAGTTCACTGTTAACATGTTTAACTATCTAAATATATTTTTTTTTAAATTGTCTACTAAACAGCTCTTAACGCTGAACATTCTTTTTTCACCGTTGAAATGTCCAACAATAATTTAATCTTCCAACCACTGAGCTGACTCGAAGGTATACCGCTCCCAGTTAAGTCCATCATACGAGTTAGAGAAGGACAAATAAATCCTTTTTCCATTCTACATTTATATAGGCATATAAGCAGCTTAATCACCTGCAAAATTAGTTTTAATATAGCCCATCTCAAGGATATACAATATATGTCTGTCCGTCCGTCTGTCTGTTTCTATATCTATCTATCTATCTATCTATCTATCTATCTATCTATCTATCTATCTATCTATCTGTCTGTCTGTCTGTCTGTCTGTCTGTCTGTCTGTCTGTCTATCTATCTATCTATCTATCTATCTATCTATCTATCTATCTATCTATCTATCTATCCTGCCTCTCTTGCACTGCCGCCCTCTCTCGCTCTTTCCCTCCCTCTTTCTATCGCTCTCTCACTCTCTCTTTCTGTCTCTCTCTTTGTCTCTCTCTCTCTCTCTCCTCATGTCTCTCTCATACGCCCTCCTCCCACACTATTTCTGCCTCTCTCTTTCTGTCTCTGCCTCTGGTTCTCTCTCTCTCTCTCTCTCTCTCTCTCTCTCTCTCTCTCTCTCTCTCTCTCTTTATCTCTCTCTCTCTCTCTCTCTCTCTCTCTTCTTCGTTTGCATACTCCTTGAAACAATATTAATAATAATAATGATCAGTTCATTCATCATGCGATATATTTGCAAGAGCCCGTTGCTATATCATTATAGGCTATGTGTAACCTCGTGTGGCTATTTGTATTGAGGATGGGATCTAATTAATTTGGCATTAACTTTGCTGTTTTCAACTGTACGCAATCATCCACTATATATGCAATTATATGAAACAAATACATTTTTGCAAGTATAGAGCCATAAAGAGCCATATATGTGTGTGTCTATCTAAATATTTGAATCGTCTGATTAGACACACACGCCAATATCCATGGATACATGTCCTGCAAATTCAATGCAGATTATGGATTGATAATTTGACATATTTGTAGATGGTATTTCTTCATGCGTCCAATTACCTTTCCATCCAAAATGACCGCAACTATCAACAGTATGCATGTAGTATGCATCTTGCGCTTCATTATGATATAACAGCAATTTCGAGGTCTTTTGGATTTCGTACCTTTCAGAGTTTCAAACCCGGGTTGGCGGGTTCAAAAGACCTAGTCTTGTATTCTGTAGACATAATACAAGTATTTCAAACATTTTTACTGGCACATGCTCAAGTGAACCGGGTATCAGTTGTACGATATCCTAATTTTCGCCGTATTGTGGTTCATTTACGTATTCATTAAACTCAGTTAATCACCGTCACACGATAATATGCAAAGGTCAGTATGTCTGCTTTACATGTTGTTTATTTATCTGAAAATCAATATTGTTCTTGAATACTAAGCTACCTTCTACTTTGACTATTTTCGCTTCACACAAAATTAAGAGGTGCCAAATGGTAATCTCCTTACATATGATCTGCCTCAAAGCTATAGACCTATTCCCGTTACTGTTGTTGCTTGCTAACCCTATTCCATAACCGTGTCCCGTACGGTAAAGCGCATTGGAAACACTGCACACAAAATGCGACAAAAAACATTTCAAGAAGATTCCACAAATATTTTCCATTTTGATAATAACTTGAATGTGAATGAATGAGATTCCCAAAACATCTTATGCCACTGGTTTCGATAAAGGTCATTACTCTCTCTCTCTCTCTCTCTCTCTCTCTCTCTCTCTCTCTCTCTCTCTCTCTCTCTCTCTCTCTCTCTCTCTGTGTCTCTAGCTCCTTTGCTCTCCCTCTCTCTCTGTCTCACTTTGTCTCAGTGTCTTGTTTTCTAGAATAAATCCTTGAAAACAATATGCATAATAATGATGCGTTTATTCATTCTGCAATATTTTTCCAATAGCCCGTTGATACAGTCTTGTAACTCTTGAAGAT
Organism: Unio pictorum; assembly: GCA_030141615.1. Lineage (NCBI taxonomy): Eukaryota > Metazoa > Mollusca > Bivalvia > Unionida > Unionidae > Unio > Unio pictorum. The sequence goes on along the minus strand of JARLTB010000039.1, from coordinate 2,853,340 downwards.
TTTCTAAATCTCAATGTGTTCGAAAATTAAAAAGAAAACAACCTCCGCATCAAGTGAACGTCGGTGGAAATAGAATCCGTCCCTTCGTATGATAATTTTGTTTCATAGGCATACTGAATGGTCAACATTTCGCATCAGTGGAACATACACCATACCAGTGGATACGCATTGTCAATGGTGTAGAAATTAAGTGGTAACATGGGAGACCACTTCATGGAATCATGTGACAAACGTAACTTGATCCTGACGAATAAACCTTTAGTAACGTAGCTGATAAAAAAACACCTAAAAGACATCCTTGTCAGGATCAAGCTAACGCCAATCACTTTTTAAGACCACCCTAATCAATATGGACCATGTGGTGATAAAAGGTGCAATACCTCTCAACAAATGATAATGACTAGGCCGTGTTCTAGCACAGTAACTAGAGAAAACCTGAGCATACATGGTAAAACCAATTATGCAAAATAGAGAATGCGTCTGATCTCAGTTAAGATTTGTTGCCTTTAATTTGTCAAATAAAATGCAAAGCTACACAAAATGATCAACATTCATGGATATAATTTGATGACCAAATAAAAACTGCACTGTAGACCAATTTCATAACCTTTCTGCTAAAGTGGTCCTACATTCAGTGATGCAACACTTTATGCAAATGATCATGAGATCAATTTGAAAGTACAACAGTAATATAGTCATTATCGATTTAACCTCTTAGAACATTGAATTCAAGAGGTTAAAACCAAGAACACTACAAAATTACTGTTATGCACCAGTACAATTTTAATGCACTAGCCCGCACATTCTCTTTTAATGAATACTCTAAATTTGCTTATAGGGCACAAAGTGGCATTTAAATAATAATAATATAACATTGACATATCTGGGAGTATGTTTTGTGATACATTTGACTTGCCGATCACCTACTTTAGAATTTGAACATACACAGGACAGACTATAAATATTCGATATAGAGTTATCTCGCAGTGCTTGTTTATTATAAAAGACTCATAATCAGTGTGCTGAAACCGAAGTATATAATATATTGTTTGAATTATAATTGTTTATTATGCTGAGTTGTAAATGTACTTAACATATGTGTAATGTTGTGTGTTGGTGGATGAGACCTTGAAAACACCAGACCCACAACTGGCGTAACATAGTACCGATACATAAACAAGAATATCAGAATAGACCTGTCACATAATTAGGCACAACAACATAACTCATTTATGCTTTACAACTATTTGACTGTTTTTCGTTGTACATGAATCCAACGTCATCTGTGGTGAACAAGTAATTTTCCATGTCAACAATGAAACGAAGATGTATCTCGCCGGAAATTTCTTGCGACGACAGACACTATAATTATGATATGCACGGGTATTTTACACTAATTATTATTCACTCTCCAATGGATTTAAGGAAGATCAATGTATAACCGACACACTGGACGTTTTGGATCTTGTCGTGGAGTATACGATCTCCATCGTGTTATCAAGCCATGTTATTGAGTGCTAAATTTACATTTTATTGATATGCGAATCTTATTGAGTTTGTAATGTCATATGGTGTAAAAATTAAATCTTTACAACACATATTTGAAACGTTGTGAACTTTTCATTACAACTCCAATGTATCAGCATATATGTAGAGTTTTTTTTATTACCAATTAATATTACCAGTATGCTGCAACTGCTATTGAGCGTATATTAACATGTGAACAATTGCAAGTAATACCCGAGGATACACAATTACCACCACGTTCACTTTACAAGCAACACTACGTCTACTACATTCAAGACAGGTCAGCATCGCATTTGTACGTGTATGACCAAGATTAATATCCTTCCAACCTACGGTAAAGTGTCGTCATAACATGATTGTGTTACACCTCGCACAGAGATTACTCTGCTATTGTTTCAGCATCATTATAAATTCAGCGTCAATGTGAAAGTCGAGATTATTTTTGTGTCACTTTGTTTATTACCAGCTAGTTTTATTTCATACTATGTCATCGCCAACAACTTTGTTGCTGGTGTCAGCAAAATTAAAAATAATCCTCCGCAGCTGAGATATTCTTTTAACTCGTGATACTGCAAGACAGACTAGAATTGACTATTCGAAACTATCACCAATAATCCAAACAAATGTATCAGTAATAGTTAACCCCTGAGATGAATGTTTCGTCATTGCCAATACTAACGGCCATGAAGATTTATCTTTTAATGCATCTTCTACGGCGTTGATATTAACTAGAACAATATCATTTAATACGATGTTATGTTTCCGTGATACTCCTGGCATTTCAACTTCAATATTCTGTCTTCCTGTATCAGCTGGCTTACAACAAATTGGTACCATTAATTATGGATACTTGTCCTAATGCTTATCAAATAATTGATGTTGAAGTGTGTCTCTGACTATGTTAATATTTCCCATTATCAAATCGTTTTCGCATCCATTTATTTAATCATTAATCAAAGTTTATTAAATTTTTCACTCACTATTTTGAACTGAAGTTTACACGAAGACTGTAATCTGGTTAAGTTCTTAAACGCTTTTAATTCTGGATAAGTATTACTTTCTTCATTATAATCTACAAATTCTTATACAATCATGCAGAGATTTCAAAAAAATGGGGGAAGTTAATTGGCACACGTTATCGCAGCTGTATTCGCTAGCAATAGCCTCTTAAGAAACATTTTTAATTTATCCAGCGACACTCTCCCATCGTGGAAGGAGTCCATTGTCATCTATATACTGAAAAAACCTATGATAAGTACATGATTTCACACATCTCTTATTCATTTCTCAGTGTATGTGACTGATGAAAGGGTCTTCACCATTTTGTAATACGTCATGCATACATGAATTCTGCTGACATCATGTATAAAGTGTACGACAAGGACGTCTAGGACCTAAACCATGTTTGCAATGTGGTGTTGGAGTTGGAGCAAAAACACAATGGTGTTTACAATGTGTCGGTAAAAGACACAATGAGCTCAAATGGTATAATGATAAAATAACTGTAAAGAGTGAAAAACCTACAAAAACCACTGAAATTACTTGTTTAGATTCAGGTTAGAATTTAGACAAATAATAATTTAAACAAATACATATTATTAATTTAAATAAACCATACATTTGTAAAGCATCCCAGGATCAAGAATTATGAAGCAAATCGTAATGGTGTAATCAGGCACCATTAGCTTCAGAAACCAGTTGGTGATGCCGATAATGCCGATTCTCTCATTTATGCTGGTAGAAAAAGATGTCTTTGTCACAAATTCATTTTCGAATGTTATTTCTTGTACTCGTGATACACCTTTATGAGGTATTTTGGTCGAGTACAGCTATTCTCTGCTGCATATTGATGGTTCGGTTATTATCGTGTAGGTAAAGTTGGATACCAAACCGGGGTTTTACGTACTGTGTTGACATACTCGATACATCCTTTTGGTGCGGCTAACCTATACGAATCAACATAAATAATTCCACGAATATTAATCGTCCAGTGAGTTCCAGGTCCGGTGGAGTTATCTAGATTAATGATACCGGTTTCAGCTTTGTTTGGTCAGGAAGGTAACTGTTCTCGCATAAAATCAACTCTGAAATTTTTTTTAAAAAACTTTTTAGCAGCATCTATTAAATCGAAATTTGACATAGGTGGTATTTAATTGTAAGACTTTTTCTTATGAGTGTAGACTCCTTGGTAATAACAGGCCACATCCATACGTTAAACGACTCCGTAGAAGTATCATACTTGTTTCTATTTTAAAGCCTTGTCCTGAGGCTCTATTTAGTGCCATGTCCCGACAGCCTCAAGGGCAACAGCCTTTGCGACAGCAGGAGCGGCCGCGGCGATTATAACTGTATATAACGCGCAAAGTGGAAATATACCACCTGATTTATTAATATTGGAAATATCATCCGCTTAAAATTTAAGTCTGATTTCGGTTATATCTTTAAATGCATCATTTAATTTTTTAAGATGACTTGTTGTCAGTGACAGCTTATTCTGACCACCCGTTATCTGCATATATTTTAATGTTATTGCAGTTCCACATTTTTAATATCTGAATCTGATTGTAGTTTTTCAATTTGAAAAGGAGTCAGAGTAACATTTACATGATTAAAGAACATTTATAATAATGCGAGTGAGCATACCAACGATTACACTGTAAGCAAGGATATGGGGTTTTGGAGCAACTGGAAGAGTTACAGGAGCTCGGTAGTGTAAATCAGCAATAGTCTGTCTCGTAAAACAAGATGTTCTAACGAAAAGTAATAAATGATAATTGTTTGTAAAATCTAACTGCAGACCAGATCACGTCCCATAAATGTCATCAAACGATAATATGCGTGTGATATTTGGTTGTATCCAAAACTAAGTAAAATATCCAGAGATAGTTCTTGTTCGATGTTTATTCTTACTCAATCTTCAAAAACACCGAGTTTATCAAATATCATATGACTCCGCTCTTGAGAATCTAATCGTGTTCGATCTTGTAACGCAACAAATATATGTCGTGGCGCCGAAACGCCAGGTTGTTATGTCATACGCCATTTAAATATACCGTTAATAGAAGACAGCATACTATCTGTCGTTGTTAGCCATGATAGTAATGACTGACCACTTATATCCATAAATTACAATAATGTATCCAGGGCAGCGATCGCTAAGTCATTACTGGAGTCAACAAGGAGAGTAATGTTATATTTACTTTGCCATCAACAACATCAGCACCTCGCCAGATTGCACCAATATCATCACCGTTTCGTACAAGCACTACTGAATGTTCAGATCCAAAGATAAACCTTTATAACATTTCTACAAAACCCAAATATGTGAGACAGTATATTTGTACATGAAAGTGTTCTACGTGGTCCTTGCAACAATGCTGCGCGTATTACAAATCCTAACTTGTAAGTAGCACTGCCACCTTTAATAATATCAAAAGCAGCAGCTAGTCTAGCATCATGTTAAAATTATCATGTTGCGGATCAGATGCAGCGGCTTGTTGTGTCCGTAATTTGACATACTGAGTATGATCATCATTTGCAGTAATATCTTTTGCAAACATCATTGATGTACCTGATAATCTTATATAACCATCAGAATGTTTTGCTAAACCCAATATTATGCTGGCAGTGTCAACATCCTTATTTATAAATTCAATCTCTCTTCCATTAATAATATATATAGCGCTACTAAACAACGCCATAATCTTCTTATTAACAAAACCAACTTGCGCAATATATGCATATGGTGTATTAGCTGCAACATTTGTTACAAGCTCAAGTTCTCCCTCTACTTCAACAAACGCTTCAGCGGGTTGGAAATATGTACTTTATCATCAACGTGTATTTCTATGCTTGTTCGTTCATTTGGTTGTAGTAATTTATCAGAATAAAATTGATAATCATGTGCTGATTCATCTTTGATAACCGGTGAGTCTATATCAAATTCTCTGTCAGGTGAATGTTTTAACATTTTATTATACATTTCTCGATTAAATCGCGATCTTGACGACATTGCCAAATCACTTCCTGCTATTAAATTTCCTGTAATATTTCATGATAATTCATCATATCCTTGGTCCATCTTCTCTGCTATTTTGTTTCTGTGGCTTCGTTTATTATTTTACTAATATGTGTGGGCATAATTTTCGCAGATGCCATTTTCACTGGCTGCGGTTTTCGTCGTATTAACGTGTTAGTCTTTCTTTGACTGCCGATAACGACTTGCCGCAATATTACCAATAGCACCAAGGGTGTTTTCACCAATAACATTAATATCTTTCATCAATAACTGTTTTGCGATTGGTGTTATTTTGGGAGCCATTTTTGCAAGTAATCCTTGAGAAACATTACCAAGTCCATCTCCGTCAATTGTAATGTACACAGGTAGTCGCGAGTTTACTACTCTGACTATGATTGTATTATGATGGTGTTGATGCATGATCTTTTTGTTTGTTATATATTTATGTCTAATAATGCAATACGTCAGTAGTGATAATTAGTTACATTGATAACCATCAATGAGTTCATCGATAAATTCACAGTATACGCCGATAGGTGATACAACCTATAAATAATCGTCGACAAATATCAGCTGCTTCATTAAGTAATTCTGGTGAGTTATTTCCAGTCCGAATTCTGATATGAGAGCTTCTAATCGTGTTATGCTGGAACGAATAGTATTGGGATAGTTAAGAAGACCACTTCCTCTTGACATAGTTAAGGTATAAAATCCATTATAAGTAGAAACAAGCGTATCATAAAAATCTTCTGAAGAAGCTGTTTTCTTTTAATAAAAATCCTCCTCGTAGTGCTTCTTTCTTGTTGAGGTCGAGGATGTTGATATAATGGCTCTTGCTCTAAAGATTTTTGTCTTTTAGTTTGTTTTGTTTTTGTTCTTCTTTTCGCCATTTTTGTTTTATCATTTCTTGCGTTTTTGTGCTTTATCTAGACCATATACTTTATCTACAACATGGAGATATTCTGTAAACGATATACTTTTTGTGTCAGATCGACTCGTGTTAGATTTAATTTTACAAAACACATCACTTCAGTGTAGTAGATACGAATTATATTTGCCATATTTCGATCTCAACATTTTTCTATTTTCAAAAGTCGGAACAATACTAGCCAAAAATCTATATAGATCAGTGTTATCCATTACTGTTAAAGCATTCTCATTAAATTAACTACATAATTCTTCGATTATGTCTTGATCTGTTTTTTCGGACCGGCTTGAACTCTTGCCGATTGAACGTTTACTGGTTGATTTATTTGACAAGGAAGATCTTGTAAAAGAATCGATCTTTCTACAGTACTTTTAACGCTTGTTTCAAGCTCAGGAAGAGATTGTTTCAGTAACAGGTTTAAATAATTGTTGAGAACCTTCTGCAAAATCAACTTGACATATTTGTCGTCATTGTAGATTTCGCCTGACAGAATCAATGACATGTGTAAATTTCTTTATTGTTGATTGTCACAGAATTAGAAGAAAAAATTGTTTAGCCTGATAAATATTTGATTACTTATGTTGTGAATGCGTACAGCACTGTCTGGGATGAACAGGTGTTTTTTCTTTTTTCAGATTTGCGACGGAACCAACGTATGCTTGCGGCTAAAAAAACATTTGCGGCTACAGACATCCTAATCACGATATGCACGCGTATTTTACCCTGAATAATACTCACTGTCCTATGAATTTAAGCAAGATTAAGGTATAATCGACAGTGATCACATTGCATCTAGTGAAGTAGAGCACGTATGTTCACGTGATATTTATAAAAGCCATAGGGGTGAAATTATATTTATGTGATATGCGAAGTTAATTGAGTATCTTTTGTCATCGGGTGTAATGATTAATTTATTACAACGCATATTTGAAACGTCATGAACTCTGAATTTTAAGTTATTTATAAGAGTTTAATGTATCAGTATTTTCCAAAACTCTTTATTATTACCAGTTTGGTTTTATTGTAACTTACGAGTGGGTCAACCCGAGGAACGTGGTGAAACTGTGCGGTATATCGGTGGATATATTGTTTATTCCAATTGTTGTTTAAATTGGTGTATTTGTATATACATGTGATTATTTTGAATCTAAGTTGAATTCCAGGAGATTTGTGAATCTTACTGACTGTGCAGAACATTTGAAAACTTGAGATGTTTGTACTATTATTTGACCCAGAGGTTTATTTAAGCTGTATATCAGAGAGATATATTATTGATTTATTTTCAATGTGTGAATGTTAATATAGAGTGATTGGGTCAATTGCATATTGAGAGTGTGTGAGAATCATTGTATTTTTACATCATACATTTTTCCTTACTAATTAAGTTAATACATTTTCGTCTTTCACAAATCGTGTTGAGGTATTCAATTAATCCAATACCCACTCGGTTACTATTCTTTTACATAGTCTTTCTCGTTCCCAACGGGTTGTTAACGATTCTGCCACCATATTATGTGTTATGTGATATGATCTAATTCATAGCAGAAGAGAGGGATTGACATCGATGTCAAACGCACGCGCATAAGAATAAAAATACAGTGACAGAATTAATTAACCCGTATGAGAAAATCTCGGTTAGTCAAAAGTTTTGGCTTGCGATGTTTGACTTTTTTCGTTTTCGTAGGAAAGGTTTAGTTTAGTAAATCAAGGCTTCTAAAATGTTGTCTGTGCACCCGTGGATAATTACATTAAAGTTTTCGTCCACTTTGTAACTACTTACATAGAACATTTCACGTTTGAAGTAAATAGTCGAAAATTGTATTAACACCTTGTGCTTAATAGAAGATTTCGATTTTTCCAATGTCTTTGTAACAGAATTGTTACCGAGAGGAGGGTGGATTAAATGAACAATACAAACACAATTTGTGAAAGAAAATATAAATTTATGTAATAAATTATAAATGAAAAAAATACAGATGTAACAACACAATAATTCATGCACTCAACCCACAATTACACTCACAACCATTCACAATACATGAACAAATTAAATAACAATACAAAAGGAATCTCAGATGTAAAGGGATCTCTTGGATTATACACAGATCCAAGAATCCTTTACGAAAGTTAAATTAATGTAAGTATGATTTACGAAAAAAATAAACACAAACGACAAACTATCTATCGCACGATGGATTGCGATAACTAGCACGATCATATACTTGTATTCAATCAAGTTGCTAGCTTTTATTGATATCTATGTGATCACTTGAAATATTATTGTGATCTGACATAAGCATGCAAATACAACAATGTATTAAATTATATTACAATTTCAATACACCTATGTGTCTCCCCTGTATAACCGCACGATTCAGCAACAGTTGAATCGTCTCCCAGTTTCCCCGAAAACCTAGGGTTGACCAATACTATTATCGGACGTTTCCCTACACGGATCCACCACAGTTATACGTTCAGACAGCATACAACATCTACCCGAACCAACGGTTCCTCACTCCCCTAGATGTCGACCCGGACGTTTTACAACTCTAAGACAGCTCCGACACTCGGACTTCTAGCTTTCCGGATATTTACACGTTACACAGATGTTGACGAACAGACAGTTCGACACACAGACAGATACTTCAATTCCGTTTGCACAAATTAACGGCACAGCACATTCAGATATTTATACAGAGATGTTCCAGAACAAACAATAGATGTCCCACAACAAATCAGACGATATCAAAGACGTTTATCAAAAGATGGTATCAGATGTGTTAACAGCTACGGTATCAGAAATGGTATCAACTACGTTAGCAGCTACGGTATCAGAGACGGTATCAACGATGTTATTAGATGCGCTATCAGTGATGTACTTCTACGGTATCAACGACGGAATCAGCTATAATAAACAAAACCAGACTAATAATAGTTGTCTCAAAAATAATCTAAGCCGTAGATTACGATATTGCATTTAAAGTCTAAAAGTGACTAGTAATTCCAAATATTCCACGTTCATTGCAATAAAGGCATCATTATACGAAATGATAATCTGAATAAAATTCACAATAAAACGAAATGTAAATTTAACACTCACCCCTTTGGCTGGAGATTGCAAGACGAGGTTATCTATCCTTTGATTAGATATTTTGGTTCCCGTAAATAATTATGAGAAATACTTCGCCTTATATACTCTCAATAGGTGAACATAAATCACATCGAGCTTGCCGTGCACCACGTAAAACGAGTATTTCGGATTTCATGTAAATTACAAATTGGCACATGCAAATCGTTACACGCCACTTAATCACCCCAGGTAATACGTGTACGACGAAATCAAGAAAATGGTGAGTTTCGTTTGCAATTCAAGTAGAACAAAAATCAGTTCAATTTTCGCCTAATTCTGTGACAATACCTCCCCCCTAAGAATAAAAATGTACACATTTTTAAAACTAACACAGAATAGAAGAAAAATAACTACTGATGATATCTTACAACACTTACACTGGTTATACTACAAACTGGATTTTATTACTGGGCAAATTCATACAAATTTCCCATCATGCCCTACTCAAGTAGTCTGCGCCTATATTTTCAACTCCCCTTATTGCTTCTACACGGAAACGATAAGGTTGTAGTGTTAGCGCCCAACGCATCAACCGAGCGTTAGCGACCTTGGCCTTGTTTAAATACAGTAGGGGTTGGTGATCAGTCTCAAGAACGAAATCTCTCCCAAATAGATATGCGTGATACTTCCCAATTCCCCATACTACGGCCAAACATTCCTTTTCTATAACGGAAAATTTTTTCTCCCTGGGTAGCAATTTTCTACTCGAGTAAGCTACGGGTAACTTACTGTCGTCCTGCTCTTGCAGTAAAACTGCCCCCAACCCAGTTTCAGAAGCGTCTGTTCTTAGAATAAAAGGTTTGCTGACATCTGGCAATTTCAATATAGGTGCACTAACCAGTTTCTCTTTCAGAGTACAAAATGCTTTATCTTGTGGCGGTCCCCATTCAACTTTGTTTGGTTGCCCCTTCTTGGTCAAATCAGACAGCGGGCTAGCAATGGCTGCAAAGTTCGGTATAAACTTTCTGTAAAAACCTACTAGACCTAGAAATGATCTTACCTGCGTTTTGTTGGTTGGCTTCGGTGCGTCTCTAATTGCTTCAATTTGCTTGGGATGAGGTTTTAACTGACCCATACCGCTGACCCTATGACCCAAACAATCTAAATCTGTATAACCAATACTGCATTTAGTGGGTCTCACTGTAAGGTTCGCTTTGCGGAGTCTATTGAAGAGCTCGCTCAGGACGGACACGTGCTCACTCCAAGTATTCGTGTACACGAATATGTCGTCTACAAAGCTATCAACGTTTGTTAAACCTTTAAGCAATTTACGCATCAAACGACAACAGGTGGCGCTGGCTCCAACTAACCCGAATGGCATCACTTTGAATTGATACAGTCCTTTCTGGGTCGCAAATGCTGTCAATGGTCTGGATCCTGGGACAATGGGAACCTGCCAATATCCCTTGGCCAGATCTAATTTGGAAATCCATCGGTTTCCCGACAACTTCGCAAATAGACCCTCCATATCTGGCATTGGTTCTGCATCGAACACAGTGATTTTATTTAACTGCCGAAAATCAATGCAGAATCGGTTCGTCCCGTCCTTTTTCCTGACAAGCACTACTGGAGAAGAATATGGCGAGTTGGAGGGTTCATTCACCCCCAGATCCAACATTTTGCCCACCTCTTCGTCCACAGCTTCACGTGCGTTGTATGGCACCGGATAGCCCTTGATTCGAATAGGGTCAGACGTATTCAGCTTAATTTTGAGGTCCAACAAAGTTGTACAACCTGGTCTGTCAGTGAATACATAAGAATGTTTAGCCAAGAGCGCATTAATCTGTTGACGCTGGTCTTTCGTCAACTCCGCACTCACATCGACTTTATCTATCCCCTCCCCCGCAACTCCCAAGGGACATTCAAGGGAACTCTCTATATTCGAATCAGCTTCATCATCGTCTACGACTGCCGTACAAACGACATTTAAAACCCCCTTTCCAACATTGTCGCTCTGTCTCTTAATATACAACTTGAGCATATTCGCATGGAATGTTTTTACAATACCGTCCATGTCAATTTTATAGTCCATGTCACCTTTTACTTCTTTAACTACATATGGACCTTTCCACTGGACTAATAACTTATTCGAACTCGTTGGAAGAAGCAACAGCACCTGATCTCCCACAAGAAATTTCCTATTACGCGCTCTGCGGTTGTAATACTTGGCATATCTGCGCCCGGATTTAATCAATTCGTCACGTGCCATCTGGCATGTACTCTCAAGTTTATTTCTTAGATCTAACACGTACTGGTAAGTCGTTTTTATTTCCTCGTTCGCGACATCACCAGTCCATAGTTCGCGTAGTATCCGGATCGGGCCTCGAACTGTCCTACCGTACAACAGTTCGAAGGGTGAAAACCCTAAACTTTCCTGCGGTACTTCACGGTACGCGAACAGAACAGCGTTTAAATAACGGTCCCAGTCTTGCGGACGTTCCGCGCACATCTTTCGTAGCATGCTTTTCAGGGTACCATTAAACTTCTCTACCAGTCCATTGCACATCGGATGGTATGGGGTAGTGTTTAGCTGTTTGATGGATAACAGCCTACTTATTTCACCCATGAGGTCAGAGGTGAATTGGGCACCACAATCAGTGAGGATTTCCTCTGGCACCCCTACCCTACTGAAGATATCAACTAATGCTTCAGCTACCCTTTCCGTTTCAATAGTTGGTAACGCTACGGCTTCGGGGTATCTGGTTGCGTAATCAACCAGAGTAAGTATGTACCGATTCTTTCTTTCGGTAACCGGGTGTATTGGTCCTACAATATCTACTGCCACTCTTTTAAACGGTGTATCTATTAATGGCATCTGTCCCAAGGGCACCCTTGTGACCCTTCCCTTACAGACGGTTTTCTGACATACGTCGCACGACCTACAGAACCGTGTGACATCGCCATTAACACCTGGCCAGTAGAATTCAGCGACTACCCTGCTAGTGGTCTTAGCCTTACCTAGGTGTCCTGCCATGCTTGACTCATGCGCCACCCTAAGTACTTGAGATCTATATCTCTGGGGTACGACCACTTGCCAATACTTCTTACCCTCCCGAGCGCTAAACTCCCTATGAATTAATCCGTTCTTGCGTACGAATCTCGAGCTACCCCCACGCTTGCAATGTTTAATCGCGCCGGACGTGATTTTCTCAACAATTGTTCTGATGGATTCATCATGTTCTTGCTCTTGTTTGAAATCATCACGCGAAATTCCGGAGATCGATTCAGGGACTATTAATTTATGAAACGCAGTTTTCTCTCGCCGTGTTTGCGCTCGCGTTTCGACTGCCTGGGCCAAAGGTATTTTAAAATCGGCCATGGTTGGAAGACGGGAACCTTCAACATTACCGATCGTCAGATCGTAAATAGGATTGTCCATACAAAGGGCATCAACAGTTCCCGTTAAGAAAGGTGTTTTTACTGTGATCCTTGCTACGGGAATGCGACTCATCGTCTGATCAAGTAACATACATGGGGATTTCCACCCGAGCATTTGGTTATCCTGCACGAGACTACGTTTGATCACTACGCCCGTACAACCAGTGTCACGCAATACCACGACTTCTCGACCGTTGACAAACCCTCTCGCGGTTGGTACACGCGCTTCAGGAAATAAACACGTGCCAAGCGAATGAATACAAGGTTCTACCTGTACGATGTTATCAGTTATACCTTTACTTTGTATAGCCACTGCTACCTTATGTATAAGTGCCTTTCTTTTAGGACAGTCTTTTTGAACATGACCCAATGCATTACACAAGAAACACCGCACACGCTGAAAAACTGGATTCCCAACTGACCTTTTTACCTCAGCTGATTTTACAGGCTCCCTAGGCATAGGTCTTACAGACTGGTTTCCAGACTTAAAATCTTTTAAAACCACGTTCTGGGTTCCCCCATGAGCTTCGGCAAATAAATCGGCTTGCTTAGCCATATCTTTTACGTTCGTGAAGACTTTCTCCTTCAGAAATTGATCTAATTCTCGCCCAACTGTATTAAATAATTGATCTCTGAGCAAGAAATCAGTCAACCCTTCAAACGTTTTCACCGCTTTGCCGCATTCAATCCACCGCTCAAAATAGTTCGCAATTCTGACGGTGAACTAACCAAAGGTTTCTCCCTTATCGGGCTTGCTATACCTGAACTTTTTCCGAAAACCCTGTTCAGTAAGCTCGTACCTTTTGAGAAGTGCTTCTCTTAGGACGTCGTACTTAAACACATCGTCCCTAGGAAGTCGCGAGTATACATCCAGTGCTTTACCTTTTAATAAAGCACTCAGATGCAGCGCCCAGTCATTTTGACTCCACTTCTGGTTTTCGGCATACCGCTCAAACCGATGAAGATAACTATCTATGTTATCTTTTTCATCGTCAAAGGGAGGTAATTTGGGGCCCCTTAATTTGCTAAAGGTAGAATCGTGTTCTCTTCCAGATGTCGCTAATTCTACCTTACGCTCATGATCCCGTTGCTTTGCTGATTCTTCTAACTCGAACATTTCTAGTTTTGCTAGTTTTTCTAACTCTATTCGCCTTCCCTCCGCTTCCCTTTCCCATTCTATCCTGTCTTTTTCGGCCTGCTTCTCTAATTCTATCTTTTCCCTTTCAAAGGCCCATTTCCTTTCATCGGATTCCCTTTCTAATTCCCGTTTCCTTTCTTCGGATTCCCTTTCTAATGCCCGTTTCCTTTCTTCGGCCTCCCCCTTTTCCTTTTCTAATTCCCTATGTAATTCCCTTTTCCTTTCTTCGGCCTCCCCCTTTTCCTTTTCTAATTCCCTTTCTAATTCCCTTGCTCTTACCCTTTCTTCCTTTTCTATTTCCCTTGCCCTTGCCCTTTCTTCCCTTTCCCGGGCTTGTTCTTCTTGAATGAATTTCCTTAGACTTTCACCTTCATACCCAAAGACTGGCAAGACTGTCCACTCTCGAATGATATTTTCGGACATCTTCCTCTGCTTGCCTCTATAGCTTCTTCCTTGTACAGTGTCTTGCATGTTTTTCCTGGCAAGTCCTGATGATCGTGAGACATGTACATACCACTGCACTTAACGCGTTTTCACATTCATCAGGAGATCTTAGTGTGGCCCAATAGCTCGCCCGATTCTTTTGACAGATTTCCTCACCATCTTTGTATGTGACGCGTAGGATCCTTCAGAAACATTTCATAAATGTAAAATATTAGAACAAAGAAAACGTCCTACAAGATTTAGATTTTCGACAATTCATAGTGTAATTGGCAGCATATACGAATATCATAAAGACGTAGTTTCCTCCTAGAAGTATTTATTGTGATTGGGAGAAGTGTGTTGTCTGGAGTCCATAAAAGTGTAAACGAGTGATATTTTACAGTTCGTTGTTTAGAAACGGTTAATATCATCGACTAAAGATAAACAGTTATGCAGCGCCATTCCATTTAATGGATCAGTGCGTGTAAGTAATTTAGTAATAATTTAGCTACCGTTAATAATTCGGGACATAATTTTAGTATATTTCCATTGTAAAGTATAATTCTAAACCTTTCTGGACATTTTCTCACTCGATGTTGAAAGCACCTAATTATATACTGAAGGTTTTTTCCATGCGATGTCCTGCTTTTGGTGTGTAAATTTGTATTCACTTTATTAATAAACGTATTTCATGTTCAATATTTTGTTATTATAAATAGCAATAGAGGTGGTATCAGTAGGTATACAAAATAATACCTTTTGATTTTGGACGAATTTGTAATTTACATTCACGAATTCAATTTAGTACTGGTAATGATAAAAACGTTGTCTTTCAGTATCCACGAACCTCTACCCAAAACAAAATTACCGCACGTGATTTGTATGAAATATATAAAACAAACAGTGATTGTGCTGGTTCTCAGATTTCCACAACGTTTTGTCCGTTCTATATATAATTCATTATTCGACTCAAAGGCATGGGAAAATAAATCATAAAATCTATAAACTGTACCTTTGCCACATGTATATAAATTATGTTGACTCCGTTCAAAGTCACATTAGGACGTTCGTTGTTTTGTTCAGTACAGTATTTGACAAGTAATTGTCCATCGTACCGAGTGTAATTCTGAACAAGTACAGTGACCAGGCGGTGGAAACCTTAAAAACGTTCGATATGCTCTTTGCTTTTTTTTTTTTTCTATGGGGTATAAAACCAATTGGGCGAAATCGTGCTGTGTAAACCAAACAGTATAACTACCATGAATGTTTCTACAGTGGAGCAATGATCAAAGGTCTATTCAAGGATGTACGTTTTGAACGCACGATGAGCCACACAGAAACTAGAAATGTGAATACGAAGTGTGCATTAAAATTTAATCATGATTAAATTGTTTTTCATTTTTTCTTCGTTTTTTTCGTTCTCCTGTTAGCATTGGTCATTTTCAATTTAACATTCGTGTTGAAAGTTCACTAAGTAATCTCCGAAAAGAGTGTAACAGGACACGTTCGGGAAAGAGAAGAAAATAAGAAACAAATAAATAGAGGAAGATGTTGGAAAACCGTTTACAGTAAAGAAATTCAATACAGGGGACGATTATGAATATTTTAATGTGTTGTATTGTAAAATTAGATTGTACTTGTTAAGGGGATTAAAACAGTAAGAAAAACGTGTATTTTTATTTTTATTTTATAAGCATTATATGAATCAACACTATCGCAATCACACACGTACATGATGGGGAAAGTTGATTGATTTGATTCAGGCTAACATTCAGTATTCAATCTTAAAGAGACATAGGTGGCACTCAAACCAATTGTTGCGTGTTTAAAGAACAAACTAGGTAACGGGAAGTAATGAGCTTTTTTCTCCCGTAACCGTTAGCGATGGATAATGCCTATTACTATTCTAGACCTTCTTTCTTCTCTGTTGCTTCCTCCTGTAGTATTCCTCTTGCCTCGTTTTCTAATGGCTGTTGATTCTGAATTTGAAAGGCATATCCTGCTTCTCTCAGCAGTTGAAAACAAATATATAGTTTTCCGTACACCATATGTTTAAATACTCGCGACGTACATCAAGTAAGGATAACCGGAATAAATTATGGAGAAGAGATCAAATCCGCTGAATCACAATTCTTTCTCTTCTAGAAGCAGAATTGTGGTTATTTTTATAGCCGTTGATATGCTTTCATTTTGCATTTTCACTGACGGTGCAGCTCTGTTCATAGTTTTCGTAGTGTTTGTCATTTCCTAACTCATTTGTCTTGATATACTGCGCACAGATACTAGCACATCTATATCTTAAATGTGACATCACAAGCAACTCTATTCGGATAGCAAGACAGACTCCGTGCTTGGACTGAATGTTGTAACGCGGCTTGCTCTATAAATAACCACGGCTGTCCTCTTGGGAATGTAACATAAGATGCAACTCTCTTCGAATACGAAGACAGACTCCTCACTGGAACTGCATTTTGTAACGGGGGTTGCGATTGGTGAATGAAAGCAATCGTTTTAAACCCGCTCTTAATGTATAAAAAAAAAACATGGCTGAACTCTTTTTCCTCACCTGATCTCCTGACAATATGTGGATAATGGTAGAAGCATTAACCATCATTTCTCGATTCTGCTTCAAAACCGGACTGTAAGCTGAATGTCAAATCATAATTACACAGGTCACCGATTCAGAAATTTAGAAACTATGAATGCATGTGGAGATATATCGCTCTCTGGACAGTTTTAAACTACGATGCAGAGGACAAATAAAGTTTGAGATAGAGACGAAGTTCCTTGCGATGTCATCTATGTTCACTGAATGATATTAAGAAAATTACTTTTAGTGCGATAAACATAGGCTCTTCACAGATGTGTATATAGTTGTTTTTTTGATACCTACAACGTTCACACTACAGAACATTATTCCATGTATTTGGTCAAATGTTAAATAGCGGTCATCCAGTTTGATAAATCACCATGTTAATTTTTAATACCGCAATCCTTACGATGATTCTTGCCTGATTATTCTTTGAAAATGTGTGTTATCGTTAACCCAATTAGGAATGATATCATTTCGTGATATAAGTTATTTAGTTGATATGCAACATTTCTGGAACAATATTCATGGACAGCTTAAAGGCCACTGTCGTGTACGGTGCATTTGCCATTCAGCTGTATAACAACAATAAATCTTTCACGAGAAAGCTTACATTGACTTGGCTTCACCAAATCACAAGACAACTTCACTATTATACAATAATTTGCAAAGATATGTATGACGTCTTTACTGTATATGTAACTAACGCATATATTTAGTACATCAACTAACATTTGAAAAAAGAATTATATCTGGAAGTGAAAAGACTGGCACGCTTTTATGTATGAATTTTATATATCAAAAGACACATGTCATGTGTGAACCCACCATTTATCCCATGGCCTTAGTTCATTAAATAGAGCTCTGTATATGTGTTTTTAAGTAATGTGAAACATATAATTGATCCCAAGGCGCTATTTCATCTAAAAGAGCTTTGTATATATGTTTTGGCCTGCTATTTATTTTTATATACGTGTGAATATTATCGCGGTGTTAGTAAGGGTTGCGATGAATTGATTCGTCGTAACAACAATAATGATAGGAGAATCACAGACAACCAGGTTAATTAGAGAACGATTAGCTGCAATTAAAAAGTTTTTTTCTGGTTAGACGTTGTTTTAGAAATAAATTACAAGCGCGTCAAGGGGCTCAGGTTGATTTTGTTACCGATACTGAACAATTATTTAAACGTGTTACTATAGATACTGAGAAAGCTGCTATGGCTACTGAGAAAGCTTTATTGGAAGATATTACTGATGAAGAACGAAAACAAACGGCTCTTCTGCCAGTTCTTTAAAAAACTGCGAAACAATCTCAACCAGAAATACCTCGATTTGTTTAAAAAAAACGATGAAGAAGTAATTGAGGATTGACGAAATAGATTTACGGAGGAAATGCTAGCTTATATCGATAAAATAGATCTAAAGGGTTTTATTAATTTTGTTGATACGGGGTATTATGATAAAAATAAAAGATCGAAATCTAACCATAAAGATTATTATAAAGATGTGCAACATTGCTCTGATGTGCTTTATAGAATTAGATCCAAAACAAAGCAAATTAATAAGGAAGATCCAAAGTATCAATTAAATATCATTGAAGAAGAAAAAAATATATTATCAACATGAAACAGCAAAAGAACAAATAAAAAAAGAAGAAAAACAACGAAAACAAGAACAAAAACAACAAAAGAAAAGACATAATTCTCATGAAAAAAGAAATTTCACCACCTGAACAACAATCATCATATTATATACCATCTGATCGAGAAGTATATGATGATACGAAACGGTAACTGGTTATAGTAGTGGTGGGAGAGTAAATTCCTCTGAAACTCATGGTAGTGGTCTTGTTTCTTGTCCTAATAATAGTCTCGTCGACATAGCACGATTAGAAGTTCTCCTCATCGGTAAAAGAGCAGGAAATAATTCTCCTGAGATAATTAATGAGGCTGTGTAAATCTGTCGCATATTATTTAAAGGTGGTATCATGGACATCAGTTTATATCATAATTTTATTAATGTATTAATTGACAACAGCGATTGGATACATAGCATTCTAAATAAATGTATCATACAAAGTAATCACGATCAACCAACTAGTGCCTACATAACACATTCACTGTTGCCAGTTTATCAAGCATACCACGGAGATGGACTCGGTGATATTAGTCGTGGGCTATTCACTACAATCGCTCCGAAAATTGCACCGGTCGCAACATAATTATCAAAGAAAGCAATCGGTGTTATTCGGATAAAGATATAGGTGCAATTAGTGATCTCGATGGTAGCGTGTTTACTACAGCTAAGGCAAAACTAATATCGCTGATCTGAAGACAAAACAAACCAACATCTGTAAAACTACCATCTACTAAGCTGATGCCACGAAGTGTAAGCAAGGTGGTAAAAAATACAGTAAACCAAAAGTTAGCACCGCGGATAAATTAAGATGATGAATAAAAAAGAAATTTCGTTGCGAATTAATCGCTGGTAGTGGTCGGACGAGGTCAGCGGGATCATGTTTTAGATCGACGACGATTATATAATAAAATGTTCAAATCGGTTCCAGACGAAGGTTTTGGTATGGACGCGCCGGTACTCAAAAACGAGTCTCTGCGTGATTATCAATTTTACTCATATCATGCCATACAACCTGATTCCAGATCCAAAATTGAACTTCAGGTTCAGGAATCAAGCAAATATTTCTTACCATGTAAAGCTCTAATTGAAGTGTAATGTCAACTAGTTAATAATGCTGCTAGCAATGCATATGCTAATATTTCAACTACTCAGCAGCAGGAAGGGTGAGCTTCACTTTTTCCCCCCCATTTTGCAACTTTAAGTCTCCATTCATCAATCTGAGACTTAACAAAAAATCGCTAACTTAAATTTTGGCAATCTGAGACTTAGTGATTTTTCCCACCCCAAAACTTTTAGTCTCCATTCATCAATCAAACTTAACAAAAAATTGAACTTTGATCTGCGACTTAGTGATTTTTACCTTCGACCAGTGAACAATCACTAAGAATATATTCGATCAAGTCCGATTCGGTATCTTGTCCGCGGATCATGTATCGCTACTGTGACAAATCCATGAGGGGTTCGCTGAGCATTACTGAAAAAGTTTTTAAATTGATTAAAATCCATATCAGAACACCACGTCTGCCAGATATTTCTTAACGTGTGTGTATCCACACCATTAAACACACTTAACAAATTGCAATTATCGCGAATTACTTTAGGAATTTGTGTATATCGCTGAGTTACATAAATAACATCAGCGTTTTTATGGCGTCCACGTGAGAAAATTCTTGCGGGGTTTTTTTGTTTATCTAACATAACATCATCGTATACCACAAGATTATTTACTTGCCCGTCAAGATCTTCTACAGATGGAGCTTCATCAATATCAGTTATTATATCAACGACATCTTCTCCAACAATTTCAGATGCGTTTTTATTATATTCTTTTAGTATGTTATAACAGTGTTGATCATCTACACTCGGGGCGATTAAATATAATTTATCCCAGGTCATATAATTCATTATCATTGTCAATAATAATTGAGTTTTTCCACTTCCGGACGGTCCGATAATAATCATCCTGATAGAATTCGGTAGCTTCTCATTATGTTTAACTGGTACTTTTTCCTTTGTAGCGCTAAAATCAATCACTTCCATTTGTTGATATGCGTTTATTTACTACAAAAGTTATGGATTTATATTGTGTGAAATGTAAGAAACGTACACCAACAATCAACGAAACAACAGTTACAACCAAAAATAATAGACTAGCCACCTCAGGTAACTGTGAAATTTGTGGCATAAAAAAATTTAGATTTATAAAAAAAAAACAGGTAGAGATATCGCCAACCGTTTAAGTAATCTTCCGGGACTTCCCTGGGCTAAGTATCCAGGTGAAAAACATATTCCAGGATATAGTTATTGCGGACCAGGAACTCGATTAGATATCAGGCTCAACGAAAATGATCAACCAAATCCCGGAGAAGATCCAATCAATGCCATCGATGAAGCTTGTCGTGTTCATGATATAGCATATAAAAGTAATGATCTTCAACAACGTCATCTCGCAGATGTAAAATTAATTCACGCGATAAATGCAATTCCAGATAAAAAATTCAAAGAAAAGTTAGCTTTAGCATTGATAAAAACCGCTATGAAAGGTAAAATAATGTTTGATAATTGAAAATCTAAAAGTATTTAAAAACATTAGTGTTTTATACATGGAATCTATTTATTACTCACCTACTGGCTACTGGAAAGGTTACGCAGCAATTAAAAAACTAGCTAGTGCCGCATCAGTGAAATATAAAACCGCGAAAGATTGGTTATCTAAACAGGCGTTATGGCAAATTTATCTTCCGGGTCCTAAAAAAATTAATTATTCTCATTTTGATGTTTTTGTACCAAATGAAGTTCATCAAGCCGATATATTATTTCTTCCTCGTGATAACGGTTACAAATATGCATTAACTGTAGTTGATATCGCTAGTAGATATAAACAAGCAATACCGTTAAAAACAAAGTCGTCAAAAGAAGTCTCCGATGCATTTGAAAAGATTTATCGTAAAGGTCCACTAAAATGGCCAAATTTATTACAAGTTGATCCAGGTAAGGAATTTCAAGGTGTTGTTACATCTACGATGAAAGCTCATAACGTAGCTATACGACGAGGACATACTGCAATACACCGCGATCAGGCAATTGTAGAGCGATTTAATAGAACTCTCGCAGAGCGGTTATTTGGATATCAATACGCAAAAGAACTTACTCAAGAAACTCGCTCTCGTGAATGGGTTTCAAGGTTACCAAAAGTAGTATCTGCGTTAAATAACGAAATAACTAGAATGATTGGCATCAAACCTAACATCGCAATAAAAAAAAGGTATGTACCTAGCATTAGAAATGCTAGCATTTCCACTAACATTTCCAATTTCCAACCAATTCTTAGTAACGTCACTGTAAGATATTTATATGAGCCAGGTGAACTCGAAGGTGGTGGCGCAAGAGCCACTGATCCTATTTGGAGTATCACTACACATAAAATATCATCGTCGACACGATCTTCTTCTAGACCAGCAATTTATAGATTAGATTCATCCGCACCTCAGCGAGGATTTACACGCGAACAACTACAAGTTATTCCTGACGACACTCAATTACCACCACGAAAAATTAGTTAGCGTGACGTATATTACACGCGAGACAAGTTAATCTCACATTATCAATAATATGCCCTAAATTATTATCAATTCTATCCACAGTAAATTGATAACTATCTCCAGGATGAAATCTCCATCGCATTAAACAGTTGCAAGTAGCGCAGTGATTATCTTGTTGCGTTTTCAGTGATAAAATTAATTTTGAGTTAATATTAAAATTTCTATTTTTTTTCTTATCTTGTTGTCGATATCCCGATAATTTTTTCTCAAAAACGTAAATATCAACATCAGAGCTGTTCGCTGTATCTTCGATGATAACTCTTCTCAATTGATTTATTCGTCTAGCTCTAGATACCGCTAAATAAACTAAATTTGACCACTCAATACGATTATCTACGATCCAAATAGTTGTATCTGTGATTGTTAATCCTTGTGATGAGTGTATTGTGGCGGCGTATCCTAACATCCAAGGTGAATTTTCAGCCCGCAATGCATCTTCAACTACAATAATGTCCACGTGTACAATTTCATTTGACACTAATTTTTCTCTACCACCACCGGGAATATCGACATTAATGTTTTGTTGTCGTGTGTCAGATGGTCTGTAACATAATGGAACTTTTTCATTAGGAAACTTCTTTTTATGTATCTCAAATAATCGTCGCTGAATATCATCACGAGTTATTTTTCTACTTGTAAATACTATATCAGTAGGTTTCCAAGATCCCCAAAATTCCTCCTTAGGAGTTTCATCAATAACTTCTCTGAGAATTCTACACTGCTCGTAATCAGATTGCCGTCTAATTCTAGATTTTAAATCTTTTTTTTCATCATCTAGCGATCTATGATCATCTATTATTTCTTCATAGTAATCAGTATTAATTTTCAACCACTCATGTGGTGATTCTCCATAAAATGGTGGTGGTTGACCGTCATCACAGCACATTATCACTTTAGTGTTCTTCGTGGACAGCCAACTTAGAAACTGTTGTAATATTTTTAACGGTACTGTACACCCCTCATCCCAAAGAATTATTGATGGAATAAATTTATTGCCCATTCTTTCTGGAGTCCATGCATCACCCTTCCACCTAAAAAAGCTGTGATAAGTACTAGCAGGAATTCCACGCTTTATTATATCTTTCTTTAGTTTGTGAGTTGGAGTTAGCGCTTTTATGCTAGTATTTCCATTTTCATTTTTATACAATCTTATAACTCTTTCAGGTTTTCCAGAACCTCCACAACCGTTTAAGTAAACCGTTTTATATCTTGTTATTGGATCAAACACCGACGGGGATAAGGAAAATTCTGATTGAATATTTTCTGGATTCTTTCCGCGGTAACTATCAAGTATCTCAACATCTACATGATAGTTATAACAGTGTAATCGCTCTTTCTTAATTCTCCAAGTTCCCCAACTACCATTTCCACTAAGAAATGGCGTAACAGTATTAATATGTTTTTTATGAAAGTACATAGAATCCGTGGCAACTCTTACAGCAATATCTGGAAATCTATTTATCATCGAAAATAAATTAATACTTGTATACGCTAACATGGAAGATCTTAACTGTGTATATTGAGCACTCTCCCCATCTATGTAAGTTATAACAGTTCCATACTCCTCCCCATTTGATAATAACGCTTTTCTACTCATTATAAATCTATTAGTGTCAGTAAGATTTTTAATAATAATTTGTTCTTCAATCGGATCAACCACCAATCTAGAAGAGGTTCTAGCATTATTAAATCCTCCTCCTTGAGTAAACTTTCCAATGATTTTTCGTCCTAAATCCTTTGCTGATTTCTCTCTATCACAATACATTTGTTTAGCTGTTTCCATAATCTGTTCTTTGCTGTATTCCGGAAAATTCTTTTTTACTTTTTCAATTTCTCTATTTAAATCAGGTGTTGGTAACCAAACATCTTTTTGAGATTTATAACTTATTATTGCTTCACTAACTATCAACATAGTCAACATACCACTATCTAACATGTATCGAAGTAGTACAATATGCGTCCATAATTTCTCAGACATATGTTTGCCAAGCCAGCAATAACTACAAGGATGTAATCCATCGCGAAGTTTAAAAGAAATAACTTTAGCAAATCCGGTTAAATCAAAATCAGGTAAATCTCCGTTTATGGCAACACGCGTCATCTCATGCGTTGGGTGTCCGAAACGTTTAAAATATTCAGCGCACTCTCCCATCCCTAAAAACCCTCCAGGATAACTAGCGCTCATATCGGCGGAAATTAAATTATTAATATCATATTTAGTGTTCCACAATCCGCCGTGTCCGTACTTAACACAACTCAATTTTATATCCTCAAGAAATCCCTTCGGGGGTTTTCTCCAAGAATTCTTTTCACGAGCGTAATGAGCCGCCACCGATGATACTGTAAAAGAATTACATAATATTTTTTCGTCAAAGTTTTCTACGAAATTCTTTGTAACATCTCTCATACGATTATTTAATTCTCCGGTACGATATAACTCTCCATTAGTTTTCACAAATTGATCAAATCCCATTTCAGGATCTTCATCGCTCTTAAATAACCATACTCCGGTTGGATCTTTTTTATGAATCTTCGCAATTGCATCAAATATATTTCCGTTAAATTCTTTTATATATTTTATAACTTTTGATGGAGGAAATTCAGTAATACCAGAATTCCAGGCGTGTCCATTATGATCGATAATTCTAATCGGAGGTAATTTATTTTTTTTATATTTACAATCCTGCAACACCTCTCCGGTTATCGACTCAACGATAATTAGATATTTTAAGGCTTTTTGTAATTCAGCAACATCACTAATTGAAGCTCCGCCTTTTTCCATCATCCGTACCCCCCCAACTCATTATCTTTTCTTCTCGCTGTTTAGTTAATCCATTTCCTCGTGAAGAATTTTTAAAATGTTCCATAACTCGTTCTGCCACACAATTGATCGACGACGTTCTCATCGGGTACATTCTATCGTGGTCAGTATCTGTGTGAATTCTATATAACCCGTACATCACAACAGTCACCGGGTAACGATTATTATAGTATTTACTATCAATTCCAACTAACGCTCCGGGATTCATATCCGATGAAAATATCACATTCCTACCATCCTTCATCACAGGGTGATAATTATCTCGGATAATCCATCTACCGGGATTATTTCCTTCTCCCTATTCATATTTTATCCATTTTATTCTGCAATAATATCTGTAATTACCAAGTTGTGATATTATATTCATCGCGCGAACTTCATCTATTGGGTAGTCATAAAGTCTTTCCCCATCATTTATTCTGTAACTACTAAACATATTTAAGGCTCCATCACGTTGAAATTCTTTCATGGCGAGTTTTCTTAGTTTTTTAAGCTCTCTATCAAGTCCTCTTAGTGATAATCCTGATCTTGCATCGAGTGAAAAATAATTTTTACTCATTATATTAAAGCAAATATCTAATTCAAAAAAATAATTAAAACAATTGTTTAAAATTTAATTAAAAATATGCATAGTTATATAATGTATAATTGTAAGTGGTTGCTAATCGGTTCGACGGACACATGTAATAAAATATCAAAAAAGGAATATTGCGGACAGCATCAAGTATTAATTAGACGCGGAAGTACAGGACCAAAACCTTGTATAGTGTGTGGTGTTGGAGTACGAGGAAAAACAGAATTATGCCTGGAACACGGCGGAAAAAAATACAGAGAATTAAAACGGTACTATGATGTTTATACTCACATTAATCACAGAACCCCCGTTATCCAGACCCCGGAAGACTACATAAATAAACCAAAGTGAAATAACATTTAAACAAATAAATTCCTATATAAAATAAATGAACCTAAACGAATACCGCCCGCACCCGATCTACGTCGATTATGAAGCTTCGGCCGATGGAGTTGTTAGACATCGACGATATAAGGAAAGAAATTGGTTGTGTTAATAATATGGGGTATTTACTTATCAGTATAAGATTTGAGGGAAAAAGAAAAACTTATCAAGCTCACAGATTTATCGCTGAGATTTTTCTCGGAGAAATTCCCACCGGACGTGTAATTGATCATATTGATCGAAATAAATTAAATAATCGTGTCGATAATTTACGAATAGTTACCCCTAGAGAAAATAATCTTAATAAAAAACCAAATTTAAGTAAAAACCGCGTTCCAAGACCAGTAACAGCTTTTTATAATAGTGAAATTACAGATTTCCCTTCAACAAATTCAGCTGCAAGGTTTTTTAATATTGATCCAGCATCTGTAAGACGAGCGGCTGATTATTTGATTTCATCAACATACTCTGATAGATTTGATACTAGAGTTTCGTTTTGTTGGGCGTAATGAAATCTTTAAAAATTCAAAGAATTTTCACATACAACTGTTATCAAATTGCTCAGCAAACTGAGCTATATTTTTTTCCTCCTCAAATATTTCTCCCACAGCCTTCAATAGCGGATGTATGAGTTCAGAAAGTTCAACAAGTTCATCTAACACGCTATCGTTATTACCTAACTTAAGATAATAGATTATCTGATTTCTTTGCCTGATTAATGTTTTAACTACACGATACTCCGATCGATATGTTGGATAATCCTTGGCCCGTGCAGATTCAATCTTACGGAATTCATCTGCAAGGTAATCAGCGTTAAAGTGTAACATTTTTTTTTGTGATACAATTGCAGTGATGGCTGGGATTTCGTTTAATCGGTTAAGTTGCGTTACGATTTCGTCGACGATTATTTTGTTCATTATATATATATATATATAAAATTAATTTTAATTTTTAAATTAAAAAAATATATTTTAGGTGGAAAAGTCTACGGGAAATTAACATTAAAAATTGACTACTTAACCCTACGAAATTTTAGGTGGTTTTTTGTTAAAAAATCAGTAAAAAATATGAAAAATCATCAAAAAATGTGAAAAATCATCAAAAAACTTTAAAAAATGAGTTTTAGGTGGAAAAACATATGGCAAATTAACATTAAAAATCGACTACTTAACCCTACGATTTCTAGCACTTAGTGATGAAAAACTGATCAAAAATGACTAAAAACCACCTAAAAATGACTAAAAACAGCTAAAATTTAACAAAATCTGGCAAAAATTATAAAATAATTTTTTATTTATAAAATAAATTGATAACAGCTTTCGAAATCTATTTAGAAATGCTTGCATTTCCATTTTTAATTTGAAAATACTAATTGAAAAATTACAGGTAATTTTTATATAATAAATGATTCCTGAATCACTCACAACCAGACTAGCTAGAGAAAGATTAGCAGCGATTAAGAAATTTATCCCAGTCAGAGACTCAGTACGACGCCAACTTCAACAACGACAAGCGGCTCAAGATGATTTTACTGTCGGGAGTGAACAATTATTTAAACCTGTAATAACGGCGACGGGTGATGTAAAAAAGTCGGTTAAGAAGTCGGCCAAGAAGACTGTGGAGGCTTCCCAAAATCTACTAGCACTTCAACAGCAAACTACAGATATTCTAAAGGCTCTTCAGGGTAATATAGTGCAAGAACAAACGAAAATGATAGAACAACGACAAGCAGAACGCGAATCTATTATTCCACCACCACCACCTGAATTCACTGACCTGGCAATCGAATTTGATCCAGATGAACCTTATGTTACTGAACCCGCTGATAGTGATCTCATACCTGAAAAAATATTTACTGAGAAAGCATTAAACGAAATTAGAGGTATTGATAATGATACTGAATTAGCTAATTTTATTAAAAATAATTTTAAATCTAGAGGTGATTTTATAAACTCAGTTTATTTTAAAAAAATAACAAATAGGGAGACTTGGGAAAGAAAAGTGTTTTTAGCAAATAGAAATCGTGATAGATTTAATAAAAATTTAACTAAAGAATTTAATGATTTATTTAACCCTAAGACAACTGGTAGTGGAATTGAAAATTCCCGAATTGGAAATGGAAATGCAAGCATTTCTAATAATTGTCCTTGTCCAAACAGCGTCATCAATGATGTATCACGATTAGAGGTTCTTATCGGTGGAAAACGAGCCGGAAAAAACTCTCCAGAAATTACAAATGAGGCCGCTGATATCTGTCGGCGATTATTTCAGGGTCGTGTCATGGACATCCACACATATCGGGAACTTATTGAAGAATTGGCTGAAAATCGTCACGGATATTATAGCGATTAAAATTCGTAGAATTAAAAATCTTCGATTTCAACAATTAAAAATATTAGTAATTAAAAACTACAAAGTAGTTTGAATAATGATAATTCACTATAATCACGATAAACCAACACCTGTTTATGTGGTAAATTCTAGATACCCAGTGTATCGAGCGTATTACGGAGATGGGTTAGGAAATACAATTATGGGATTATTTGGTAGAATTGCACCAAAAGTTTTACCTCTTGCTAAACAGGCTGGAATGAAAGCAATTGAAGTTATTAAGGATAAGGGATTAGGTGTTGTTGGAGATCTCGCTGGAAAAGCGTTTACCGCTGTAAAGAATAAAATAGTTTCATTATTACCGAAACGAAAACCACCAGTGATTCTGCCATCCACGACTGTGATGCCAGCAGCAGTTAGTAAAATAATTAACAAGGCGGTACAACAACGACTAGAAAATCTTCCCGAAGTTTTGAGTAGCCCTAACATTGCTAATATGATTGCAGGAAATGGAATTTCCGGAAGTGGAATTTCCGGAAGTGGACTTAAAATTGGGCGGCGGCGGAGATAATGTAAATAAAAATAAAAAATCTTAAGATTTTGAATTTTGCAATTAAAAATTCATTAACTTTCCATATAATGTTTAAACAACAAAGTGATCCCGCCTTTGACATAGATGCCCCGGTGTTAAAAAATGATTCGGTGGGGAATTATCAATTCTACGCTTATCACGCAATAGATCCTAAAGTACGAGCTCGAATTGAACTTCAAGTTCACGATACCAGTAAATACTTTTTGCCTTGTGAGGCGTTTATTGAAATTGAGGGAGAAATTGTAACTAACGTGGCAGCTAATACACCTTACGCAGCTGATGTTAAAGTTGGATTTATTAACAACGGTGTGATGGCGCTATTTGAAAGTGCGAGATATCTCCTCGACGGAAAAGAGATTGAATCGATAGAACGCGAAGTTGATATCGCAACAACGATAGTCGGACTAGCAAGATACTCAGATGATTTTACAAGATCAGCCGGGCCATCAATGATGTTCGCGAAAGATACCTCTGATCACGCTGATAATAATAAATATATTAAATTGAGAACACCAAGAGCTACTTCAGGTGGTGATGATGTTGCACAACCAGTCGACGAGGAACACGAACCTAAACCAGTAGGTGCTTTCGATATTGTAACATCTGACAACGCAAATTTCAATCTGGGATTTGCAACTCGTGTAGGAATGTTACAGGGGGAACGACGAAAATTCTCTTGCGCGATTCCACTCCATCATATATTTGGATTTTGTAGAAATGTTAGAAAAGTTATTTACAACGCAAAACATACAATTGCGTTGACACGACGTGGTGATGATAATGCCGCAATTTGGCGTACCGGTGGTGCTGATGGAAAAGTTAATTTGAGTAAATTGACTCTCTGGATGCCTGTGATGACACCGTCCATAGCAGCTGAGCAAAGATTGATATCATTTATGGAAACAGGTGGGAAAACTCTGCTACATTGGCTAACTGTGTCTACAGACGCCAAAGAAGATAATGTCGCTGATACATTTACGTGGCATCTGGCGGCTAAAACTGGGGTTTCAGCACCGCGTCATATATTTATTGCGCTACAACATCGAAATAGATTAAATAATCAAGAACGTTCCCATGTGATATTTGATCAACTAGGAGTCAAGGAAGTATCACTGAGAATAAATGGACAACAAGAACCAGCCGAAGATATACAATTAAATTACGAGGAAAATAATGTTGCTAGAGTTTATCAGCGATTGTTATCATTTATGAGTCGTGATCAAAATGTTGATACCGGTCTGCAAATATCACAATTGGATTTTAAGAGTTTATATCCGATTTATTACTTCTCGTTGACACATCTTGATATGATGAGACAATCCCTCGTTGACATATATTTCCGAGCTCGTATAGCACCAGCTGGTGCTGATTACAGAGCAGTAGCTGTAATTCTCAGTGATAAATCAATGCTACTCGAAGGAGCTGGTGGACGAATGAGACTCGTTGATGCACCAGTGGAAAACATATAATGTTTTCTAAATCTGTAGTGAAAAATCCAAAGATTTTACAATTAAAAATTACAGTGTGTTTTACAATAAATGCCATATAACACTGTAAATGTATCACTGACTGAGGGTCAAGTAAAGAAATTAAAATCAAAATCTGCAAAAGAATGCGGAACTACAATAACATTAAAACTAGCACAAATGACCTCTGGGACGCATAAATTGTCGCTGACAGATCGCCAAACAAAACATTTTAATGACGCACTTAAGAACAAGAAAGGTGTTCAACTTGAATTTTCCAAGGGTGCAGTTGCTAATATGATAAAATCTGGTGGTATATTTCCATTACTCGCTATGATTCCAGGGTTGATTGCAGCAGCTGCACCAATACTTGCAAAAGGCGCACTAGCTGGAGCTGCCAGCACTGCTGCGGGAATGGCTCTGAAAAAGATAACTGGACAAGGAGTAGGACAAAAAAAAAAGAGGAAAAGGATTAAGACTTCCAGGAACTCCAACGTCGTGGTACAGACGCGGAGCTGGCCTAAGACTACCAGGAACGATATAAAAGATTCTTCGATTGGAAATTCGAAGGTGAAATTTGAAAGAAGAAATTCGAAGAATTTCATACCAGAACCGATGGTTCCTATGTCAAATTTTGATCTTATCGCAAAAGTTGAAAAAAGCGCACACACTAAATTTCCGATAAAAAATTTCAGAGGTGTATTTATGAGAGATCAATTACCTGATATTCCAAGTACACCGGAAACTGGAATTATCAATTTAGATAATAGTGATGGACCCGGAACACACTGGGTTGGATACGCAATTGATCCACGAGGAATTATTTATTTTGACTCATACGGATTACCACCTCCAGTTGAATTTTATAAGTATATAAATAAAAATCCAAGAATTTCTAAAGGAGTTCCAGTATGGTATTCAACGTTACCGACACAAACTTTAACTGATCCGCCAATTTGTGGTAACGAAGTATTGAATATGTTAACGAAAATTTCATCATCGAAGAAACCACCACATATAGTTGTAAATGAATATACTAGCGGTGAAAATCTAAAAAGATTTTAAAATCTAAAAAGATTTTATATTTAGATTTCTAAAGATAATTTATATAATGTCTGTAGATATTTGGGGAAGAAGATCACACAAAGAGAAAAAAGAGGATAAAACCATTGATGAGAGTGTAAAAAAAATAATTAAAGATGAACTTGCTAGTAATTTTAATTTAGTAAATATTGACCCTGGAGAGATAGTTGTATTTCAAGATCGTCAAGGAAAATTAAAATCTAGTAATCTAGCGATTGATGATATCTTAACAAAACAACCAACCGCTCCCGACGACTCTATTGTAGTGTTCCAAAAGGTAAGCTCGCAGCAGGTGAAACCCTTACAACAATAACAGATAAATTTAGTGAAATAAACCAAATTAATAATCAGATAACATCTATCAATACCGATTTAAATAAATTCTTTGGTGTTCCACGAGACACATTAGATGTACAAATCGCGTATGTAAAGGCCGCAATAGATAATTTAGCGCGATTACGGGCTGAATATGATGCTCACGTCGCTAATTTTCTTATGCTACGAAGAAACTTTAATGTCACTGATAATGCAATTGAGAAATTCTTTGGTAAGAAAAATGTTAAACCAGATGATATTACATCAACACTCACTGATATTACAACCAGGCTACAAAAATCTACTGATGATATAACCGCAACGATTAAACGGTTAGGTGTTGATCGCGGTGAGGGTGTATCTGAGAAATCATTTTCAGATTCAATTTTATTTATTAATAATGCAATTGAAAAATTCTTTGGTAAAAAAAATATTAAACCAGATGAGATTACAACAACAATCACTAATATTACAACCGAGCTACAAAAATCTACTGATGATATAACTGCTATTTACAACCAATTAGGAGTTTGGGCTATCCCTCAAACAATTTCTGAATCAATCGCGATTAATAAAAAATCAATTGAGGATAATTCTCTCATTGTCAATGATCTTAAAATAATCACCGACGCGGTCAAAGAAGACTTTCCAAAAATAGCTCCCAGACTCGATAAAATAAAAATACCTCATGATACGGCTAATTTTAAAAATCTTACATATATTGTTGCTAAAGGAAAACTTGAATATATTAAGAATACTAATACTAATATAAATTTTTCAATTAACGTAACCGGTATTTATCGAATGACTCTATTTTCCACGTATCAATTTAATTTTCTGGCTCCAAACGTAGGAGGAGTGTTAATGGGAGTTGGAACTCCGTATCAGTCAAATGTAAATATACTATTGATGAATGCCAATTTTGTAAATGACGACTACCGTATAACTTTATTTCCCGTCGATCCAAATATAATTAGAACATCAATACCATGGATTGTAGAATTTCTAACACCAGAGATTATTTAAATTAAAAATCTAAAAAGATTCTACAATAA
This sequence comes from Unio pictorum, assembly GCA_030141615.1. Classification (NCBI taxonomy): domain Eukaryota; kingdom Metazoa; phylum Mollusca; class Bivalvia; order Unionida; family Unionidae; genus Unio; species Unio pictorum. The sequence continues at coordinate 2,820,345 of JARLTB010000039.1, read as the reverse complement.
TGTTAATAAAACCACAAAAATCACAAGGTGATTTTAATGTTTCACCATCCCAGTATCGTTATGATACCATATCGAAATATCAGCAACAATTACAGGATCTCATTAATACTTATACCGTCAAAAAGAAAAAATATCACCGAAGAATAACTGCGATAGATATAACAGTTTACACAGTATCTGGAATAGTTGTAGGAACTGGAATAGTATTATCCTCAGTCACTATGACAGCTCCTGTTGTAATTCCTATCGTGATTTCTGCTGTTACAACATTAGTTGGGGTTTTCAATGGAGTGTCAAAGAAACTTTCATCGTGTTCTTCACATAAACTACGCGATTACACATTAAAGCTTAATACAGCAACGGCGACATACACGGAAATAACAGCATTGCTTTCTAAAGCAATAAGCGATAATGAGATAACTGAGAATGAATTTTCGCATATTACTGAGCGTTATAATTCTGCGATGAAGAAATTAAATACTGATAATATACATAATGACGTCAGTCCAAAACTCTCCAAAGAAATACCTAGTAACCAAAGAAAATAATTCAATCGTTTTTTCCTGGAAATCTCCAATCGAGTGGTATACCGTCGGAATTGCACCGCGTATATACACAATGAAAGAACTTAATAAGCAATTAAATAATAATATATCTCTGGTTATGAATGAAGATCCAGAGAATTTTATACCAAAAATTATAATATCTCCTGGAAATATATTTATAATAGCTCCGGAACTTGTTGTTGACATCTACCAAAGTAGTATTAGAAGTATATTGGGTTGGCCGGATTATCCTCAAGATTCTGAAGACGCTGTATTCTTTCTAACAGAAGGTAATTATAATATTGAAACTTATGATGAAGATATAAAATATTTTAGTGATTGAATTTCAAAATGGAAATGCAAGCATTTCTAAATTAGATTTTACAATTGGAATTCTAAAATTATTTTACAATAATGTCGCAAGAATTACTTCAGCGAATAGTAGAAAACACTACTCCTGTCAAAACGGAGACGATTATAATATCAACAAAAAAACCCGAATTTAGTGTAAATTTTCCTTCTCCAGTTTCAGTGAAAGAACTTGCGCTAGCTAAGTTGCGGGTATATAATAGTTGGCCTAATATTAGATCGACAACATATGGCAATCAACAACCAAATAATTCACTAGTGTTTACAAATAAAAATAAAGAAGATGGCACTCCAGATTGGCAAATTGTGTACTTACCAACCGGCTCATATCAAATTGAAGATATCAGAGATGAGTTTGAACGTAAAATAAAATCTATTACCGGAGAAGAAAAAAAAATAGTGATTGACGTTCATGAACCCACATTATCATCAACAATTACAGTCGCAGATGGATACTCTGTAGATATTTATAATAGTAGTATAAGAACAGTTTTAGGTTGGCCTAATGAATCACCTGTTGAAAAATTTGATATACCAGAACCTGTAATATCTGATTACATGACTGATGAGATAGAAGAAAGTTATGACCCTAGGGATCACCCACCAGTAATTGGATCATCGGTAATAGATAAATCCGGTAAATCCATTTCATATAATATTCCACCTTATCAAAAATTTTCTGATATGATAAAATCTGTGACAATTAAACCATCAAGCGTTAAAAATAAAGACGGGGTTATTATAATTAGAGGAGTTCTAGACACTATACAAAATAATTTTAATGTTATGTGGAATTATTATTCCGTTCATAGAATCGGGATCATCGACAGTTCTAAACTAACTAAATCTGATTTTATTAAAGCAATATCTCGAGTTAATAAAATCATTAAAGATATGGAAACATTTGATACACGACTTGAACAACTTAAAACTGAAGAAGATACTGATGATTCACGAACAGAGTTTGCGAGAGTTTATAAAGATATGATAAAAAAAGATCCAACATTTGTATTAAATCCGTATAAAAACACTAACTTAAAAGATGGTTTGAAAACTTTCATTAATCATGGATTTAAAAGAATTCATGATAATTGGGCAGCAAAAAAACAACAACTAGAAGTAATTCTTAAACATAATAACGGAGCAGACGGAGGTGGAAGACATATTGCACCTGATAACGTAAATATAACTACAACAATCGCGCTAAATTTAGTATGTGACGCCGTTGAAGGAAGTTATCAAATTGATTTAACAAGATCAAATCAAGCTCAACAAGGGTATATTTTATACTCATTTTCACCAACACAACCACCAGGATTCTTAATAATAGAAGACCCAACTAATCTTGTTTATATGCGAACCCATAATAATTTACTAACTAGAATTAATTTTAAACTTACCGATCAAGCAAATAATTTGATAGATCTACGCGGTGAAGAGTTAGTTATTAGTCTATATGTGAGATCTTAAAGATTTTTATCAAAAAAATCTACCAATTAGAATATCTAGTAAACTCTTTGTTTTTTCTTTAATTCTATATTTTCCTTTTTAAGAATAAGTTTTTCATCCTCTTCATTTCCGAGATCCCTTTTAGTATCCCGTAATTCCTCCTCAAGATTTAAAATCTTATCAGTTAACTCAATAATTTTAGGGTTAATGGAAGTATTTGAATTTAGCGAATTAATTTTATTAACACATTCCTGATTTTGAGATTTTAATTTTTTAATTGCATTAACCTGTCCATGATTTAACTCGAGAACCTTATTAAACTCAGCAACAGGAACATAAGAATTTTCAATTTCCAATTTTAATGAATTAATCTCATCAGATTGTTCTTGATTTTGAGATTTTAATGAATTAATCTCGTCATATTGTTCTTGATTTTGAGATTTTAATAAATTAATCTCGTCAGATATAATATCTCCACCACCTGATTTTTTAAGTTCTTGTAACTGCTCAGACAAATCATAATTTTTGTTTTGTAATAAACTTAAACTTGAGGATAAACTACGATTTTCTATAAGTATTGAATTAATATATTGTTGTTGTTGTTGCTCTTTATTTTTTAACAAATTTATGTGTTGTTGATGTTCCTTTACTAACGAGTCTATATGTTGTTGATGAGATTGTTCTTTTGCCTCAGTATCTATACATTTTTGACACGGTAAATTTTCATTTCCTCCTCCGTGAAAAATTATCTCTGGAATTTTTTTTTGCTCTCTCGTGTACGCCTGAGAGTTTTCGATAATATCAAACATACGATTTAATATTTTATTGTTTACTGGTTTATTTATCGGACCACCCCAAATCGAGTATACTCGTTGCAACCCGATATGATATTTTGCCTTAATTTCCGATATGGGAATTTTACCTTTCATCGCGATAATATCTTCGATGTCTTTTTCGGATAATGGAGTCGATTTTATTGGCATACCTATATAACAAAAACATAAAATACTTTTAAAAAATACGAAAATGTTTGAGTAACCTTAAGTATATACTCGGATCGGACTTGATCGAATATATTCTTAGTGATTGTTCACTGGTCGAAGGCAAAAATCACTAAGTCGCAGATCAAAGTTCAATTTTTTGTTAAGTTTGATTGATGAATGGAGACTTAAAGTTGTGGTAGGGTGGGAAAAATCACTAAGTCTCAGATTGCCAAAATTTAAGTTAGCGATTTTTTGTTAAGTCTCAGATTGATGAATGGTGACTTAAAGTTGCAAAATGGGGGGGAAAAGTGAAGCTCACCCTTCCTGCTGCTTACTCTAATCGGATTTGTCAATAACGGTATCATGGCGTTGTTTTGTAGTGCGAAATATATGATTGACTCTAAAAGGATTGAATCTATCGATAACGACGTTGACATCGCCACTACAATAGTTGGACTAGCTCGATATTCCGACAATTATATACGATCTGCTGATCAGTCAATGATGTTAGCGCAGGGTATTGTCGATAGCGCTGATTGCAATCAATTTATTGTTATATGACCAATGGATCGTGGTACTCCTGCTGATGGTCTTAGTCCTGCTGTCGCTCCTGCTCTTGCTGTTATCGAAGATATGATTATCAATAATAATCCTAATTTCAATCTAGGATGTTCAACTCGTAAAACGATGTTAAATGCCAATGGAAATTTTCATCCGCGATTCCTCTAGCTCATATATTTGGTTTCTGTAGAAATGTTAGGAACGTTATCTTAGGATATAAACATGCTGTAGATCTTAAGAGGAAAATCTCAAGACAATGATGCATTCTGGCACGTTGCTAGTGTTGCTAATGGTAGAGTAGTTCTATCGAAGCTTTCGTTATGGATTCCAGTAATGACTCCATCGCTCGCCACAGAACAATGATTGTTATCGTTTATGGATCAAGGTGGTAAATCATTGACGTCATGAGTAGATATTACAACGGCCACAATGACAAGTCCGGTTGCTGGTATATTTACATGGCATACAGCGTCACCAAATAATATATCAGCTGAAAGGTTAGGTGCTGTTTGTGCTTTAATGGCATTAAAGAAAGCTACCGGACACAGATAATAATACAGGGATGATCCGTAGTATTGTGTCTGAGATTACCATGTAGTCGATTCAAACGGTACGGTCGGGGTTGAGACTCCCAGGAAGCATGCGTTCATTAAACCAATGTCAGATTTTGATTTACTCGCCGCGGTAAAACATCTCGTATTAAACATTGGGCTGCGTATGCAATTGATCAACAATCAATTATTTATTTTGATTCTTATGAATTAACACCATCTAAGGAATTTCTCAAATAAATATCCGGTTAAAATTCCCTCTTTGGTATTCAACTTTACCTACACAGGCAATAACCGATCATCCGATATGTGGCCGAGAAGTTATTAATTTACTTACCGTGATCTCAAAATCTACTAAACCACCTCATAAAACTATCTCGTAGACGTATCATCAGATGAAATCGTTATATTTCAAGACAGGCAGGGTAAATTAAAAACGAGAAATATTTTCGTCATGTATATTTTAGTTAAACTCGACAACGCAGTTGAAAATTCCATCGCGGTGTTTGATTATCAAGGTAAAATTAAGCCAGGTATTCTTTATTGAACCAGCGATAGCAAACTAATATCGCTGAACAACGAATATGTATCATCTACGAATATACTAAGAACGCTACGATCTGATTATGATTCTCATATAAATCAGTTTACTGGGCTGCAAAAAGTTTTTGAAAATACTGAGAAACCTGTTCACTATTTCTTTGGAATTCCATCAGTGGTTCCTATAAAAATCACTGACGTACAAACCGCCGTGGATAAATTAACAACGCTGCAATCTGAATATGATAATGATGTGCTCACTTATAATGACTTTTCCGAGAACATATGCAGGTTAAAACCGAATTAATAAAATTTCTTGGAAATCTTCCGCCGGCGATTCCATTGAAACTCGCTGATATAAAAACAACTATGCTTAACGATTAGAACGTCCTCCTCGAATACAGAGAACCGTCAAACTAGTGGAGTAGTTGGAATACACGCTGTAAAGCTATCCTACGCGACGTAGCCAGGCCTGCTAAAAAAAGCAACTACAACCGACAATACAGAGCAGAATGATTGACACGATGCTATAATAATACTTTGCGACAATGTTTCCATCATAATTTGAGATAATGCCTTTGTCGTAATTTTAGACAATGCTTTCATCATAATTTAAGACAAAACATTCATCTTACTTAGGGACTATGCTTCCACCGAACGTCGAAATCACATCTAATATTTGCTTATGTACCTGAATTATTTGGTGTCCATAGTATCTAGTTCAGGTATACATTTGTATAGCTATTGGCAGAAATGTTTTATTTGAACATTTTCTTTCAAACCTCCATCTTGTGCGGGAACCATGTGACCTTTATTGCAATATTAAAGAGAAAGTACTTTGGAGTTGCTTACATATTTTTAACCATCTTAGTTAAACACATCGAGTAAAAATGCATTAATCAGATTTTCTTATCCACCATTATTCGTAATAAATTTTAGTATTTTCAAGAATGCCATCGGGTCATTTGCAACTTAGATGGGTATATTTACTCAAAGTTTGTATTATTCTTACCAAAGGTAAACATTTCGAATGAAGCAAAATAAAAACATAGGCAGCTGCATTTGTCTCTATTTAGATCATATTTTATGTGTTCCAATCCATGATTGTGGAATTTGCTCTTTGGTTGACTAAACAGATAAATCAATTAATGGTATTACTACCTAGCTGGAAAGTAATATCAATGATCAATACAAATATCTGCCGTCAAATTGTCTATCATCAAGATGATTATCCATATTGATTCCTTTAAGACATTTAGTTGGGAAATTTCGGAGGACTGAGTGTATGTAGCATTAGCAAATCTAGATCATTAAGAAGCATCTGATATTTCAAATCAAAGATAATTACTTTGATAATTATATCGTCTTATATACCTATTAGTTTCGAATAGTTTAATACAAACTTTATAATCGACATGTCAGAAATGGGAATAAATTCAGCACTCCATCCTCAAAACACGAAGCTAATTACGTATTGATTATATGATATTTTTATTTACTTGTCTGTCACAATTAAAGGACCAAGTTTGTGTAAGAAGAGTCACTATTTACTACTGGTATTATTCAATTCCCAACTGTATGCGTCAAACTAGAGTTTGATAGTTGAACTATTGAAAGTGTTAACCTGGAATGAATGGGTAACCTTCGATCTAAACTCGTTTGTGATGACGTTATTACTAGAAAACGAAAGTATTGTGATCCGACCTCTAAAAATTGAATGTGCAAACCTTTCTTCAGTGAAAAAAAACAACATTTTAGACAAATAGACAAAATTATATTGATTACGATGATCTATAAAATTAAATCGTGTTGATTGTGACTGTAATGTTTAGCATTTAATTATTTGTTAGTGTTATTAACAAGATAAATTGAAAACACGTATGGGAAGTATTATTATTAGTAGCAGTATTAGCAGTAGTAATATTAGTTGTCCTTGTCGCAATATTAGTTAGTAATGTTTTGATTATGTCTATATAGGCCGCTTAATACTCACGCGCAATGCGTTAATCCATTCATTACTTCGCACAGTGAGATTGCGCTTGGTTAATAGAACACAACGATTAGCTGCAAAATAGATCATTCCATGTCAGAAAAAAACATATATACCTCCATTTAATACATCAAACACGAACAACACATATAAAGCAAATTAACAAAGGACACAATTAAATTAGACCTAACCTTGATCGTATACAAATCAACTATTGCCAGGGACAAAAATGAAACAAATATGCAGGACAGTTTACCGAATAAATGCACATGCTTACAAAACAGTACTTACATAAAATATATTATTGATAAGTTAAACTTTGTAAAATATATGATACTTATTTTTTAGATCATTTTCTTTTCTACATAATATCGCTTTTAGATCTGAATATTATTTGTGTAATAATCTACGAAACGGTCAATGTTTAGCTTGTCAATGTAATTCTAATATAACGAAATACATATATAGCCTGCAACGCATCAGTTCATTAATATACTAAGAAAGAGGCACGTACTTTTAAACATTTTCATCGTTATTACTGTGAAGTGTTGATAATTAGGTTTTTCCTATATGCAGTGCAATTTCTAGCCAGACGATATATATCTTGCTTATATCAAAATCATATTCGAAATATAAAATATATTGGTGAGACGCTAGCTTTTAAGCTTGGAGTGACTTAGTACAATATCAATTACTTTAAGATCTCAGAAAAGAGCATCGCTTTAGGAAAATTTGTTTTTCTTGAGTGAGCCATTATCATATTGACTCTGCTAGTGAATATTGCCCACATTAAACTTTTAAAAAAATGTCAGGAATTTTACAAGGAATATCTCTCTCTCTTTCTCTCTCTCTCTCTCTGTCTATATATATATATATATATATATATATATATATATATATATATATATATATACAGAGAGAGAGAGAGAGAGAGAGAGAGAGAGAGAGAGAGAGAAAGAAAGAGAGAGATATTAAAAACAAGCTACTTATTTATAAATATCAATGACAAAAAGAAGAAAAAAAATCACACATTTTATTGTTTTAAGATTTCAGACTACATAAAGTCTCGTGCCCATTAGCACGTAGTGCGTATCCGGGATGACAGATGGATCACATCTTTGTTGTTTTGGTATCCGAACCTGTGCAAGAGATCCCTGAGTCATTTACATATCAGAATGAAAACACAACCACTTAAAGTGACAGGTATGTGGTAATTCTATCTATCTATCTATCTATCTATCTATCTATCTATCTATCTATCTATCTATCTATCTATCTATCTATCTATGAAAGAAAATATGATATCATATAGAGTTTTCCTGACCCATGAAGTTTCGAGCCGTAACCATCCTTGCACAAATATGATTCAGGTGAGGATAATATAATCTTTCGTACGTTACAAATATTGAAAGAAAGAATCTATCAGCGCAAATGCGTTCGAAGGAGCAACGTGTAATACCTCGCAACGTATACGTTTTAACGAGGTTGTTCGCATGGATGAAACTAAATCCTACACATGCATAATGTATACAACGAACAAAATACTAACACTTCCCTTCATTCACTAAGGTATTAGTCATCTACATAAGTAATCTGTTCACTGTTAGACATCGCGCCAATACATGTAATCAAGGAGTCCTACTATATTGCAAGTACGAAAATCATGCAAATAGTGTGTTAGTAGCGAGACATAGTTACCAGGTATACCACGTTCACCGTCTGAATCACTTTGTGACAATGAATTGCTAGTATGCATAATCGCATTCTTTAGATATAATATTTCTTTATATGTGTTTATCAAGAAGCGAAAACTGCACTTATACCTATTGCCCAATATTGTTCAGAATACTGTCCATTGAAATATTTTGGGGTATTTTATTGTCGGTACCAATCTTTGAACTAGGCCTTAGCTCCAGTAGAATGCAATGAAGTGTTCATACATATTTACACGCAATCATGCAGACAACTTTGCAATGTGTGATGATGTGTGCACAAAATTAAAAGACAGAACAATGCAGAACGAAATATGTGTACAATGATTTTTAGGTTTAAGTAGACAATATAATTACGAAATACATAAATGTTTCCTGGGTGTTTCATCTACGATGAAATGTGTTTTCATGATGCTCGTTTTGTTCATATATGCGTGGTTGATGAGTAATAGTATTAAAGAAACAAACGGCTCTAAATTGAAAAGTATGGTAAAAGTAGATGGTTTGAGTTCAACAATGTGGTAAACAAGCAAGCACAGCAACTGGAAAGTATTAGTTCAGAACTATAGGGCATATCTTATATTTATTACCTGTTTTCTTTTTAAAGGAATTGGTTTCTTTGGAATTTGTACTATATTAAAAAAAAGATTTACATGGAGAGGAATATTTAAAAAACCAAACACGCATATATAGACAAAAATATGTGTATATTTTTGACTACACTGTTTGACATACATTTTCCAGCATAAAAGGTAGGTTTTTCATGGTTAATAGTAAGCTTAGATCTATTTTGATCAAGCGCAGTCTAAACTAGTCGATCGAATCGTGCAAAAATAAGATATAAATGGGTGGGATTAACCGTAGTCATTTAACCTTATAAACAGCATTAAGTTTGACTTGAATGCATTTTTCGTTCCCTCCGAGCGTCGTCTGGTTCAGCACGGTCAGTTTGCAGGACTGGCAATGTAAAAGAAAAAAAGAAAGATTGTAAGATATAAAGCATTGTCTATTCGTATTGCAATTATGAAGATATTACTTATACAACGAATTACAAAATTAATGGATGTGTGTTAGTGTTCAGTATCATTTACTTGCGATAGTTGTATTGATTCTAAACTGAGCACCCAGAATATCCACAACAATGAAGTAGTGTCAAAGCCGTTCTATGCAAGTAATATATACGATACCTTACATTTGTTAAAATTGATGTATTAGGCAACAATAAAAAAAGAATAAAAGATGACATAATCTTTACGATAATTAATATTAAAAATACTGACTTGAAATATTGAGTGGTCTCCGGAATAAGCACATTGAAATACCGACGAACACGGAAACTAATGGTCACTTGAATGGCATGAGATACATTGCGTATGGGGGATGAATTAAGTATAATTTGATTCGTGGCAGTGTTTTGTTTGTAACATTTATTACACATTTGCCAACATGTCATTAGATTATTTAATGTATACAACTAACGTGCGCTCTCGCACATCAAATGCGAAATTGTGAGAATAAGTACGCATGATGGTATGTGTTGCTAGCGAATAATGGGCGAGTTAAATTTCACAACCTATTATCCCTCCGTACTCGGTTTGTAGTGTCCGACAACTGTGTTTGTTAATACATTTAGATACAAAGAAGTTTTATTTAGTGAGGGGGCTTACATCGTTTGTAGGAAGAATAAAATTATGTTAATGCCGATAGGTGTGTGCTTCTATTTTAGCATTGTTATATAAATTACGTTTTCTGCACTTTCAGCATGAATACTTCTACGTTCCATAAGTGTATTTAGAAGATAAGAGGATGCTGATTGACACATTGAGACATAGCGCTTCTAATTATTTGAGAGACGATGGTCATTCATATATTTGCCAGTCCGTTGTCTATACACGTCGCGTGGATAGACTCAGAGATCAATGAACCTGACCCATAGGTAAAGGTCATGGAATGTAATCGAAATTGACCTTTGTATTTAATGATCAAATGAATAGTTAAATATTGAATCCGGTATGCTTTAAATCAGAAATAAAATGTTATGTTAGTTTGCTAAGTAAGCCAAGATTTGTGAAGTGTACATTGATATGTTTACGCTTTATTTGGTGTACAATGATCATTTAGTTTTTGATATTATTGTTATTTAGGAAGAGAGTAACAAATCTAGAATTAAACCATTACGTAACTAACTGCTTTTTAGTATTCGTTTTTTATAGAGAGCGCAATTATGACCTTTATTTATAATATATTGTATTACATTTCCATAGCTCCCCTCCAATGCAAACACATTAAGTAGAAAGGACATAAATTACCCACGTAACACTGTGGTGGTTCTAATATAATAATATTTAAGAATACACCATTACTTACATTCATTTATTCTGTAGTACTGTATCTCATTTGAGGCATCAAAACAAGAGCCAGCCTTAACGGACTGAGTTGCAACCATCAAAATCAAACATTTGAGTGCGACGGCAACAGTGACTGCTTCTTTCAAATCCATTTGTAAGGTAATATTTGGTTAAGATTAAAAATTATATTCTGCAATATAATATTAAAGTTCAACCTTGTTTACATCTGGTAGATGTTTCCTCTATCATGGATTTTGCATGCTACATGGTCTATTTCACATAAAGCATTATACCAAAGAAGACAAATTACGTGTAGTAAAATGTGTATGTTTGTCAAAGAAAAAGGAGAACATGCATTAATAGGACGCAAACTGATGCTGATGAGCAAGTAACATATACTCCATAATATTATCAAAACTAGTAAAGATGAATGTAGAACGACACTCAGTTTTAAAACATCTACTATTTGTGCATGTGGTTGACGTGTAGATTTGCACTTTGTAGTACACAAATAAATAGTTTTCTAAGAAATTCACTAACGGACCATTTGAGATATTTGTAACTACTACTACTACCGATAATAATACAATAATAATCGTTATAAAAAAAATAACACCAATACGTTATTTGATAGTGAGTTCTCATACCAGACAACCACAAACTTGCTATATCTGGCACATATTGCTGATGACTCCTTATGACGGTCTCATAATTTAATATTAAATTAACGTTGGATATTTCCTTCCAGCATTCATTGAATTTTATATATTTATTTTATTGACCATTAAATAAGATGCAACCATGACGTTTTTAGTGCGCGCTTCAGTTAACCAAAACCAGGAATAAGAATAAAACCATGCAATCTTTCCCTGGCGTTATGACATGAGTCATTGTATATACATGGTGTGTTATAAATTACCTGTTTACTTTGTGTGTGGGTTTTCTTTTGCCAGTGAAACTCAATGTACCAACTAACGTAATAATGTAAGGTAATGTGTAGAAAGACAAATTTATTATATAGGGGTAGAATACTTATATTTCTAAATACATTAATTGAATGTAGTGTTCACACACGAATTTATTCTTTGTTATTCCACACTTGAAATGTTTTAGAAAAGTATACCTTTCAAATTATCACACTGATCGATAAAATCAGTTCATATCACAGATGTGACAGAGCACGGTTAGGTTATTTTATTCTATTTAGAACTAATCGTATCAAATTTACTAAGCGTGTACGAAAATATCTTTTATGAGTAATGTGGACGAGATAAAGTAAGTTTACCGATGGAGTGACAATTGAAACCGGGAATAAGATGCTAAATTCAAGTATGTTGAATATATAAATATTGCCATTATTATTACAGAAACAAATATTCATTTCACACAGCTGTGGATCTCTCTTATTACTGCATCGAATCGCAGCATAAGTGCTACCGAAAAGGTATATGGAAATTAATAACATAACCGAATTTATTAGGTACTGTCTGTAAATAATATTTGCATATTTTAATGAGTATTATCTACTGAAGCATACAATGGAAACAAACGGTCTTCACTAATCAACAAGGTAATAAAAATACTCATTATTAAATTAGTTTGTATAAGCTATTATAACATTCATTAAAGATTTGATCTTATAACGAAATACATGAAATTGTTGTTTTTGTTGTTTCAGATGATGTGATACCGTTTTCTTGTCATATAATTTAAAGAGTATCTGCTATATTTAAGTAGACTTTTACCAATATCATGGACACTCTTATATTAACACTAAAATGTCAGCGGTGCATTCTTTGCACGTCAGATGTGATGTTCATTCTGTGTTGGAGTTTTCTCAATGGCAGAAGACAATAGGGCACTTGTTTATGTGTGTCTGAAGATCCATTTTTACCATAGACAGGTTCCGTACGTTTTGCCTTGGAAGATATCTTGGTTAGCGTAAGTGTGGTTCACCCTTGATATCTTTGTCACTTGTGTGGCTCTGAAGTATTTATTGATTTGTTATTGCAAACATCGCATGGGATCTGAATCATCAAGTCCGACATCCGTATTATGCAAAGTCAATGCGCGATTTCCGAGATACGCAAGCGAGTGGTCGCCAGTCCGCTAATCACGTGCACTTGTGGAAAGAATATGATCCACTATATAAAAGTTCCAAACGCTGATGTGGTTGTCGTTAACCTCCTCGATATTTTATTCTTATACTTAACTTGAACCTGATTTCACACCTGTATAAGGTACCCAGACTCTTATTGTAGTGCAGACCACATAATAAAACTTATTAGATATGGTATATAGTGGAACGACATGTATATTTGTCCAGCACTATATATACTGACAGAGTAATGGAAAAGAATGTAATAAATGTTATCAAATATTTGAATATTGACACCTTGACTACATCTCACCAGACTAATTTGTCATATGTATGTTGCTACTAAACATCAAAGGCAAAGTCTTTCGTACACATCCGTCTATTAAGCATCACATTATTAAATCATGTACGGCAGAGTGTAAGTTTACTGAAATCTCATTAAAATGCTACAATATTAATAGTTCACAACTGTCCATTCCAGTGTTTGAAATATTATGAACTTAGTAAGAAACCGTTTGCATATCGGTGCAGATTCTATGTTGTGTATTTTAATTCAATTTCAACGACTTAACAATTTTAATTCCCTCTTATTGAATCCATATGTCAATCAGTACTCATCATATGTTCTTTATACAAAAAAAAAATACTTAGTGAATAAAAGAAAAACATTTCAAGTCGATAAACAGTCACCTTGTGAAATATCAGCAGCCGACAGAAGAATACAAATGAGAAAAAATATTGTTGTGCCTAAATGTACGAATGCCTGAAGGTTCAGCGTTAAGAAAACGTTAAAGTGGCGTAAAAAATATATCTCTTGATAAACACCAGTGATTCGGTTACTACGAATGGAAATTAATACAACACTAACCAGAAAAGTAAACTAGTAAAGTGCAGGTATGTTCCTCGCTCGTGTTTAGAAATGCAGTGTGAGCTATAGATTATAATATGGATGGTTAAAGTTTCAAGTCTTTTATTTCTACTTGAACCTGCGCGCCAGGTAATTCTTTGTTTTGATAATTATCGAGCATGTTTCTTGAAATCTGCATCAGGTTCGTGTAAACATTGGATATATGCCCAATTGCTTACTATATTATAAACTTAATTTTCATCCCTCCAATATATATATATATATATATATATATATATATATATATATATATATATATATATATATATATATATATATATATTTTTTTTTTTCTTCAAAAAACACGTTCGTGCAAAATTTGGTAAAATTTCGGTTTGGATATCATCAATATTTATACATCGTAAGATCATGTTTCAAAGTGAGGCCATGTCTTCAACTTTGTGGCTGCATAACTTATAATTAGAACAGTGCTTTGGGGAGCAACGTCTATCTATCTATCTATCTATCTATCTATCTATCTATCTATCTATCTATCTATCTATCTATCTATCTATCTATCTATCTGTTTGTATGTCTTTCTAAATATATGAGTCGTTTGAGTACTCACACACGCTAATAAGCATGCGTACACCGCAAATATATTATATAGTTTCATTTGTGTGGGAATTCTTTGTTTGCAAACGTATCCTAGTTTTTTCCCAGTTATTGTTTAAAAGTTGACAAATTGTGACAGCCGATTGCTATGTCAGAAACATACGATTGTAGACGTAATTTATATATATAGTTTTATAAAAACACATCCAAAAAAACGCATCATTGGGTAAGACGAGAGGATGTTTGGTATCATTAATGTAATTTGTTTCATTATGAATTATTAACATTATCATACAAGTTAGATAACGCATATTTGTGGTTATACATGTCTTCCAGGTGTATGTTGTAGATATAATAAAAGTTTGTTTAAAAAAACGTTTTCACTGGCAGATACTCAAATAAACCGGACATCAGTTTTACAATATCCTAATGATCGCCTTATTGTGGTTTATTTGCGTCTCCATTAAACTTTGTTAAACTCCTTCAAACAATACTATGCGAAGGTTAGTATGTCAGCTTTTCATGCTGTTTATTTATCTTAATATCAACAGTGATTTGGACTATTAAGCTGCCTTAAACTTTGACTATTTTGGTTTACACACAATCAAAAGGTGCCACATAGTAATCTCTTACATCTGAGCTGCCTCAAAGCTATCAAACTGTTCTTGTTACTGTTTATATTTGCCAAATATAAACCATAACTGTGTCTCGTACGGTAATGTGAATTTTACGTAACTCCAGTGACCTACATGTCTTACATGAATTTATGTATGGCATATGGACAAGAGCGTGTATTTAGATACATAAAAATATGTGTTATAAGAACCACTTGCATGTATCCTTGACCTTCAATTTTTCCGGTACTTACGGTGTGAACCTTTGCAAACACTGACTGGCCTATAGGTGGACGAAAAATACCAATGCAATTAGGCAATATAAGGCACATACTGGCACAGATCAATAAGACCGCTCAGGTAACGTCAGCAAAATCTGCATTCAGGTAGCAAACACCTGGATTGGATTGGACAATATATTGGGCAGTGTTCTCATATCCAGAAACAAATGCATTGTCATCCAGCTGAATTTGTAGAAGGCATAGTACTTGAAAGAAAGAAAGAAATAAAAAAAGAAATAAAGAAAAAAATGAAAGAAAGAAAGAAAGAAAGAAAGTAAGAAAGTAAGAAGAAAGGAAGAAAGAATAATAATGTCGCAAAAGTGTACAAAATGTCCTTGATATGGGATTTGCTGACTAGCTAGATTGGCCGTCTCACAAATCATGTATTTATTTTTAAATATCCGTTTACAGGCTTGTAAAACGTTTTTGTAATTATTTAACTACATGTATTTGGTCTTGTAAAATGTTCTTCAAACTGAGTTAAGAAGCAACTATTACCTACAGCTGACACATTAATACGTGTTCTTTCCCAGTTATGGACAGTTTTTAGACCACTGGTTTACTGAAGTAGACTCGTAATTCTGATCTTTATTAAAATAAAATTTTGTCTTGGAATTTGTAACAATTATATCGTTTCGCAGAAGCGCAAAAACTGGTAACAAAATCAAAATCTATTACAAATCTGACTACTGAACAATTGTTACTGTTCTGTTTCCCGGTTTACCATTTGATACATTTCTAATATACTCTCAACCAGTTTTTGGAGAGTGTAACCTTTAAGTTTTCTCCCCACCAACCTGTCATTTACCGAAGTTTACATCTCTCCCTCCCCTCTCCCTTTCTCCCTCCCTCCCTGTCTCCCTCCCCCTCCTCTCTCTCTCTCTCAGGGACATTAAAAACCACACAGTTGAACAGAAATAAAATAAACCATATGCGTAGAGAGGACAAAAAACAAACTTCAAATATAACTAACGATACACGTGTAAATGAATCTGCAATCGGGGTCATTAGTTTAATTAAATGCCATGAAATCGTAGCACATGTTTACGGAAAGTTGAAATTCAAATGTCCTTGAACTTGTTCAAATTAGCAAGGTTTATTAATAGATTAGCAGAGCCTCGGCATGAACTTTGAAATCATGCTTATATCATGAGAGCGTGAGGAAGAAAGTCCTGAAATACAGAAAAACACCGTATGGCTTATAAACTTATTCTTCCGAATTACAAACTTGAGGAATGTTTATATTGTGAAATAAAAAGATTCGTTATCTGTTTGCATAAATGGAAAACCTCATGTTAAATAATTAATATTTCAAGCTAGAAATGAAGTAAACTAGGTTAATTAGTAAAGTACATCCTTTATGGTACCTCTGTTCAGAATTAGTTCGTCCTAGATTATATAGTTTAGCTCCATGTGAGACACGCTCAACAATCTCTTCTTTCCCTTTCCCAAAGAAATTTGTTGGTTGTCAGAACAAAAACAACAGCATTACAAACAGACATATATTTTACCCGTTTTTAAACTGTTTTCAGTTTTCCTCGTCTTTTTACCATTTTAAGTCTTGTTTTTAGAGTGCATCCTGTTAAAATATTCACGTAGCAGTCACTAATTGTGCTTAATTATGTGGATGTAAGCAGTTTGTTTCCTATCATCTCCCCCTCTCCTGTATGTATGTAAGTATGTATGTATGTATGTATGTATGTATGTATGTATGTATGTATGTATGTATGTATGTATGCATGCATGTATGTATGTATGCACATTATATATATATATATATATATATATATATATATATATATATATATATATATATATGCATATATATATATATATATATATATATATATATATATATATATATATATATATATATATATATATATATATATATATATAATGTGTATATATATATATATCCCTTTAACGTCTGCAGACAATCAAACGGAGTTATTTTGAGGTTTCGAGGTGAAAGATGTATGATGTATCGAGTACACAGTATAGATATTTTGTTTATGCGGTATTTTAATTTTATCAAGCCGGGTGACGATAGCAGGAAAATCACCAACGATATAATCGTATATTTGTTTAATCGTATGAATAGTTGTTTCATTGAAGGAAATTTTCATGGGGATATAGCGGTTTCTTCAATTTATTTTTAAAAATTCCTAGGAAGATTTGCAAACGTGCCTAAATGCGCATCATACTAAGCCCATAGAGTTGCTAGTTTATCGTCAGTGGTTTAATATTCGTCTCGCAACGTTAATAATGTATTGTCTGTTTTTTATATTCTTCTTGCAGCGCGTCTACATAGATATTTGTCACAGTGTCACTGTCCGATGTCATTTTGAACTCACCCGTCATTGTATCACCGGATTATTCTAAAACTTTTTTATTCGTGCACGTCTTTATACTGTGGTTTGGATGAGTTTGATATAGCACCAAGGACATTAATTAGTTCCTGGCAGCATATTGGCGTATTGGTTATTGTCTGTGTTGGTAGCGTCGAGGATGAACATCAGCAGCAGAGAGGGTGAATCCTACAACGTTTTTAGACAAATTTTGATTGAAATCCTAAAGCGAGCCGTCCTATAATCTCATTTTAACCAAAAAAAATGTCTCAGGGGCAAACCCTACAACGCTTTCAGACAAAAAATTGATTGAAATCTTAACGAGCCTTCCCTACGAAATCTCATTTTAACTAAAAAAAATGAAAACGGAGACTTTTACGATTTTTTAATCAATTTTGGTCGCAACTTGTTGTCATCGCCCTCTCTGCTGCTAGAACTTTCAGTTCTGGGTTAACAAAAAATAATAAATGATTTTAACCAAATATTTGATCCAGTCCGATACGATATCGTGTCCGAGGATCATGCAAATTTATTGTTGCGAATCCGTGCGGAGTCGACTGAGCATGACTAAAGAAATCTCGAAATTGATTGAAGTCCATATCAGAGCACCATGTCTGCCAAATATTTCTAAGAGTATGAGTATCAACTCCGTTGAATACAGCAAGAATATTGCAGTTATCTCTGATGACTTTTGGAACCTGAGTGTAGCGTTGAGTGACATATATCACGTCAGTGTTTTTATGCCTGCCTCTGGAAAAGATCCTAGCAGGATTTTTTTGTTTATCTAACATTATATCGTCGTATACGACTAAATTGTTAATATCTCCATCAATATCATCAATACTCGGTGCTTCATCGATATCGGTTATACATTCAATGGCGTTCTCACCCTTAATTTCTGAAGCGTTTTCATTAAAATCTTTTAGCACTTCATAACATCGTTGATCATCTACGCTAGGGGCAATTAAATACAACTTATCCCACTTCATCCATCTCATTATTAAATTGAGTAACAATTGCGTTTTACCGGATCCAGATGGCCCGATTATAATCATCCGGATAGAGTTTGGTAGCGCTGCATGATGCTTAACCGGTTCTCTTCTTTTAGTCGCTGAAAAATCAATTATATCCATATTTCTATACATAAATTATGGATCTATATTGTGTGAAGTGTAAAACGCGTACTGGCACAGATGATGTGACGACGATTACAACTAAAAATAACCGATCAGCGCTTTCTGGTAAATGCGTGCAATGTGGTACAAAGAAATTTAGATTTGTGTCTATGAGATCTGATTTAAAAAAAAACGAGGAGGTGATATCGCAGCCAAATTGACAAAGCTCCCTGGAACCCCATGGGCAAAGTACCCCGGAGAAAAGCACCTTCCAGGATATAGCTACTGTGGACCGGGAACCAGACTTGATATCAGACTCAATAATCAAAATCAACCCAACCCCGGTGAAGAACCAATAAACGCCATTGATAAGGCCTGTCACCTTCATGATGTTGCTTATAAAAGCAGCAATCTGCAACACAGGCATCTAGCAGATGTGAAATTAATTCATGCGTTAAATGCTATTCCTGATAAATCCTTCAAAGAAAAATTGGCTTCATTTTTAATAAAATCGGCTATGAAAAGTAAATTGATGTTAGGTGCCGGTAATTAATAATATGGAATTAATTTATTATTCCCCAAGAGGATACTGGAGGGGTAAATCAGCAGTCCATAAACTCGCTAGCGCTGCAAAAGTGAAAAAAACCACTGCGGCTAATTGGTTATCCAAACAGGCACTATGGCAAATTTATCTACCACCGCCTAAACAAATTCAATTCTCGCATTTTGATGTGACAGTTCCTAATGAAGTTCATCAGGCTGATATATTATTTCTGCCACATGATCGTGGTTACAAATACGCATTAACCGTAGTTGATATTGCAAGTCGATACAAAGAAGCAGAACCGTTAAAAACAAAATCAGCCACTGATGTCGCTTCTGCATTTGAAAGGATTTATCGACGAGGTCCTCTGCACTGGCCAAATCTATTGCAGGTTGATCCTGGCAAGGAATTTCAGGGTGCAGTATTATCTACAATGAAACATCATAATGTCACCATACGACGAGGGCATACTGCGCTACATCGCGATCAGGCCATTGTAGAACGATTTAATCGGACGATTGCTGAGCGGTTATTTGGATATCAATACGCAAAAGAATTCATCCAAGAAAAAAGATCCCGTGAATGGGTTAAAAGATTACCATCTGTGATTACTGCACTGAATAACGAGATTACTAGAACAATCAACATGAAACCTATCAACGCGATTAAAAAGAAGTCAATACCCGTACAACCACAAAAAGATTTCAAAGAACCAATTCTTCATAGTAATGTCATTGTGAGGTACTTATACGAACCAGGAGAGCTTGAAGGGGGTAGAAAAAGGGCTACTGATCCTATTTGGAGTTTTACTACACACAAGATATCTAGTATAACACGATCAACTGGTAGACCTCCAGTCTATAAACTGGATTCAACTGCCCCTCAGCGGGGGTTTTACTAGACAACAACTACAGGTAATTCCCGAGGATACTCAATTGCCACCGCATGGTCTTAACTAGCACCGTTGCGTCTATTGCACTCAAGACAAGTCAACATCACATTGTTTCTGACATGACCGAGATTGTTATTTTTTCTGTCTACGGTGAATTGGCGAGGATCCTTATCCGAATACTGCCAACGCATTATACAATTGCAACTCGCGCAGTGATTATTCTGTTGTTGTTTCAGCGTAATTATTAATTTAGCATCAATATCAAATTCCCGTTGTTTTTTTTTGTCCTGTTGTTTGTAACCGGAGAGTTTTTTATTAATGATGCTAACATCAATATCACTTATTGTTGTGTCATTATCATCGAAAACAACTCTTCGAAGTTGATTTATTTTTCGTACTCTGGATACTGCGAGATAGACTAAATTCGACCATTCGATGTGATTATCCACCATCCAAACAATTGTATCCGATATAGTCAATCCCTGTGAAGAGTGTATTGTTGCTGCGTATCCTAGCGTCCACGGGGATTTATTAGCACGCAATGCATCTTCAACGACATTGATATCAACCAGCACAATATCATTTAATACGAGAATTTGTTTTTCACTCTGTCCTGGAATATCAACTTCAATGTTCTGTTTTCGTGTATCCGATGGCCTATAACAAAGGGGTACTGGAAGCGTTGCAAATTTTTCTTTATGCAATTCAAATAACTTCATCTGAAGTGTGTCCCTGACTATTTTTCTACTTGCAATTATCAAATCATTTGGTCTCCATGTTTCCCAGAAATCATTCATTGGAGTTTCTGAAATCACTTCACGCGCTATTTCGCATTGGACTCTATCCGGTTGTAATCTAATTAGCGCTTTGAATTCTCGTAATCGTTCATCAAGTGATCTATAATCAGTGGTAATTTCTTCATAATAGTCTACAAAACCCCTTAGCCATTCATGTGGAGATGCACCGACAAATGGTGGTGGTTGGCCGTGATCACCGCACATGACGACTTTTGTGTTTTTGTTTAACAACCACTCGAGAAATTTTTGTAATACATCTAATGACACTGTGCATATTTCATCCCAGATTATGATTTCAGGAATGAATTTATCACCCATACGCTCGGGAGTCCATTTGTCACCCTTCCATCGAAAGAAACTATGGTAAGTACAGGCATTTACCCCTCGCTGTATCATCTCTCTGGCGAGTCTGTGAGTCGGTGTTAGCACAATCATGGTTGACCGACGAAATAATTCAATTGCACGAGTTGTCTTTCCTGACCCACCACAACCGTTTAAATAAACTGTCTTGTATCTACATACTGGATCAGATACCGGTGGTGCATTAGAAAATTCTGATTGAATTTCAATACGGTTACAACAAAGATATTTATCATCCATGGCAACGTCTGCGGATTCACAATACTCATGTAGCATCTCCTTTTTAAATCGCCAACGCCCCCAATTTTCTTCGGGATCTGTGAATTTAGCTACAGCTGGTTTGTACTTATTGTGTATATACATCGAATCAGTGGCCACTCTAACCGCGGTATTAGGAAATCTATTTATCATCGAAAATAGATTAATAGAAGCATAGGCTAGCATTGAACTTCTCAAATGTGTGTACTGGGAATTATATCCATCACAGTAGGTAACAACCGTACCTAATTTCTCACCATTGGATAGAAAAGCATCCTTACGGGATACAAGTTTTCCCTGTTTCATTAAATCCGCTACAATAAAATCGTATTCAGCGATATCTATGATCAACCGCGAAGAATATTTTGCGTTGTCGTACCGTCCACCTTGAGTGAATTTACCGATTATTCTTCGTCCGAGATCTTTTGCTTGTTCTTTTTTAATTTCAAATAACTTCTTAGACCAATTTATGATTTCTTCTTCATTGAAATCAGGGAATTGTTTTCGTAGTTCGTTGATTATACGATCTAGATCGGGTTGTGGTAGCCAAACTTCTTTCTGAGCTCGATAGCATATAATAGCCTCGGAAACAATCAACGATATTAGCATACCACAATCAATCATATATCTCAATAGCACTATTGGCATCCAGGCCTTTTCAGATAGATGTCTACCGAGCCAAACATAACTACACGGATGTAACCCTGTAGCTAATTCAAATGATATCACACGAGCGAATCCGGTTAAATCAAAATCAGGCAATGGTCCATTAATCGCAACACGAGTCATTTCATGCGTGGGGTGTCCAAATCGTTTGAAGTACTCAGCACATTCCCCATATCCGAGAAAACTTCCGGGATAACACGCGGCTATATCAATTGAAATCATACCATCACGTGAGTATTTCGTATTCCACAGTCCTCCATGACCAAATGCGACGCAACTCAATTTAACATCCTCGAGAAAATCACTTCGTGTTGGACGCCATGAGTTTTTTTCTCTTGCGAAGTGAGCTACCACTGATGGAATAGTAAAACTATCCGTGAGTAGTTTTTCATGGGAATTCTCCGGTGAAAAATCACTAGCGATTTTTCTCATTCTGTTATCTAATTCTTCAACGCGATATAATTCACCATTTGGTTTTACAAATTGATCGAATCCTATTTCGGGATCTTCATCACTTCTAAGTAACCACACTGACACAGGATCATCCTTACACAACGCATGAATAGCATCAAATAATCTCTCTTCATAGAAAACATCCCCGACGAACTCCTTAGGGATATATTTCACGGTTCGTTCTCGTGGAAATATTGTTATCGCAGGTGTCCACGCGTGTTTATTATGATCAATAATCTGTATTGGTGCTCCATTTTTGTTATATTTCGGTTCGTATAAAACCTCTCAGGTTATCGTCATAACTGTTATTGGAAATCTTAATGATGTTTCTAATTTAGCTATATCAGAAATCTTTGCACCATGCTGTTTCACTGTCAGTTCCCACTCGGTTATTTTCCTACGTCGCAGATCAGTTAGTTTATTTCCTCGGGATGCATTTGTGAAGTGTTCCATTGCCCGTGTTGCCACGCAATTCAGTGAACTAGAATATTTCATAGGAGCTAGTTTTGCGATATCGGGTTTATCATTTAACGGATATATCCCATAAACCATTGCTGTTACGGGATAAGATCTTTCGTAGTATGGTTTGTCAATGCCGGTTAGAATTCCTGGTTTGGAATCTCTACTCACAATGACAGCTTTTTTATTCTTGAGGATTGGTTCAAATTTATCCCTAATAATCCATTTGCCATCGACTTCAATAATGAATTTGATTCGGAAAAAATACCGTTTTTCCC
This sequence comes from Unio pictorum, assembly GCA_030141615.1. Classification (NCBI taxonomy): domain Eukaryota; kingdom Metazoa; phylum Mollusca; class Bivalvia; order Unionida; family Unionidae; genus Unio; species Unio pictorum. The sequence goes on along the minus strand of JARLTB010000039.1, from coordinate 2,796,669 downwards.
CAACACGTGAAATTATCACTGCTGCTTTTTCATCATTCATGGTAGCGTCAACAACACCATCAATTCGAAATGTTGACCAACAATAAGATGCTCCATCACGTTTGAATTCAGTAAAACAATCTCTGATTTTACTAATCATGGCTTTATCAAGAATTGTATTCTTTGGTGTATTAGAAACTATATCGAGATTGAATTGAGCATCTTTCCAGGGCAATTTCTTGTTACGTTTTTTTGGTTTATCGAGATTAAATTTAGGATTGATTTTCAATAATCTCTTAAACTCTTTCATGTTTCCGTCTATTGGACGTTTTTTGGGTTTATCGAGATTAAATCTAGGATTGATTTTCAATAATCTCTTGTTACGTTTTTTGGGTCTATCGATATTAAATTTAGGATTGATTTTTAATAATCTCTTAAACTCTTTCATGTTTCCGTCTATTGGACGTTTTTTGGGTTTATCGAGATTAAATCTAGGATTGATTTTCAATAATCTCTTAAACTCTTTCATATTTCCGTCTCTTGGACATTTGTTACGTTTTTTTGGTCTATCGATATTAAATTTAGGACTAATTTTTAATAATCTCTTAAACTCTTTCATGTTTCCGTCTCTTGGACGTTTTTTGGGTCTATCGATATTAAATTTAGGATTAATTTTTAATAATCTCTTAAACTCCTTATCAGCATTGAATTCAGCATTTTTCGAAGGCGTTCTCCTTAATTCCCTCATGCTATAATTAAAACAAGCATTTAAATGAAAGATTTTTATATAATGAATCACTGTAAGTGGCTTATGATTGGATCAGTAACCCCGTGTAACAAATCATGCAGAAATGAGTTTTGTGGGTATCATATGCAAAGCTTTCGACGTGGAAGCCTTGGTCCGTTACCTTGTATTCTATGTGGAGTTGGGGTCAGGGGAAAATCTCAGTTGTGTCTTAATTGCGGTGGTAAGCGATACAGGGAATTGAAGCGTTATTATGATAAAAGAATAAAAAATGGACAATCAATCAGAAATTTTGACCCTGAAAAGGTCCTTGACCCTGACAACATCAAGGATAAAATCATAAGAACCCCTCAAGACTACATTGAAAGATTCATTATTGAACCAAACAATGAATTAGACAAATAGTATTTAGTATACGAATGAACCAAGAATTCAGACAACACCCTGTGATCACAAATTATGAAGCATCTAGTGATGGTGTTGTAAGAAACCGCAGACTGAAGAAACCAGTTGGTGTTGTGAATAATCAAGGGTACTTGATATTTACTGTTAGGGAGGGGGGAGAAACGAAAACTTATCTCAATCATCGTTTCGCATTTGAGTGTTTTTATGGATTGATCGAGGATGATTCTGTTATTGATCATATCGATTCTAATCCAAAGAATAATTCTTTATCAAATCTGCAGGCTATCACTCAAAGTGAAAATTCCAAACGAGGGAAGACTGGAAAATGCAAAACGGTTGGGAAGAGACCTGTGAAATCTTTGAATACGATAACTAACGAAGAAAAAGTATTTCAATCGATAACCAGCGCCGGTAGGCACTTCGATATTTGTGGATCCTCAGTACGAAGAGTTGCAGAGGGGATTTATCGATCGGCGATTTCAAAAGGGACGGGACAAAAAATTCGATTTAGTTACGTCTAATGCGTCATATTTTTCATTTAGAAATATATCATTATTATAGAATAATGAATCCTGAAAACATGAATAGCATTTTATCCGAGATTTCAAAATTGAAAAGTTGGGATATTGAACTATCAGATGGGTTAAATCCTGATCAAATCATGTCTGATTTTCAGGATATAGAATACGGAGTTAACAACAATAAATATATGCTACCAAAGAAGTATGCGCTCATCAAAAGAATTCAGAATTCTATTCGGGACTCTCTCGCATTTTCCAGTGACGTAAGTGTGTTCGCTCCGTTGTATACCATCGTAGAACGAATACGAAAAGAATTGGGGTACGAATACGAATTGAAAAAGGAGGTTAATTCTAAAATTAGAAACCTACGGGCGTTAATTCAAGAAAATGAACAATTTTGATTGACCGACCATTTATCATTATTTGATTGACCGACTATTAATCATTATTTGATTGTGACCGTCCCTCATAGAGATTTTAATTTTTTTTAACATTTTTTGATTGATAATGTCAGAAACAGTGAATAAAAAATTGATGGCTGGTTCGGATTGATCAAAAATAGAATGGCGAAAGTGTGATATTAATTATTTTTATATACAATTATCACACTTTCGCCATCATTGATAGAAGCCGTTATAGGATGAAATAACACTTCCATGACCATCCGATGGTGTTAGGTCGGGATTGAAAAATTGTTTTACAATTGAAAAATTGTTTCTGATTTCAAATAATGGTCAATGAAGCATTAACAACCCGATTGGCTCGTGAACGATTAGATGCAATTAAGAGATTTGTACCAATTCGTGACTCTGTACGGAATAAACTACAACAACGACAGAGTCTTCAGACTGATTTTGCTGCGGGATCTGAAGAATTGTTTAAACCAGTAACCACAGCAACGAAGGGGATAGAGCGTGCTATACTGGGAGATGATCCTGACGGTAAAAGAAAAGAAGAGGGTCTTATTCCTGTGTTAGAAAAAATAGCAAAAAGAACTAAACAAACAAAAAAATCCTTGCAATCACTTCCTCAGGATATATCAACCGCTTCAAAACGAACATTTAAAGGATTTCAGGAAGAACTAGTTAGTGGACTACTTAAATTAATTATATTTACCGAGAGCGCTAAACAACAAATTCTCAACGAGGATATAGACAATTTAGGTGAATTCGCTGCTAACAGCTATGATTCACAAGAGAGGTTTTTCACGGACAATTATTCGGATTATAGAATGTCACATAATGAATGGGCTGATATAGTGTATGAAATAAATACTGGGGGTTTAGATAGAAGGATGAAAGAATACAGAGACTTCAAGAGAAAATTTCAACTCCAAATAAGACAGCCATACGATGAGAAGAAATTTCTGGGGAGTGGTCTAGTTGGAAACGCTAGCGTTTCATGTCCTGGTAGTGTTCTCAGTGATATATCACGATTAGAGGTTCTTGTAGGAGGGTTCCGAGCCGGAAATAACTCACCGGAAATAATTAATGAAGCAGCTGATATCTGTAGACGATTATTTCAGGGTGGTATCATGGATATCAGCACATATCGAGATTTCATTGGCGAGTTAGTGGAAAGTGGGTATCATAGTGACTGAATTGAAAGTCAATTGATTAGATAAATAACAATTGAAAAATTGTTTCTGATTTCAAATAATGATCATACACTACAATCATGATAAACCAACCCCCGTCTACGTAGTTAATTCACGGTTTCCGGTTTATAGAGCATACTACGGAGATGGTTTAGGTAATACCATTTTAGGGTTATTTGCGAGAATGGCTCCAAAAGTGATGCCGTTGGCTAAACAATTAGGAATGAAAGCAATTGATGTTATTCGTGATAAGGGTATTGGTGCTGTTGGAGATCTTGCTGGAAAAGCGTTTTCAACTGCGAAGAATAAATTAACATCATTAGTGAAAACACGGATGAAATCCAAAGGATTTTCAAAACCGTTACCGTCTACAGCGGAAATGCCTGCAAGTGTTAGTAGAATTATAAATAACGCAGTAGATGAAAAATTAGCGTCGATGGTGACTCCCTTGATAAATCAAGGGGACCAGGATAACATGATAGCAAACATGATAGCGGGAAGTGGCTTTAAAAAACTACGTAGAAAACGATGAAAATCGCGATTTAGACTCTGATAAATAGAATAAAATGTTCAAACAGTCACCTGATCCAGCGTTTGATATGGATGCCCCAGTTGGCAAGAATGATTCTGTACGCGATTTTCAATTTTATTCTTATCACGCAGTACAACCAGATCTCCGATCGCGAATTGAACTTCAAGTTCATGATACCAGTAAATATTTTCTACCGTGTGAGGCATTTATCGAAATCGAAGGAGAACTTGTAACAAATGATGCTGCTCATGATGATCCACCATATGACAATAACCCAACTATCAAAGTTGGTTTTGTTAATAATGGGATCATGGCGTTATTTGAAAGCGCTAGATATCTCATTGATGGAAAGGAAATTGAATCCATTGACCGTGAAGTTGATGTGGCCACAACAATCATAGGGTTAGCGAGATACTCTGATGATTATACAAGATCAGCTGGTCCATCTATGATGTTTTCTAAGGATATTACTGATTACCCTGAACACAACCAGTATTCTAGAGTCAAGGCAACACAAGCTACCGCAGTTGATCCAGCACCAGCCGGATATACAAGACCAGCTGGTACTTTTGATGTCATAAATAATATTACTAACTACAACCTAGGGTTTGCAACACGCGTATTAACGTTGCAAGGACAGCGTCGACAATTTTCATGTGCGATTCCACTGCATCATATTTTCGGATTCTGTAGAAACGTCCGAAAAGTTATTTATGGAGCTAAACACACAGTAGCGCTTGTACGAAAGGGTACTGATAATGATGCAATATGGCATGATGCTGGTGTTGCTGATGGTAAAGTCATTTTAACAAAACTAGCATTGTGGATTCCAGTGTTAACTCCATCAATCACAGCAGAAGAAAAATTGTTATCATTTATGGAACAAGGAGGAAAATCATTGTTGAGTTGGTTATCAGTGACCACTGATATTAAACTAGATAATGTTGATGATATATTTACTTGGCATCTGGCATCAAAACAAGGTGTTTCAGCTCCACGTCATATATTTGTGGCGTTACAGAATAATGCACGAGTTGGTAATCAACAACGAAGTCATATGATATTTGATCAGTTAGGTGTTAGAGAGGTCTCACTGAGAATAAACGGACAACAGGAACCATCTGAAGATGTACAACTTGATTACACTCACAACCATATTGCACGTGTATATCATAACCTATTGTCGTTTATGGCACGTGATCTAAATGTGGATACTGGTTTGCAAATATCACAATTGGATTTTAAAAGCCTCTATCCGATCTATTACTTCTCACTGGAACATCTCGATTTGATGAGACAATCTGTCGTTGATATACACTTTAGAGCCCGTGTAACCCGTCCTGGTGGTATTGCTAATTACAGAGCGGTTGCTGTCATTCTCAGTGATAAATCAATGCTACTTGAAGGTGTTGGTGGAAGAATGAGAGTGGTAGATGCACCAGTGGAAAACATGTAATTGAAATTGTAAACGATTTAGAATCAATCTATTATGTATAATGTCATATAGTGTTATTAGTGTTGCGTTAACTCCCGGTCAATTAAAAAAATTGCAATCGGAATCAGCTAAAAAATGTGGAACCACAATCACGTTGAAACCCAACCAAATGACTGGTGGTGCAAATAAACTATCGCTGACAACTCGTCAGGTGAAACATTTCAATGATGCACTAGTAGCAAAAAAGGGTGTTCAGATTACTCTTTCTGCGGCTGCTATCAAAAATATGATTAAAACAGGCGGTATATTCCCGTTGTTAGCTGCGATACCAGCATTGATTGCAGCAGCAGCCCCAGCGGTGGCTAAAGCGGCAGCGTTAGGAGCCGTTGGTACTGCAGCAGGAATGGCACTAAAGAAGGCAACTGGGAAAGGATATAAAAAAAGGGACGATCCGTTCACGGATTGGGTCTAAGACTACCAGGAACCCCGTATTCGTGGTACAGCGGAAAGGGTCTAAGACTACCAGGAACGATTTATTAATTCAGAAATCTTCGATGGTTCCCATGTCCAATTTTGATTTAATGGATGCTGCTAAAAAACTCGCGATTAAAAACTTCAGAGGTGTCTTTATGAAAGATCAATTACCACATCAACCAAACAGCGTTGAAACCGGAATCATTAATTTAGATAACAGCACCGGACCCGGAACTCATTGGGTTGCATACGCTATTGATCCACGTGGGATTGTCTATTTTGATTCATATGGATTAGCCCCACCAAAAGAGTTTTTGCGTTATATAAAAACCCTTCCAATGAAGACTTGGTATTCTACGCTACCAACACAACAAATGAATGACCCACCAATATGTGGCAGCGAAGTATTAAATGTCCTTAACGCTATTTCTAACTCCTTGAGTAACCCAAGCGGAAAACCACCACATGTTGTCGTGAATGAATACACTAGTAATCGCTGGAGAAAATCGAAGATTTTTCAACGAAGTCGTCAACAAAGATTTTAGAGAGAGAAAGAGTTTTACAATAATATGATTGATATTTGGGGGAGATCTTTGAAACCCAAACCCGATGACACTGCAACCGGTGATGTAAAAAAACTAATCAAAGATGAAATAGCTGAGACGTTAAATTTAGTAAATGTTGACCCTTGTCACAGAATTAGGCGAAAATTTGAACTGATTTTTGTTGTTCTTCAATTGCAAACGAAACTCACCATTTTCTTGATTTCGTCGTACACGCATTACCTGGGGTGATTAAGTGCTTTTCTCCAGGGTAAGCGGCGTGTAGCGATTTGCATGGGCTTGATGTTAATTTACATGGAATCCGGAACTTTAGTTTCACGTGGTGCACAATAAGCTCGATGTGATTTATGTTCACCTATAGAGAGTATATAAGGCTAAGGATTTCTCATTATTATTTACGGGAACCCAAATATCTAATCGAAGGATAGATAACCTCGTCTTGCAAATCTCCAGCCAAAGGGGTGAGTGTTAAAATTACATTTCGTTTTATTGTGAATTTTATTCAGATTATCATTTCGTATAATGATGCCTTTATTGCAATGAACGTGGAATATTTGGAATTACTAGTCACTTTTAGACTTTAAATACAATATCGTAATCTACGGCTTAGATTATTTTTGAGACAACTATTATTAGTCTGGTTTTGTTTATTATAGCTGATTCAGTCTGATTCCAGCTGATTCCATCGTTGATTCCGGAGATCTAATAACATCGTTGATTCCGTAGATCTGATAACATCTGACAATCATTGATTCCGTCTGATTCAGTCTGATTCCAGCTGATTCCGTCGTTGATACCGTAGAAGTTCATCACTGATAGCGCATCTAATAACATCGTTGATACCGTCTCTGATACCGTAGCTGCTAACATAGTTGTTACATTGTTTCTGATACCGTAGCTGCTAATAACATCGTTGATACCGTAGCTGCTAATAACATCGTTGATACCGTAGCTGCTAATAACATCGTTGATACCGTAGCTGTTAACACATCTGATACCATCTTTTGATAAACGTCTTTGATATCGTCTGATTTGTTGTGGGACATCTATTGTTTGTTCTGGAACATCTCTGTATAAATATCTGAATGTGCTTGTGCCGTTAATTTGTGCAAACGGAATTGAAGTATCTGTCTGTGTGTCGAACTGTCTGTTCGTCAATATCTGTGTAACGTGTAAATATCCGGAAAGCTAGAAGTCCGAGTGTCGGAGCTGTCTTAGAGTTGTAAAACGTCCGGGTAGACATCTAGGGGAGTGAGGAACCGTTGGTTCGGGTAGATGTTGTATGCTGTCTGAACGTATAACTGTGGTGGATCCGTGTAGGGAAACGTCCGATAATAGTATTGGTCAACCCTCGGTTCTCGGGGAAACTGGGAGACGATTCAACTGTTGCTGAATCGTGCGGTTATACAGGGGAGACACATAGGTGTATTGAAATTGTAATATAATTTAATACATTGTTGTATTTACATGCTTATGTCAGATCGCAATAATATTTCAAGTGATCACATAGATATCAATAAAAGCTAGCAACTTGATTGAATACAAGTATATGATCGTGCTAGTTATCGCAATCCATCGTGCGATAGATAGTTTGTCGTTTGTGTTTATTTTTTTTTCGTAAATCATTCTTGCATTTATTTAACTTTCGTAAAGGATTCTTGGATCTGTGTATAATCCAAGAGATCCCTTTACATCTGAGATTCCTTTTGTATTGTTATTTAATTTATTCATGTATTGTGAATGGTTGTGAGTGTAATTGTGGGTTGAGTGCATGAATTATTGTGTTGTTACACCTGTATTTTTTTCATTTATAATTTATTACATAAATTTATATTTTCTTTCACAAATTGTGTTTGTATTGTTCATTTAATCCACCCTCCTCTCGGTAACAATTCTGTTACAACCCTAACGAAATAGTTGTATTTCAAGACAAGCAGGGTAAATTGAAATCCAGTGATGTGTCATTGAATGACATTTTGATACGGCAGCGCGACGCCGCTGAAAACTCTATTGCGCTGTATTCCAACGACGGACGACTTAAAGCCAGTAATATATCCGCGGATGACATTTTAAAACGGCAGCAAGACGCCACTGAAAACTCTATTGCGTTGTATTCCAGCGACGGACGACTTAAACCAGGTGCACTTGTGTCTACGATCACAGACGCGATTGCCACCCACGACAAGATGATTATCACCAACAACCGCATGATTGCCGACAACGACAACAGGATTGCCGCCCACGACAATAAGATTGCTACCCATGAAAATGAGTTGGATAATTCTCTGTTAGAACTAACAACACTTGAATCTAAAATTGAAGAAAACGGAAAACAGTTTACATCATTTCGTAGAAATATCATTGATAAATTTATTGGAACCCCGTTAGATAAAATTGAAATAAAACTCCCTGATATTAAAAAATCCATCGATGAGACGAAAAACTTCATCGAAGCCGTCAAAGGTGATTTTTCGAGGATGATAACAATCATTGAAAAAACAAAAATTCCTCATGAGAAAACCAACAACGTCGTGTACACAATCCAACACGGATCATTTGCGTGGACACCTACAGACAACAAATTAGATATCACTGCAACCGTTAAAGGTATTTATCGATTAACACTGGTGACAACGGCTCAATTTAATATTTCATCGTTGAGTTCATCCGGGGTTAATAATACGATTTCAACGATCATCGACAAGGATACAACTGAAAAGTTCACTATAACAGCTACTGATAAAAGTTTGGTTGGGACACCAGTAACATGGTATGTGGAATTCGTAGCGGATTTAAGTAAATAACTAAATTGAAAGGAAAATCGTTCGGATTTCACAATTGAAAACGCTAGCTTTTTTAAAATAACAATGATTTCATCAACTCAATGTCGCTATGATCAGGTCAGAGAATTTCAAAATAGACTCAAAACCCTCGCCGAGGAGTATCAAATAAAAATAAAAAAATACCGACGAAGAATCACCGCAATTGATGTTATTGTGTACTCGGTGTCAAGCGTTCTCGCTGGCGCCGGAATAATACTTGCATCGGTTACAATGATTGCCCCGGTCGTAGTTCCAATTTGCATTTCTGCGGTGGCTACAATCGGGGGTATATCAACCGGGATAGCAAAAAAGATATCATCATGCAGCCAGAGTAAACTGCAGAATTACTTACTTCAATTTCATATTGCATCAACCGCATATTCACAGTTATCATTGATGATATCATCGTCACTCGATAATACGATGATATCAGATAGTGAATTCTCAGCGATGGTCAGTATTTTTGATTCCGCGATATCGAAATTAGAGCGACAACATGAATATAATAACAATGACAACACCGATGGAATTAGAAAACACGAACCCAAAAACCAAAATGATCTCAATAATCTCAACCATACCAGATTGTGAGTTCTCAGTGATGGTCAGTATTTATGATTCCTCGATACCAAAATTAGAAATAAATCATGAGTATAATAACAATGACGACACCGATGGAATTACTTCAACAAATAGTGGAGAACACGAACCCAGTACAAACAAGCATGATATCAATAACATCAACGAATCCTGAATTCAGTGTGAATTTCCCTAGCCCAGTCCCCGTGAAGGAGATAGCGCTAGCAAAACTACGAGTGTATCACAGTTGGCCTAATATCAGATCAAAATCATTTGGTGGTCAACAACCGAATAATTCACTGGTGTTTGCAAATAAGAATAAAGACGACGGTACCCCAGACTGGAAAGTTGTTTCCATACCAACAGGGTCATACCAAATCGAACAAATCAATAATGAATTAGCGCGTAGAATAAAATCGATTACTGGAACAGAATCGAAAATCGCTATAACAGTTCATGAACCGACGCTATCATCCGCAATTGAGATAAGCACAGAAGGATACGTCGTAGATATCTATCAAAGTTCTATTAGAACCGTACTAGGATGGCCTGAATTACCACCAGGGGGAAAAACCGTTGATTTACCAGAACCACAAAAAACTGATTATATCACCGACAGAATAAAACCTGATAATCCAATAAGGAGTTATAAAGATCACAGAATCACTATAGATTTCTTTGGTCTCGGATACCGATCAACTGGAAGAGAGGTGACAGGGGATAGAATAGAGGGGTATCATTTTGTTAACGAACCTGAAATCATTAAAAATTTCACAGCAATGAATAATGATTTATCGCTGTTGTTAATATCTCTTAAATCCGGCTCTCTCACCCGAGATGAATTTATCAGCGTCGTAGAAACATGCAATAAAATTATCGACGATATGGAAACATTTAACCTAAAAATTATTCAGGATATATTAGATGACGTTAATCCCCTATCGAGAACAGAATTTGCAAAACAATATAAATTTCCCGTGAATAATATTCCGACATTCAAACTACCGGGATATAACGTACCGGAACTAAAAAAACTTCTCAGTGACACCATCGATGTTGGTTTTAAAATAATTCATGATGCATGGAAAAAAACAGCATCACAGGAAATAAAAATCCTCAAACATAATAATGATCCAGATGGTGGCGGTAGGCATATCGCTCCGTTCAACGTGAATATATCCTCAGTGATTGCGCTCAATTTAGTATGTGATGTTATCGAAGGAAGCTATCAGATTAATCTCGAACGATCAAATCAAGCTCAGCAAGGATATATTCTGTATTCATTTGCACCAACAGCTCCTCCAGGATACCTAATTATTGAAAACCCAATTAATCCTGTCTACATGCGATGCCATAATAATTCATTAACCAGAATTAATTTCAAACTCACCGACCAGTCAAATAATCTGATTGATTTACAAGAAGAGGTGTTAGTGATTAGTTTGTTTGTGAGATCCTAAATGATTTTCGTCCTAAGGACTTTCATCATAAAGACTTGATCAAATCATTTATTATTTTTTGTTAACCCATAGCAGCAGAGAGGGTGGATGACAACAAGTTGCGACCAAAATTGATTAAAAAATCGTAAAATCTCCGTTTTCATTTTTTTAGTTAAAATGAGATTTCGTAGGGAAAGCTCGTTAAGATTTCAATCAATTTTTTGTCTGAAAACGTTGTAGGGTTTGCCCCTGAGATATTTTTTTTTGGTTAAAATGAGATTATAGGACGGGTCGTTTTAGGATTTCAATCAAAATTTGTCTAAAAACGTTGTAGGATTCACCCTCTCTGCTGCTACATCTCATTTTGTGAAGAATTTTTAATTGTTGTATATGGAGCAAACATTCCCTTGGTGGCGCTAACGAGTAGGACATAATTACTTGTATCTTGAACTTGAAGTTCGATTCTTGCTCGGGAATCTTGTTGTAATGCATTATAGGAATAACATTGATAATCGCGAATCATTATTATCATTTCACCAAGACAATCAATTAAGGCAAAGAAGGGATTGTTGAGCGTATCTCACATGGAGCTAAAATATATAATCTAGGACGAACTAATTCTGAACAGAGGTACCATAAAGGGTGTACTTTACTAATTAACCTAGTTTACTTCATTTCTAGCTTGAAATATTAATTATTTAACATTTATGCAAACAGATAACGAATCTTTTTATTTCACAGAATCATTATTTAGAACGGCGCGTCTATACGGACGAAGATGTAAGCTAAATCGTGATCTCGCTCGGGAGTTCAAACCACTTCCCGCTATTAGATTTTCAGCACTATTTTCTTGCGCATCAGATCCTTGATTTATCAACGATGCTAGTTTTTGATCCGCGGATAGGTTTATTATTTTACTAACATTCGGGGACATAATTTCTGTCCGTCAATTTCTCTGTTGGTAGTGGTTTTCGTCGTCAAATCAAGGTGTTTAGTCATTCTTTAGCTACAGAAAATGCTTTACCGGCAACATCGCCCACAGTACTAATACCTTTGTCACGAATAACATCAATAGCTTTCATCGATAATTGTTTTGCAATTGGTACTATTTTTGGAGCCATCCTTGCAAATAATCATTGAACATCATCACGAGAGCATCTCCAAAAATATAATTTATAAAAATGCAACCGTGAATTTACTACCTAAGTCATAATTGCCTTATGGTGGTTGTAGTGTATGATCATCATATCTAATTATTATTTATCTAATCGTGTGACTAATTTCACCAAGACAATCAATTACTGTGATAACCATGAACGAGTGCATCGATAAATTCTCGATATACACTTATATCAATGATACCAATTTAAAATAATCGTTTACAGATATCATCGGATTCATTAATTATTTCCGGTGAGTTGTTTTTAGCTCGTTTACCACATATGAGGATTTCTAATCGTGCTATGTCGGAGAGAATATTATTAGGACAGGCAACAAGACCACTACCGCGAGTTCCACTTGGAGTTATACTCAGAGAAAATTCTTTTCCAGTAGCACCAGGCTCATCATATGATTCCTCCCTTCTAGAACATTTTGAAATGTTTTGTTTATTGTTTCATATGGCGGTGGAGGAATTTGCAAACGTTGTTGTTGCTCATTCTGAACACTTATGACAAAATCTTTTTTTTTAAAAATTCCTGTGTGACATATATATTAGATATTTAATTGAAATCTGATCTTTGCCATATTTTATCGATATATCAGATTATGCCATTTTTTATAGTTACAGATTTATTATTTTTAGGTTTTAAGTAGTTTTAACATTTGCATATGCAAAACTAGCTAGATCATCTAGATCATTATGATTTTAAACACATTAGTCGCACCATGATTACATTTTTCAAGTAATGAAAATCTCCTATGAGTTTCAACAATAGCACCTTCTTCTTCGACAGGGTCAACAGCAACTGCATACGGTTGTGGTTGAGCTGCAGGTATTTCTTTTAACACTGGCAGATTACTCTTGTTTCTTTCCTCTTCATCCGTAGTATCTCCCAATATAGCTTTTTTAGTAGTTATTGCAGCTCTTTCAGTAGTCGTTATAAAAGATTTAAATAACTGTTCAGAATCTGTTGCAAATTCAACTTGTGATATCTGCCGTTGCTTTATTTTGTGTCTAACTCTATCTCGTACGGGTATACATTTTTAAATCTCGGCTAGTCGCACTCGAGCTTATCTAGGTTTAAAGATTCTCCTACCATTATTGTTACATGATATGATTTAATTCGTAGCAGCAGAGAGGGTGTGAACGCGAATATGTGTCTCGAAAGTTAGAAACAATAGTTATGTGGGTTTTTGTTTCGGTTGTAGAAAAAGAGTTGATTTGACAAACAGACATCTTGTCTGAATCCGAAATTGACATTTTCTAGTTTTGTCAGAATTAGTTTCGTCCGATTCACACTCTGCTGACTTGATAAAATACATTCAGTAAAACCCAAGCACCAACGAGGGTGTGACAACGAATTGGTGTCGCTGATGGTAAGAAGGCTTAGTTCCCTTTCTTGATACTTTTTTTTCGGTTAGCAGAAGCCTTAGTTTGACAAATATACACGTCTATAAATTTATCCGATTCACTCTCTCTGCTGCTGTGGTACACAAGGTATAGTCATCTCGACTAATCTATATCTTGGACACTCTGCAGCGCTTAAGCTCGAAACGATTTGCAGTGATAGCTCCGTTGATAGCTTCATTAATTAATATGCCAATAGATACAATTTTGGCTAACTGCACTTATACAAAATTATCATGTAACTGTGATCGATGCACATTCTTTTGGCGTGGTTATGGGCTTGTTAGCATTTGATAACGACACTGTTTCGGTGCAGGACGACATCCATTCCATTCAAGAAATTCTTGTTTTGCAACTATATTCCCAAATGTCGTCACTATTGTAAAAATGAAAAGTGTTGTCATTACTGTGACGTTGACCATTTCTTTCGTGGAAAGTTTCCAGCATTTTGTCAAATTTTATTGGCTTTTATTCCTTACGTCAATTTATGTTTTATTTACGCTCGGTAGTGGCAAGGACAGGTTTTGACCAGTGTATTATTCAATTAAAACAAAGCTATTTTGCTGAACAGCGAATATATGACATTATGCAAAAGCTGAATCTCTGCCACATTTAAACAAAATCATGTAATGCTCCTGCATACTGATGGTGTGACGGGCTTTGCTTTGTTGGAACACATATTTGATAATGTAAATTATATTGCATTACGATATTGCCCAACAAGTAACATGTTAAATGTATGCCGAAGATAGACGAGATAGGAACTTTGATATTTTTAACAATTCATGAAAATGATATTATCTGATTAATTGGTTTAATCCTTTTCCTTAAACTAGTTGGAATACATATTAATTTAAATCGTTTTCAATGTCTCAAAGTTGGCCAAACTGATTTTAGATATAACTGTGCCCAATGGAAACAGAATAACAAGAGTATTGATGTTTGAAATTGTATTTTTAATAATATTGACAATTTATGATGTGGGTTAGTCCTTCATGACAATCAGTATCTCAACGTGACTGAAATGAAAGAAAGAAAGAATGAACGTATCCATGTAAAGATACAAATTATGTCATCAATCAGATAACCAAATCCAACTTACAACACTGGGAAAACAGTAGTTCTGTCGGGCTTTAATTGATAGTGATACACTTCTTGATGGCATACTTATCTACGCGATCATGCCATGAATCGCTAAATTCGTCAAATATCAGTGATATAAACGTGTCTTCGATTGATCATAAAGTAACATTTATTCACCTAATCAAATGCGTCTCCTACATTTAAAAAGTATATTTGCCACTACATGACACTTAGGGGTGGATATATATTTTAGGTACTTTTGGGATTAATATATCATCAATTATTATTATTTAGATATTAGAACTAGCCCAACTATAACCACTACTGTTATTCTCAATACCGATAATATCCAGCGCGATTATCGATACTGGATTCTGCAATGACCATTATATTTGTCTAATAAGGTTAAGGAAAGAAATTATTAATCTTCCGGGATGTACGTAATATCAATCATCAATACAAATATATGTCATCAGAATGCCTGGTTAGCCATAGTATCAGCAAATCCAGATCATTCAGAAGCATCTGATATTTCAAATCAAAGTTAATTACTTTGATAATTATATGCTTCTTATGTACCTATTAGTTTCGAATGATTTATTACATTCAGTATAATCAAAATAAGTAATAAATGGGAATGAATGTAACACTTCATCCTGTCTAATACAATCCACATCAGTAAAGAATAAAGCGAATTACGTTTTGATATCTGATAATTATATTTACGTGTGTATACCATTAGAAGGATGAATTCTGTGAAAGAATACACTCATTTGTATACGACAAGCGTTTTTAACAGAAGTTCCTACTATTATTGTGCAATTACCATCTTGTATGTCAGATTAGAATTTAATAGTTGAATTATTGCAAGTGTAAACCTGGAATGAACGGGGTATGTAGCTTCAGACTCGTTTGTGATGACGTTATAATAGAAAAATCGAAAGTATCGTTTATAGATCTCCTCACAATGAATATACAAACGTGGATCTTTCTTTAACGAAAATATTATAGGCATCTAACCAGACTGAGCACAATCACCCTTTTAGTGAATTCGTAGGATTCATTTTACTGAATTATTATATGCTGTTTTAAATATGTGTTAAAATATTCGGATTAAACTACATATATTTTACATTTAGATAAGTAAACAATTGAGGCAATCGACAAAACTAGATTGATTGG
This sequence comes from Unio pictorum, assembly GCA_030141615.1. Taxonomy (NCBI): domain Eukaryota; kingdom Metazoa; phylum Mollusca; class Bivalvia; order Unionida; family Unionidae; genus Unio; species Unio pictorum. The sequence continues at coordinate 2,780,744 of JARLTB010000039.1, read as the reverse complement.
GTTGAATATATCATGCATTTTGTTTTGATTGCGACTGCGTTGTTGATCATTACACTGTTTTGAAACAAGTTATAGCGAAAACATTTACGAGAAGTATTTTTTTTAAAAAGTATTATTATTATTATTATTATTATTATTATTATTATTATTATTATTATTATTATTATTATTATTATTATTATTATATTATCGGTTGTAGTTTTAGTGGTAGTGTTAGTAGTACTGGTAGTAATATAATGAATAAGGTCTGAAATTGAATACGCCCATTTAGGCTTTTAAATACTCACCGGCAAGGCATTACTTCGGGTTCTATTGTGCATAATTGGATAGCGTCCGATGAATAATCAATATACTGAGCTGCAAAATAACTCATTCCATGTTAGAAAGGAACATAACTACCCCTATTTGATATAATAAACAGGGACCACACATATAATGTAAAGGAGAAAAGTACAGATTTATATTAGACCAATCCTTGACCTTACATAGATCAACAATTGACAGCGATGAAAATGGAGAGAAGATAGAGGAAAGATTACCAAAGTGAAACATAGGTAAGTGGATATTATTAACAAAATCTACCAATGTAGAATGATATATTTTATGAGATATTTTTTCATTTTTCAAATAATATTCCTTTTTGATCTAATATTATGTGTGTATTAATTTATTAAATGGTAAATGTTTAGTTTGTGAATTTAGTTATAGCGAAATACATATATAACCAGAAAAACATTAGTGCATTGATCTACTAAGAAGGACACTCGGACTTTAACATATTGACGTCGTTATAATTTTACATGAAGTATTGATAATTAAGATGTTCCCTATGTGCAGAAAAATTTCTAGACAGACTATATATGTCCTGGCTATAACAAAATCATATTCGAAAGATATAATGTACTGGTGACAAGTTAGGGTTTCAGCTTCGAGTAATTTAGCACAATTTGGATTATATTAAGATATCAAAAGAGCATCGCATTAACAAAAGTTGTTTTTCTTGATATTGCGATGATCATGTTAATTCTGCCAGTGAGGAGTACACATATTAAACATATAAAACAATGCAATAACTTTTACAATGAAAATAAATATGATATATATATTAAATAAAAAAGCTGAAAATTTAGAAACTTTAATAACAAAAGGAAAAATGAGCTCAAATTGTCTTATTTTAATATTTGAAAATAAATAAGGTATCGTACCGATTAGCACGAATTGTAAATTCGGGATGAGATTTGGAGCACAAGCGTGACCTTCTGGAATCTCGAGGAATCCAGGCAATCCATCAGTGATTCCCATTTCAGACTGTAAAGAAAACCATCTGAAGTGAATGGTATGTGCGAAATCCATTTGTATCTAATAGAACAAGAATATTGTTCCCTTCTAATGCAGTCGATTATATTTAAGAAAATTGTACGCCTGTCTATTACCATCATGTCTCTATCTCGCACTGTCTCGATAACAAAATGTACGGTACCATCAATTGTATAACATAGAATAGAATAGTTCTGTATGGTGCACTATGTTTGACGCAGGTATTTTCTTAGTCCAATCGGGCCTCTTGACAATGATAATATTTACCTGTCATAATTAAGATTTAGATGAGGATAATATCATGTTTCATACCCTACAAATATTAAACCAAACCTTCTATTAAGGCTAATTGTTTAGACGGAGGAACTTATAATACTTCGCAAAGTACAACATAATTACAAGGATGTTTGCATGGATAAAACTACAAACTCAACACATGCATGCGTTTGGTACTGTATTTTTTACCACCTTGCTTACACTTCGTGGCATCAGCTTAGTAGATGGTAGTTTTACAGATGTTGGTTTGTTTTGTCTTCAAATCAGCCATATTAGTTTTGCCTTAGCTGTAGTAAACACGCTACCATCGAGATCACTAATTGCACCTATATCTTTATCCGAATAACACCGATTGCTTTCTTTGATAATTATGTTGCGACCGATGCAATTTTCGGAGCGATTGTAGTGAATAGCCCACGACTAATATCACCGAGTCCATCTCCGTGGTATGCTTGATAAACTGGCAACAGTGAATGTGTTATGTAGGCACTAGTTGGTTTATGGTGATTACGATGTATGATACATTTATTTAGATGCTATGTATCCAATCGCTGTGATAGTCGTCGACTAATTCATTAATAAAATTATGATATACACTGATGTCCATGATACCACCTTTAAATAATATGCGACAGATTTAAGCAGAATCATTAATTATATCGGGAGAATTATTTCCTGCTCGTTTACCGCTAATGAGAACTTCTAATTGTGCTATGTCGGCAAGAATATTATTAGGACAAGAAACAAGACCACTGTCATGAGTTTCAGAGGAATTTACACTCCCACCACTACAATAACCAGTTACCTCTTGCGTAACATCATATACTTCTTCTCGATCAGATGGTATATAATATGATTATAGTTGTTCAGGTGGTGAAATTTCTTTTTTTTTATGAGAATTATGTCTTTTCTTTTGTTGTTTTTGTTCTTGTTTTCGTTGTTTTTCTTCTTGTTTCATTTGTTCTTTTGCAGTTTCATGTTGATAATATATTTTTACTTCTTCAATGATATTTAATTGATACTTTGGATTTTCCTTATTAATTTGCTTTGTTTTGGATCTAATTCTTTAAAGAAAATCAGCCCAATGTTGCACATCTTTGATATAGTTTTTATGGTTAGATTTAGACCTTTCATTTTTATCATAATACCCCGTAACAACAAAATTAATAAAATCCTTTAGATCTTTTTTATCGATATAAGCTAACATTTCCTCCTTAAATCTCTTTCGTCAATCTTCGATTACGTCTTCATCGTTTTGTTTAACAAATCGAGGTATTTCTAGTTGAGGTTGTTTCGCAATTTTTTTAAGTACTGGCAGAAGAGCCGTTTGTCTTCGTTCTTCATCAGTAATAACGTACAATAAATCTTTCTTTGTAGCCGTAGCAGCTTTCTCAGTAGCTATAGTAACACGTTTAAATAATTGTTCAGTTTCGGTAACAAAATCAACCTGAGCCCCTTGACGCGCTTGTAATTTATTTCTAAACCAATCTCTAACCAGAATAAACTTTTTAATTGCAGCTAATCGTTCTCTAATTAACCTGGTTGTCTGTGATTCTCCTATCATTATTGTTGTTACGACGATTTAATTCATCGCAACCCAAATAACACCGCGATGATGTTTACGTGTATATAAAAAAGTAGCAGGCCAAAACATATATACAAAGCTCTTTTAAATGTAATAGCGCCTTGGGATAAATTATATGTTTCACATTACTTAAAACATATATACAAATCTCTATTTAATGAACTAAGGCCTTGGGATCAATGGTGAGTTCACCTTCTCTACTACTCATCATCATATGGACCTCCACATCTATTGATTACCTGAAAGTTCTTGGGCAAATCTTTGGTCGGCTGAGTGATGCACATTTCAATAATAATGTTATTTAAAGTCGTGATTTTTGCACTTGTTTTACAAGTTTAGAACATATTGTAGGGCACCTTAAAACCTATATATGTCAAAGTCATCGGCTTTCGCGTAATTCTGAGCGACTATCATCACAAAGAGATGATATTTTGGGGGTATGGATGGATATTATAAGACATTTGTTTAATTGCTTACATATTTCCAAAACACTGGGAAATGTTTTAAGAACGAAATATAATTTTAATTGGTCTCCCACATGACATGTGTCTTTTGATATATAAAAGTTCATACATAAAAGCGTGCCAGTCTTTTCACTTCCAGATATAATTCTTTTTTCAAATGTTAGTTGATGCACTAAATATATGCGTTAGTTACGCATAGAGTAAAGACGTCATACGTATCTTTGCAAATTATTTTATAATAGTGAAGTTGTCTTGTGATTTGGTGAAGCCAAGTCAATGTAAGCTTTCTCGTGAAAGATTTATTTTTATCATACAGCTGAATGGCAAATGCACCGTACACGACAGTGGCCTTTAAGCTGTCCAGGAATGTTGTTCCTGAAATGTTTTATTTTAACTAAATAACTTATATCAAGAAATGATATCATTCCTAATTGAGTTAACGATAACACACATTTTCAAAGAATAATCAGGCAAGATTCATTGTATGGATTGCGGTATTAAAAAGTAACATGGTGATTTTTCAAAGTGGATGACCGCTATTTAACATTTTGCCAAATATATGGAATAATGTTCTGTACTAGGTATCATCAAAAAAGAAAACTATATTTATTAGCTGTGAAGAGTGTATGTTTATCGCACTAAAAGTAATTTTCTTAACATCATTCAGTGAACATAGAGGACATTGCAAGGAACTTTCTCAAACTTTATTTGTCCTCTGCATCGTAGTTTAAAACTGTCCAGAGAGCGATATATCTCCACATGCATTCATAGCTGTCAAATTTCTGAATCGGTGACCTTGTAATTGTCCGTGATGATTTGACATTCAGCTTACAGTCCGGTTTTGAAACAGAATCGAAAAATGATGTCAATGCTTCTACCATTATCCATATATTGTCAGGAGATCAGGTGAGGAAAAAGAGTTCAGCCATAGTTTTTTATACATTAATAGCAGATCTAAAACGATTGCTTTCATTCACCAATCGCAACCCCCGTTACAAAATGCAGTTCCAGTGAGGAGTCTGTCTTCGTATTCGAAGAGAGTTGCATCTTATGTTACATTCCCAAGAGGACAGCCATGGTTATTTATAGAGCAAGCCGCGTTACAACATTCAGTCCAAATACAGAGTCTGTCTTCCTATCCGAATAGAGTTGCCTGTGATGTCACATTTAAGATATAGATGTGCTAGTATCTGTGTGCAGTATATCAAGACAAATGAGTTAGGAAATGACAAACACTACGAAACTATGAACAGAGCTGCACCGTCAGTGAAAATGCAAAATGAAAGCATATCAACGGCTATAAAAACAACCACAATTCTGCTTCTAGAAGAGAAAGAATTGTGATTCAGCGGATTTGATCTCTTCTCCATAATTTATTCCGGTTATCCTTACTTGCTGTACGTCGCGAGTATTTAAACATATGGTGTACGAAAAACTATATATTTGTTTTCAACTGCTGAGAGAAGCAGGATATGCCTTTCAAATTCAGAATCAACAGCCATTAGAAAACGAGGCAAGAGGAATACTACAGGAGGAAGCAACAGAGAAGAAAGAAGGTCTAGAATAGTACAGTGAATTTGAGATGCAAATGGTACTTTATAGAAATTATGGCATATTTACGGAGTCTGAAAGAATAATACATTAAATTTGACCAAAGTGGAAAAGACCTTGCCGAGACAAACACTACAAACGCCTTCTACACCTGAGATACTAACGCTCGTTACTTCTACTAAATCATCGACAATAGCAGGTCTGTAATTAGGCATTATCCATCGCTAACGGTTACGGGAGAAAAAAGCTCATTGCTTCCAGTTACCTAGTTTGTTCTTTAAATACGCAACAATTGATTTGAGTGCCACCTATGTCTCTTTAAGATTTAATACTGAATGTTAGCCTGAATCAAATCAATCAACTTTCCTCATCATGTACGTGTGTGATTGCGATAGTGTTCATTCATATGATGCTTATAAAATAAAAATAAAAATACACGTTTTTCTTACTGTTTTAATCCCCTTAACAAGTACAATCTAATTTTACAACACAACACATTAAAATATTCATAATCTTCCCCTGTATTGAATTTCTTTACTGTAAACGGTTTTCCAACATCTTCCTCTATTTATTTGTTTCTTATTTCCTTCTCTTTTCAGAACGTGTCTTGTTACCCTCTTTTCGGAGATTACTTAGTGCACTTTCAACAAGAATGTTAAATTGAAAATGACCAATGCTAACAGGAGAACGAAATCAACGAAGAAAATAAGGAAAAGCAATTTAATCTTGATTTATTTTGCACGATTATTTCGTATTCACATTTCTATCTTCTGCGTGGCTCATCGTGCAGGTAAAACGTGCATCCATGAATAGACCTTTGATCATTGCTCCACTGTAGAAACAATCATGGTAGTTAAACTGTTTGGTTAACACAGCACGATTTCGCCCAATGGGTGTTATACACCATCGAAAAATCCGGGAGCAAAGAGCATAATGAACGTTTTGAAGGTTTCCACCGCCTGGTCACTGTAATTGTTCATACACTCGGTACGATGGACAATTCTTGTCGAATACAGTAATGAACAAAACAACGAACGTCCTAATTTGACTTTGAACGGAGTCAACATAATTTATATAAATATGGCAAAAGTACAGTTTATAGATTTTATGATTTATTTTCCCATGTCTTTGAGTCGAATCACGAATTATATATAAGTAGTTATAGGGGATACCTTAGCGTCAAGGGAAAATCCAGTCAAAAAAAGCTTGGGATACTATGGCGTCAAGATTTATAGCGTCAAGGGAAATCCCAGTCAAAAAAGCTTGGGATACTATGTCGTCAAGATTTATAGCGTCAAGGGAAATCCCAGTCAAAACAGCTTGGGATACTATGGCGTCAAAACAGCTTGGGATACTATAGCGTCAAGGGGAATTGAACATAGTGGGTCTATATAGCGTCAAGGGAAATATAACATGGGGAATATGATGGGTATAGGGGACTGTAGAGGGACAAGGGAAAAAAAGGGTGGCAATGAAAGCTACTATCTTTTCGAGACTTATGAGTGGTCCTGAAAAGGACCGTTATGTGTAATGTTAACGTTGTCTTGTTAACATAGAGGACATCTCACAGATCTTCTTCTCTTCCTTAAACTTCTTCTTACTGTGGGTCCATAGAAGAGAACTCTCTTCAAGCAACCTTGTCTTTCGACATAGACTCTTCTCTTCCAATAGGCTGTCTCCGTCCTATGAATGACACTCCATGATGATCTGACATACATGGGTATGTCAGTCCTAAACAGCATACTTGACACAAGGGTTGACGATTCAACGTTAGTCCACATCTTGTGATGAGAACAGGTGAAGCGAATGTCGTGTACTGCGGTTATTTATAGGGGAAGAGCGGATCGAAACGGATTGAGTGTATCGACCAATCCAAACGTGCGTTACAAAAGTCAGTCACAACCATCCAATTGGAAGAGAGCAGTCTGTGACGTCACCTTTTCTATATAGAGGTACTAGCGCCTGTGTGCAGTCAATCGATTCAACAGAGTTGTCAATCATGGCGGACAGTAAGAAGACGATGAATTGGAGTGAGTCAGGAGTAGAGACAGCAAGTCATGGGACAGCAATGACTACTAAAGTCATGACAAATCTACATCCAGAAGAAGTGGATTTTAACTGGGATATTGTGGATTTTTTAACATCGCAAGAATTTATTCCGGAACCTTCGTTGCCTTCTGTATCTTCTTATGGACACGTCGATGATTTTAAACAAAGACAAAAAGAAGCATTGGAGCGATTTTTACAACAACAGAAAGTAGAAGAACAAGCTTTTCTTATGCAACAGCAGGAAGAAGAAGAAGCAAGAAGAAAACACCAGGAAGAAACAGTAGCAGCAGCAGCAACGGAGAAGAATGAAGACCAAGGACAGAAAGAAAATAGTGAAAATCAAACGGTTACGACGGTACTTTTAGATATTTTAGCTGAGTTAAGGAGTCTGAAACAAATGTATCAGACTTCTTTATCACGACCGAAGAGAAAAAGACCTTCTCGAGCGAAACAACCCGATCTCTCTGTGACTACGTCTACCTTACCACCGTTAGTGATTTCTACCAAATCATTGACAGGAACCACCAGTCCCGAAGTAGGCCTTGGCCGTGGCAAAGGCTTAAGACAGCTCAAGAGGATTTCGTCCCGTTTCTGAGTTTGTTTTGTTTTAAACACACAAAACACCAACGGTCCTTTTCAGGACCACTCCAATTATTTCGAAAAGAAATACTATGTCAATTGCCTATTTCAATGAAAACTCAAAAGTCCTTTTTATTATATTTTTTTAAAAACCCATAATGTACGTGTGAGTGAATGAATGTGTGAGTGTAGGTAATTATACTATCAAAATCAAAACCAAGAGACACTTACGTTTTTTCTCTTTAGTTTATTCTAGTACAAACGTTACAATTCAATACCACAACATAACATAACACAATACCACTTTAAAAAAGTTCATAGTTTTTCTTCTGTTTCACTCTTTCTTTTTTTTCATTTTCTTTACTGTCACAGCTTTTTCTTCTTCCTCTTCACTTTCGTTTCGTCTTCTTTTCTTGTTTTTGTGAACGTGTCGGGGTTCTTCCTTGGGGGAGGGTACTTCTTCCTCCTCCTCCTCCTGTTCAGAATTCCTTTCCCCCTCCTCCTCTTGTTCCTGTTGTTTCTTAGGGCAGTTTGGAGACCAATGTCCTTTCTCTTTACAATAATAACAGGTATCTTGACTTTTGTCTCTATTGTACCCTTTTCTGTTTTTGTCACGGTCTGAACATTCTGTAGCCCAATGTCCTTTCTTCTTACAGATATAGCAAGTATCTTGACTTTTATCTCGATAGGAAGGAGAGTAGGCCGTAGGCTGGTCTGAAGAAAACTTTCGTATGACCCCACGTAAAGCTCTGATGAGAAGTTCTACTTGTGTAGGTTCTTCCATCGTTCTGGTCAATGTGAGAGTGAAATGAATACTGAATCGTTAGACACTAGCCTTTATATATATATGCACGGATCGGACATGAATATATAGGGTTATGGTCTTTAAAAGGTAGTCATTTGACTTTTTGCAGACAAGATGAAAAGACCGCATCATGCTGTGGAGAAAGGAAAAGACAGTAAGAGACAGAAACGTAATGTATCGCCTAGCACGGTAGCTGAAGTCTTGGCTCAAATTCATGCCAGTGATTTTGAAGATGACATGAGTGAGCCCGAATTTACACCCAGACAATCAACGTCCAAGCAAAGTACACCACCCTTAGTTAACCCTGAAAATTACTATCACATTCGAGAGACAGAAAAGCGTTCCTCTCGAAAATTTAGAACAACGGCTTACACGTATACCGTAAAGTTTAAAGATTTCAAGTCCAATGTACCTTTGGAGAATACAGATGGGTTCATTACTGAGGTGTGGGATTCTGTGTTAACTGCACTGAAACAGCAATGTCAAGCCAAAGAAGACGATCGCTTGAGACTTTCTATTCATCACGATAATTTAAAGTCTCCCGTTTGGATCGAATTTACTAGTCCATCAGAATTAACACCTTCCAAAGTCATTGACAAAATTCAACATGTGCAACAATCCAACGACAAGTTTCACATTGACGATGGAAAAGCCACACTGTTCATGACCCACGTGTCTCCTCCCCAGGGGACCGGACGATGCAAAAAAGTGTTATTGGTGGACAGCCTTCGCAGCATGAAGCGAAGCCTCGTCCAAATTAACAATCCTCAAGACTAGATGTGTTTAGCCCGTGCTGTCGTCGTGGGACGAACGTATGCCAACAAGAACGACACGGTAGAATGGAAAAGAGCCTGGAAAACTATTCAACAATCGGACCGAGCCAAACAACGAAGTGAAGCAGAACTCCTGTTACAGCAAGCGGGGATATCCAAAGACACTCCTTGTGGCATTCCAGAAATGCAACAATTACAAGACGTCTTGTCTCCACATTACACTTTGAAAGTACACCCTCAAGAAGTGCGTGGACAACTTTTGTTTCGAGGCCACGATTTCAAAGACGGAAAATACATTCATGTCTATCATCACGATGGTCATTTTGATACCATTACCAGTATCACTGCATTCCAGGGATACGGTTACTATTGTGAAAAATGTGATTATGGTTATAACAATCGAGAACAACACAAACATTGTGGATCAAAATGTGAGGGATGTTTAGCCTCACAACCTTGTCTGGACCAAGGACAAGAAAGAGTGCATTGCCCTGTGTGTCAGCGCACTTTTGTCAGTCTTACCTGTTACCAACAACATTTGAAGATGCAAGGTTCACAGCAGAAAAGTACTTGTCAACTGCTGAGATTGTGCCCTACTTGTGGACAAGGCATACGTACCAATAGTGTTAAGTTACACGTTTGTCGAGGGAAGAAACGATGTCACATTTGTCATCAAATTGTGGACTTGGAGCACGAATGCTTCATTCAAAAATATCAACCCCAACCAAAAGATACCCAGAAGAAAGGGAATTTTATCTTTTTTGATTTCGAATGCATGCAAGAGACCGGTATTCACATTCCCAATTTCTGCGTAGCTCACCGTGCGTGCGAGCAGTGCATCCAAGAACCTATCTTTAGTCATTGCCCTTACTGCAGCAAGATTCCTGGAGGACGTGAAAAAATCTTTCGAGGGTCAAACACGTTAGCCAAGTTTGCCCAATGGATCCTTAACCCCATTGACGAAACGTGGAGTCCAGAAGACATCGAACGTTACGGCAATTGTCATCGCCATGCCACGGTCATGGCTCACAATTTCTCGGGATACGATGGGCAATTTCTGCTTAGATACTATGCGGAACAAAGTACCGAACGTCCTCAAGTGACTTTAAACGGAGCCAAAATCATTTCTATGCAAGTAGGACAAGTACAGTTTAAAGATTCGATGTGCTACTTGGCCATGCCTTTGAGTCGCATGCCTAAAACCTTTGGAATGACAGAATTGGCCAAAGGTTATTTTCCACACTTTTTTAATACCGTAACCAATCAACATGCCGTTCTACCCCATTTGCCTGAGGTTGACGACTACGACCCCGACAACATGCGCACTGAGCAACGAGAAGCTTTCCATGCTTGGTACCAGACTCACGCCTCGGACCCCTTTGACTTTCAAGAAGAAATGTTAAAGTACTGTCGATCTGACGTGGACATTTTACGACGCTGCTGTGGAAAATTTCGAGAATTGTTCATGGAGTACGGAGGGATCGATCCTTTGAAAGAAGCTTGTACCATTGCCAAAGCGTGTTCTTTAGTGTACCGAAAACGCTTTATGCCTGAAAATACTCTAGCGGTCATCAGTCCTCAAACGACGAACTTTGTCAAACGTCAATACTCGGTCAAAGCCCTACGCTGGCTCCATTACTTGTGCGACAAGGAAGACAAATGGATCCAACACGCTCGCAACGGAGGAGGCGAAAAGACCATTGGAACGTATTCGGTGGATGGCTGGGACTTAGAAAACCCTCAGATCGTGTACGAGTTTAACGGATGCTTATTTCACGGATGTCCTATGTGCTACCCTCAGCGTAACACCAAAAATCAGTTTTTACAACGAACCATGGAAGATTTGTACCAGGCCACGTGTCAGCGACGTTTGAAGTTAGAACAGCAAGGATACCAGGTGGTGGAAATGTGGGAACACGAGTACGATCTGCGTTTGAAAACCGATCCTGAGTTTAAACGCATCGTAGAAAGTTACAAGTGGGTGGACCCATTGAACCCTCGGGATAGTTTGTACGGAGGACGAACGAATGCTACCTGTTTGCTGTACCAGGCGGACGAGGAGAAAGGAGAAGAAATCAAATACTTGGACGTGTGTTCACTGTATCCTTACGTGTGCAAATATTGTCACTTTCCCGTAGGGCATCCAGAATTGATGACAGAACACATTGACCTTGACCACATTCGTCAGTACGAAGGATTGATCAAGTGTAAAGTCTTACCACCCACAGACTTGTTCCATCCCGTTTTACCTCACCATTGCCAAGGAAAACTGATGTTTCCTTTGTGTCGCACATGTGCCGAAACGTGCAACCAAGACCAACCTTGTCATCACACTCAGGAAGAACGTGCCTTGACAGGAACGTGGGTGAGCGTGGAATTGTTTAAAGCTCTGGATCTGGGATATCGACTGTTAGAAGTGTACGAAATTTACCACTTTCCCAAAACACAACAATACCGCAAGGGCGACGAGACACAGAAAGGTATTTTTGCAGACTACGTGGATGCCTTTTTAAAACTAAAACAAGAAGCTAGTGGCTATCCTTCCTGGTGTCACACTCCCGAAGACCAAAAGAAATTCAAAGAAAAATATCGGGAGCAGGAAGGTATCATTTTAGACCACATCGAGAAAAACGAAGGAAGGCGGTCGTTTGCCAAAGTGATGCTCAATTGCTTGTGGGGTAAAATGGCACAACGCCCGTCTTTACCCAAGACGGAGTATTTGTCCGAGCCGTCTCGCTACTTCCAGATGATTCACGACCCAACCAAAGTCATGAAACACGTGGACGTCATTCGTGAGGACTTGATCTTAGTCAATTACGAAGAAGAACTAGACTTTGTAGAAGCCGACAAATTTGGAAATGTCATCATTGCGGCTTACGTGACAGCCCACGCTCGCTTAAAATTGTACGAAGTGTTAGAACTGTTAGGAGATCGTGTGTTGTATTTTGACACGGACAGTTGCATTTACATTCACCGACCGGACCAGTGTAACCCTGTCATCGAAGGAGACCGTTTAGGAGCCTGGACCGATGAACATCCCGACGACAAGATTCTATGTTTTGCAAGTGGCGGTCCTAAAAATTACGGCTACGAATACAGAGTCCCCCAAGGAAAAATGCACACTGAATGTAAAGTGAAAGGATTGACTCTTAATTATCGCACCAGTCAAGTGGTGAACTTTGACGTGCTACAAGAAGCCTTGCAGTCGGGACAGGATGAAACGTTTCAAGTGACTACCCACGAACCGCACAAGATTGTCCGTTTACCCACACACCATATTGTTAGCCGACCTTTGGAAAAAGTCTACCAAATCGTGTACCAAAAGAGAGTACGACTTCCCAATCACTTCACTCTACCGTACGGTCACGTCGAAATTGGGCAGCATATAAAAAGGGATATCGTCCAAGACCAATAGTTCATTTGTCACTACAACGTCACAGCGAAAAGAAGATGAATCCATTTAAACAGACATCATTCAAATTTGGGAATTCTCAAGTGGAGTGCGATGCTAAACCTTGCGATTGTAGTGATGCCAGGCGCTGTGACATTAGCGATTCAGCAGGATATCGTGGGAACTTTGCTATGACTACTACCCCTATATCTACCCTGGAAAGTGATGCTGTGCGTGTCAAACCTGAGGGATGCGAAAGCGGTGCGACACGTTATCGTGGACTCCTAGGAATTTCACCGTACCTACATCGAACTGAAGTGAGGAGAGTCGAATATTCGTTCCCGACGAGTTTACCTGAATACTGCCACTTTAAAAGTCGATTCCAAACCTTCAAAGATAAATGGCCAAAATATCTGCCTGGACCAACTCCTGAAGAATTAGCCAGAGCTGGATTTTTCTACTTGGGCGAAGGGGATAAAGTCAAGTGTTTCAGTTGTGGTGTATCCATTTACGAGTGGGAACATAAAGATTCCGCTTACCTGGAACATGCTCGATGGTCTCCGAATTGTCAATACCTACCTTTAGTGGGACCTAGTGATTGGAAGTGACACTACTACTCCATGTCGTGTAACACACCTAGACCAGTATATAATATAAAACATAATATTCAAGGATTACCACACGAATTGCAAGAGAAGATCTACAAGGACGTTTGGCAAGGTCTTGCTAAAGAAAAATCGCAATGGGTGACTGTAGAACTTTTGTGTCGTGAAATTCACAAGAGGCAAGTGACAAAAATTAACCAACGTGTTAGATTTCTCTGGATCAAGGGTATTTTTTTGCTCTGTTACCAATTTACTACGTTTACATCTGAAGATGCTTTGATCCTTCTTAACCGTTACCCTGAATGGCAGTGGGACGAAATTACACGTTATATTAATCACTTTCGCTTTTGGAGCAAATTTAATTCTATGTTTAATTCTGGGTTGAATCTACACTGATGATCTTTGACCTAAAGAAGTATAAAAGAGAACGACCATGCCACAACCTTTATCATTGGTGATCCAACAGATTCCGTGGAAGGATATCAATGAGAAGATTCACTCGGTGAAAGATTACGAACAGTTATTACAAGAACTATACCCTATGAATTGGGGTCGACGTGTCGTGTGTGTTTTAGTGACTTGCTTTCTGGGATTTCGTTTACCTGCCGATTCCTTGTGGACACTTTACGAACACTACCTATCAAAAAATAAGACAGTATGGTGACTCCTTTAAATGTCCACGAGAGACTTATTCTGTTCAAAGCCTTACGTTTTCATCTGGATACGTCTCGACCTTTCCAAGAAAAAAAGATTCGTCAACTTTTACGTACGGAAGCAGTGTACGAAGATGAGTGTGTAGCTTGTGATTTACACCCTCATTGGACAGATGTACGTCACTGGAAAAGTTGGGATTTTGAGGCTTGGACAAACGAAGCATCCCAATATGCCCAAGCGTTGTGTTCCTAAAATTCATCGTCGTGTGAAAAAAGTCACTTTTAATCCTGTGTTAGTAACAGTACCAGAAGAAGAAAAAGAAAAAGAATCTATCACCCAAGACAATCCTTCTGTTCAAGACAGAACTGTCATGGACATTCCCCCACAAAGGCCCTTTCGAGAAGACACCTATGTGACTGTACCCCCTGTAGAGGAGACTATAAGAACATTGCACACTACCTCTAGGACACCTTCGTTACCCAAACCATGTTGTACAGGGACTTGTTTATTTGCCACTTTGATCGTTTGCCTATGTATTTTATCCCTGTATTTATCCATTTGGCTTTTATGTTTTCGTGTTGTTCAAATTTAAACATGCATTGAAATAAACGTGTCTTGAAAAAAGTATAAAAACCTCTTGTCTTGTCTGTTTTTGTGTCAATACTGTCATACCACTACACGACTATGGCTCACTCTACTCTTTCTACTACTCCTTCCTCCTCCACATTCAAAGTCATTGACGAACACTTAGATCAGGCTAGTTGGAAAGCCTTGTATCTTCGTCATCCTTTTAACATGTTAATTGCTGGACCGAGCGGTTCAGGCAAAACCGAATTTGTCAAACGTTTGATTGAACATAAACATCATTTGATCGATCGTCCACCTCAACGCATCGTGTGGTGTTACAAAGAGTGGCAATCGGCATACAGCCTCTTGCAAGAAAGTCAAGGTGATTCCATTGTGTTTGTAGCAGGCATTCCTAAAGAAGACGAGGGGATCGTGTCTGACCCTAGTCAAACTCATTGGGTTATTTTTGACGACATGTTAGGAGAAGACGAAGAAGAAATTAAACTGTGGTTTACGCGTAAAGGCCATCATCGTAATGCCAGTGTCATTTACATTACACAAAATTTATTTCAACAAAGTAAAGCCCATCGTACCATTAGTCTCAATGCTCATTATGTGGTCTTGTTTAAAAGTCCTCGAGATAAATCACAAGTGCAAGTTTTAGCCAAACAGTTAGGAACACCTTGGCTAACTCATGCGTACGATGATGCCACTCAAACGCCACACGCCTATTTACTCGTGGATTTAAAACCCACTACCCCTGATTATTTGCGATTTCGTACCGATTTGTTTCACGACTGGTGTCAAGACGGAGGACCTGTCGTGTACACGTCCTCCTCGTCGACATAACACTATGAAGCACTAAAAAAATCTATAAAAACCTTGGGTTACTTTGACCTGGTCTCATACATCGTCAACATGACGTCCCTTCAGTCTCATCTTCCGATCAAATTGATTCGTGCCTTGTACGGCATCAGTCGCGAAAAAAATCCACAAAGACGTGCTCACGTCTTAGAAGCCAGTCTCAAAGAAGTCTTACGATGGTTTACGGTGACAGCACGTCAAATACTGCAAGGCATCATTCACATTCCACATCAAACCAAACGCTTTTTTGACAGAAACAAAGTAGCCTTGACGCAACTGGCCAATCCTCGCATCGACACTCACACCAAAAAGCAAATCATATTGAAACCTGGAGGTAGTGGTTCTCTAGGAGGTGTCATCATTCGTTCCCTTTTAAAATGGGATCCCAATACTCCCAAAGTTCACCCCAAGAAGAAAACAAAAAAAGCCAAACAAGCCCCTAAGAAAAAAAACAAGAGTACCAAGACCAAAGCACAGAAAAAGAAAAGTCCACAGAATAAAGCGGTCACCCGCAAAAGAGGCACTTCGGCCAGGACACAACCTTACCTTCGTCAACCACGACCTGTAAGAAAAGATCTACAAGGACGTTTGGCAGGGACTACGTTGCCAGTAGCCTCAGGGGCTACCACTTCTCCGTTGCGGGTGATGCCAGCCAAACCCAATTTGACACCCGTTTTTCCTAATTTGATGAAACATTGGAAATCTGCGTCTCCCAAAACGTCTCCTCCACCGGAGACACCCTCGTCCACATTAGCGGCAGTAGCAGCTGCTCACAAAGTACCTGCCCCGAAAGTCAAAGTCCAAGAAAGATCTGGCATGTTAAAGAGTTTACTAGATTTGTCCAAACAAGAACTGCCCCGATTGAGTCCATTGCGAACTCCTTCACGACGTGTGTTACCTGCCATGAAGTTGATACGACGCAAAGATAATCAGTGGCGTCCCATTCCAGTATAAAAATATGACTTGAGGACCACGACGTCAATCAGTATTTTTTCTGTGCTGATGCTGAACACTCAAGGATGCCTCCTCAAAAACATGCACACCACCACCACCACTACCCTTGTCGTTCTGCTGTCCAAAAAGGAAAAGGAACAAGACAATCTCGTCATCTCACCAAAAGCTTTAAAACCAAACATCAACGTCCTTCCCTCCAAAGACGGAGACCTTTAAAGAAAAAGAAGAGACACCAAAAAGGAGGATCCTTTGACAATTTTGGGAAACACATTGTTACCTTTTTGACAAAGCGCTAGTTCCCAAAAAAAGTAAATAAAAGAGAGTGTATACCAAGTCATTGACACTAGTGGTATTGTGAAACGAACAAGCAAAGATGGCACCTCGCAGAAAACATTTTTCTACACTCCACAAAGGAAAGAAAAGGAAAGGACGTTTAGCCAAACATCGACACGTTCTTCGTCAAAGGACACAAAAGAAAATACCCAAACGTCAAAAGAAAAAGAGAAGTCACCAAAGAGGAGGCATATTTACTGGTTTTATTAAAGGTATGCAGAAACTAGACAAAGCAGCTAATAACCGAACTGGTATCTTTAGCCCTGCTTTTGAGGATTTAGCGAAGCATGCCGTTACCTTTTGGAGAAGCCAATAGAAAAAAGAAGATAAAAGAGGGTGTGTACCAAGTCTTTGACATCAGTGTATTTCTGGAACGAACAAGCAAAGATGTCACCTCGCAGAAAACATTCTTATTCACCCCACAAAGGAAAGAAAAGGAAAGGACTACCTCCTCGTTTAGCCAAACACGGAGACGTGTTGTCCGTCCTGTCCAAAGCCTCTCCACCCATGCGAAAACAAATCATTAAAACAGCCTCCAAAGATGTCATCGATACCGTGTGCGAATGTTGTTTGAATGTTTTGAAAGGCACGATACCTTTGTCTCCACACCAGAAAAAATGCTTCGCCAAACATCGACACGTTCTTCGTCAAATGGTCCAAAAGAAAATATCCGTCCGTCAAAAGAAAAAGATGTTGGTGCAACGCGGAGGATTTTTACCCATTCTTGCTCCTATGTTGACAAGCTTAATACCAGGTTTGATACAAGGGATGACCCAAGGGTTAACTCAAGGGATGGGTAGAAGATAAAAGGACCTTATGGAGCACCACAATCTCAGACATAACCTTTGAAAGCCCATGGAAGGACGAAAACTAACTTTGGTTCCTTACAAACGATGGATGGAATACCATCATTGGCAAGAACAACGATCCCCCCATTTACCACCCAATCCCAATTTGGCTGAGATGTCGCAATTACAACACGAATTGCAATCCTTGATCCATCGCCACGATTTATCCGAAACCGAAAAATCACAAAAGTACGGTCAACTCTTGAAACGGCTACAACTCTTTCATCAGAAAGCTGTGGAACAAACAGCTCAACCCACTTTGTCCGATTTTAAGGCTCTAATGAATAACCCGTCACCCTCACCCTCTACAGTAGTTAAAACAGACGTTACCCCACCATTACCCAAGGAAGAAGAACCCCATGATCTCTTTCAAACACCTACTGCTACTCCCATTTCGAGTAAGATTGCCGCTTCCTTGTTAACCCCTTCTCCCACTCCCCCACGAGAAGAGCTCAAAACTTGGGTTAAAAAGATGATGGCTACTCCTTCTGCGACAGATGTGAAAAAGAAAGAAAGGAAACCAGAAGTGAGAAAAGAAAAGAAGGCCAAAGAAGCTATCCCATTACCTCCGCCACCACCATTACCCTCGACGTCAACTCCTGTGGCACATCGGACACGTAAAACCGTTTCCAAACAACCCGCATTTCGTCCCACCCAAAGCAATATCCTCGAAGAGTGGGTCCCTTATTAACAACAAACCATGGAGAAGGTATTAGCCAGCATTTACTACGATCCAGCTCACCCTGCAGGTTACGGAGGCATTCAGAAATTGTATCGTGCTGCCAAAACACGTCTGAAAAAGCTCCGTTTACCAGCAGTACAACGATGGTTACAAGAACAAGCGACGTACACTTTACACAAACCCATTCGACGAAAATTTCACAGAAGTCGCACTCAAGTGGAAGGCATCGATCATCAATGGCAAGCCGATTTAGCTGATGTCTCTCATTTAGCCACCTACAATCGTGGCTACAAATATTTGTTTTGTGTCATCGACGTCTTTTCTAAATTTGCCTGGGTCGTACCATTGACATCCAAATCGAGCGGAGAGTTAGTACGAGCTTTGCAACTGGTGTTGAAACAAAGTGGCCGTCACCCTCTTCGATGGCAAACCGACAAAGGTACCGAATTTCTGAACCAAGCTTTCCAACGAGAATTAAAAAAACGTGACATTCATTTTTTTACCACCGAAAATCCTGAAACCAAAGCCAGTATCGTGGAACGTTTTCAACGTACCTTGAAAGAACGCATGTGGAAATATTTTACACATCAACACACTCTCAAGTACATCGACGTCTTACCACACTTAGTCCAAGCCTACAATCAATCTTACCATAGAAGCATTGGACGTGCCCCACAAGAGGTGACACCCGACAACGAAGTCACTGTTTTTGAGCGTCTGTTTGGCACGTCCCGGACGAGGGTTGTCCCCAAAAAAGGTAGAGAAGTGTTAACCCCGGGAGATTGGGTACGCATTGGCAAAACCAAACGCACTTTCGACAAAGGTTACTTACCCAACTGGACCACCGAATTGTTTCGTGTTACTGGACGAGTGCGCGATCGTCATCCTACCGTCTATAAATTGGAAGACATGAACGGAGAAGTATTAAAAGGAACATTTTACTTGCCTGAGTTACAACGTGTCACCAAAAAAGAAGACGACGTGTACGACATTGAAAGCATTCTCGAACGAAGAACCCGTAAAGTAGGAAAACGTCGTGTCAAAGAAGTCAAAGTACGTTGGAAAGGATATCCTCCTAGTTTTGATTCTTGGATTGACGCTGCCCAAGTCATCGACTATAAAAAGAAGTGACCATCATGCCCTTCAATACAGCTTCAGCAACCACAGTGACTACGCCTTCACCCACGTCATCTCTGCAAGATTTACAAAAGCAACCCTTGTGGGTGTGGTGTGGAGAACGTGTCCCTAAAACGCAAATCGTTTTTTTCTGTCAAATCTTTGTGGTATATTGTGTCATTGGTGCAGCCATTGCTAATTTGAGTTTGCAACAAGGAGACAAACAATTGTGGACCATTTTACTCAGCAGTTGCATCGGGTATCTTCTTCCCAATCCTTCCCTGAAATACTCTTACAACGGGAACAACAGTAACAATATTGGGAGTCTTGCGGCCAACGTTAGTCCTTCTCCTGACAGTCACCCTTCCAATCACAATCCTCTTTTAGACACTCCTTTAACCTCGAGTGACTCCTCGGACAGAAGAACATTGGAAATATGAACAACACTATTAACCAATTTTATTTAACGTTACCCAGTGACAGTTCCATGGAGGTGTTTCCTAACAACACATTGTGTTGTTACACGTCTAAATTACCTCAAGCCATGCATTTGGATCAAGATGATCACTGGGAAGCAGCTTTAGTGGAAATAATACACCCGACACAAATCAAAAACATCGTCGAAAATCAAAACTTTTTCACAGTTGAAGTGTACGACAAGCAATTGCAACAAGCCTTAGATGAACGAGGTATCACTGGCATTGACAACAAGAAATCAGACGGACCCCCAACTAAACAACTGTCCACTCATGTGTTGACCATTCCTACAGGCTACTATTTTAGCGGTCAACATTTAGTGACTACGATTGCAACCAGGTTCAATACTTTGTTTGGTAAACCCCTGGACAAAATCAGAGAAAGTGTTACCTTTGAGTACATTAAAGTGGCTCGTCGCCTCATGATCAAATTTTCAGAGAAGAAAATAATAGCCATTACCTTTTGTCCTGAATTGTTTGATATCTTAGGTGGAGACCTCAAGATGCTCCCGAACAAAAAAGAAATACCAGGCATATCCAGTAACTTGGATTTTACCAAATATTTTCGATTCCCTGTAGAAATGAACCAAGGACTCAATTTGATGTTTGTGTACTCCGATGTGGTGGAGTACAACGTGGTAGGACACACCTCTGTACCGTTACTGCGTGTCATTCCTTTCAAAGTAGATACTACTACCGCTGACGAGGAAGGTGGAAATACCTATCACGTTCACCGCGAATTTGTGCATCCTCATTATTTACCCGTCAGTAAGTCGTATTTCGACAGTGTCAACATTACTATAAAAGGAGAACTAGGTTAAAATATTCCATTTACCAAAGGGAAAGTCACAGTGAAACTCCATTTTCAAAAACGATTCTCCAACAGCTAAAAAAGTGATGTATCCTGTGTACCAAGGAGTCACTCGACAACGAGGACATGGTTTAGGAGATATGTTTAAATCAGCCTTTCGTTCCGTGGTCCCTGTTTTAAAACCAATGGTGACACGAGGATTGCACACCTTAAAAGATGCCGCATTGACTCACGGCAAAGATTTTCTTTACAATGTTCTCATTGACAAACAAAACCCCAAAGAAGCTTTTTTGAGAGCAGGCAAAAATGCCTTGCTTCAAACGGGTAAAGAGATTTTGGGTCGACGAGAAAGTCCTATAAATGCTCTGAACGGTACCGAGTCTGACATTCCTGCTTCCCTGACGACACAGCAAGGACAAGGTAGAAAGCGTCGACGAAGACACCCTTTCAAAAGTCTCCGTACCTCTAAAGTTCGAAAGACAAAGAAAAAAAGAACCGCTCGAGACTTAGACATTTTTGATTATTGAAAGTGAAGAAAAAAACATAAAGAAAAAATGATGCACCAAGAATCTTGTGCCTGTTCCAAGTCGGAACTGGATCTCTTTGCCATGCCACCCACGATGATGACCATGCAAGAAGCCCAATGGGTCGAATTTCATCCCGTCTCCTCTTTGACGGATTCAGCTCCCATCGAGTTTGAAATCAAAGGACAACCCGAAGATTACATCGATCTCAACAACAGTTACTTGTATTTGAAACTGAAAGTAACCAAAACAGACAACACCAATCCAGGAGCCAATGATAGAGTAGCTCCTGTCAACAATTTCATGCATTCCTTGTTCAGCGATGTGGATTTGTACATGAATAACAAACTGATCAGCAGTAGCATGGATACTTACCCTTACCGAGCGTACCTCGAAAATCTCTTGACGTACGGAAAAGAAGCCAAGAACACTCATCTAGATGCTTGCGTAGTATGGAAACCTGACACCGCAGATAAGTTTAACGACACAGCCTTGCCCGTACCAGCAGCTGCTGATGGCAGCGCTCCTGCCGATCCTCACAATGAAGGTTTTAACGAGCGTCGAAAGAAAATTTTGCAAGGACGTAGTTTAGAACTGTTCGATCGTTTGCATTTGGACATGTGGTTTCAAGAGAAGTATTTGCTGAACGGAGTAGATATTCGCTTGAGACTGAATCGAAGTAGTACTGCTTTCCATTTGATGGCTCATGCCAACGAATACAAAACCATTATCCAAGAAGCCAGGTTATACGTACGTCGCGTGGAAGTGTTACCTAAAGTGGGAAATGATATCAGTCACACTTTGAGCAGAACGACAGCCAAGTATCCGATACGACGCGTGGAAGTCAAAACTTTCACCATTGCCGCTGGACTCCGATCTAAGATTGAAGATCATCTGTTCCAAGGACAGTTACCCAAACGTTTATTCATTGGTATCGTCAGCAATGCAGCCCTCAATGGTGCCCACGATGAAAATCCTTTCCAGTTTAAGCACTGCAGAGTATCCAAAATTGAAGTCAGTCGCGATGGCAAAACTTTGTGTACCAGACCCTTCGAACCCGACTTTGGCGAACAGAAAAATTACTTGAGGTCGTACTTGTCACTGTACGAAGCCACAGGACAGTTAGGAACCAACACCAGTCACGGTATTTCCTACGACGACTATGCAAGAGGTTACACGTTGTGGGCTTTTGATTTCACTCCAGACCAAGGCAGCGACGAGGGACATTTCCACCCTATAAAATCTGGGCAACTGCGTGTGGAACTTCAGTTTGCAGCACCTCTTCCCGAAACGGTGAATATCATTCTGTATGCTGAATTCGATAATACCATAGAAATCAACAGTTTGAGAGAAGTCATTCTAGACTATTAGACATTATGGAAGACCCTTGTCCTTCTTTGAATAGTGGAGAATCCATGGAATGGGAGGTTACAGAAAAAGCAGATCCCCAAGACCAAAAAGAAGAGGTAGTGATCATGCAATCCAGATGGCCAGAACAGGAACAACAGTTAGTGGCTTGTTTTGCACAACACTTGGAAGATAAAATGAGAGACATGATTAAAAAAGATTGTTATGGATGTCAAATCGATCATCCCAGTCAAATTCAACACGATAAATGTATGATGATGAGTCAAGAAGAAAAATTGGACAATTATCTGAACGAAGCTTGGAGTCTCATCTCCGAAGAAGACGTGTTACTTCAGTGGTATAAAGGCTTACGTGATCATTCCTCTCCTCCATTGTTTGCTCGAGAAATCGATCGCATCGAAGCTCTCTTGGCCAAAAGTAAAGAGACGAAGCAAACCATCAGTTACTTGTCAGACCGTTTCAAACAAAAAGTCTGGATTGAATTGATGACTTATCATCACCTGTGAAGAAAGGAGAGAAAAAAGACAAGGCTACACAACAAAAAATGGATACCTGGGAACTTTATTATCTTTTGAACCGTAGTTCGTACACTGCTTCTTGGAATCCTGTCGTGTGTGCTAAAGATGAACTACCTCATCGCAAACCTCAAGAGAATCAAGCTTATGTCATCAACACAGATGACAGTCATCTTTCAGGAACTCACTGGGTAGCTGTCTACTTTCCTCAAGAGGGATGTGCGGAGTATTTTGATTCGTATGGATTGCCTCCTTTCGAAGATGATATCATCGACTTTATGAGAAGAAATGCCCAGACGACACGATTCAATAATGTGAAATTACAAAGCACAGATTCTATGGTGTGTGGACAATATTGTATCTATTATCTGCATCATCGCAGTCTTGGATATTCTTTAGAACATTTAGTGACTTATTTTGATCGTCATTCGTCTCGAAACGATGACAAAGTAGATCGATGGTTTTGTGACCATTATGGTTATCTGTTGTCTTTAGCTAGGAAACGTAGTGTACATCAATCGCCCAATGATTTCCAACAGTGGAAATCTCAATTTAATTCACAACGTTGTCAACCATGTCAAAGATAATGTATTAGTGTTATGGAAGAAAAACATGTTTGTTCTTTGAAATAATGTTTGTTCTTTGAAATAATGTTTGTTATTTGAATAAAAATGTTGTGTTTTGAAAACCAATGCGTCTGTCGTTTATTTTACATTTGTATTCATATAAATGCTCTTTGACTTTTCTTTCTATCCCTCACATCAAACTATCTAAACGTTTCAAAACCCTAAACCGCAGAGGGGTGTTTTCCATCACGTCCGCGCTTGAACCATATAAAGCAGGGGTAGTCTCCAGTCTGGCCATCCATTGTTTGACTCATCCTCCTACGAAGATGTGCTCAAGACTAGCTAAGCTGAACGAAGCTTATGTCACTCTGCATCGTATCAGGCACAATCTGATGCCAAAGCCTGAAGAGATTGAGAATGTAAAAATGCTACAAGTAACGGAAGACCTCATAGAAGAACTCTTCAGAGAGGAAATTCAAAAAGAGAAAGAAGAATGGACTGAGAAGTATCAACTTCAAAAGCAGCAGAGAGAACAGAGAGAACAGCAGCAGCAGCAGCAGCAACAACAGCAGCAGGAACCAGACAGAAGTTTTGTCGACTGTCGTGTGGACACAAAAGAGTTCTCTTTCTCTTTCCGAAGAAGCAGACCCTATCGTGTAGCCAAACGAGGACGCAATCTTAGACGATAAAAGATTGTCATCCTTCCTCGTACACACAAACACAAAAAACAGCCCTTTTCAGGGCTACCCAATATTCTCGAAAAGAATTAATCATTCAATTTGCTTATGGTATGTGAGGAAGTTAGAAAAAAATTAGAAGTGAGTCTATAATCACTGTCTCTTTTTACTTTTGTTTTGAAGTGCGTCTATAAGCACAACGTATTTTTTCAAAATAACTTGTTCAATTTATAATTAATATGAGTCAAGTATAAAAGTGTGGGGTGTTTTCTTTTAAGTCCGCGTGTTTTTTTTTTTTTTGGTAATGATAGGGATAATGTAAGTTTTTGGATCTAGGGGGTGTTTTCCATCACGTCCGCGTGTTTTGGTAATGATAGGGATACTGTAAGATTTTTGGATCTAGGGGGTGTTTTCCATCACGTCCGCACTTGTGCTATATATAAAAAAGCACTCGTCAGTCTGGCTATCCATCGTTGGCGCATCAACACCAAAGATGAATAGAGTACAGAAATTAAGAGAACTTCAAATGCATCTGGAGAATGCTAGACGTCTCCTGGACGAACTGGCAATGGAGGCCGAAGAAGAAGAGACCAGAATTAAAGAAGAGGAGGAGAGGAAAAAGAAAGAAGAGGAGAAGGAAATGAAAAGGTCAATTTTGCCTCACCGCATGATGAGGCAAACTAGTGAAGTCAAGCCTATAGTGAGGACACCTTCACCAGAACCAGTTCGTCCACTACAGGCGCAGCACCCACTGCCTCAGCCGCAACAACCACAGCCTCATCCACGGTTGCGGAATAGAGGCAGAAATGAAGAGACTTTCATTATCCCTCAAACAGAAGATTGGGATAGTGAAGCCACTCATTCTCCCTCTGCACTCCCAATCACAAGAGTGAATTGGGAGAATGATTGGAGTAGGAGATGTGTGTGTGGGGCTAGACCTGGGAGATGCCAGCATTAGCCAGGTGCAATTTGAAGTTTTAAAAAACAGCCCTTCTCAGGGCTACCCAAATAACTAGAAAAGAAATACTATGTCAATTGCCAATGGGTGTGAGAGAGGAGTAGTGTGATTATAAACACTGACTCTATTTACATGGTATAGGGTGTAATTTTGGATAGTATATAGTAGGGTTTGTTTTGGCTGCTTCCCCGTGTGTGTGTGTGTGTGTGTGTGTGTGTGTGTGTGTGTGGTCAGTATAGGGTGTGATTTTGGATAGTATATAGTAGGGTTTGTTTTGGCTGCTTCCCCGTGTGTGTGTGTGGTTAGTATAGGGTGTGATTTTGGATAGTATATAGTATGGTTTGTTTTGGCTGCTTCCACGTGTGTATGTGGTTAGTATAGGGTGTGATTTTGGATAGTAAATAATATGGTTTGTTTTGGCTGCTTCCCCGTGTGTGTGTGTGTGTGTGTGTGTGTGTGTGTGTGTGTGTGTGTGTGTGTGTGTGTGTGTGTGTGTGTGGTTAGTATAGGGTGTGATTTTGGATAGTATATAGTAGGGTTTGTTTTGGCTGCTTCCCCGTGTGTGGTTAGTATAGGGTGTAATTTTGGATAGTATATAATAGGATTTGTGAATAGTATCTAATATGACAAGTGAATGTAGGGGGTGTTTACTTTCACGTCCGTGCTTAAGATATATATACGCAATCGTCGGTCCTTGGAGCCATTCAATTTTGAACACATCAAGATGAATTTTGAATTGTTTATTCAACTCCGAGACAGCTGGTTTGGGATCCTTGATGCAGAATATCAAGTGGAAAGACTTGAGGAAGAATTTCAGAGTAACCATGGCTTTGTAAGCCAACTGAAATTAGCAAGAGATTTATTAGAAGGTATGATAGAGGAGGAAGACCAGAAATTAAGAAGACGTATTAAAAGAAAATATATAAGAATAGGGGACTTGAAGCAAGCACTTGATCATGTCATCAAAGTCAGGTGTTTTCTAGAAGAAACATTACATCTGATAGAGTGGGAATATGTGAAGTGGGGTCTAGACAGGCTAAAGAAAGCAGAAGCAATGATGAGAATGGTGATGGAAGAACAGGTGATCCAGATTAAAGAAAACTGGTCTAAGGAGAGAAAGGAAAAAAAGAACAAAAAGACGAAAGAGGACTTTGATCTACTCAATCTAAGATGGATGAGAGTTCAGGAAAAGTTTAGAGCTATGGGACATCCTGACTGGATTCCCGAAGAAGAAAAGAAGAAGAAAACGGGAATCATTGGTAAAATCAAAAGGTGGTGGAACAATGGCAGAAAATAAAAGAAGAAGAAGTATCCAAAGGCTCTTTTCAGAGCCACTCATAAGTCTCGAAAAGATAGTAGCTTTCATTGCCACCCTTTTTTATCCCTTGTCCCTCTACAGTCCCCTATACCCATCATATTCCCCATGTTATATTTCCCTTGACGCTATATAGACCCACTATGTTCAATTCCCCTTGACGCTATAGTATCCCAAGCTGTTTTGACGCCATAGTATCCCAAGCTGTTTTGACTGGGATTTCCCTTGACGCTATAAATCTTGACGCCATAGTATCCCAAGCTTTTTTGACTGGGATTTCCCTTGACGCTATAAATCTTGACGCCATAGTATCCCAAGCTTTTTTTGACTGGATTTTCCCTTGACGCTAAGGTATCCCCTATAACTACTTATATAAAACGGACAAAACGTTGTGGAAATCTGAGAACCAGCACAATCACCGTTTGTTATATATATTTCATACAAATCACGTGCGGTAATTTTGTGTTGGGTAGAGGTTCGTGGATACTGAAAGACAACGTTTTCATCATTACCATTACGAAATCGAATTCGTGAATGTAAATTACAAAATCGTCCAACATCAAAAGGTATTATTTTGTGTAACTACTGATTCCACCTTACTTGCTATTTATAACAAGAAAATATTGAACATGAAATACGTTTATTAATAAAGTGAATACAAATTGACACTCCAAAAGAAAGCAGAAGGACATCGCATGGATAAAGCATTCAGTATATAATTAGGTGCATTCAACATCGAGTGAGAAAATGTCCAGCAGGGTTTAGAGTTATTCTTTCCGATGGAAATATACTAAAATTATGTCCCGAAATATTAATGGTAACTAAACTATTACATACAAGCACTGATCCATTAAATGGAATTGCGGTGCATATCGTTTTATCTTTAGTCGCTGATATTAACCGTTTCTAAACAACGAACTGCAAAATATCACTCGTTTACACTTTTATGGACTCCAGACAACACACTTCTCCCAATCACAAATATTTCTAGGAGGAAACTACGTCTTTATGATATTCGTATATGCTGCCAATTACACTATGAATTGTCGACAATCTAAATCTTGTAGGACGTTTTCTTTGTTCTAATATTCTACATTTATGAAATCTTTCTGAAGGATCCTACGCGTCACATACAAAGATGGTGAGGAAATCTGTCAAAGGATCGGGCAAGCCATTGGGCCACACTAAGATCTCCTGATGAATGTGCAAACGCGTAAACTGCAGTGGTATGTGCATGTCTCACGATCATCAGGACTTGCCAGGAAAAACATGCAAGACACTGTACAAGGAAGAAGCCGTCGAGGCAGGCAGAGGAAGATGTCTGAAAATATCATTCGAGAGTGGACAGTCTTGCCACATTTAGAACGACTTAAACTCGAGCGGTATGGAGGAAACTGGTTGTTCGGTCTTGCGCGGTGCCCCAACGGTCTACCAGACTAAGGTAATGATGATTCATTCTGATGTAAATCTATGCTTCATCAGTAATCCTTTGCAAAGGAGACACGGATTTTCCACCGACTACTAGTGACATACTGTTCCTAATTTCAAATACTCCTTAAACTCTCAAAGAGAAGAAGTTATTCTCATCTTAGTATGGTTCATTACGAATACGTTAGGGCAACAGTAGCGTCTACCATGACAAAGTACAGACAATAAATTCAGTCTGAAATAATATAATTGTCAACCAAAAAATATGCATTTTCATTCGGATTCCCAAATGTCTGTAAAGTTATCTGATACGTTTTAACAGAAGAGAAAACGATATGATTGATTTATTATTATCGTACGGATGAATAAAGGAAGACATTGGAAAAATCGAAATCTTCTATTAAGCACAAGGTGTTAAGACAATTTTCGACCATTTACTTCAAAAGTGAAAAGCAGCAGAGGGGGCGAGCCGGACAACATTTTTAAACAAGTTTTCAATGGATTAAGGCTTCTACGGCCAAGGTGTGGTGAATCGGATAGCGTTTTTAAACAAGTTTTCATGGATTAGGATCAAATCAAAAATCAATGAAATCGGTCCAAAAAATAATAATGAAATCAGGCAAAGAAAAATAATGAAAAAAGGGGGGCGAGCCGGACAACGTTTTCAATGGATTAAGCTTAAAACAATGAAATCAATGAAATCAGGCCCAAAAAATCAATGAATTCAGGCCCAAAATAATAATGAAAAAATCAATGAAATCCTGAAATGAGTAAAACTTTTCAACCGAATATTTTATCAAGTCCGGTCCT
This sequence comes from Unio pictorum, assembly GCA_030141615.1. Taxonomy (NCBI): domain Eukaryota; kingdom Metazoa; phylum Mollusca; class Bivalvia; order Unionida; family Unionidae; genus Unio; species Unio pictorum. The sequence continues at coordinate 2,751,883 of JARLTB010000039.1, read as the reverse complement.
AGGGACGAAAATCCTTTTACGATGAAAGTCTTTAGGACGAAAATCCTTTACGATTTCACAAACAGACTAATTTGTAGAACCTCCTCTTGTAAATCAATCAGATTATTAGACTGGTCAGTGAGTTTGAAATTAATTCTGGTTAATGAATTATTATGACATCGCATATAGACTGGAAACACCGGAGACTCAATAATTAGAAACCCTGGAGGAGCTGTTGGTGCAAATGAATACAAAATATATCCTTGCTGAGCTTGATTTGATCGTTCTAAATTTATTTGATAGCTTCCTTCGATAACATCACACACTAAATTGATCGCTATCACCGATGAAATATTCACATTGAACGGAGCAATATGCCTGCCACCATCATATGGGTCATTATTATGTGTCAGGATTTTTATTTCCGGTGATGTTGCTTTTTTCCACGTATCATGAATTATTTTAAAACCAACATCGATGGCATCACTGAGAAGTTTTTTTAGTTCTGGTACGTTATATCCTGGTAGTTTGAATGTTGGAATATCCTTGACGGGGATTTTATAGTCTATTGCAAATGTTGTTCTCGATATGGGATTATTATCATCTAATATATCCTGAATAATTTTCAAATTAAATGTTTCCATATCGTCGATAATTTTATTGCATGTTTCTACGACGCTGATAAATTCATCTCGGGTGAGAGAGCCGGATTTAAGGGATATTAACAACAGTGAAAAATCATTATTCATTGCTGTGAAATTTTCAACGATTTTAGGTTTGTCAATAAAATGATATTCCTCTATTTCCTCCTTTCCTTCCTTCTCTCTCCCAGTTAGTTGGTATCCGATACCAAAAAAATCTATAGAAATCCTGTGATCTTTATAACTTTTTACTGGATTATCAGATTTTATCCTGTCTGTGATATAATCGGTTTTTTGTGGTTTAGGTAGTAATTTAACGGTTTTTTCCCGGGGTGGGATTTCAGGCCATCCTAGTACGGTCCTTATTGAGCTTTGATAGATATCTATGACGTATCCTTCTGTGCTTATCTCAATTGCGGATGATAGCGTCGGCTCATGAACTGTTATAGCTATTTTTGATTCTTCTCCAGTAATCGATTTTATTCTACGCGCGAATTCATTATTGATTTGTTCAATTTGGTATGACCCTGTTGGTATGGAAACAACGTTCCAGTCTGGGGTACCGTCGTCTTTATTCTTATTTGCAAATACCAGTGAATTATTCGGTTGTTGACCACCAAATGATTTTGACCTAATATTTGGCCAGCTGTGGTATACTCGTAATTTTGCTAGCGCGATTTCCTTCACTGGGACCGGAGAGGGGAAATTCACACTGAATTCTGGATTCGTTGATGTTATTGAGATCATGCTGGTTTGTACTGGGTTCGATTGGCTCTCTGATCCATTTGTTGATATCTAAACACACGCGTATAATAGTCTGTCCGTGAGAAATCGTAAAAAAATCACAGCGAGTATTTAACAAGTTTTTTGTGTGATGATTTTTCAGAAAAAACAAAAAATGCGGAATCGGCACCTTTTCATATAAAATAAAATGTAATGTGCCGATTCCGCACTCAACATAGAGCCATCAAATTGACTTAATTGAGGTTCTATTACGAAGAAATTCTTCTATAGTTGTTGGAGTTCTGGACATCTTAATGTCTTGATTGACAATTGATCGATATTGATGGCCACCGCAATCCATACACAACTGATATTTTCCCCGAACACCTTTTCCACAACCTCGACATGGTCTTGGACCATCCGATTTACCGAGTTTTGCGAACATTGCGTGTGTTCCACAGAATTTCCCGTAAGAATTTTTTCCACACGGGGTTATTGTTTGTTGTGATAGCCATACGCATTTATTTGTAGCGAGTTTGCAAGATGGCATTGTATATAAAATAATATCATTTAATTAGACATTTGAAATTATATATATATATATATAAAATGATATCATATCATATATTTGATAAAAAAGTGGATGCGGTCCAATCATTGATTCATGATGGTATAATCTTATCAAAACCAATTATTCAATCGATGGGGCAATTCCATGTGTGGGACAACTATGAACAATTTGATATGTTACATTATCAAGGAAAATCATGTGTTAATGAGATTATTTTACAACAACGACGCAGAAAGTTCATCTGTGATATTGATTCTAAACCAGATCTTGTTGCGGTTAGAAAATACTTTCAACAATACGGTACCGTTGTTGTATTTGAAACAGCAAAAGGGTATCATGTTGTCATTGATCTTATTGTGGATTTTCAAACACATCGGACATTAATATCAAAGGCTGCAACGGATAATCCTGATTGGAACATTGATAAGATTGCCGGGGTCTACAGTATCAAGTTGCCCGGGACCAAATCAAAATCGCCTAACAGTATTTGTAAGCGATCGTTGGATGGTCCTGTTGATCCATTAATAAGTGTACACGAAAATGTTCCAGTGGGGATTGTTGAATTTAATTATCCCGTGAACACTAGCGTTTCAGATGAAAATGTTATTGCAATATCAACGGCGCTAACTGGACAACCCGATCAAATAATCGCACAAATAACATCAAGTGGAAATAGAATCACATTTGCTAGACGACCTGGACACTATTGTGTTATTTGCAAACGACGTCATGGATACAATGCTGCATTTGATGTTATTGAACCGAGTTGTGATAATTGTCTGGTATATGAATATGACGATCATTATGATGTTATTTGCCCGAGATTTCACGGGAAAAAGATTGTTGTAGACCGGGCCAACTTGGACTCAAGAATCGCCAATTATTTATCGGGATCTCCTGACAATGCCGTAGATGCTGTTGCATCGCCGTTAACAGCCACAGAAAAATGAGCAGGATACATTAAATACTTGATGAGGTTACAACGAGATAGCTACGGGGGTGAATTGCCCACGAGGGTTCCTGATTTTATTTATACGGAACCACCAGCACATATTTCAGGACGAGGTTGTATTTGTTCCAGTGATGATTATTTAGATGGTTCAGCTTGTGGAATGGGGAAATCAATTGCTGTGTGGAAATCAATCGCAGATGATTCATCTGTATGCTATATCAGCTATAGAAAAACATTATTGAGTAAAACCGCAGCTGATCAACAAATTCAGTTGTATAATGAAATCGCTGGTGATATTCATTTTGATGAAAAATTACCCACACGAGTTGTTGTTCAAGTTGATTCCTTGATGAGGGTTACAGGGACACCTAGCACTGTTATCGCTGATGAGCTTCATGGAATATACCGACAAATCTTTTCGAATCCATCAAGAAGTAAACCCATGTGGGCAAAGTTTGATGGGCTAATCACTACTGCGAAACATTTTATTGCGTTGGACGCAGATGCCAACGACGATGACAAAAAAATACTCTCAATGATGCGTCCTGGAATAAAATTCAACATCAACGATTATAAACCAGATATCGGAAAAAGATTTTATTTGGAAAATTCCAATGAAGAAAATTACCAGCTGTTATGGAAATATCTCAATGATGGCACTAAAAGATGCGGGGTATTTTGCCATTATAAGCGCCATGGAAAATTTTCTGTACAAGAAATCGGTAAGGAAGCAAGCAGCAGAGAGGGTGAACAGACCACGTTTTCAAGCAAAATTAAGGCTTACAGATCATGTTTTCGAGCAAAATATGGCCTATAGACTACGTTTTCAGACAAAAAATAAGGCTTCCAACAAAATCTCATTTAACCAAAAAAAAAGTCTCCATTTTGCAAAAACGGAGATTTTACGATTTTTTAATCAATTTTGCTCGCAACGATGTGGTCATCCACCCTCTCTGCTGCTATGGGTTTACAAAAAATAATAAATGATTTGATCCAGTCTTTATGATGAAAGTCCTTAGGACGAAAATCATTTATGATTTCACAAACAAACTAATCGCTAACACCTCTTCTTGTAAATCAATCAGATTATTTGACTGGTCGGTGAGTTTGAAATTAATTTGGTTAATGAATTATTATGGCATCGCATGTAGACAGGATTAATTGGGTTTTCAATAATTAGGTATCCTGGAGGAGCTGTTGGTGCAAACGAATAAAGAATATATCCCTGCTGAGCTTGATTTGATTGCTCTAGATTAATCTGATAGCTTCCTTCGATAACATCACATACTAAATTGAGCGCAATCACTGAGGATATATTCACGTTGAACGGAGCTATATGCCTACCACCACCATCTGGATCATTATTATGTTTGAGGAGGACAGTTGAATCTGATTTTTGTAGCGCTTTGATATCGGTTTTAACAATTCTTGCTAATTCATCAGCGTTGTATTTCGGAAACTTGAAATTACGCAGATTGTCTTCTGTGATATTGTAATCGGTTAGGAATCGTTGTTTATTGTCGCTGTTGTCATTAATTATTGTTTGAATAATTAGTTCATAGATATATTCCATGTCCGATATAAGTTGATTTATTATTTCAACGTGTTTTTGCGATCTTGTTTTCCGTAGTTGTTCTAGTTGTGTGTCATATAATTGTTTAATCTCATTAAAATAACCACGGATGTCAGTTAGCGTAAATGAAATAGTAACAGATGAGTCGGTTGTTCTTTTAATGATAAAATCCCATTGCAATGTGTCTCTGTTGGTAAATATAAATCTATCGGCGATTTTTCTTTTTCTTATATCAGATAAATCATCTCGATAACTGGGATTGATTTCATGATATGATTGTACATCCGTGGTTAAGTCGGTGGTGGATTTTTCCGGTGGTTTTTCAGGCCATCCCAGTACGGTTCTAATAGAACTCTGATAGATATCTACGACGTATCCTTCTGTGCTTATCTCAATTGCGGATGATAGTGTTGGTTCATGAACTGTTATAGCGATTTTTGATTCTTTTCCAGTAATCGATTTTATTCTACGCGCGAATTCATTATTGATTTGTTCGATTTGGTATGACCCTGTTGGTATCGAAACGACGTTCCAGTCTGGGGTACCGTCGTCCTTATTCTTATTTGCAAACACTAAAGAATTATTGGGTTGTTGACCACCAAATGATTTTGATCTGATATTAGGCCAACTGTGATACACTCGTAGTTTTGCTAGCGCTATCTCCTTCACGGGGACGGGGCTAGGGAAATTCACACTAAACTCGGGTTCCGTTGATGTTATTGATATCATGCTTGTTTGTACTGGGTTCGTGTTCTCCACTATTTGTTGAAGTAATTCCATCGGTTATTTTCCATTGTTATTATATTCATGTTGTTACTCTAATTTTGATATCGCTGAATCAAAAATACTGACCATCGCTGAGAATTCACTATCTGATATAATCGTATTATCGAGTGACGATGATATCATCAATGATAATTGCGAGTATGCGGTTGATGCAATATGAAATTGAATTAAGTAATTCTGCAGTTTACTCTGGCTGCATGATGATATCTTTTTTGCTATCCCGGTTGATGTACCCCCGATTGTAGCCACCGCAGAAATGCAAATTGGAACTACAACCGAGGCAATCATTGTAACCGATGCAAGTATTATTCCGGCGCCAGCTAGAACGCTTGACACCGAGTACATAGTAATATCAATTGCGGTGATTCTTCGTCGGTATTTTTTTATTTTTATTTGATACTCCTCAGTGAGGGTTTTGAGTCTATTTTGAAATTCTCTGACCTGATCATAGCGACATTGCGTTGATGAAATCATTTTATTTTAAAAACGCGAGCGTTTTCAATTGTGAAATCCGAAGGATTTTCCTTTCAATTATCCTATTATTGACCTGGTTTTAGGATCTGATGAGGGGACACCGGATACAAATTCTATTATCCAGGGTAGTGACTCCCTAATCACAGACTCGTCGGAATTGTTTATAGTAATCGGAAATGGGATTGGTATAGAGGGTGGAGGTTTTGGTACTTTCTCTAGTATATATGTCAGCGTGTTAACACCGGTGATACGCCAATTACTGAATTCCAAATCAAATTTACGGTGATGTATTATTGTAAGTCGGTAGCAACCTGGTACACTAGTATGTCTGTGGCCAACATAAAGATAATTATCATTTCCCCGGATCCAATCAAAAGTCCCACTATCAACCGTGTACACGATGTTATTGACGCTTACACTATGTGGAAATTTTACCTTATTGATAGCCGCGATAATTTCAACGAGAGACATACCCGCGTTGTGTGGAATTCCAAAGAACTTATCAACAATGTCATTGACTGGTTTTTGTACCCGCTCAAAATTCCCCTTTAGTTTAGAAATATCGTCAATGACGTCAGAATAGGTTTTATCGATTTCAGTATATTTCATAAACGTTCTATCGCGGCGTTTAAAAAATGACATCAATAATAAACCAAAGTCCATATCTTCTCGGAGTTTATAATCACTAGCAAGGTCAAAATATGTCGTAATGGTATCATAATCTTTAGGACCATCAAAGAAATTGTTAACTTTTTCATTGGTCGATTTTTGTTCGTCAATAGCTTTTTTAACTTCAGCGAGGGTTGGACCTGTCAACGATGTGGTTTCAGAACCAGGTGTTCTCCCCAAAAATCTATCCACGATGGTATTAAGTGTTGTTTGTCTCACCATCAACATGTTAATATCTTTGAGAGTTATTGTAGATGTAGCCGGGACACCAAAGAAACTATTAGCGATGTAGGCATTGTGAGTGTGCTTGCCGATAAACTCACTGATTTCAGCGAGAGTCATTCCTGCCACAAGCGGGTTTCCAAAGAACCTACCAACAATGTCATTAGTGGGTTTTTGATCTTCTATTAGTTTAGAAATCTCGAGATAATTTGCCTTGATTTCTGAAGCAGTCATCATCCTTCCAGCTTCCTTGTTAGCGAAGAATGAATTCAACAAGTCTTTAATTTCAGCGAGAGTCATGCCAACCACAAGCGGGGTTCCAAAGAATTTATGTACGACATTTTTGCGAAAATTATTATAACCTCGTATAAGATCATTCAGCTCACGTTCGTTGGTAGCAATCGCGTCGGTGATCGTAGACACAAGTGCGCCTGGTTTAAGCTGTCCACCGTTGGAATATAGCGCAATAGAGTTTTCAGCGGCGTCGCGCTGCCGTATCAAAATGCCATTCAATGACACATCACTGGATTTCAATTTACCCTGTTTGTCCTGAAATACAACTATTTCGTTCGGGTCAACATTTACTAAATTTAACGTCTCAGCGATTTCATCTTTAATTAATTTTTTTATATCCTTGACAGAATCAGGGGGTGCAGTGCCATCGGGTTTGGGTTTCAAACATCTCCCCCAAATATCAATCATGTTATTGTAAAACTCTTTCTCTCTCTAAAATCGTTTTTGACGACTTCGTTGAAAAATCTTCGATTTTCTCCAGCGATTACTAGTGTATTCATTCACGACAACATGTGGTGGTTTTCCGCTTGGGTTACTCAAGGAGTTAGAAATAGCGTTAAGGACATTTAATACTTCGCTGCCACATATTGGTGGGTCATTCATTTGTTGTGTTGGTAGCGTAGAATACCAAGTCTTCATTGGAAGGGTTTTTATATAACGCATAAACTCTTTTGGTGGGGCTAATCCATATGAATCAAAATAGACAATCCCACGTGGATCAATAGCATATGCAACCCAGTGAGTTCCAGGTCCGGTGCTGTTATCTAAATTAATGATTCCGGTTTCAACGCTGTTTGGTTGATGTGGTAATTGATCTTTCATAAAGACACCTCTGAAGTTTTTAATCGCGAGTTTTTTAGCAGCATCGAGTAAATCAAAATTGGACATGGGAACCATCATAGACTCTCCAATTAATAAACCGGTCCTAGTCTTAGACCTTTTCCGCTGTACCATGAATACGGGGTTCCTGGTAGTCTTAGACCCTTTCCCTTTTTTTATATCCTTTCCCAGTTGCCTTCTTTAGTGCCATTCCTGCTGCAGTACCAACGGCTCCTAACGCTGCCGCTTTAGCCACCGCTGGGGCTGCTGCTGCAATCAATGCTGGTATCGCAGCTAACAACGGGAATATACCGCCTGTTTTAATCATATTTTTGATAGCAGCCGCAGAAAGAGTAATCTGAACACCCTTTTTTGCTACAAGTGCATCATTGAAATGTTTCACCTGACGAGTTGTCAGCGATAATTTATTTGCACCACCAGTCATTTGGTTGGGTTTCAACGTGACTGTGGTTCCGCATTTTTTAGCTGATTCCGATTGCAATTTTTTTAATTGACCGGGAGTTAACGCAACACTAATAACATTATATGACATTATACATAATTGATTGATTCTAAATCGTTTACAATTTCAATTACATGTTTTCCACTGGTGCATCTACCACTCTCATTCTTCCACCAACACCTTCAAGTAGCATTGATTTATCACTGAGAATGACAGCAACCGCTCTATAATCAGCAATAGCACCACGAGTCACATTAGCTCTAAAATGTATATCAACAACAGATTGTCTCATCAAATCGAGATGTTCCAGTGAGAAGTAATAGATTGGATACAGATTTTTAAAATCATATTGTGATATTTGCAAACCAGTATCCACATTTTGATCGCGTGCCATAAATGACAACAGACGATGATAAACTCGTGCAATATGATTTTCTGTGTAATTAAGTTGTATATCCTCGGATGGTTCCTGTTGGCCGTTTATTCTCAGTGAGACGTCTTTCACACCTAATTGATCAAATATCATATGACTGAAACGTTGATCGCCAACTCGTGCGTTATCTTGTAACGCAATAAATATATGACGTGGCGCAGAAACGCCTTGTTTTGATGCTAGGTTCCAAGTGAATAACCCGTTGATATTTGATTGTTTAACATCTGTACTCACGGTTAGCCAACTCAACAACGACTTTCCTCCTTGGTCCATAAATGATAGTAATCGTTCTTCTGCGGTGATTGCTGGAGTCAACACTGGCATCCACAATGATATTTTTGTTAAATTGACTTTACCGGCATCAGCATTTGGATTTGCATTGTCTGCTGGAATCCTCCAGATTGCGTCACTATCATCACTCTTTCGTACAAGCGATACTCTATGCTTCGCTCCATAAATAACTTTTCGGACGTTTCTACAGAATCCAAATATATGATGCAGTGGAATCGCGCATGAAAATGATTTACGCGCTCCTTGCAACATTGAAATACGTGTTGCAGCTCCTAGATTGAAATTAACATCGTTGTTTATAATCATATCTTCGGCATCAATATTAGCGGTGCCAGCATTATTCTTTGGTCGTCTTACAACAAATTGTTTTCCTCCAGCGGTATTTTTAACATCTTTTGCAAACATCATAGAAGGTCCTGCTGATCTTGTATAATCATCGGAATATCTCGCTAACCCGATTATTGTTGTAGCCACATCAACATCGCGATCTATCGCCTCAATTTCTTTTCCATCAATGAGATATTTTGCACTCTCAAATAACGCCATGATACCATTATTGACAAAACCGACTTGAGTACCAGCTGGATACGGTGCTGGTACAGCAGGAGTATCAGCAGCTGTTACAATTTCTCCTTCTACTTCAATAAACGCTTCACAGGGCAAAAAGTATTTACTGGTATCATGGACTTGAAGATCAATTCTTGCTCGACTATTTGAGTCTATTGCATGATAGGCGTAATATTGATAATCGCGTATAGAATCATCCTTGCCAACTGGGGCGTCTATATCAAACGCTGGATCATGTGACTTTTTGAACATTTTATTCTATTTATCAGAGTCTAAATCGCGATTTTCCATTTTCATCGTCGTAGTTTTTTAAAGCCACTTCCTGCTATCATATTTGCAATATTGCTTTGGTCGGGGGTTAAAACCATCGACGCTAATTTTTCATCTACTGCGTTATTTATAATTCTACTAACACTTGCAGGCATTTCCGCTGTAGACGGTAACGGTTTTGAAAATCCTTTGGATTTCATCCGTGATTTCACTAATGATGTTAATTTATTCTTCGCAGTTGAAAACGCTTTTCCAGCAAGATCTCCAACAGCACCAATACCCTTATCACGAATAACATCAATTGCTTTCATTCCTAATTGTTTAGCCAACGGCATCACTTTTGGAGCCATTCTCGCAAATAACCCTAAAATGGTATTACCTAAACCATCTCCGTAGTATGCTCTATAAACCGGAAACCGTGAATTAACTACGTAGACGGGGGTTGGTTTATCATGATTGTAGTGTATGATCATTATTTGAAATCAGAAACAATTTTTCAATTGTTATTTATCTAATCGAATGACTTCGTCATCAGATTTTTCAATTCAGTCACTATGATACCCACTTTCCACTAACTCGCCAATGAAATCTCGATATGTGCTGATATCCATGATACCACCCTGAAATAATCGTCTACAGATATCAGCTGCTTCATTAATTATTTCCGGTGAGTTATTTCCGGCTCGTTTTCCTCCGATGAGAACTTCTAATCGTGATATATCATTGAGAACACTACCAGGACATACCCCACTTTGGGGTCCACTGGAATCTTGCAATCCGCTTCCGCTATAACCAGTTGCTGTATCCATTTTTTCTTCTTCATCCGTGGGTTGTAAATAACCAAGAGGATCATAATCATCATCATCAGGTGGTAGTTGTTGTTTTTTAGGTGAAAAAGATATTTTCTTTGCAGGTTGCTGTCGCTTTTGCGGTTTTTGTTTTTCATATTCTTTATACACTATATCCACCGCATTGATATGTTCAATGTATGATGCACTATCTGTCTTAATTTGACTTTTTTTAGTTTTGATTTTGTAGAATATATCAGCCCAATGAGTGAAATTCTTAACATATTTATGATGTTCTGGTTTCAACATTTTTTTTCTGTTTTCATAAGTCATAACAACAAGCGCAGGAATTTCTGGTGGATCAGTCTTATCAATTGCTGCTAACCCTTCCTCGTTAAATCTCACGCGTAAATCATCTACTGTTCTTTTTGATTCCATTTTTTGTACAGTCTGTTTTGTTTGTTCAGTTTTCGCTGCTTTTTTTTCAAGTTCACCGATAACAGATTTCCCCGTCTCGGGATCATTCCCCCGTGTAGCACGCTCTACCCCGTACGTTGCTGTGGTTACTGGTTTAAACAATTCTTCGGATCCCGCAGCAAAATCAGTTTGTAAACTCTGTCGTTGTTGCAGTTTATTTCTTACAGAGTCGCGAATTGGTACAAATCTCCTGATTGCATCCAGTCGTTCACGAGCCAATCTAGTTGTTAATGCTTCATTGACCATTATTTGAAATCGCAAACAATTTTTCAATTGCAAAACAATTAATACCACACTTTTCCCATCAATGACATGTAGGATGATTTTTAACACGATCATGGAAGCGTTTTGAGATCTCTATCATTGATGGGGAAAGTGTGGAAATCCTTATAAAAATAAATAATATCACACTTTCCCCACTTTTCCATTGATCAATCTGAACCGTCCATCAATTTTTATTCAGTGTGAAATATTTTCACTGTTTTTGACATTATCAATCAAAAAATGCTATAAAAAAAAATTAAAATCTCTATGAGGGACGGTCACAATCAAATAATGATAAATGGTCAATCAAAATTGTTCATTTTCTTGAATTAACGCCCGTAGGTTTCTAACATTAGAATTAACCTCCTTTTTCAATTCGTATTCGTACCCCAATTCTTTTCGTATTCGTTCTACGATGGTATACAACGGAGCGAACACACTTACGTCACTGGAAAATGCGAGAGAGTCCCGAATAGAATTCTGAATTCTCTTGATGAGCGCATACTTCTTTGGTAGCATATATTTATTGTTGTTAACTCCGTATTCAATATCCTGAAAATCAGACATGATTTGATCAGGATTTAACCCATCTGATAGTTCAATAACCCAACTTTTCAATTTTGAAATCTCGGATAAAATGCTATTCATGTTTTCAGAATTCATTATTCTATAATAATGATATATTTCTAAATGAAAAATATGACGCATTAGACGTAACTAAATCGAATTTTCTGTCCTGTCTTTTTTGAAATCGCCGTTTTGGTTATCCCCTCTGCAACATATCGTACTGAGGGTCCACAAATATCGAAATACTTGCCGGCTTCATATATTGATTGAAATATTTTTTCTTCGTTAGTTATCGTATTCAAAGATTTCACAGGTCTCGCTTTTTTTGAGCATTTTCCAGTCTTTCCTCGTTTGATATTCTCACTTTGTGTGATAACCTGCAGATTTGATAAAGAATTGTTCATTGGATTAGAATCGATATGATCAATAACAAAATCATCCTCGATCAATCCATAAAAACACTCGTACACGAAACGATGATTGCGATAAGTTTTCTTTCCCTTAACAGTGAACACCAAATACCCCATACCATTGTCAGCACCAACTGGTTTCTTCAGTCTACGATTTCTTACAACACCATCACTGGATGCTTCATAATTTGTGATCACAGGGTGTTGTCTGAATTCTTGGTTCATTCGTATACATAATACTATTGTTTGTCTAATTCATTGTTTGGTTCAATAATGAATCTTTCAATGTAGTCTTGAGGGGTTCTTATGATTTTATCCTTGATGTTGTCAGGGTCAAGGACCTTTTCAGGGTCAAAATTTCTGATTGATTGTCCATTTTTGATTCTTTTATCATAATAACGCTTCAACTCCCTGTATCGCTTACCACCGCAATTTAGACACAACTGAGATTTTCCCCTGACCCCAACCCCACATAGAATACAGGGTAACGGACCAAGGCTTCCACGTCGAAAGCTTTGCATATGATACCCACAAAACTCATTTCTGCATGATTTGTTACACGGGGTTACTGATCCAATCATAAGCCACTTGCAGTGATTCATTATATATAAATTCTTCATTTAAATGCTTGTTTTAATTATAGCATGAGGGAATTAAGGAGAACGCCTTCGAAAAATGCTGAATTCAATGCTGATAAGGAGTTTAAGAGATTATTAAAAATTAGTCCTAAATTTAATATCGATAGACCCAAAAAACGTCCAAGAGACGGAAACATGAAAGAGTTTAAGAGATTATTAAAAATTAGTCCTAAATTTAATCTCGATAAACCAAAAAAACGTAACAAAATTAATCTCAAACGTCCAAGAGACGGAAACATGAAAGAGTTTAAGAGATTATTAAAAATTAGTCTTAAATTTAATCTCGATAAACCAAAAAAACGTAACAAAATTAATCTCAAACGTCCAAGAGACGGAAACATGAAAGAGTTTAAGAGATTATTAAAAATTAGTCCTAAATTTAATCTCGATAAACCAAAAAAACGTAACAAAATTAATCTCAAATTTAATCTCGATAAACCAAAAAAACGTCCAAGACACGGAAACATGAAAGAGTTTAAGAGATTATTAAAAATTAGTCCTAAATTTAATCTCGATAAACCAAAAAAAACGTCCAAGAGATTACCCTGGAAGGATGCTCAATTCAATCTCGATATAGTTTCTAATACACCAAAGAATACAATTCTTGATAAAGCCATGATTAGTAAAATCAGAGACTGTTTTAATGAATTTAAGCGTGATGGAGCATCTTATTGTTGGTCAACATTTCGAATTGATGGTGTTGTTGATGCTACCATGACTGATGAAAAAGCAGCAGTGAAAAATTTCACGTGTTGGGGGAAAACGGTATTTTTTCCGAATCAAATTCATTATCGAAGTCGATGGCAAATGGATTATTAGGGATAAATTTGAACCAATCCTTAAGAATAAAAAAGCTGTCATTGTGAGTAGAGATTCCAAACCAGGAATTCTAACCGGCATTGACAAACCATACTACGAAAGATCTTATCCCGTAACAGCAATGGTTTATGGGATATATCCGTTAAATGATAAACCCGATATCGCAAAACTAGCTCCTATGAAATATTCTAGTTCACTGAATTGTGTAGCAGAACGAATAATAGAACACTTCACAAATGCATCCCGAGGAAATAAACTAACTGATCTGCGACGTAGGAAAATAACCGAGTGGGAACTGACAGTGAAACAGCATGGTGCAAAGATTTCTGATATAGCTAAATTAGAAACATCATTAAAATTCCCAATATCAGTAACAACAATAACCGGAGAAGTATTATACGAACCGAAATATCAATCGCGAGGAGCCCCAATACAGATTATTGATCATAACAAACACGCGTGGACACCTGCGGTAACAGTATTTCCACGAGAACGAACCGTGAAATATATCCCCGAGGAATTTTCCGGGGATGTTTTCTATGAAGAGAGATTATTTGATGCTATTCATGCGTTGTGTAAAGATGATCCTGTGTCAGTGTGGTTACTTAGAAGTGATGAAGATCCCGAAATAGGATTCGATCAATTTGTAAAACCAAATGGTGAATTATATCGCGTTGAAGAATTAGATAATAGAATGAGAAAAATCGCTAGTGATTTTTCACCGGAGAATTCCCATGAAAAACTACTCACGGATAGTTTTACGATTCCATCAGTGGTAGCTCACTTCGCAAGAGAAAAAAACTCATGGCGTCCAACACGAAGTGATTTTCTCGAGGATGTTAAATTGAGTTGCGTCGCATTTGGTCATGGAGGACTGTGGAATACGAAATACTCACGTGATGGAATGATTTCAATTGATATAGCCGCGTGTTATCCCGGAAGTTTTCTCGGATATGGGGAATGTGCTGAGTACTTCAAACGATTTGGACACCCCACGCATGAAATGACTCGTGTTGCGATTAATGGGCCATTACCTGATTTTGATTTAACCGGATTCGCTCGTGTGATATCATTTGAATTAGCGTCAGGATTACATCCGTGTAGTTATGTTGGGCTCGGTAGACACCTATCTGAAAAACACTGGATGCCAATAGTGCTATTGAGATATATGATTGATTGTGGTATGCTAATATCGTTGATTGTTTCCGAGGCTATTATATGCTATCGAGCTCAGAAAGAAGTTTGGCTACCACAACCCGATCTAGATCGTATAATCAGCGAACTACGAAAACAGTGTCCAGATTTCAGTGAAGAAGAAATCATAAATTGGTCTAAGAACTTATTTGAAAGTAAAAAAGAACAAGCAAAGGATCTCGGACGAAGAATAATCGGTAAATTTACCCAGGGTGGACGATACGACAATGCAAAATATTCTTCGCGGTTGATCATAGATATCGCTGAATACGATTTTATTGTAGCGGATTTAATGAAACAGGGAAAACTTGTATCCCGTAAGGATGCTTTTCTATCCAATGGTGAGAAATTAGGTACGGTTGTTACCTACTGTGATGGACATAATTCCCAGTACACACATTTGAGAAGTTCAATGCTAGCCTATGCTTCTATTAATCTATTTTCGATGATAAATAGATTTCCTAATACCGCGGTTAGAGTGGCCACTGATTCGATGTATATACACAATAAATACAAATCAGTTGTAGCGGCATTCACAGATCCCGAAGAAAATTGGGGGCGTTGGCGATTTAAAAAGGAGATGCTACATGAGTATTGTGAATCCGCAGACGTTGCCATGGATGATAAATATCTTTGTTGTAACCGTATTGAAAATCAATCAGAATTTTCTAATGCACCACCGGTATCTGATCCAGTATGTAGATACAAGACAGTTTATTTAAACGGTTGTGGTGGGTCAGGAAAGACAACTCGTGCAATTGAATTATTTCGTCGGTCAACCATGATTGTGCTAACACCGACTCACAGACTCGCCAGAGAGATGATACAGCGAGGGGTAAATGCCTGTACCTACCACAGTTTTTTTCGATGGAAGGGTGACAAATGGACTCCTGAGCGTATGGGTGATAAATTCATTCCTGAAATCATCATTTGGGATGAAATATGCACAGTGTCATTAGATGTATTACAAACATTTCTCGAGTGGTTGTTAAACAAAAACACAAAAGTCGTCATGTGCGGTGATCACGGCCAACCACCACCATTTGTCGGTGCATCTCCACATGAATGGCTAAGGGGTTTTGTAGACTATTATGAAGAAATTATCACTGATTATAGATCAATTGATGAACGATTACGAGAATTCAAAGCGCTAATTAGATTACAACCGGATAGAATCCAATGCGAAATAGCGCGTGAAGTGATTTCAGAAACTCCAATGAATGATTTCTGGGAAACATGGAGACCAAATGATTTGATAATTGCAAGTAGAAAAATAGTCAGGGACACACTTCAGATGAAGTTATTTGAATTGCATAAAGAAAAATTTGCAACGCTTCCAGTACCCCTTTGTTATAGGCCATCGGATACACGAAAACAGAACATTGAAGTTGATATTCCAGGACAAAGTGAAAAACAAATTCTCGTATTAAATGATATTGTGCTGGTTGATATCAGCGTCGTCGAAAATGCATTGCGTGCTAATAAATCCCCGTGGACGCTAGGATACGCAGCAACAATACACTCTTCACAGGGATTGACTATATCGGATACAATTGTTTGGATGGTGGATAATCACATCGAATGGTCGAATTTAGTCTATCTCGCAGTATCCAGAGTACGAAAAATAAATCAACTTCGAAGAGTTGTTTTCGATGATAATGACACAACAATAAGTGATATTGATGTTAGCATCATTAATAAAAAAACTCTCCGGTTACAAACAACAGGACAAAAAAAAAACAACGAGAATTTGATATTGATGCTGAATTAATAATTACGCTGAAGAAACAACAGACTAATCACTGCGCGAGTTGCAATTGTATAATGCGTTGGCAGTATTCGGATAAGGATCCTCGCCAATTCACCTTAGACAGAAAAAATAACAATCTCGGTCATGTCAGAAACAATGTGATGTTGACTTGTCTTGAGTGCAATAGACGCAACGGTGCTAGTTAAGACCATGCGGTGGCAATTGAGTATCCTCGGGAATTACCTGTAGTTGTTGTCGAGTAAATCCTCGTTGAGGGGCAGTTGAATCCAGTTTATAGACTGGAGGTCTACCCGTAGATCGTGTTATACTAGATATCTTGTGTGCAGTAACACTCCAAATAGGATCAGTAGCCCTTTTTCTACCCCCTTCAAGCTCTCCTGGTTCGTATAAGTACCTCACAATGACATTACTACCAAGAATTGGTTCTTTGAAATCTTTTTGTGGTTTTTCAGGTATTGACTTCTTTTTAATCGCGTTGATAGGTTTCATGTTGATTGTTCTAGTAATCTCGTTATTCAGTGCAGTAATCACAGATGGTAATCTTTTAACCCATTCACGGGATCGTTTTTCTTTGATGAATTCTTTTGCGCATTGATATCAAAATAACCGCTCAGCAATCGTCCGATTAAATCGTTCTACAATGGCCTGATCGCGATGTAGCGCAGTATGCCCTCGTCGTATGGTGACATTATGATGTTTCATTGTAGATAATACTGCACCCTGAAATTCCTTGCCAGGATCAACCTGCAATAGATTTGGCCAGTGCAGAGGACCTCGTAGATAAATCCTCTCAAATGCAGAAGCGACTTCAGTGGCTGATTTTGTTTTTAACGGTTCTGCTTCTTTGTATCGACTTGCAATATCAACTACGGTTAAAGCGTATTTGTAACCACGATCATGTGGCAGAAATAATATATCAGCCTGATGAACTTCATTAGGAGCGGTCACATCAAAATGCGAGAATTGAATTTGTTTAGGCGGTGGTAGATAAATTTGCCATAGTGCCTGTTTGGATAACCAATTAGCCGCAGTGGTTTTTTTCACTTTTGCAGCGCTAGAGAGTTTATGGACTGCTGATTTACCCCTCCAGTATCCTCTTGGGGAATAATAAATTGATTCCATATTATTAATTACCGGCACCTAACATCAATTTGCTTTTCATAGCTGATTTTATCAAAAATGAAGCCAATTTTTCTTTGAAGGATTTATCAGGAATAGCATTTAACGCATGAATTTATTTCACATCCGCGAGATGCCTGTTTTGCAGATTGCTGCTTTTATAAGCAACATCATGAAGGTGACAGGCCTTATCAATGGCGTTTATTGGTTCTTCACCGGGTCGGGACTGATTTTGATCATTGAGTCTGATATCAAGTCTGGTTCCCGGTCCACAGTAGCTATATCCTGGAAGGTGCTTTTCTCCGGGGTACTTTGCCCATGGGGTTCCAGGGAGCTTTGCCAATTTGGCTGCGATATCACCTCCTCGTTTTTTTTAAAAACATCTCCGGATTGTAAAATCTTTGATTTTGTAGAAACAAATCTGAACTTTTTAATACCACATGTTGAACATCTACCAGTAAGTGCTGATCTGTTATTTTTAGTTGTAACCGTCGTCACATCATTTGTGCTAGTACGCGTTTTACACTTCATACAATATAGATCCATAATTTATGTATAGAAATATGGATATAATTGATTTTTCAGCGACTAAAACAAGAGAACCAATTAAGCATCATGCAGCGCTACCAAACTCTATCCGGATGATTATAATCGGGCCATCTGGATCCGGTAAAACGCAATTGTTGCTCAATTTAATAATGAGATGGATGACGTGGGATAAGTTGTATTTAGTTGCCCCTAGCGTAGATGATCAACGATGTTATGAAGTGTTAAAGGATTTTAACGAGAATGCATCAGAAATTAAGGGTGAGAACGCCATTGAGTTTATAACCGATATCGATGAAGCACCGAGCATTGATGATATTGATGGAGATATTAACAATTTAGTCGTATACGACGATATAATGTTAGATAAACAAAAAAATCCTGCTAGGATCTTTTCCAGAGGCAGGCATAAAAACACTGACGTGATATATGTCACTCAACGCTACACTCAGGTTCCAAAAGTCATCAGAGATAACTGCAATATTCTTGCTGTATTCAACGGAGTTGATGCTCATACTCTTAGAAATATATGGCAGACATGGTGTTCTGATATGGACTTCAATCAATTTCGAGATTTCTTTAGTCATGCTCAGTCGACTCCGCACGGATTCGCAACAATAAATTTGCATGATCCTCGGACACGATATCGTATCGGACTTGATCAAATATTCGGTTAAAATCATTTCTAATTTTTTGTTAACCCAGAACTGAAAACTTTAGCAGCAGAGAGGGTGGATGACCACATCGTTGCGAGCAAAATTGATTAAAAAATCGTAAAATCTCCGTTTTTGCAAAAATGGAGACTTTTTTTTTGGTTAAATGAGATTTCGTTGGAAGCCTTATTTTTTGTCTGAAAACGTAGTCTATAGGCCATATTTTGCTCGAAAACATGATCTGTAAGCCTTAATTTTGCTTGAAAACGTGGTCTGTTCACCCTCTCTGCTGCTAAGCACAACGAAGAGATATTCTTGAAAAACATTATCATGCTGATACCGATGGAGATGTTAAACACAAAGACTTTTCTGATCCCGTTGCGGCATTTGCTAACACCAGGATGGTGATTTTTAATCATACACTCGAAGCAGGGGTATCCATCATTGATGGACAATTTGATGTGTTATTCGTATTCTCGTTTGAAGTTGGATCTGTTGAAGCCACTAAACAGGCAATTCATCGATTCAGGAATATTTCTGAAATTCATTACTCGGTATCAAGAAAAATATCACATGGGTTGCCAACGACTCGGGAAGATGTTATCGCGAGAATAATTAATAATGAACGGAATTTAACCGCATCGGAACGGGATAATAGACTGCCTAACATATCTGATATCAATACAAGTTTCGGCCAAGCATATATCAGTTACATTGTTGAGGAAAATGCATCAAAGTGTTTCTTTACTCCACGGCTAATCGAATCTATGAGACGTACGGGATATGAAATTGTTACAGTTCCCCTATGGATTATACAACTTGGAAATCAACAAAAAAGTCCAAACTGGATAAACTACTTGAAAAATACCCCGACAACAGAAATGTCTCTGATGATCTGTTAATGAGTGTTGGAGAGCGTGTGAAAAATGCATCCTTGGTAAATAATCCCGAGATCACCGATAATGACATTGAAAACCTTTTTTCTGGAAAAATACCCAACAGGATCAATTATTACGATTACCGCGATGATGTTAAATTATCACCTTATCAGCAGAAATTAAATTATCTCAATTACATCTATCAGTGTGATACTAGCAAACTCCCCCCAGAACAAATTGAACAATATTACAAGAAAATCCCTGCTGTGATAAATTATCGGGAAAAAATAATTGCTGATCACAACGATGTAAAAATATTTCAACGAAAAGTCTTTAGAAGCGATTGTTTAACCCCGAGACAACAAGATGAAATAATTACCGAAATTATCAAATTGGCGAAATTACCAAATGTTGTTCCTGATGACCTAACAACGACAATTATTCCCGTGAATAACCTCAATAAAGCCGTATCAACGATAATTACGGACAAAGAAAAATACAACTCTGTCATTGACAACTTCTCTGGGTTGTTTCCCGGGACCAAATTAAAATCAAGAAAAACCACAGACCGAAGAAATATCATAGAGAAAATCAAAATGATTTATAAACGATACGGTGCTGAATTAACCGCAGATAACAAAAAAGATCCTCAACGGGGCAATTATACTTTAACGTATCCTAGTTGGCCCATTCCTGATTGTTTTAATGACAGTGGATGGCGAGAAACATTCATCGACGATGATTATGAGATCACCGGTAAAGATATTTCTGCGATAAATGATCACACAGGATGGCTTAAATTTCATATTTGGGCGGTTAATGGCTGGTTGGTCCGGTATCAAATACACTAAAAAATTAAAAATGCGGAAACGGCACCTTTTTCATATAAAATAAAATGTAATGTGCCGATTCCGCACCGATCGTGGGACAATGGAAACATGTAATGGATATCTTTTTAAAGATTAACTATAATATATGATTGCGACAGAATCAATCGAACAAATGCGTCAAAAATATCCCAGTGGGAAGTTTTCAGAGAAATTCAATAATGGGCGCCGCAAAATATCTTACAAGGGTCCAGATGGAATTGTGCATCCGATAGCAACCCGAGTAAATCGAGATGCCACAGCACGTGTTCGTCTCTCCAGAAAATATCAACAGTTCATTTCAAACGCAAATTGAAGTTCAATAATTAAAAATAGTAATAACCTATCTGAAATGTGATATAGATCATTCAGGGACAACCCCATTGTTCTGTCAAAGTGAAATATCACAATGGAAAATTCAGGACAGTTCAAAAATCACCAAGGGGAAAAATGCTTGAGAACCGATCTGAACGATTGCAACATAAATTTTCTCAACGACAAAATCTCGTTAAATAGGTCTATGATTCCGTTCTTGTAGTTCGTTAAATTATTTTTTCACGACGAAATTGTTCATTGAAAGGTTCTTTGGATAAAGAATTTCATCGACTTCACGGTCCTGAACCACATCGCTACGACGATCTAACTGATATTGTTGCTGTAACATAGATAGTTTCCCTAGTAATGATTTGTTTTCATTGGTCAGATTAGATACTTTCCGAATTGTTTCTTTATCACTAACAGCATCAGCACCGTCTAGAAAAACTGTGATATTTCAT
This sequence comes from Unio pictorum, assembly GCA_030141615.1. Taxonomy (NCBI): domain Eukaryota; kingdom Metazoa; phylum Mollusca; class Bivalvia; order Unionida; family Unionidae; genus Unio; species Unio pictorum. The sequence goes on along the minus strand of JARLTB010000039.1, from coordinate 2,730,390 downwards.
TATCAATGATCCTCTCAACAGGAACATCATTAGATTTCCATATTTTGTAGATCCGCTGGTAACTGATTTTATACTTATCAGCGATTTCTGATAACGGGATAACATCTTTGGAGGCTTTTATCATCATGTGTTAGTAATCTGCGAAGAGGCATTATATATAACAATAGGAAATATTTTTACAACAATGACAATGACAATAGCAACACTGAATAGACGGTTCAGATTGATCAATGGAAAAGTGGCGAAACTATCAGTATTATTTATTTTATATACAGTTATGATAGTTTCGCCATCAATGATAGAGCTGTTAAAACACTTCCCACTGTGTTAAAACAGTGAATAATGAATCCTAACAGCTTTTCCTTATGAAAAATCTCATGCAAAATCGACTACTTGACCCTACGAGGTTTTTTATGAAAAATAATCAAAAAATGACTAAAAATCATCAAAATCATCAAAAATTGGCTAGAAATCAATGAAAATCAATCCTTTTACGGAAAATCCCATACAAAATCGACCACGTGATCGTAAAATCTCCTTGGCATTTTCAACTGAAAACCACCAAAATGGCATAAAAAACCACCAAAATGACATAAAAAACCACCAAAATGACATAAAAAGCCACTAAAAGGCACTATAAATAAAAATATTTCATTGGCACTATAAATAAAAATATTTCACTGGCACTATAAATAAAAATATTTTACTGACTCTGTTGCAACAATCAATAATTGTATCAGTATCATTCATTATATAAGCTTCAGATGGTGAATTAACAACTCTGACACAATCTCATCTCAGATGCTAAATATAACAACAGTGAGATTTTTCTAAAATTATTTATTTTTTCTGCATCAAAAATATATCACCACTTTTTGTTGTTGTTGTTATTGCGAAATTGCTTTAGTAAGTAATAACAGTCAAGTAGTACCAATAACAGTTAAGTAGTGGTTTTGGTGGTTTTTAATGCCATTTTGGTGGTTTTTTATGTCATTTTGGTGGGTTTTTATGCCATTTTGGTGGTTTTCAGTTGAAAATGCCAAGGAGATTTTACGATCACGTGGTCGATTTTGCATGGGATTTTCCGTAAAAGGATTGATTTTCATTGATTTCTAGCCAATTTGTGATGATTGTGATGATTTTTAGTCATTTTTTGATGATTATTTTTGTTATCTGCGGTTAATTAAGCGCCGTATCGTTTATAAATCATTTTGATTTTCTCTATGATATTTCTTCGGTCTGTGGTTTTTCTTGATTTTAATTTGGTCCCGGGAAACAACCCAGAGAAGTTGTCAATGACAGAGTTGTATTTTTCTTTGTCCGTAATTATCGTTGATACGGCTTCATTGAGGTTATTCACGGGAATAATTGTCGTTGTTAGGTCATCAGGAACAACATTTGGTAATTTCGCCAATTTGATAATTTCGGTAATTATTTCATCTTGTTGTCTCGGGGTTAAACAATCGCTTCTAAAGACTTTTCGTTGAAATATTTTTACATCGTTGTGATCAGCAATTATTTTTTCCCGATAATTTATCACAGCAGGGATTTTCTTGTAATATTGTTCAATTTGTTCTGGGGGGAGTTTGCTAGTATCACACTGATAGATGTAATTGAGATAATTTAATTTCTGCTGATAAGGTGATAATTTAACATCATCGCGGTAATCGTAATAATTGATCCTGTTGGGTATTTTTCCAGAAAAAAGGTTTTCAATGTCATTATCGGTGATCTCGGGATTATTTACCAAGGATGCATTTTTCACACGCTCTCCAAAACTCATTAACAGATCATCAGAGACATTTCTGTTGTCGGGGTATTTTTCAAGTAGTTTATCCAGTTTGGATTTTTTTGTTGATTTCCAAGTTGTATAATCCATAGGGGGAACTGTAACAATTTCATATCCCGTACGTCTCATAGATTCGATTAACCGTGGAGTAAAGAAACACTTTGATGCATTTTCCTCAACAATGTAACTGATATATGCTTGGCCGAAACTTGTATTGATATCAGATATGTTAGGCAGTCTATTATCCCGTTCCGATGCGGTTAAATTCCGTTCATTATTAATTATTCTCGCGATAACATCTTCCCGAGTCGTTGGCAACCCATGTGATATTTTTCTTGATACCGAGTAATGAATTTCAGAAATATTCCTAAATCGATGAATTGCCTGTTCAGTGGCTTCAACAGATCCAACTTCAAACGAGAATACGAATAACACATCAAATTGTCCATCAATGATGGATACCCCTGCTTCGAGTGTATGATTAAAAATCACCATCCTGGTGTTAGTAAATGCCGCAACGGGATCAGAAAAGTCTTTGTGTTTAACATCTCCATCGGTATCAGCATGATAATGTTTTTCAGGAATATCTCTTCGTTGTGCTTCCTTAGCGATTTCTTCTACAGAAAAGTTTCCATGGCGCTTATAATGGCAAAATACCCCGCATCTTTTAGTGCCATCATTGAGATATTTCCATAACAGCTGGTAATTTTCTTCATTGGAATTTTCCAAATAAAATCTTTTTCCGATATCTGGTTTATAATCGTTGATGTTGAATTTTATTCCAGGACGCATCATTGAGAATATTTTTTTGTCATCGTCGTTGGCATCTGCGTCCAACGCAATAAAATGTTTCGCAGTAGTGATTAGCCCATCAAACTTTGCCCATATGGGTTTACTTCTTGATGGATTCGAAAAGATTTGTCGGTATATTCCATGAAGCTCATCAGCGATAACAGTGCTAGGTGTCCCTGTAACCCTCATCAAGGAATCAACTTGAACAACAACTCGTGTGGGTAATTTTTCATCAAAATGAATATCACCAGCGATTTCATTATACAACTGAATGTGTTGATCAGCTGCGGTTTTACTCGATAATGTTTTTCTATAGCTGATATAGCATACAGATGAATCATCTGCGATTGATTTCCACGCAGCAATTGATTTCCCCATTCCACAAGCTGAACCATCTAAATAATCATCACTGGAACAAATACAACCTCGTCCTGAAATATGTGCTGGTGGTTCCGTATAAATAAAATCAGGAACCCTCGTGGGAAATTCACCCCCGTAGCTATCTCGTTGTAACCTCATCAAGTATTTAATGTATCCTGCTGATTTTTCTGTGGCTGTTAACGGCGATGCAACAGCATCTACGGCATTGTCAGGAGATCCCGATAAATAATTGGCGATTCTTGAGTCCAAGTTGGCCCGGTCTACAACAATCTTTTTCCCGTGAAATTTCGGGCAAATAACATCATAATGATCGTCATATTCATATACCAGACAATTATCACAACTCGGTTCAATAACATCAAATGCAGCATTGTATCCATGACGTCGTTTGCAAATAACACAATAGTGTCTAGGTCGTCTAGCAAATGTGATTCTATTTCCACTTGATGTTATTTGTGCGATTATTTGATCGGGTTGTCCAGTTAGCGCCGTTGATATTGCAATAACATTTTCATCTGAAACGCTAGTGTTCACGGGATAATTAAATTCAACAATCCCCACTGGAACATTTTCGTGTACACTTATTAATGGATCAACAGGACCATCCAACGATCGTTTACAAATACTGTTAGGCGATTTTGATTTGGTCCCGGGCAACTTGATACTGTAGACCCCGGCAATCTTATCAATGTTCCAATCAGGATTATCCGTTGCAGCCTTTGATATTAATGTCCGATGTGTTTGAAAATCCACAATAAGATCAATGACAACATGATACCCTTCTGTTGTTTCAAATACAACAACGGCACCGTATTGTTGAAAGTATTTTCTAACCGCAACAAGATCTGGTTTAGAATCAATATCACAGATGAACTTTCTGCGTCGTTGTTGTAAAATAATCTCATTAACACATGATTTTCCTTGATAATGTAACATATCAAATTGTTCATAGTTGTCCCACACATGGAATTGCCCCATCGATTGAATAATTGGTTTTGATAAGATTATACCATCATGAATCAATGATTGGACCGCATCCACTTTTTTATCAAATATATGATATGATATCATTTTATATATATATAATTTCAAATGTCTAATTAAATGATATTATTTTATATACAATGCCATCTTGCAAACTCGCTACAAATAAATGCGTATGGCTATCACAACAAACAATAACCCCGTGTGGAAAAAATTCTTACGGGAAATTCTGTGGAACACACGCAATGTTCGCAAAACTCGGTAAATCGGATGGTCCAAGACCATGTCGAGGTTGTGGAAAAGGTGTTCGGGGAAAATATCAGTTGTGTATGGATTGCGGTGGCCATCAATATCGATCAATTGTCAATCAAGACATTAAGATGTCCAGAACTCCAACAACTATAGAAGAATTTCTTCGTAATAGAACCTCAATTAAGTCAATTTGATGGCTCTATGTTGAGTGCGGAATCGGCACATTACATTTTATTTTATATGAAAAGGTGCCGATTCCGCATTTTTTGTTTTTTCTGAAAAATCATCACACAAAAAACTTGTTAAATACTCGCTGTGATTTTTTTACGATTTCTCACGGACAGACTATTATACGTGTGTGTGTAGATATCAACAAACGGATCAGAGAGCCAATCGAACCCAGTACAAACCAGCATGATCTCTATAACATCAACGAATCCAGAATTCAGTGTGAAATTCCCCTCTCCGGTCCCAGTGAAGGAAATCGCGCTAGCAAAATTACGAGTATACCACAGCTGGCCAAATATTAGGTCAAAATCATTTGGTGGTCAACAACCGAATAATTCACTGGTATTTGCAAATAAGAATAAAGACGACGGTACCCCAGACTGGAACGTTGTTTCCATACCAACAGGGTCATACCAAATTGAACAAATCAATAATGAATTCGCGCGTAGAATAAAATCGATTACTGGAGAAGAATCAAAAATAGCTATAACAGTTCATGAGCCGACGCTATCATCCGCAATTGAGATAAGCACAGAAGGATACGTCTTAGATATCTATCAAAGCTCAATAAGGACCGTACTAGGATGGCCTGAAATCCCACCCCGGGAAAAAACCGTTAAATTACTACCTAAACCACAAAAAACCGATTATATCACAGACAGGATAAAATCTGATAATCCAGTAAAAAGTTATAAAGATCACAGGATTTCTATAGATTTTTTTGGTATCGGATACCAACTAACTGGGAGAGAGAAGGAAGGAAAGGAGGAAATAGAGGAATATCATTTTATTGACAAACCTAAAATCGTTGAAAATTTCACAGCAATGAATAATGATTTTTCACTGTTGTTAATATCCCTTGAATCCGGCTCTCTCACCCGAGATGAATTTATCAGCGTCGTAGAAACATGCAATAAAATTATCGACGATATGGAAACATTTAATTTGAAAATTATTCAGGATATATTAGATGATAATAATCCCATATCGAGAACAACATTTGCAATAGACTATAAAATCCCCGTCAAGGATATTCCAACATTCAAACTACCAGGATATAACGTACCAGAACTAAAAAGACTTCTCAGTGATGCCATCGATGTTGGTTTTAAAATAATTCATGATACGTGGGAAAAAGCAACATCACCGGAAATAAAAATCCTGACACATAATAATGACCCATATGATGGTGGCAGGCATATTGCTCCGTTCAATGTGAATATTTCATCGGTGATAGCGATCAATTTAGTGTGTGATGTTATCGAAGGAAGCTATCAAATAAATTTAGAACGATCAAATCAAGCTCAGCAAGGATATATTTTGTATTCATTTGCACCAACAGCTCCTCCAGGGTTTCTAATTATTGAGTCTCCGGTGAATCCAGTCTATATGCGATGTCATAATAATTCATTAACCAGAATTAATTTCAAACTCACTGACCAGTCTAATAATCTGATTGATTTACAAGAGGAGGTTCTACAAATTAGTCTGTTTGTGAAATCGTAAAGGATTTTCGTCCTAAAGACTTTCATCGTAAAAGGATTTTCGTCCCTAGGACCGGACTTGATAAAATATTCGGTTGAAAAGTTTTTACTCATTTCAGGATTTCATTGATTTTTTCATTATTATTTTGGGCCTGAATTCATTGATTTTTTTGGGCCTGATTTCATTGATTTCATTGTTTTAAGCTTAATCCATTGAAAACGTTGTCCGGCTCGCCCCCTTTTTTTCATTATTTTTTTTTGGACTGATTTCATTGATTTCATTGATTTTTTTATTTGATCCTAATCCATGAAAACTTGTTTAAAAACGCTATCCGATTCACCACACCTTGGCCGTAGAAGCCGTAATCCCATGAAAACTTGTTTAAAAATGTTGTCCGGCTCGCCCCCCTTTTTCATTATTTTTCTTTGCCTGATTTCATTATTATTTTTTGGACTGATTTCATTGATTTTTGATTTGATCCTAATCCATGAAAACTTGTTTAAAAACGCTATCCGATTCACCACACCTTGGCCGTAGAAGCGTTAACCCATTCAAAACTTGTTTAAAAATGTTGTCCGGCTCGCCCCCTCTGCTGCTTGAAATTTTCTATGTAAGTAGTTACAAAAGGGATGAGAACTTGAATGTAATTATCCAAGTGTGCACAGACAACAATTTAGAATCCTCAATTTACTAAAATAAACCTTTCCTACGAAAACGAAAAAAAAGTCAAAAAACGCAAGCCAAAGCTTTTCACTAACTGAGATTTTCTCATACGGGTTAGTTAATTCTGTAACTGTTTTTTTTTATATGCGCCTGCGTTTGACATCGATTTCAAGCCCTCTCTTCTGCTATGAATTAGATCATATCATATAACACATTAACAACCCGTTGGGAGTGAGAAAGACTATGTAACAGAATTGTAACCGAGTGGGTATTGGATTAATTGAATACCTCAACACAATGTGTGAAAGTCGAAAATGTATTAACTTAATTAGTAAAGAAAAATGTATGATGTAAAAATACAATGATTCTCACACACTCTCAATATGCAATTGACCCAATCACTTTATACTAACATTCACACATTGAAAATAAACCAATAATATATCTCTTTGATACACAGCTTAAAGAAACCTCTGGGTCAAATAATAGTACACACATCTCAAGTTTTCAAATACGTTTCAAATGTTCCGCACAGTCAGTAAGATTCAAAAATCTCCTGGAATTCAGCTTAGATTAAAAATAATCACATGTATATACAAATACACCAATTTAAACAACAATTGGAATAAACAATATATCCACCGATATACCGCACAGTTTCACCACTTCCTCGGGTTGACCCACTCGTAAGTTACAATAAAACCAAACTGTTAATAATAAAGAGTTTTGGAAAATATTGATACATTAAACTCTTATAAATAACTTAAAAGTCAGAGTTCACGACGTTTCAAATATGCGTTGTAATAAATGAATCTTTGCACGCGATGACAAAAGATACTCAATTAACTTCGCATATCACATAAATATAATTTAACACTCACCCCTATGGTTTTTATAAATATCACGTGAACATACGTGCTCTCTTCACTAGATCCATTATGATCACTGTCGATTATACCTTAATCTTGCTTAAATTCATAGGATAGTGAGTAGTATTCAGGGTAAAATACGCGTGCATATCGTGATTAGAATGTCAGTATCCGCAAATAGTTTACGTCGGCGAGACATACGTTGGTTCCGTCGCACGTCTGAAAAAATAAAAAACACCCGTTCATCCCAAACAGCGCGGTACGTATTCACAACATACATAATCAAACATTTATCAGGCTAAACAATTTTTTTTCTAATTCTGTGACAATCAACAATGAAGAAATTTATACATGTCATTGATTCTGTCAGACGAAATCTACAATAACAACAAGAATGTCAAGTTGATTTTGCAGAAGGTTCTCAACAATTATTTAACCTGATACTGTAACAATCTCTTTCTGAGCTTGAAACAAGCGTTAAAAGTACTGTAGAAAGATCGATTCTTTTACAAGATCTTCCTTGTCAAATAAATCAACCAGTAAACGTTCAATCGGCAAGAGTTCAAGCCGGTTCAAAAAAACAGATCAAGACATAACCTAAGAATTACGTAATTAATTTAATGAGGACGCTTTAACAGTAATGAATAACACTGATCTATATGGATTTTCGGCTAGTATTGTTCCGACTTTTGAAAATAGAAAAAAAGTTGAGATCGAAATATGGCAAATATAATTAGTGTCTACAACACTGAAGTGATGTGTTTTGTAAAATTAAAACTAACACAAGTCGATCTGACACAAAAGTATATCTTTTACAGAATATCTCCATGTTGTAGATAAAGAATATGGTCTAGATAAAGCACAAAAACGCAAGAAATGATAAAACAAAAATGGCGAAAAGAAGAACAAAAACAAAACAAAATTAAAAGACAAGAATCTTCAAAGCAAGAGTCATTATATCAACATCCTCGACCTCAACAAGAAAGAAACACGGAAAGGAGAATTTTTATAAAATAAGCTTCTTCAGAATAATTTTATGATACGCCTGGTTCTACTTGTAGTGGATTTTATACCTTGACTATGCCAAGAGGAAGTGGTCTTCCTAACTATCCCAGTACTATTCTTTCCAGCATAGCACGATTGGAAGTTCTGATAGGAGAATGCGGACTGGAAATAACTCACCAGAATTAATTAATGAAGCAGCTGATATTTGTCGACGATTATTTATAGGTCGTATCACCTATCGGCGTATACTGGGAATTTATCGATGAACTCATTGATGGTTATCAAAGTAACTAATTATCACTACTGGCTTTTTGTCTGATTAGACATAAATATATAACAAAAAAGAAGAGCATGCACCAACACCATCATAAAACAATCATAGTAAGAGTAGTAAACTCGCGACTACCTGTGTTTATTACAATTTACAATTTACGGAGATGGACTTGGTAATGTTTTTCAAGGATTACTTACATTATGGCTATCAAAATAACACCAATCGCAAAACAGTTATTGGTGAAAGATATCAATGTTATTGGTGAAAACAACCATGGTGCTATTGGTAATATTGCGGCAAGTCGTTATCAGCAGTCGAAGAAAGACTAACACGATTAATACGACGAACACCGCAGCCAGTGAAACTGGCATTTACAAAAATTATGCCCACACATGTCAGTAAAATAATAAACCAAGCCGCAGACAAAAAAAATAGTAGAGAAGATGGATCAAGGATATGATGAACTACCATGAAATATTACTGCAAATTTAATAACAGGAGGTGATTTGGCAATGTCGGCAAGATCGCGATTTGATCGAGAAATATATAATAAAATGTTGAAACATTCACCTGACAAAGAATTTGATATAGACTCACCGGTTATCAAAGATGAATAAGTACATGATTATCAATTTTATTCTGATAACATACTACAACCAAATGAACGAACAAGAATAGAAATACACGTTCATGATAAAGTACATATTTCCAACCCGCAGAAGCGTTTGTTGAAGTAGAGGGAGAACTTGAGCTTGTAACAAATGTTGCAGCTAATACACCATATGCATATATTGCACAAGTTGGTTTTGTTAATAAGAAGATTATGGCGTTGTTTAGTAGCGCTACATATATTATTAATGGAAGAGAGATTGAAGATAGAAATAAGGATGTTGATATTGCCAGAATAATATTGGGCTCAGCAAAAATTCTGATGATTATACAAGATCAGCAGATACATCAATGATGTTTGCTAAAGATATCACTGCAAATGCTGATCATACTCAGTATGTCAAATTACGGACACAACAAGCAGCTGCATCTGATCCACAACATGATGATTTTAACATATGCTAGACCAGCTGCTGCTTTTGATATCTTTGATTACAATGTAATCGTTGGTATACTGAGTAATAAATCGATGTTACTTGAAGGTGTTGGTGGACGAACGAATTCCATGATGCATCGGTAGAAAATATATAACACAATAGTTCACTCGCATTATTATAAATGTTTTTTAACCATGTAAATGTTACTCTGACTCTTTTTCAAATTGAAAAGCTACAATCAGATTCAGATATTAAAAATGTGGAACTACAATAACATTAAAATATATCCAGATAATGGGTGGTAAGAATAAGCTGTCATTGACAACAACTCAGCTTAAAAAATTAAATGATGCATTTAAAGATATAAACGGAATCCGACTTAAATTTTAAGCGGATGATATTTCCAATATTATTAAATCAGGTGGTATATTTCCACTTTGCGCGTTATATACAGTTATAATCGCTGCGGCCGCCCCTGATGTCGCAAAAGCTGCTGCCCTTGAGGCTGTCGGGACAGCGCAGGAATGGCACTAAATAGAGCATCAGGACAAGGCTTTAAAAATAGAAAAAAGTATGAGACTTCTACGGAGTCGTTTAACATATGGAAGTGGCCTGTTATTACCAACGAGCCTATGCTCATAAGAAAAAGTCTGACAATTTAATACCACCTATGTCAAATTTCGATTTAATAGATGCTGCTAAAAATTGTAAAAAATAAAATTTCAGAGTTGATTTTATGGGAGACCAGTTACCTTCCTGACCAAACAAAGCTGAAACTGGTATCATTAATCTAGATAACTCCACCGGACCTGGAACTCACTGGACGATTAATATTCGTGGAATTATTTATGTTGATTCGTATAGGTTAGCCGCACCAAAAGGATGTATCGAGTATGTCAACACAGTTCGAAAATCCCCGGTTTGGTATTCAACGCTACCTAAACAGATAATAACCGAACCATCAATATGCAGCAGAGAATAGCTATACTCGACCAAAACACCTCATAAACGTGTATCACGAGTACACGAAATAACATTCGAAAATGAATTTGTGACAAAGATATATTTTTCTACCAGCATAAATGAGAGAATCAGCATTATCTGCAGCACCAACTGCTTTCTGAAGCTAATGGTGCCTGATTACAACATTACGATTTGCTTCATAATTCTTGATCCTGAGATGCTTTACAAATGTATGGTTCAATTATATTAATAATATGTATTTGTTTAAATTATTATTTGTCTAAATTCTTACTTCAATAAAAACAAGTAATTTCAGTGGTATTTGTAGGTTTTTCACTCTTTATAGTTATTTTATCATTATACCATTTGAGCTCAGTGTGTCTTTTACCGACACATTGTAAACACAATTGTGTTTTTTCTCCAACTCCAACATCACATTGCAAACATGGTTTAGGTCCTAGACGTCCTTGTCGTACACTTTATACATGATGTCAGCAGAATTCATGTATGCATGACGTATTACAAGATGGTGAAGACCCTATCATCAACCACATGCACTGAGAAATGAATGAGAGAGGTGTGAAATAATGTACTTATCAAAGGTTTTTTCAGTATATAGGTGGGAAACTGTCGCTGGATAAATTAAAAATGTTTCTTGATAGACTATTGCTAGCAATTACAGCTGTGGTAACGTGTGCCAATCAATCTAACCCAATTTTTGTGAAAATCTCTGCATGATTGGATCAGAATTTTGTAGATTATAATGAAGAAAGTAATACAGAATTAAAAGAATTTAAGAACTTAATCAGACTAAAGTCGTCGGGTACACTTCAGTTCAAAATAGTGAGTGAAATAATTTCAGAAACTTTGATTAATGATTAAATAAATGGATACGAAAACGATTTGATAATGGCAAATATTAAGATAGTCAGAGACACACTTCAACATCAATTATTTGATAAGCATAAGGACAAGTCCATAATTATCCGTGCCAATTTGTTATAAACCAGCTGGTACAGGATGACAGAATATTGAAGTTTAAATGCCAGGAGAATCACAAAAACATAACCTCGTATTAAATGATATTGTTCTAGTTAATATCAACGCCGTAGAATATGCATGGCCGTTAGTATTGGCAATGACGATACATTCATCTCAGGGATAACTAATACTGATATATTTGTTTGGAATTTTGTGATAGTTTCGAATATTCAAATCTAGTCTGTCTTTCAGTATCACGAGTTAGAAGAATATCTCAGCTGCGGAGGATTATTTTTAATTCTACTGACACCAACAACAAAGTCGTTGGCGAGGACATAATATGAAATAAAACTCGCTGGTAATAAACAAAGTGACACAAAAATAGTCGCGACTTTGATATTGACGCTGAATTTATAATGATGCTAAAACAACAGCAGAGTAATCGCTGTGCGAGGTGTATCACAATCATGTTATGACGACACTTTACCGTAGATTGGAAGGATATTAATCTTGGTCATACACGTACAAATGCGATGCTGACCTGTCTTGAATGTAGTAGACGTAGTGTTGCTTGTAAAATAAACGTGGTGTTTATTGTGTATCCTCGGGTATTACTTGCATTTGTTCACGTGTTAATCTACGCTCAGTAGCAGTTGAATCTAATCCATATAGTGCATGTCTACCCGTGGATCTTATTATACTAGATATTTTAAGTTTAGTAATTCTCCAAATAGGATAAGTAGCTTTTTTACCATTTTCAGTACTTCCGCTTCATACACATATCTGACAATGATATTATCTAATACTGTTTGTTCTAAAATTCATATTCGTTGTACGGATATATATTTTTAGTGATTGCTTTCATGGGTTTCATGGAAGTTGTTCGAGAAATTTCATTATTTAATGCATTTATCACATTTGCAACGAGGTCACAAAATCTTGTATTCTGAATTATTATCCAAATAACTGTTCAACAAGAGGTTGATTAAATTGTCCAACAATTGATTGATCACAGTATTTTGCAGTATGTCTTCGTCATTTTTGACATTATGAAGCTTCATCAGCGATGATGCTACACCCTGAAATTCCTTGCCAGGATCAACCTGTAATAATTGTCGTCATTGCAGACTACCTCTTTGATAAATTCGTTCAAACACATAAACTAGTTATGCTCCTGTTTTTGTTGATAATAACCTTTATTGCAGATCTTACTATGAAAGATTTTTTTTTCATAGAATTTAGGGCATGAATCAACATCACATCTGTCATATGTGTATGGCTGCTGCAGATTGTTATCTTTATAAGACAGATCATGAGCGTGAACAGATCGATCAATTGCATTTATTGGATTTTCACTTGGTTTTGGTTGAACCATGATTATCAAGTCGAGTTCCAGCACCATAGTAATTATTTCCTGGAATCTGTGTTTCCCCTGCGTATTTAGTCAATGGGGTCCCCGGTATTTTGCTGCGATTTCACCTCCTTGTTTTTTTTAATTTAGATTTGTTACCTGCTTGTGTGGATATAAATTTAACTTTCTTTGCACTGCATCGCTGACACTTACCTGTTAGGTTTTTTGTAACTGTTGTTGGATCGTTTGTGGTGGTTGGCGCCCTACATTTAACACAGTATAGATCCTTATTATTTATTATTCTTCAGGGATGTTATTTTGTTTCAGCCCAAAAGTTCGCGAACCTGTTAAACACAATGCAACGCTGCCGAATTATATTAGCATGATTATAATAGGTCCATCTGGACTTGGAAAGGCAAAGTCGTTACTTAATTTAATAATGAGATGGTTAAAATAAAATAAATTGTATTTAGTTGCACCATCTGTAGAAGATCACAGATGTTATGATCCACTTAAAGATTTTAATAAAGATGCAAAATAGTTCAATAAAGACGGTGATGATGTTATAGATTTTATCACTAATATTGATGAAACACCGAGTGATGATGATATTGATGGGACTATTGATAATGTTGTGGTGTGTCAAAGATGGAAATTTGTTATCTTAATTAGAAAGGAAAAGTATATGATGTATACATATAATGATTCTCACACGCTCTCAACATACGATTGATCCAATTACTCGATACAAACATTAAAACATTGAAAAAAAAACCATGATATCAATCTGAAATACACATTCAAGAACCCTAAATGGATTTCATATACGATTCAAATAATAGTATGAACTATAAAAAATTCACATACATTCACATATGGACTTCGATTTAGATTCAAAACAATCTCAAGGTATTCAAGTATGTTTCAAATAATGATCTGCACTGTAAGTCACATACAAATAATCTCCTGGAATACAACTAAGATTTAAAATACTCTCATGTAAATAAAGGTGAACCCAATTGAAACAGCACTTCAAACTGACATATGCTTCTTGACCATTGTACATTCGTACAATACATAAACTTATACATCGCACTTTTTCGCCGTGTCCATGAGTTGGCCCAAACTTGCATCAGTCGCTCGCACCCTTCACGGATCCACCACATGTACATTCATACAAATACAGCACGTACATACAGCATACAGCATCCTTGAATTAGATACGTCTACAACCGTGGCTACACCACATATACAGACATATGTGCATACATATAGACAGCTCTAGATAGCTCTAGCAAGCTCTTGTCAGCTCTATGTCGGCTACAATGAAACCATACTGGTAATATTATGTATTAATATATGCTGATACATTGAGCTTTAAGATCAAGTTGTAATGAAAAATTCACAACGTTTCAAATATGTGTTGTAAAAATTTAATTATTACACGATATGACATTACAAACTCAATAAGATTCGCATATCAATAAAGTGTAAATTTAGCTCTCAATAACATGGCTTGATAACACGATGGAGATCGTACACTCCACTACAAGATCCAAAACGTCCAGTGTGTCGGTTATACATTGATCTTCCTTAAATCCATTGGAGAGTGAATAATAATTAGTGTAAAATACCCGTGCATATCATAATTATAGTGTCTGTCGTCGCAAGAAATTTCCGGCGAGATACATCTTCGTTTCATTGTTGACATGGAAAATTACTTGTTCACCACAGATGACGTTGGATTCATGTACAACGAAAAACAGTCAAATAGTTGTAAAGCATAAATGAGTTATGTTGTTGTGCCTAATTATGTGACAGGTCTATTCTGATATTCTTGTTTATGTATCGGTACTATGTTACGCCAGTTGTGGGTCTGGTGTTTTCAAGGTCTCATCCACCAACACACAACATTACACATATGTTAGGTACATTTACAACTCAGCATAATAAACAATTATAGTTCAAACAATATATTATATACTTCGGTTTCAGCTCACTGATTATGAGTCTTTTATAATAAACAAGCACTGCGAGATAACTCTATATCGAATATTTATAGTCTGTCCTGTGTATGTTCAAATTCTAAAGTAGGTGATCGGCAAGTCAAATGTATCACAAAACATACTCCCAGATATGTCAATGTTATATTATTATTATTTAAATGCCACTTTGTGCACTATAAGCAAATTTAGAGTATTCATTAAAAGAGAATGTGCGGGCTAGTGCATTAAAATTGTACTGGTGCATAACAGTAATTTTGTAGTGTTCTTGGTTTTAACCTCTTGAGTTCAATGTTCTAAGAGGTTAAATCGATAATGACTATATTACTGTTGTACTTTCAAATTGATCTCATGATCATTTGCATAAAGTGTTGCATCACTGAATGTAGGACCACTTTAGCAGAAAAGTTATGAAATTGGTCTACAGTGCAGTTTTTATTTGGTCATCAAATTATATCCATGAATGTTGATCATTTTGTGTAGCTTTGCATTTTATTTGACAAATTAAAGGCAACAAATCTTAACTGAGATCAGACGCATTCTCTATTTTGCATAATTGGTTTTACCATGTATGCTCAGGTTTTCTCTAGTTACTGTGCTAGAACACGGCCTAGTCATTATCATTTGTTGAGAGGTATTGCACCTTTTATCACCACATGGTCCATATTGATTAGGGTGGTCTTAAAAAGTGATTGGCGTTAGCTTGATCCTGACAAAGATGTCTTTTAGGTGTTTTTTTATCCGCTACGTTAATAAAGGTTTATTCGTCAGGATCAAGTTAAGTTTGTCACATGATTCCATGAAGTGGTCTCCCATGTTACCACTTAATTTCTACACCATTGACAATGCGTATCCACTGGTACGGTGTATGTTCCACTGATGCGAAATGTTGACCATTCAGTATGCCTATGAAACAAAATTATCATACGAAGGGACGGATTCTATTTCCACCGACGTTCACTTGATGCGGAGGTTGTTTTCTTTTTAATTTTCGAACACACTGAGATTTAGAAAATCTTCAAGAGTTACAAGACTGTATCAACGGGCTATTGGAAAAATATTGCAGAATGAATAAACGCATCATTATTATGCATATTGTTTTCAAGGATTTATTCTAGAAAACAAGACACTGAGACAAAGTGAGACAGAGAGAGAGGGAGAGCAAAGGAGCTAGAGAGAGAGAGAGAGAGAGAGAGAGAGAGAGAGAGAGAGAGAGAGAGAGAGAGTAATGACCTTTATCGAAACCAGTGGCATAAGATGTTTTGGGAATCTCATTCATTCACATTCAAGGTATTATCAAAATGGAAAATATTTGTGGAATCTTCTTGAAATGTTATTTGTCGCATTTTGTGTGCAGTGTTTCCAATGCGCTTTACCGTACGGGACACGGTTATGGAATAGGGTTAGCAAGCAAAAACAGTAACGGTTATAGGTCTATAGCTTTGAGGCAGATCATCTGTAAGGAGATTACTATTTGGTACCTCTTAATTTTGTGTGAAGCGAAAATAGTCCAAGTAGAAGGTAGCTTAGTATTCAAGAACAATATTGATTTTCAGATAAATAAACAACTGGTAAAGCAGACATACTGACCTTTGCATAGTATCGTGTGACGGTGATTGTCTGCGTTTAATGAATACGTAAATGAATCACAATAAGGCGAAAATTAGGATATCGTACAACTGATACCCGGTTCACTTGAGCATGTGCCAGTAAAAATGTTTGAAATACTTGTATTATGTCTACAGAATACAAGACTAGGTCTTTTGAATCCGCCAACCCGGGTTTGAAACTCTGAAAGGTACGAAATCCAAAAGACCTCGAAATTGCTGTTATATCATAATGAAGCGCAAGATGCATACTACATGCATACTGTTGATAGTTGCGGTCATTTTGGATGGAAAGGTAATTGGACGCATGAAGAAATACCATCTACAAATATGTCAAATTATCAATCCATAATCTGCATTGAATTTGCAGGACATGTATCCATGGATATTGGCGTGTGTGTCTAATCAGACGATTCAAATATTTAGATAGACACACACATATATGGCTCTTTATGGCTCTATACTTGCAAAAATGTATTTGTTTCATATAATTGCATATATAGTGGATGATTGCGTACAGTTGAAAACAGCAAAGTTAATGCCAAATTAATTAGATCCCATCCTCAATACAAATAGCCACACGAGGTTACACATAGCCTATAATGATATAGCAACGGGCTCTTGCAAATATATCGCATGATGAATGAACTGATCATCATTATTATTAATATTGTTTCAAGGAATATGCAAACGAAGAAGAAGAAGAGAGAGAGAGAGAGAGAGAGAGAGAGAGAGAGAGAGAGAGAGAGAGAGAGAGAGAGAGAGAGAGAGAGAGAGAGAGAGAGAGAGAGAGAGAGAGAGAGAGAGAGAGAGAGAGAGAAGAGAGAGAGAGAGAGAGAGAGAGAGAACCAGAAGCAGAGACAGAAAGAGAGAGGCAGAAATAGTGTGGGAGGAGGACGTATAAGAGAGACATGAGGAGAGAGAGAGAGAGACAAAGAGAGAGACAGAAAGAGAGAGTGAGAGAGCGATAGAAAGAGGGAGGGACAGAGCGAGAGAGGGAGGCAGTGCAAGAGAGGCAGGATAGATAGATAGATAGATAGATAGATAGATAGACAGAAAGACAGACAGACAGACAGATAGATAGATAGATAGATAGATAGATAGATAGATAGATAGATAGATAGATAGATAGATAGATAGATATATAGATAGATAGATAGATAGATAGATATACAAACAGACAGACGGACGGACAGACATATATTGTATATCCTTGAGATGGGATATATTAAAACTAATTTTGCAGGTGATTAAGCTGCTTATATGCCTATATAAATGTAGAATGGAAAAAGGATTTATTTGTCCTTCTCTAACTCGTATGATGGACTTAACTGGGAGCGGTATACCTTCGAGTCAGCTCAGTGGTTGGACATTTCAACGGTGAAAAAAGAATGTTCAGCGTTAAGAGCTGTTTAGTAGACAATTTAAAAATAATATATTTAGATAGTTAAACATGTTAACAGTGAACTTTTTATGTTTGTGGGGTATTGTTTAACTGAGTTGGATAGAGATGCTAATGTAGAAAGTATAATTATATATTAGTATACAATATAGTGTATGCCCTATTCATATGTGTATATGATGATGGAAACCTTCTAAATTGCTGGATTATGTCAACATAATACACAAGGTGTGAAAGCAATTATGAACACTAATTCGAGTTATCTAACAAGCATGATAAGCAGTTATGTACTTAATATGTTTGATATTAATAACTTCTATATACTTCTGTTTCTGAAATTGGAATACAGGATCAATATCTGTTTCATTTTAATTAATAACTGGGGTGATATCCTTGTATTTGTGCCCTAAGCCAATGCCGACAACCATGAAACTATAGCATCATCCTTGTCATGTATTTATGATTCTAATGATTTTTAGAAAGTAGTTGATATGAAGGAAACCATTATTGTATCTCCTTATGCTCTTAGCAGCAATGACGTATGTTTGGTTTCCAGCTATTGAAATGACAGTTATAACACAGTATTTGTTATACCATTCTAATGATATGGGAGTTAGGTTCCTTTCTCTAGTACAAATATAAGTGCTACAATTGTAGAGAACAGCAATGGTATTATTTTAATGTGGACGATGTATGCGTGGCTGTATATATGTGATTTAGAAAATGAGAGTACAGTCCGGAGTGGATAGAGAATAGTTGTTTCTTAGACAAGTTAGAATAACAAGTCCTAATTATATTTTAAGCAACCATATAGTTTAAGACATGGACTTAGTTTGAAAGACGTTCATCCGATGTACAAATATTGATGATATTACTCAGTCCTACTTGGTGCTATTTTGTTTAAGTAAACTTATTCTGGAAAAGCAGAGGTTATCCACTCACCAGAGAGGAAACGTACAGAGATGAAACTTAACTAAGGCTACACGAAAGTGTATATTAAATATACATCTTTGATACAAAATCAATTAAAACACGATTGTAGAAAAAATAATAACATGCTTTGAATCTTTGTTGATTACAGTGTACCATATTTTCATAATGATTTTGTACTCACCTTACACAACATTGAAAGATATCGTATTCATTCAAAAAGAACTAGGGTTTTTTCTTTATCCCATTTACGATCGCAAACTCATTAATGAATGCCACAAAATGTTGATGGGGGAAAGACATATTAATAATTTAGTAAGGAAATTGGCATATATTCAATTTTCGCACAAACTAGATGCAAATTTCTCAAGAAATATGCTCCATTATTATAAAAAAAAAACAACCTTCCTCATCCTGCATTTCTGAACACGAGCGAGTAACACACCTGTACAGAGCTAGACGTTATGTAGAGCTTGCATAGTGTCCATGTTATGATTGCATCAATTTACATTCCGGGTAACGGTATCCTGGGGTTTGTCCCGTGGTATATTTTTCTACGTCACTTTGACGTTTGCAGCAAACAGTGAACTTTCAGGCATTAATATATTTAGGCACAAAAATAATTTTTCTCTTCGTACCATTCTCTAGGCTTTGGATATCTTCCAAAGTGACCATTTAGCGACTTGTACTGTTTCTCTGATATTAACATCCGTCGCGCCATGAAATATTCAATAAGCATGCTTCTCTATAAAGGAATAGTCAAGAGTACTGTTAGGTATTTGGACCGCACAAGGGAAAGTGATATGATTAAGTAGTTCACATGTAATCAAAATACATAACATAGAGCCTGCTTGGATATGCAACCATTTTGTTACAAAGTTCATAAATTTTAAAGATACGCACCACTGAATGGACAGTTGTATATTATTATTGTGTTATTTAGATGTGATTTAGAGGAAGATTACACACTGCTGTACACGATTTAATCAGCCCACATATGATGCTTAATGGAATGGATTTGAACGAAAGACCCTGCTTTTGATGTTTAGTAGCGACATAAATATATATATATTACAACGTTTTTAACATTCTTTTATCAACTACAAGAAAGACATATCCTTGCTGAGAATGAGTTTCATTGTATACGACTTGTTGACTACCAGTGTATTTAAGATATACTAATACACAAAAAGATCGCATACGTCATGCTGGATTCTAAATGCTAACGTTAGGATTGCTGTATATATCATAATTACTAAATATAATGTTCAGCTATATACAATAACAACTTTTTATGATAAAAGCTGTCTTTAGTTTTCTCTATATCAGATAATATGAGATATTCTTCTTGGAATAAAACAATAACTTCTGGAAGGTAGTCTATTTTGTCGAGAAACTAAAATTCGACATATTGAAAAAAATAACGTTCTTTAAAACGATATTCATCTGTACGTGTGAATTATAGCACAGATGTAAATGCATGCATGTAACGTAACTTGGGCCAATGACGGTGGCTGAAATGTTCGGAGAAGTAGAAACAATTATAACTCTTGTTACTTTAGAAATTTGTAAATGTACCCCTTATATATCTTTTTTAGTTTGAGGTGAGAGTGCAGAAATGAAACGTATATATTAGTTGGGTTAAACTGACGTATTGATGTCCATAACTGACATGGTTGTATTGGATCATTTCAGCTACGTACGGACTTTTGTGTGGTTTACCTTTAGTTGGAAACTGACTATTTGCCATATTGCAATAGTACAAACTGCATATATACAGCTTCAAACATATGGTACTCATTATATTGCATATCATAGAATGTATGCACATACATAAATGTGTCACTGTCACCCAATCACAAAGTAGTATGAGGGTTTTGATACAAATACAATATATTTGGAAAGTAGGTACGTTTGTGTCAATCGAAGGGGCCGTGTCCTAAGTTTAACAAATATGCCCTTACATTATTCAATTAACTTGTACCAAATAAACAGAACATATATGAATATATTGATTGTCCATCGATGTGGTCAAGGTCTTGAGTTTCGCTTATGTAGGGAAATACGCAAATGTTAATTCAAGACGTAGATGACAGAGATGCAGAATCTGCGTTTCAACTACGGTCGAAGAAAATGCTTGCTGTAACGTATGTACATTATTGAATGTGGTATTGTATACAAGAAGCACACCTTTAAACTTCTATTCATCAGTCTCAAAATCAAATGTCATGGTTTCACGTAAATATAATTGAGTCTTGGCCTATTGATTCTTGGCACATTTGACCATTCAACAATATGCTCACCGACACGTAGCAAAGTCAAATCAACATTACATTCTTAGACATTTGAAATATTTGTCCTACTTGCAAGGTATTGTTACCCTTCCAGTATATAAACCTGTCCAATACGCGAACACTATTATAGGAGCGTGTCGTGCTTCCGAATCAACAACATTCAGGTAAGTAATATGATCTTCCATTTCAATGAAGTAATGTATACCTTGGTATAGGCGAGACTCTTATTGATTGCTGATTTTATAGAATCAAAATTATAGTGTTTCTTTCTTATCATGGCGACGTAAGGGCATGATAATGCATGTTTGTGCTTTTCTTGTATTAGACCTCACTATCATAAACCGTATTTGTGTTGATTTTATTATTATTATTATTATTATTATTATTATTATTATTATTATTATTATTATTATTATTATTATTGTATTATAAGTAGTGGTATTAGTAGTAGTACGGTTATTTACAAAGATATCAACTGTTATGTTCATGAATTTCTTAGCAAACTGTTTTTAGTGTACTACTGAGATCAACATTACATCTAAACCTTCTTTACACCGTCAAAGCAAAGCATAATGGGGTTAAAATAGTGGTTAATGAACATCTCAGTATGTTCGTCAACTGCGGATATGTGTTCAACAATCTATCAAAAAAGTAGATTATTTAAAACTGCGTGTCTTTCTACATTCATCTTGAATTTGATAATATTATGGAGAATATGGTACTTGATCATTATCATCTTTTAGAGTCCTGTTTATGAATGTTCTCTTTATTCTATGAAGGACATACACATTTTACTACACGTAATGTTTCTTGTTTGGGATAAAGCTTTATGTGAAATAGGTCATGCAGCATGTAAAATCTATAATGAAGGAAATATCTTGTAACAGTAAATATGTTGAAATTTAATATTATATTGCAGAGTATACAATTTAATCTTCCCACGTCCACGTATTACATACCAAATGGGTTTGAAAGAAGCAGTCACTGTCGCCATCGCACTTAAATGTTTGATCTTGATGGTTGCATCTCAGTCTGAAGAAACTGGCGCCTGTTTTGATGCATCGAAGGAAGTACAGGCCTGCGGGACGAATGAATGTACGTCATGGTGTATTCCCAAATATTATTATATTAGAAACACCGCAGTGCTTTATATGCATTGTCCATTCTGCTTATTGTTTTGTATTGTCGAGGGACACTGGAAATATAATGCAATATACTATAAGTAAAGATAACGATTGTGTTTTCGTTTATACAGGACGACTTCTAAACAGACCAATGAGTTGCATACTATTGTAATTATAAAGAAGGTTTTCTTATCTGCCTTAAAAGATAACATAAAAAGTTAAAAAGGGCATCAATATGTTCTAAACAAAATCCACAATAATGCATTTCTGAAAAAGAGGTATTAGATTATAAAGTAAAATGGTTACTTTATTCAAATATTCATATTTAGTCACTAAAAAGAACAGTCAGTTTCGCTTGCATTACAGTGCGCTAACCAATGGGTCGGTTTCATTGATCTTTATGTATATCCCCGGGACGTGAGTAGACAACGGTCTTGATAATCTGAAGCTAGAATTATGAATGACCATCATCTCTCAAATTATCAGAATTGATATACCTCCGTGGGTCATTTAGTAACCACTTATCTCCTTGTTAGGTATCAACACATACCACCATGCGTACTTATTCTCAAAATCTTGCATTGCACGCGCCAGGCAAACGCCAGCTGTATACATTAAATAATCTTTGGACCTCTTGGTTAAATTGTTATCAATGTTAGAAGAGAAAATAAACACAACCATTAATGAATTTTTCATGAATTCATTCGTGCTTCACAATGAACCAAGTGAATTTCAACTGACTATTTCGTGTTCGTCAGTGATTAAATTTGCATATCCCTGAGAAGACTCGATATTTGAAATTTGTATTTTTAATATTCATTTTTGTAATGATTTCGTGATTTTTAATTAAATTATATTAATTGTTCTCACTAATACTTCTCTTTTATCAACTATAAGGTATCATATACATTATCTGCATAGAACGAGAAGACCTCACATGCCTGAGACCAACTATGAACATGTCACGGTTAATTAAGTATTTATACAATGTTTATTTGTTAACTGAAAAACATATGCTAACTAGTATCGGCACTGCAAACATTTGTAATTGGCTCTTTTTATATGGACAACTATTTGCAATATGTGGACCAGAAAAATTAATTACCATTTTAAAAAAACAAATTTTGAGTGAAAAATAAAATATTGCAAGATTTATTATTATTATTATTATTATTATTATTATTATTATTATTATTATTATATACATATAAATGAGCATTATCTTACCATCTTTTTGTTCACTTCCATTTCTAGTCGTGAAACTAACCGTGCTGGACTCGAAACCGAACTCTGACACCATTCAAGTCAGATATGATGTTGTTTTTAAGGTTAGATAACTGCATTTAATCACATGCATTTATATCATATTTTGCCAGATTCGATAACTAGTT
Source organism: Unio pictorum (assembly GCA_030141615.1). Taxonomy (NCBI): domain Eukaryota; kingdom Metazoa; phylum Mollusca; class Bivalvia; order Unionida; family Unionidae; genus Unio; species Unio pictorum. The sequence continues at coordinate 2,706,576 of JARLTB010000039.1, read as the reverse complement.
TAGAAGATAAGCGCTCTGGATTGAAATAAATCTGACATAACAATAAAGCGTGAACAACCCACCTTTAATACTAAAAAAATGTGTATCAATTAGTGTAGTCACAACTATTAAAATAGTGTTGTGTGTATGTGCGTGTGTGTTCTTATTAAACTCTTGTACATACAAATACGTGCTTTAAATATATCATAATTTTCAAAGAACGAAATTCCTTACAAACATTTAAATACGAATTTTAAAATATGCCCTACATTCTTGACTTAATATCTTCCACTTGATGTGCATAATTATTTACCATCGAAGGCGTTGAAATCTAACTAGAGTATTTGTTTACTATATTTTACAATGTAGAGCCTTAATTTGTTAATAAACGTATTGCCCATCAAACACGCAGTTATCAACAAAATCAAAATATAAGTGATTTTATAGTTCGTTAAAGACCCAAGAGAGATTATGTATTTGATAATTATAATGTATACTCAAACGTAAACATCATTGTACACATGCTTTGTTCTGCATGTTGTAACTTTGCCCACACATCAGTGCACCATGCAAAGGTGCCTGCAAACGCGACTGTAAATATGTATGACCCACATCATTTGCATTCTAATGGAGCTTACGGTCAGATCCCAAAATGGTACAGACTTTAAAATTCCCGAATATATTTAAATTGGCATTATTCTGCAGAATATCGGGAAATAGGCAGACGTACAGTTTTTTCTTCTAGATAAACACAGATAAAGACATATTATAGTTAAAGAATGTGTATATTTCCAGTGATTAAGCATACTAACATTTCATTTTAATCAAGTATTTCAGACAGTGTGAGTGGTAGACCTGACAATAATGATTTGGTTACTAAGACAATATTTGCATAACTGTTCTTCCTCCACTTATATTAGGTATCATTATTTATAGGTGTTGGGGCGATGTATAATATAGAACACAGAAATTAACAAAATGTCTTAATTTATTGAATAACTATAAGTGTTAGTAACTTGTTTGTTATATATAGCATGCATGTGTTGAGTTCGTGGTTTTATCCATGCGAACATCCTTGTAATTATTTTGTACTTTGCGAAGTATTATAAGTTCCTCCGTCTAAACAATTAGCTCTAATAGAAGGTATGGTTTAATATTTGTATGGTATGAAACATTATCCTCATCTAAATCTTAATTGTGCCAGGTAAATAGTATCATTGTCAAGAGGCCCGATTGGACTAAGAAAATACCTGCTTCAAACATAGTGCACCATACGGAACTATTCTATTCTATGTTATACGATAGATGGTACCGTACATTTTGTTATCGAGACAGTGCGAGATAGAGACATGATGGTAATAGACAGGCGGACAATTTTCTGAAATATAATCGACTGCATTAGAGGGGAACAATATTCTTGTTTTATTAGACACAAATGGATCTCCCACATACCATTCACTTCAGATAGTTTTCTTTACAGTCTGACAGGAGACTCACTGATGGTTTGACTGGATTCCTTGACATTCCAGAAGGTCATGCTTGTGCTCCAAATCTCATCCCGAATTCACAATTCGTGCTAATCGGTACGAGACTTTATTTATTTTCAAATATTAAAATAAGACAATATGACCTCATTTTTCCTTTTGTTATTTAAATTTCTATATTTTCAGGTTTTTTTGATTTAATATATATCATATTTCTTTTCATTGTAAAATGTATTGCGTTGTTTTAAATGTTTAATATGTGTACTCCTCACAGGCAGAATTAACATGATCATCGCAATATCAAGAACAGCAACTTTTGTTAATGCGATGCTCTTTTGATATCTTAATATAATCCAAATTGTGCTAAATTACTCGAAGCTGAAACCCTAACTTGTCAACAGTATATTTTATCTTTCGAATATGATTTTGTTATAGCCAGGACATATATAGTCTGTCTAGAATTTTTTCTGCACATAGGGAACATCTTAATTATCAATACTTCATGTAAAATTATAACGACGTCAATATGTTAAAGTCCGAGTGTCCTTCTTAGTAGATCAATGCAATTATGTTTTTCTAGTTATATATGTATTTCGCTATAACTAAATTCACAAACTAAACTTTGACCTTCTAATAAATTAATACACAAATAATATTCAGATCATAAAGGAATATTTTTTGAAAAATGAGAAATATCTCATAAAATAAATCATTCTACATTGGTAGATTTTGTCAATAATATCCACTTAATTATGTTTCACTTTGGTAATCTTTCCTCTATCTTCTCTCCATTTTCATCGCTGTCAATTGTTGATGTATGTAATGTCAAGGATTGGTCTAATATAAATCTGTATTTTTCTCATTTAAATTATATGTGTGATCCCTGTTTATTATATCAAATAGAGGTAGTTATATTCCTTTCTAACATGGAATGGGTTATTTTGCAGCCCAGTATATTGATCCTTCACCGGACGCTATCCAACTATGCGCAAGAGAACCCCATGTAATTTGGTGCCGGTGAGTATTTAAAAGCCTAAATGGGCGTATTCAATTTCAGACCTTATTCATTATATTACTACCAGTACTACTAATACTACCACTAAAACTACTACCGATAATATAATAATAATAATAATAATAATAATAATAATAATAATAATAATAATAATAATAATAATAATAATAATTTTAAAAAAAAAAATACTTCTAGTAAATGTTTTCGCTATAACTTGTTTCAAAACAGTGTAATGATCAACAACGCAGTCGCAATCAAAAAAAAAATGCGTGATATATTCAACCCAATCAATCTAGTTTTGTCGATTGTCTCAAATGTTTACTTATCTAAACGTAAAATATCTGTAGTTTAATCCGAATATTTTAACACATTTAAAACAGCATATAATAATTAAGTAAAATGAATCCTACGCCATTCACTAAAAGGGTGATTGTGCTCAGTCAGGTTAGTCAGGTTGCCTATAATATTTTCGTTGAAGAAAGAGCCACGTTTCTATATTCATTGTGTGGAGGTCGGAAAACGATACTTTGGTTTTTTCTTTTATAACGCCATCACAAACGAGTCTGAAACTACATACCCCGTTCATTCCAGGTTTACACTTTCAATAATTCAACTATTAAATTCTAATCTGACACACAAGATGGTAATTGCACACTAATAGTAGGAACTTCTGTCTATAACGCTTGTCGTATACAAATGAGTGTATTCTTCCACAGACTTCATCCTTTAAATGTTATACACACGTAAATATAATTATCAGATAATCAAAACGTAATTCGCTTTATTATTTGATGATCTGGATCGTATTAGACAGGATGAAGTGTTACATTCATTCCCATTTATTACTTATTTTGATTATACTGAATGTAATACATCATTCGAAACTAATAGGTACATAAGAAGCATATAATTATCAAAGTAATTAACTTTGATTTGAAATATCAGATGCTTCTGAATGATCTGGATTTGCTGATACTATATACACTCAGTCCTCTGAAATTTCCCAACAAAATGTCAGAAAGGAAAACATATGGCTAACCAGGCATTCTGATGACATATATTTGTATTGATGATTGATATTACGTACATCCCGGAAGATTAATAATTTCTTTCCTTAACCTTATTAGACAAATATAATGGTCAACGCAAAATCCAGTATCGATAAGCGCGCTGGATATTATCGGCATCGAGAATAATAGTTGTGGTTATAGTTGGGCTAGTTCTAATATCTAAATAATAATAATAACTGATGATATATTTATCCCAAAAGTACCTAAAATATATATCCACCCCTAAGTGTCATGTAGTGGCAAATATACTTTTTAAATGTAGGATACGCATTTGATTAGGTGAATAAATGTTACTTTATGATCAATCGAAGACACGTTTATATCACTGATATTTGACGACATTTAGCGATTCATTGCATGAACGCGTAGAGAATTATGCCATCTAGAAGTGTATCGCAATCAATTAAAACCCGACAGAACTACTATTTACACAGTGTTGAAAGTTCGATTTGGTTATCTGATTTATTACATAATTTGTATCTTTACATGGTTACGTTCCTTCTTTCTTTCTTTCATTTCAGTCACGTTGAGATACTGTTTGTCATGAAGGACTCAGCCACATCATAAATTGTCAATATTATTAAAAATAAAATTTTAAACATCAATACTCTTGGTATTGTGTTTCTTTTGGGCACATTTATATCTAAAATCAGTTTGGCCAACTTTGAGGCATTGAAAACATCTTAAATTGATATGTATTCCAACTAGTTTAAGAAAAAGGATTAAACCAATTAACCAGATAATATCATTTTCATGAATTGTTAAAAATGTCACAGTTGCTATCCCGTCTACCTTCGGCATACATTTAAAATGTTACTTGTTGGGCAATATCGTAATGCAATATAATTTACATTATCAAATATGTGTTGCAACAAAGCAAAGCCCGTCACACCACCAGTATCCAGGAGCATTACATGATTTTGTTTAAATGTGGCAGAGATTCAGCTTTTGGATAATGTCATACATTGGCTGTTCAGCAAACTAGTATTGTATTAATTGAATAATAAACTGTTCAGAACCGATCCTTGCCACTACCGAGCGTACATAAAGCATGAATTGACGTAAGGAATAAAAGCCAAGAAAACTTGACAAAATGCTGGAAACCTTCCACGTAAGAAATGGTCAACGTCACAGTAATGACAACACTTTTAATTTTTACAATAGTGACGACATTTGGGGATAAGGTTGCAAAACAAGAATTTCTTGAATGGAATGGTCGTCCTGCACCGAAACAGTGTCGTTATCAAATGCTAACAAGCCCATAACAATGTCAAAAGAATGTGCATCATATCTATTGGCATATTAAGTAAAGAAGCCTTCAACGGAGCTATCACTGTAAATCATTTCGAGCTTAAGTGCTACAGAGTGTCCAAGATATAGAATAGTCGAGATGACTATACCTTGTGTACCACAGCAGCAGAGTGGGTGAATCGGACAAATTTATAGACGTGTATATTTGTCAAAATAAGGCTTCTGCGAACCGAAAAAAAGTATCAAGAAAGGGAACTAAGCCTTCTTACCAACAGCGACACCAGTTCGTTGTCACACCCTCGTTGATGATTGGGTTTTACCGAATGTATTTTATCAAGTCAGCAGAGTGTGAATCGGACGAAACTAATTCAGACAAAACTAGAAAATGTCAGTTTCGGTTTCAGACAAGGTGCTTGTTTGTCAAACCAACTCTTTTTCCAAAACCGAAACAAAAACCCACATAACTATTGTTTCTAACTTTCAAGACACATATTCGCGTTCGCACCCTCTCTGCCACTACGAATTAAATCATATCATGTAACAATAATGGTAGGAGAATCTTTAAAACTAGATAAGCTCGAGTGCGACTAGCCGAGATTTAAAAATGTATACCCGTACGAGATAGAGTGAGACACAAATTAAAGCAGCGGCAGATATCACAAGTTGAATTTGCAACAGATTCTGAACAGTTATTAAATACCTTTTATTACGACTACTGAAAAAGCTGCAATAACTACTAAAAAGGCTATATTGGGAGATACTACGGATGAAGAGGAAAGAAACAAGACTAATCTGCCAGTGTTAAAAGAAATAGCTGCAGCTCAACCACAACCGCAGGCAGTTGCTGTTGACCCTGTCTAAGAAGAAGGTGCTATTGGTGAAACTCACAGGAGGTTTTCATTAATTGAAAAATGTAATCATGGTGCGACTAATATGTTTAAAAACATAATAATCTAGATGATCTAGCTAGTTTTGCATATGCAAATTTTACTCGTAGAGAAAACTACTTAAAACCTGAAAATAATAAATCTGTAACTATAAAAAATCGCATAATTTGATATATCGATAAAATATGGCAAAGGTTAGGTTTCAAATAAATATCTAATATATATGTCAAACAGGAATTTTAAAAAAAAGATTTTGTCATAAGAGTTTAGAATGAGCAACAATCACGTTTGCAAATTCTTCCACCGCCATATAAACCACAACAGAAAATATCAAAATCTTCTACAAGGGAGGAATCCTATGATGAGCCTGGTGCGACTGGAAAAGAGTGTAACTCCAAGTGGAACTCGCAGTAGTGGTCTTGTTGCCTGTTCTAATAATATTCTCTCCGACATAGCACGATTAGAAATCCTCATAGATTGTAAACGAGCTGGAAATATCTCACCGGAAGTAATTAATGAAGCCGATGATATCTGTACACGATTATTTCAAAGTGGTATCATTGATAAAAGTGTATATCGAGAATTTATCGATGAACTCGTTTTTGGTTATCACAGTAATTGATTGTCTTGGTGAAATTAGTCACACGATTAGATAAATAATAATTAGATAGGATGATCATACACTACAACCACCATAAGGCAATTATGACTAAGGTAGTAAATTCACGGTTGTATTTTTATAAATTATATTTTGGAGATGCTCTCGTGATGATGTTAAGTGATTATTTGCAAGGATGGCTCCAAAAATAGTGCCAATTGCAAAACAATTATCGATGAAAGCTATTGATGTTATTCGTGATAAAGGTATTAGTAATGTGGGCGATGTTGCCGGGAAAGCGTTTTCTGCAGCTAAAAAAAGACTTACCACCTTGATTTGACGACGAAAACCACTACCAACAAAGAAACTGAAGGCTACAGAAATCATGTCCCCGAATGTTAGTAAAATAATAAACCAATCCGCGGATCAAAAACTAACAGCGTTGATGAATCAAGGATCTGATGCGCAAGAACATATTGCTGAAAATCTAATAGCGGGAAGTGGTTTGAACTCCCGAGCGAGATCACGATTTAGATCTAGAAATATATAATATAACATTTACATCTTCGCCCGTATAGACGCGCCGGTTCTCAATAATGATTCTGTACGCGATTATCAATGTTATTCCTATAATGCATTACAACAAGATTCCCGATCAAGAATCGAATTTCAAGTTCAAGATACAAGTAATTATGTCCTACCCGTTAGCGCCACCAAGGGAATGCTTGCTCTATATACAACAATTAAAAGTTCTTCACAAAGTGAGATGTTGATACTCGACGCTACCAACACAGACAATAACCGATCCGCCAATATGCTGCCAAGAAGTAATTAATGTATTTGGTGCTATATCAAACTCATCCAAACCACAGTATAAAGACGTACACGAATACACGAGCTTTAGAGAATTATTAAGTTATAATGATTCATATTTACGGCTACTTAAGATCTTATTCATTTAAAAGGACATTTACTTCAAAAGTTGCTAATGTATTTAGTATATTATCTTATCCTTATAATATTTGTCTGACTTATGGTTATACTGCCTTGGAAGAAAACGAATTAAAACTTAATAACAATATCCTAAATAATTAATGTTTAGACGTATACTGTTTGACCTAATTTTGCAGTTCTAATGTGTTGAACAGATGGCATTTAAACTGATATATGTTGATGCAACCATATAAATGCACATTTAATATAGGGGACGATACTTATCTGAAACCATTGTTTGTGTTGTTGTATTTCTTTACATTTTTGTATCCCCACCTTTTCTTCAGCAAATTGAGACAAGGACAGTTATCGAAATTTACAAAGAATTTAAACACTGGAATATTAATTTCTGTGATTCAACAAACAACTGTTGACATATAAGTACGACACTGACCACATCATACGTCATCGCCTTCAATTTTGGATTTCATCGGTATTCGAACTCAGTTTCATTAGGATGTTTTATTACTCTGACTTCTATTTTTTATTCTTAGATTATTCTTGGATTGTTATGATTTGATTCGTAAAACAGTAAATTCTTTTTCTCATCTTTAACCTGTTTGATGCCTTCACTCTTTTCATGTTTGATCTTGTAAGAGCCTTTAAAGTAGCAAAATACATATATACATATATACATATATATGAATATACTTTAACACACACACACACACACACACACACACACACACACACATATATATATATATATATATATATATATATATATATATATATATATATATATATATATATATATATTGTGTATCCATCCATCCGTCCATCCATCCATCCATCCATCCATCCATCCATCCATCCATCCATACATACATACATACATACATACATACATACATACATACATACATACATACATACATACATACATACATACATACAGAGGAGGGGGAGATGATAATGGAGCAAACCCCAAAATAGTTTCACAATGTTGGGATAAATAAAATCTTTCATCTGGGAAACAAACAGCTTACATCCACATAATTAAGCGCAATGAGTGACTCCTACGTGACTATATAACAGGATGCACTCTAAAAACAAGACTTAAAATGGAGGAAAAAAGACGAATAAAACTGAAAGCAGTTTAAAATTGGGTAAAATATATGTCTGTTTGTAATACCGTTGTTTTTGTTCTGACAGCGAATAAATTTGTATGGGAAAGGCAAAGGGATTGTTGAGCGTATCTCACATGGAGCTAAACTATATAATCTAGGACGAAAAAATTCTGAACAGAGGTACCATAAAGGGTGTACTTTATTAACTAACCTAGTTTACTTCATTTCTAGCTTGAAATAATAATTATTTAACATGGGGTTTTCCATTTATGCAAACAGTTAACGAATCTTTCAACAATTTAAACAGTCCTCAAGTTTGTAATTCGGAAGAATAAGTTTATAAGCCATACGGTGTTTTTCAGTATTTCAGGACTTTCTTCCTCACACTCTCATAATATCAGCATGATCAACTGATTGAAAAGTTCATGGTGAGGCTCTACGAATCTATTAATAAACCTTGCTAATTTGAACAAGTTCAAGGACATTTGAATTTCAACTTTCTGTAAACATGTGCTACGATTTCAGAGCGTTAATTAAACGAATGACCGCGATTGCAGATTCAGTCACACGTGTATGGTTAGTTATATTTGAAGTTTGTTTTTGCCCTCTCTACGCATAAGGTTTTTATTATTTCTGTTCAACTGTTTGGTTTTTCATATCTCTGAGAGAGAGAGAGAGAGAGAGAGAGAGAGAGAGAGAGAGAGAGAGAGAGAGAGAGAGAGAGAGAGATGTAAACTTAGATTAATGACAGGTTGGTGGGGGAAAAAACGTAAAGGTTACACTCTCCAAAAACTGGTTGAGAGTGAGTATGTTACAAATGTATAAAATGGTATACCGGGAAACAGAACAGTAACAATTTGTTCGGTAGTCAGATTTGTAATAGATTCTGATTTTGTTACCAGCTTTTGCGCTTCTGCGAAAACGATATAATTGTTACAAATTCCAGGACAAAATTTTATTGGAATAAAGATCAGAATTACGAGTCTACTTCAGTAAACCAGTGGTCTAAAAACTGTCCATAACTGGGAAAGAACACATTTTAATGTGTCAGCTGTAGGTAATAGTTGCCTCTTAGCTCAGTTTGAAAAACATTTTACAAGACCAAACATATGTAGTTAAAAAATTACAAAACATTTTACCAGCCTGTAAACGGATATTTTAAAATAAATACATGATTTGTTAGACGGCCAATCTAGCTAGTCAGCAAATCCCATATCAAGGACACTTTTGCTACATTATTGTTTTTTCTTCCTTTCTTCCTTTCTTCCTTTCTTTCTTCCTTTCTCTCTTTCTTTCTTTCTTTCTTTCTTTCGTAACAATAAGCGCAGGAATTTCTGCTGGATCACTCTTATCAATTGCTGCTAACCCTTCCTCGTTGAATCTCGCGCGTAAATCATCTACTGTTCTTTTTGATTCAAGTGGTTCACTAACATCAATATCACCGTGAAGTTTTTGTACAGCTTGTTTTGTTTGTTCAGTTTCCGCTGCTATTTTTTCAAGTTCACCAATAAGAGGTTTGTCTTTTTCTTTTTCCCCCGTCTCGGGGATATCCCCCCTATATAGCATGCTCAGTAGCTGATATTACCCCCTTCGTTGCTGTGGTTATTGGTTGAAACAAGGAGATCGTCGACGATTTTCATGCGCGATTCCACTGCATCATATATTTGGATTCTGCAGAAATGTCCGAAAAGCCATTTATGGAGCAAAGCATACGGTAGTACTCGTGCGAAAGGGTTCTGATAATGATGCAATCTGGCGTGGTGATGAAGCTGGTCTTGCTGCCGGTAAAGTTATTTTATCAAAACTGTCGATATGGATGCCAGTAATGACTCCATCAATTACCACGGAGGAGCGATTACTATCATTTATGGACCAAGGAGGAAAATCGTTGATAAGTTGGTTATCGGTGTCCACAGATACTATAGATTCTGATATTAATGGTACATTTACATGGCACCTGGCAGCGCGACAAGGTGTTTCAGCTCCAAGTCATATATTTATTGCGCTACAAAATAGAGCGCGATTAGACAATCAAACACGTAGCCATATGATATTTGATAAATTAGGCGTTAGTGAAGTCTCGCTGAGAATAAATGGTCAACAGGAACCATCTGAGGATATACCACTTGATTACGACAACAATCATATTGCACGCGTGTATCACAGGTTGTTGACATATATGGCACGTGATCAAAATGTTGATACTGGTTTGCAAATATCACAGCATGATTTTAAAAATTTATATCCGATCTATTACTTTTCGTTGGAACATCTTGATTTAACAAGACAGTGCGTCGTTGATATACACTTCAGGGCTCGTGTAGTCCCTGCTGGTGGTGTTAATTACAGAGCGTTTGCTGTCATTCTCAGCGACAAATCAATGCTACTCGAAGGTGTTGGCGGAAGAATGAGAGTGATAGATGCACCAGTGGAAAACATGTAACAATTAGATAAATCTATTATTAATAAAATGCCATATGATGTTATTAGTGTTACGTTAACTCCTAATCAGATTAAGAAACTACAATCATCAGCAACTGAAAAATGTAGAACTACAATCACGTTGAAACCCAATCATATGACAGGCGGGGCGAATAAATTATCGTTGAAACCTAATTAAACAAAACGTTTTAATGCCGCGTTTGATAATAAAAAAGGAATTCGAATTAAACTCTCTGCGGCTGCAATTGCCAATATGAAAAAAACCGGCGGTATATTTCCATTGTTATCTGCGATTCTGGATTTGATTGCGGCAGCGGCCCCAGCGGTAACTCAAGCGGCGGCAGTAGGAGCCGTTGGTAACGCGGCAGGAATGGCACTAAAGAAAGCAACTGGAAAAGGATATAAAAAAAGAAGGGAAAGGGTCTAAGACTACCAGGAACCCCGTATTCATGGTACAGCGGAAAAGGTCTGAGAATCCCAGGAACGGTTTACTAGTTGAGGAATCTTTGACTCCTATGTCAAATTTTGATTTACTCGATGTTGCTAAAAAATACTATCAATTAAAAACTTCAGAGGTGTCTTTATGAAAGATCAGTTGCCGGCACAACCCAACAGCGTTGAAACCGGTATTATTAGTCTAGATAACAGCACCGGACCTTTAACTCACTGGGTTGCATACGCGATTGATCCACGTGCAATCGTTTATTTCGATTCATATGGATTAGCGCCGCCGAAGGAATTTATGCGTTATATAAACCGCTTAAAAACTTCTCCCTGGTATTCTACGCTACCAACACAACAAATGAATGGCCCACCAATATGCGGCAGCGAAGTATTGAATGTCCTTGACGCTATTTCAACATCTGGAGAACCACTTGTTGTCGTAAATGAATATACTAGCAGTCGCTGAGAACGACGAAGTCGTAAACGAAAAGATTTAAGAGAGAGATTATATAGAATGACATGATTGATATTTGGGGGAGATCTTTATCAGCGCTGAAGAAACCCGAACCCAATGGCATTGCAACAGGTGATATAAAAAATAATCGAAGATGAAATAGCTGAGACATTGAACTTAGCAAGTGTTGATCCCAATGAAATAGTTGTATTTCAAGATCGTCAGGGTAAATTGAAAACTAGTAATGTTTTTCTGGATGATATTTTAGTTAAACAACGAGACGCAACCGAGAACACCATTGCGTTCTTTTCCGATCAGGGTAAACTCAAACCCGGCATACTCTTTTCGACGATTACAGATAAATTAAAATCTCTTAACGATGAGTTAAATTTCATACTAAGTTTTTTTGGTGATCCAGCGACAACATCACCGAATTTATCAATAATAAAAATCTCTATGGATAATATTAAGACTGTCAATGACGAATTAAAATCAATTATGGCTTTCTTCGGCGAACCAGCGGTAATATCACCGAAGCTCACAGAAATAAAAACTTCTATGTTGGAACTAGCAACACTTCAAAGCAAATATGCAGATCACGTTGAAAAGTTTACATCATTTCGTAAAAACCTCATCGAGAAATTTTTTACAACCGCGTTGGATAAACTCGACATGAAAATCCCTGATATTAAAAAATCCATCAATGAGACGAAAAACGCCATTGAGGCAATCAAGGAGGATGCAACAAGGATGATAGAAATCGTTGAAAAAACAAAAATCCTTCATGTAAAAACCAACAACGTAGTATACACGATTCAATACGGATCATTTGCGTGGACACCCACAAACAACAAATTAGATATCACTGCAACCGTCAAAGGTATTTATCGATTAACACTAGTGACACCAACTCAGTTTAATATATCATCATCGAGTTCATCTGGGGTCAACAATATGATATCAACGATCATCGACAAGGATACAACTGAACAGTTCACGATAGCATCCACTGATAATAATTTAGCTAGTGTTTCAGTAACATGGTATGTGGAATTCGTAGCGGATTTGAGTAAACAACTAAATTGAAATCGTGAACTGATTTGGAAATAAAATGTCGTCATCAACGGTACCTTCGGTATCTCAATATCGCTATGATCAGGCCAGAGAGTTTCAGACTAAACTCAAAACTCTCACTGAGGAGTATCAAAAATTGTTTTTTAAAAAATACCAACGAAGAATCACCGCAGTTGATTTTACCGTGTACTCTGTGAGTGGTGTAATCGCCGGAGCCGGAATTATACTCTCCTCGGTGACAATGATTGCTCCGATAGCTGTTCCAATTTGTATATCAGCGGCGACAACAATCGCGGGAATAATTTCGATAATAACAAAAAAAATATCATCATGTAGCCAGAGCAAACTACAAGACTACATAATTAAATTTCATGTTGTATCAACCGCGTACTCGCAATTATCCTCGTTGATATCGCCGTCGCTCGATGATACATTTATATCAGATAGTGAGTTCTCGGCGATGGTAAGTATTCATGATTCCGCGATGTCAAAATTAGAAATACAGCATGAATATAATAACAATGACAACACCGCAGGAATTACTTCAACGAATAGTGGAGAACACAAACCCAGTACAAACCAGCATGATATCAATAACCTCAACGAATCCTGAATTCAGTGTGAATTTCCCTATTCTGATTCCGTGAAGGAGATAGCGCTAGCAAAACTACGAGTGTATCACAGTTGGCCTAATATTAGGTCGGTAGCATTTGGTGGTCAACAACCGAATAATTCCTTGGTGTTCGCGTATAAGAATAAAGAAGACGGGACTCCAGACTGGAACGTTGTTTCGATACCATCTGGGTCGTACCAAATTGAACAAATCAATGCTGAATTCCAGCGTAGAATAAAATCCATTACCGAAACAGAATCGAAAATCGCTATAACGGTCCACGAGCCGATGCTATCATCTGCTATCGAGATAAACTCACCCGAATATGTCGTAGATATCTATCAGAGTTCTATAAGAACCGTACTAGGATGGCCTGAAATCCCACCTCGGACAGCTTATCAAATACCCGAACCACAAAAATCTGATTATACCACCGACAGGATAAAACTCGATAATCCAATAAAACGTTATAACGAATACAATAAGTCAAAATTTTTCACTGAAATAGACGATCGCGTTGATAGATACTATCAAACTCGACAAGATGAAATCGTTAAAAATTTCACAGCGATGACTAATGATTTTGCGTTGCTGTTAGTATCTCTCGAGTCTGGTACTCTCACCCGAGATGAATTTATCAGTGTTGTGGAAACGTGTAATAAAATCATCGATGACATGGAAACATATAATTTAAAAATTATTCAAGAGGTATTAGGTGACGATAATCCTAAAACAAGAACAGAATTTGCAACGAAGTATAATATAGATATAAGATATATTCCTTATTTCAAGATTCTAGAGCATAATGTCCCAGTGATAAAAGAATCTCATAGATACGCCATCGATGAAGGTTTCAAAAAAATCCATGACGCATGGAAGAAATTGCCACAATCACAAACTATAAATCTCAAATATAATAATTACCCAGACGGCGGTGGTAGGCATATCGCTCCTAAAAATGTGAATATATCCACAGTGATAGCATTGAATTTAGTATGTGATGTTATCAAAGGAAGCTATCAAATAAATCTCGAGCGATCAAATCAAGCTCAGCAGGAATATATTTTATACTCTTTTGCAGCAACAGTTCCTCCAGGATTTCTAATTATTGAGGATCCAATTAATCCGGTCTATATGTAATGTCATAAAAATTCGCTAACGAGAATTAATTTCAGACTCACTGACCAGTCAAATAATCTCATTGATCTACAAGATGAGGTCCTAGAAATTAGTCTGTTTGTGAAATCGTAGTGATTTTCATCGTAAAAGAATTGTTAACCCATAGCAGCAGAGAGGGGGCTGGGGACAACGACAATGTCGTCTTTTTTTTGCCAAATAGACCCTTACGAGGAAGCCTTAATTTACCAAATAGACCTTTCTATTAAATATTTACTAGGAAGCCTCAATTTGTCAAATAGACCATTCTATTAAATATTAACGAGAAGGAAACCTCGAATGTTTGTCAGATCCCCCCCCCCCTTGCTGGTCTATGTATTAATTTAAATAAACAATTCAAATAACATCTAATAGTGTTGTCACTTATAAACACTGCACGACTTTTCGCGTGGTGGACTTATTTCTTAAAAACAATATATTCATGCTTTTGATAATCACGTATTCCAGTAGATCATAACAAATCTGAAGTGCATTCGTTTCTGAATAAACTGTTATTGTTGTGGGTTTAACGCCATTTTCCAGCACAAGATAGGTTATACACAGTCTGATGTGAGATGTCAATGATTGGGGCCTCCTTCTTTGTAAATTATTTTGCTAATCTTATTGATCTTTATGCATGGCATATGGACGAGAGAGCGTATTTGGGTACATAAAGAATATGTGTTATAAGAACCACTTGCATGTATCATTGACCTTCAGTTTTTCCGGTACCTACGGTGTGAACCTTTGCAAACACTGACTGGCCTATAGGTGGACGAAAAATACAAATGCAATTAGGCAATATAAGGCACATATTGGCACAAATCAATAAGACTGCTCCGGTAACGTCAGCAAAATCAGCATTCAGGTAGCAAACACCTGGATTGGATTGGACAATATATTGGGCAGTGTTCTTAGATCCAGAAACAAATGAATTGTGATCCAGCTGAATTTGTAGAAGGCATAGTAATTGAAAGAAAGAAAGAAAGAAAGAAAGAAAGAAAGAAAGAAAGAAAGAAAGAAAGAAAGAAAGAAAGAAAGAAAGAAAGGAAGGAAGGAAGAAAGAAAGCAGAAAGGAAGAAAGAACAATAATGTCGCAAAAGTGTACAAAATGTCCTTGATATGGGATTTGCTGACTAGCTAGATTGGCCGTCTAACAAATCATGTATTTATTTTAAAATATCCGTTTACAGGCTGGTAAAATGTTTTGTAATTTTTTAACTACATATGTTTGGTCTTGTAAAATGTTCTTCAAACTGAGCTAAAAAGCAACTATTACCTACAGCTGACACATTAAAATGTGTTCTTTCCCAGTTATGGACAGTTTTTAGACCACTGGTTTACTGAAGTAGACTCGTAATTCTGATCTTTATTCCAATAAAATTTTGTCCTGGAATTCGTAACAATTATATCGTTTTCGCAGAAGCGTAAAAACTGGTAACAAAATCAGAATCTATTACAAATCTGACTACCGAACAAATTGTTACTGTTCTGTTTCCCGGTATACCATTTTATACATTTCTAACATACTCACTCTCAACCAGTTTTTGGAGAGTGTAACCTTTACGTTTTCTCCCCCACCAACCTGTCATTAATCTAAGTTTACATCTCTCTCTCTCTCTCTCTCTCTCTCTCTCTCTCTCTCTCTCTCTCTCTCTCTCTCTCTCTCAGGGATATGAAAAACCAAACAGTTGAACAGAAATAATAAAAACCTTATGCGTAGAGAGGGCAAAAACAAATATAACTAACCATACACGTGTGACTGAATCTGCAGTCGCGGTCATTCGTTTAATTAACGCTCTGAAATCGTAGCACATGTTTACGGAAAGTTGAAATTCAAATGTCCTTGAACTTGTTCAAATTAGCAAGGTTTATTAATAGATTCGTAGAGCCTCACCATGAACTTTGCAATCAGTTGATCATGCTGATATCATGAGAGTGTGCGGAAGAAAGTCCTGAAATACTGAAAAACACCGTATGGCTTATAAACTTATTCTTCCGAATTACAAACTTGAGAACTGTTTAAATTGTTGAAATAAAAAGATTCGTTAACTGTTTGCATAAATGGAAAACCCCATGTTAAATAATTATTATTTCAAGCTAGAAATGAAGTAAACTAGGTTAATTAGTAAAGTACACCCTTTATGGTACCTCTGTTCAGAATTTTTTCGTCCTAGATTTTAAACTGTTTTCAGTTTTATTCGTCTCTTTTCCTCCATTTCAATTTTTTTTTTAGAATGCATCCTGTTATATAGTCACGTAGGACTCCTACGCGCTTAATTATGTGGATGTAAGCTGTTTGTTTCCCAGATGAAAGATTTTATTTATCCCAACATTGTGAAACTATTTTGGGGTTTGCTCCATTATCATCTCCCCCTCCTCTGTTTGTATGTATGTATGTATTTATGTATGTATGTATGTATGTATGTATGTATGTATGTATGTATGTATGTATGTATGTATCGATGGATGGATGGATGGATACACAATATATATATATATAAATATATATATATATATATATATATATATATATATATATATATATATATATATATATATATATATATGTGTGTGTGTGTGTGTGTGTGTGTGTGTTAAAATATATTCATATATATGTATATATGTATACTGCTACTTTTAGGCTCTTACAAGATCAAGCATGAAAAGAGTGAAGGCATCAAACAGGTTAAAGATGAGAAAAAGAATTTACTGTTTTACGAATCAAATCATAACAATCCAAGAATAATCTAAGAATAAAAATAGAAGTCAGAGTAATAAAACATCCTAATGAAACTGAGTTCGAATACCGATGAAATCCAAAATTGAAGGCGATGGCGTATGATGTGGTCAGTGTCGTACTTATATGTCAACAGTTGTTTGTTGAATCACAGAAATTAATATTCCAGTGTTTAAATTCTTTGTAAATTTCGATAAATGTCCTTGTCTCAATTTGCTGAAGAAAAGGTGGGGATACAAAAATGTAAAGAAATACAACAACACAAACAATGGTTTCAGATAATTATCGTCCCCTATATTAAACGTGCATTTATATGGTTGCATCAACATATATCAGTTTAAATGCCATCTGTTCAACACATTAGAACTGCAAAATTAGGTCAAACAGTATACGTCTAAACATTAATTATTTAGGATATTGTTATTAAGTTTTAATTCGTTTTCTTCCAAGGCAGTATAACCATAAGTCAGACAAATATTATAAGGATAAGATAATATACTAAATACATTAGCAACTTTTGAAGTTAATGTCCTTTTAAATGAATAAGATCTTAAGTAGCTTTAAAATTGTCTTTTTTATATTTTATTTACTGAAATAAAACGCTTAGTAAAATACGAACTTGAACTACAAATATAAATATTATCTACTGCACTATACGTTATGCAGATTTGAAATTTTGCAGTTTTAAGAATAAAACAATGATTTTTAATAAACATTTTACCTCAACTGAAAATATATTGCATGTTTTTTTCTCGGAGGTTAACAAGTAGGTGGTCATGTTATGTGATGTGGTTGGCGGAGCGATGTCCCATCTCGTGTAAGGTCAACTACAGCCTGACTACAGCAAAGCAATAGCATTCTGGTTGACAGTCAACTAAAGGCCAGCCTGATGGTACTTAACATCATTCAATAATTTTAAAAAGTGACACATTGCAATTATAAATTTCCCAGACTCAAGATAAAGTGCACACCATCCATTTCATATGCACGTACTACATTAGAAGAATACATTATAGAAGTTGTTGCATACAAGTTAGTCCGTATTGGACCCATGCCGCCCCATTTTTTATATTTGGACATTTATGTTGGGGTGTAGGGTCAGAGTCATTCCTTTTAAAAACGTTGGAAATGGCCGATACCATTTGGTGTCAGGATTAGTTGCCACTTGTTACAAGGTCACAAAAGACCAAAATTGAACGACCTTTCATCGAGGTATACCTGCATGAAATTGATAAGAATATGATTTATGTTTCTACAAATCGTGATCATAGCATTCGTCGTGTCTTTAATCCGCTGACAGACGAGACGAATTCCAACTTTTCGATAGGGAATGGACTCTGACCCTACACCCCAACATAAATGTGCAAATATCAGGTCAGAGGAAACTCGGGCTACATACAAGTTAGCGTCTGCTTTCTGGTTCCGGACGTTCAATGGTTGAATTTCATTGGGGACAAAAGGTTGTTTCCGATTACCAATTAGCAGCGTCAGCGGGTATTGGTGATGAACAATATCGGTCCTTTGTGCAGTGAGAGCCGCAGAGGGAATCAAATCATGTGCGAGAAAACATCGTAGTGGAAACAAATGAAAAGAGTAATTGCATATTAAGTGTATGTTGCTGCATAGATATTATCTCCACACCCAGGAATGTGCATAAACAAACTCGCCCTCAATATACGACACTCAAGAGTGTGGTGGTACTTTATAGATAGACAGTCATTTCAATCTAATGAGTCAGTATCTTGAATTTAAGTTGGTTTTGCTTGGCCAAGTACTGTGGAACGCCAGTGCTGTCTTAAATGAATAGGGAACGTTCATGATGTTTTGTTTTAAATATTTGATTGCCTATCATTCAAAATTATATTTTATCTTATTCCCATAAACTATTATCATACTTTTAGTTACTGTAATGAAATATTTAGGTTCTCCACGCAAGTGTTTGAGAGATAATAAGATAAATATCGCGTGACCGGTAGTGACATCATATGGAATATGATTTTTTTGTTGCCACAAATCGTGATCATAGCACTCAACTGAGCTATCTATGAAGATTTCTTGCATAATTCTGATAATATATTTGCCTTTTGCATCATGGACAATTGCGAGAACGACCTCCCCGACTTCTCTGTAAGCGTAAACATTTTACCGTATCAGGTAGTGATGACACAGCGTCAGGTTCTTCGAATGATGAGGATATTTTGCCGAGTGAAGAAGGACGACTCCAGAACACACATTGGTTTGTACCGATTTATAGCATGCATTTCATATAAAAAAGGGCATTACATTTCATTAAAATAACTGGAACTTTTTCAAATCCTGTGTATAAATCAAAAGTTTTTTTGGACCCAAATTTCGGTAAGCCTCCATAATTGCCTGAAACTTTTAAAATATACCGACAGTGAGCGTTATCAAAGCAGATGCTTGTAAAGCTCTATTCTTGCTATAAAAAATTTAATTTTTGATAGTATGTAGCAAAGTTTCATAATTTTGAAAAGCAAAGAAAGCCATATGTAGATTTGTAACTTGAGAATTGCTGCGTTGTTTCAGAGCATTATTTTGAAATTTCAAATACATTTACTCTTTCAGACAGCGAAGTAGTTGTTTTCTATTTCCAATTAAGAATAAAAGCCCACTCAGATTACAGGACTATGATACTGAATGTCAGTACACACAAACGGTTAACCCCTTCTTTAATGTATAGACACAAAAATCAAAGGTCAAACGTTATCATACGTTCCACTGAATATTAACCTATTAATTGACTTGATAATGCGTACTATTAATATTGAAGGGCAACATGCTGAGAACTAAATTTATTTGTCAAAATTTATTTCAGTTGCAGAATCAACATGCTATTTCTAATACGCATCTTTTCTTTTCTATGCTCAAAAAATATTGAAAGTTAAAGATTCATGAATGAGCAAGATTATGTTGAGTACTTTACCTGCAGGTGTGACTGTGGATATTGCCAAATGATGAAGTCGGCAATTGCGTGCTTATGCTGTGAAGAGGTGGAGGTAATTGATTAAAAGAGAGGTGACTGACATGAAATCGTTCATTGCTAATAGTTTAAACACAACGTGCTTGAAGTCACCTTGTATAAATATATGGAACATCTCGGACCTTTCAGATGATAATGAGCCAATATATGAGTAATTTTTCTGTTATTATAGAAATTTCATCGAAATTCCTGTCGATATATTTAATCAGATTTTCCTACACTTATAACAATCTTTGGGACACCTATTACAAAACAAATACGCAAGATTGTCATTATTTCAAAGCGTTTTTCGTTTACAACTTATTAAGGCAACATTTTTGCAGAAGGATGTAATCCATTATGATGTTCAAGCTATGATTATCTTGAACTTACGTAAAGAATGCAATGTTTAAGAAGAAAATATAGATTTCTCTTTTAAAGATTTTACCTGTTTTTCTTGTATTTTCTTTGGGCTGATATCAAAACTTTCTTTTACTGAATATAGCCTGGATTCTGCTCATTAAGCTATATATATAATGGCAAAAACTATATATTAAACTGCTTGTTTTGAGAAAGAAATAGCAGTTTTGTTATATATTGTAATAATGACTATGACTATCAGGACATTGACATGTTTTGTTTTCTTATCAATTAGCTTTAACCAGTCTTCAAAAACACAATGTACTTGAAATAAATAGAGCAATTGTATAACGATATGGGCCATTTCGCATGCATGATGTCTTGTATCAAATCTACAAGTATTCAAATATATATTGTAAGCAATCTCTATTTCCTGTCTGCTAGGGAGGGTTAGTTGAATAAGTTCCACTCAATAGTAAAGTCAACAAATATGTTTAATAAGGGTAACACAAGTAAGAAAACTGGAAAGCTGTCACCAGCACATAATATTCATCAAAATAAAACATACTCTTGTAAGGATACACTCGTTGCTCTCACTCTTGTATTGTAACATTTATATACTGTTGTCTTTTTCCGGTAACATTTCAATAAAATGTCTCGGCACATAATAGTCTGTTTCAATGTTGACTAGATTAAATAATGTGTCGAAATCATATAGTGACCCTAACGGATGAGAGTTGAAGATTTGCTTTGTATTCGTTTAACCCAGGTTACCATTGTGGTGGTAGATAACTGCACGACAATTTGGAAGCTAAATTTACTTACTTAAACATTTCCTACGTAATTTTCCAGAATGCTTGCCTCTGCATATTGTTAAAAACACGAATGTTTAATGTTCAAAGTATTGTTTATCTTACTACCTTTTCACCGAAACAATGTCCAAATAAATTAAAGTATTTTATTTCTTTCTCAGTTCTATACTATTATTATTATTATTATTATTATTATTATTATTATTATTATTATTATTATTATTATTTAGCAATTTATATAAGTCATTACCTAAATCGGTTTTTGGATTTCACAGATGTTACTTCTGGATTTGAATTTGACCGCGCTCTGCAGTTATCTGACAAGTACTGTCCTCCATTCCAATATATAACCTTCGCTTTTATACTACGTGATATTACTGAACCAGTCAGAATTGGCAGACCAAATCCGCCAACGAATCAGATGTGGCAAACTGGTAAACCTCAGTCTAGCGCAAATCTTGCGATATAAATCACATATGGTTCAATATATTTCAGTATATTAAATATTCTCACATCTTATATCTTACTCTGTACTAAGCTGTGAGATAAAACCTCTATATCCTAATTGTTTATATAGTTTTCAGTAGCAGAACAACAGTTCTAGAATTGATAAACTGTGGCAAACCAATGACAGGGTAAAATGGTACTGAAAGAATTGCGGTTGCTAGGGAAGTTGCAACTATGCACACAATACATTGGATTACTCAATATTTCTAATGGTTTATATATAAAGTCAGCATATTTCATATATTACTTTTGGCAATATATTCACTGTGACTTCATCTGAACGTAAATGTATATAAATCGCCTACCTGTAATATCTAACCACCGATCATGGGTCACAAACGAACAAAAGTGGCGTCCATACGAACTTGACACGATCGATGAAAAGTTAATTCACTGCGAAACACGAACGATCTAAAACTTCATGTTTAATACGTGTTTCCTGATGTTTCTATCGAGCAACCACATGATGGAGAAACACATCTGGTAATAATTGAGGCAACACAGGCACGTAATTTATGCCAGAAACAGTGCTGAATATAAAATGTCAAATCTTGACAAGCCCAGTGTAATATAATGATCATCATGGTAATAGCTAAAACTTATTGACAGAGATTTCATATAGGCATACTAAATATGGGATTAGCTAACTAGTAATTCAGTATAGTTTGAATCCATGGACTACAGGAAGTCCGAGAACATACATACAAAGTGACGCATTATCGAACATATGTAGAAGCTATAAGACGTTAAAATGCATGTAATCACAAAACAACTTATTTGCCACAACTACATGCTCTTGCACTGCCCCAGGTCCAAAAAGCTAAACATGTAACACTAATATCCTAAAAGAAACATCTCTAATAACATATGGAGATTTCACATGCAGTAGTAAAGAACCACCCCAACCCCATTATGGTGCACAGCTGGTTAATCCAGAGTCTTTTACACTATGTATTAAATTCTATATGTATGTCAAACGTAATTCACCCGAAGTACTAAAAGTACAATTTAGGAAGATTTACCAAAGAAGAACTATCTAACTCTTGTATGAATTTACTCTTACGTGTTTTCTATGTTTTTTTCCAGAACATAGAGACATATTGCATATCGGCGTTTTGTCACATGGATTTGGCATCAACTAGGATGACACCGTAGTAAAGTTCTTCCATCCTGTGTGGTTTCAAAAATCATAGAATCATTTGCCTCAGAGGAATATGTTAGCTTCAAATATGCTACACCATTAAAATTCAAACAGCGTCATTTGTGTTTTTTGATGAGTTTATCTTTTCGAGAAGAAAACAAACTTGTTCATTTGATGCTGATATGACCCTTTCATGAAATGTATGCTTTGTGTTTGTAGACAAGTCTAGCAATGCCTGCTTCAGGAGTGCAATGTAACCTTAAAGAATAAAAAATGCACCAAGATATGAAATCGATAAACGTTTTTAATTTAGAACTATTAAATGTTCATGATTATAGAATAACCTGTGTCCCAAGATGATGAACTTTAATACAATTTATTCCATGAACTATAAATGTATTTAATTATCTTAATTATATTTCAGAATTTACTAGATATTCCTCTATTTACATAACCCACCAACCCCAATCAATATTGTGTGCCACCTATACACAAATGAAAGCTGGTATGCTAGGTGTCAAGGTTACACTGACCTTGAGAATTCAGCAATTCTACTCAAAGTTAAATGCTGTCTTTTTCTGACTCCCTCTTTCGTGTGCCAATTTGAAAGTTATTTACATCATGAAAATAACGCTCAAATGACAACCGTCTATTGTACCTGCAGCTGGATGTCAAGTACTTTCTTGGCCTCCAAATCCATAAAAGTATAAACCCCATATTTATCTGAAAACCCAGGTGAATCGCAAGGAGCATCACCTGTATATTTGATTTGCTTTCCAGTGAGCTCTTGAATTAAGGAAGCTTGTTGTATCTCCCATACCACTTCAAATGCAGGTACAATATAAGAGCTTTATAACTTGTAAATGTGCTTTTACTGAAACTTTGCATATTCGTTCCTTTAAATACGAGAAGAGCTTTTTCACAATTGACAACCGAGAAAAATATTGGTACTGCAGTAAACATAGTACTTGTTGGCATTCTTCCATCACGGGGTTGACTTTTCCATTCTGAAATGTGCCCATTGACACAAAATGAATTTGTTGTAATCATTGTTACTCGAGAAAATTTCACAAAGTCTGGGAGGGCAAGAAACAGGATCTACATACACTCGTCAAGTTTGCCAATGCAGACCAAGACACCAGAATCTTCTGGCTTTGCATCTTTATCAGGTTTATAATTCATGTGCATATCTTCAAATTCACTGTCATCACTGTCCTCTTCATGATCAGTATCTGAATGTGGTTCATAATCTGAATCGTGCTATATATCAGTTTCAATGTCGTCCTCACTGCTTGGTTAATCTTCTGTTGGTTTTAGGAGCTCACACTGAATTGATATTGATCTTGTTGCAGCTCGAACCTGAATTCTGCGAGTCCTCTTTGTGGGATCTAATTGAGCACTCCGTTTTCTTTCTTGTTTGTGGGCCTGAGAACTGGTATGCTGAATTCAGTATCATCTACCTCTACGATATCAGATGCATTTGCAGATGTATCAACCACATAATTTGCATTCTAACTTTGCAGTGCTTGTTGCAGCACCTGAAGAAAGAAAACCAACTAAAACCGATTATTATTGGCAAGAAAAAGCATTTTTTAGTATCTATCAAGACTCTTTTGAAACATTTGAGTAGTTACATGGTAACAACTGATTCATTACATTTATGGCTGCACATAAGGGGAAAAGGAAGCGTGTGAGTGTGTGGGTGGGGTGGGGTGGGGGTGACACAAAGTTTATCCCGTGTCATAGCCTAAGGCTCATATTTCGCAGGTGATAGCTTAAAACACTTGAAATTCCGCTCTATTTTAAGTATATAATGCTGTTGCTATAAATAACTGTTACAACAATAAATAAATATGTTCCAGGAATATACAGTGTTCGCAACAATTCAATATCAGCAGCACATGGAATGGGTGTGTGGTGATAATGCTGGAGAAGCATAAGAATCGGAGTCGAACAAAGTTCTATTGTATGCAAATATTGTTTAAGTGCCTCAGTTACATTATGGACACTACGGTGATGGAATTTAGAGTGCATACAAGATATTTATTTACCTCTGCAATCCGCCGTTTGTGATAGGCTCCTCCTATTCGTTTTGGTTTGACAGTTGTGGTTCTGATGTCACTCTGATCTGACGGTAGATCTCTCCCGGGCCTCGGGGTAAAATAATGACTGATACCGCTGTCTGCTTCAGTCTTGCCATTGCATTTAAATATCTCAATTATTCACGTCTCTCTTGATCAACTTCATAATGATCTTTTGAAATATGCAGGCTGCAATGTCTATGAGTTACCGGCTCAAAGTTCTCACGGCAACAGTGATGGATCCAAACCTTTCGTCGAATTTTGTTGTTCGGCAATCGGGAAAAAAATCGAACTGTTGTTGCATCCAAACGCTGCCCAGTTGGGCATTTTGAAAGATCCTATGACGTCACCTTAATTCAGCCTCGTTTCTACTCGACAAAATTGCATATCGGAACGCTCGCACATATCATTCCTTATAATGTACTGCAAATCTTTTTCGGTGTAACTGGGTCACCCAAAACTATTATTTAATTGATTTTGGGCAACAATTGAGTAATATAGCTACAACTTTAATTGTATGTTCCCTATTCCTTTAAAGTGATAATTTTTATTATATGATGTGGAAACCTCTTTCTATGATGTACTTTTGTACTTACAAATTGTGCAAACGTCTTTATATCATGTGCTTTTGTGCTTATTAAATATGCAAACTTCTTTATATCAAACTTCTTTATATTATGTGCCTTTGTACTTATATAATGTGCGAACATCGTCATATGCTGTGCTTTCGCCTTATATGATGTGCACACTTCTTTATATGCTGTACTTTAGTCTTTATATGTGTACAAACTTCTATCTATAATGTGCTTTCGTCCTTAGGCTATATGATGTGGAAACTTCTTTATATGCAGAGCTTTTGTTCTTATATGATGTAGAAACTTCTTTATATGCGGAGCTTTTATTCTTATATGATATGGAAACTTTATATGCGGATCTTTGGTTCTTATATGATGCGGAAACTTCTTTACATGCCGTACTTTAGTCCTTCTATGTGTCCAAACTTCTTTTTATGATATGCTTTCGTCTTTATATGATATGCAAACACGTTATATGAAGTGATTTTGTCCTTGTATGATTTGCCAATTTCTTTATATGCTGTGCTAACGTCCTCATATGATGTGCAAACGTCCTTAAATACCGTACTGTAGTCCTAATATGTACAAACTTCTTCTTAATTTCATCCGTATATGATGTACTGACTTCATTATAATGAGAAGCAAAAACGGAATTTTCACAAGTACGCGAAATGGCCAATCAGTTATTTAACAAAGTGATTTGGTCGACTTAAACTGAGTAATAAAATTTAGTCTGTGTTATCATCATCCCGGTAAATAAATAGATTACACACTACTCTAATCTCAACAGAGATCGCCACCAGTATCTGTAACAAGATATCTACACACATGAGGAAAGAAAATATATGTGCAATCTGTATAGTAAAAGAGAGAGAGAGAGAGAGAGAGAGAGAGAGAGAGATAGAGAGAGAGAGAGTGTGTGTTTATAATGACAAACGTATCTTGGTACTGACAATAATTATCGCAAAATATATGAACAATTATCATTACAATGTGATACAAATGCTGTGTGACTTATCAAAACAGTAGGTGATAAAAGAATGTGGACCACTTGGACATACAAAAATCAACATTAAACACTTACAGGTGATAACACTGTGTGGGATTAGTTACACATACAAAATCAACATTGAACACCCAATGGGTGATAACATTGTGTGGGATTAGTTACACATACAAGAATAAACCCTCGACACCACATAAATGCATTGGGACTAGTGGCACATAGAAGAATCAACATTTAACACCAAAAGGGGTGATACAAGAGCTGAACATAAATTAAAATTAAACTGCGAATTAATTATATGTATTCAAATGTAACTGTTATGTTGATTACATAGATTGAATTGTGTCCGTATATCAACCAACACCAGTTAATTTAATGAGAAATGTATGTAAGCTCCCTCTGTATGTTATTTAATGATTTTTTATTTTTATCTAAACACAGACATGTTATCTTCTTGTTGGGAGTATCGGTAAAACGTTATGGCTGATCACTGCATATTTGCCCCTCCCATTCCGATAATATTTCTGGTGGGGAGGAATCTGGTCCTACTACAAATAAGAAATGTTCAGATTTGCAGAACTGTGTAGCTTTTTGACAAGGGGTTGATCGGTATCGTCACTGGCGAGTTTTGGTGCCACCGAAGACAAAGTATATTCCAACGGTAGGCAATATACACAGATGAAAGACTTGACACAAAAACATTCACTTACTCGAAGGAGTATATGTTCACTGATATTATGGCTAGCAGTGCATGCGCCATTAAATGAAATATTTTAGTCATATACAAAAGGGTCTTCAAATAAAACCATGTCTGCCCCAAATTATATAAATAACAAAGCCGGTAAGGTTCGCTCTTAACCAAAGATTGTTAAGAAACTAAATATTATCTTTTGAGAATATATTTTGCGATAATTATTGTCAATACGATGATACGTTCGTAATTATAAAAAATACTTTCTCTCTCTCTCTCTCTCTCTCTCTCTCTCTCTCTCTCTCTCTCTCTGCATCATATAATAAAAATTATCATTTTAAGACAGCTCTGGCCTTCCATATTTTACGGCACAGCTGTACAACGCTCGGTCAGATCTAACAATGTTCATTGTCCTAAAGATGGGGCCCCGAGTGGCCGAGTGGTCTAATGCGCTCCCCGTTACGGATCATTGCCATCTCATCTCTGTCTGCGTGCGTTCGAGTCTCATATTCGGCAAATGTGGTTATGTGAGAAAGCTTGCCAGTAGCTTCTGGTGGGTCGTTGGTTCTTTCTGGGAGTTTTCCTGGGTTCTTCCTCGACCATTTATACTGGCTGCCATGAACAGCCTATTGTGTGCTGAAACATGGGTTAAACCCTACAACAACTACAACTCATTGTCCAAGGACACAACACGGCTCTTCTCAACTAAATAAGAACATCACACGATTATTAGTTGTTCACGGTGGAGTCGAATATATTAGGATCGTTTGCAACCATATTCGAGGAAAATAAACCCTTTAATAAAAGGTAGAAAAAGGTGTTCTAGAACCGCACATTCTCAGTTCAATAGTATCAAAAATCGTCAGCAATCGTACACGTCAGTCTTGTTCTCTAATAAGAGTACGGCGTGTACGTTTTACTCAGATATCTAACATTAAATTTGATAACTTTCAATTTTGTCTTATTGCTATAGAATGGCGCTTGTACTTTTTACCTCTTTGATACGTCACACGCAGTGACATCAGTTTCTAAAAATAGCTTTTCGGACAAGGCGAACCAGCGTAATGACTACCAGTAATACTTTCCGTATTATTGTTCTTAATGAAAACGATGTACCAGGCACGAAATTTATTCATCCGAATATAGATAATCATTCTAATATTCAGTTACAGCGATGGTTAGAATGTCGAGTCCTGACCAAGAATGGGAAAAGAAGCATACTGCTTAAAAGGTGAGTAAAAACAAATAATATACATGTCGGAACCTAGTGTATATTTTGTTTTGCTGACTACGATCGTTATAGTTTCTTGTGTCGTGCATTTTGTATCTTGTATTTTTAATACTCTTTTGTATGCAAAGTCTTGCAGATAACAGAAATGTCGATTTTCTCCTGTCTGCGGTATTTTTTATTTATACATTAATCATCCAAACCAGAAGTGACTTTGACATGTGTTTGATTTATAAATGTACATTCTTGTATGGTTATGTACCGTTTGAAACAACAAGGCACCCCATTACACCCACCAATACGGCAAGATTCAAATTTACGAGTGCAATTTATTATTGTTATTATTGTTCCATTGCTTATATTATCCTTTCAGTATTGATATTATTTTAATCTCAAATGATCCGAGTAATGTTGTCATAACTGAATGGAAATATAAGTAATAAACGTTGCTATTATCTGGTGTTTTTTTTCCTATTGTTATTCCTCAACTCATTATTATTATTATCGGAAATAATCCAGGTAATTTTGTCATAATTTATCTAAATATAAGTAATAAAACTTGCCGTTATCTGGTGTTTTTTTTTCCCTCCAATTGCTATTCCTCTACTCATTATTATTATTGGAAATAATCCCGGTAATTTTAACATATATTCATGGGTATGTAAGTAATTAAAGTTACTGCTATATGTTACTAATTGTTTTTTGCTATTGTTATTCTTCTAATTATTAATTGTATTATTGTTCTTGACAGACTCCAAGACTATCAAGGCAGGGAAAGACAGGGATATCAGTTTCATCACCAATACATATGTCCTGAATACTTCGAGATAAAAATTCCAAGGGAACTGCCCCGAATTAAAATATCTCAATGAAATGTTGTTGTATGTGACTGATGTTTTAAACATGTAAAGAAAGAGGAATGTACATGTAAGATAGTTACTATTTATATTTTGCTTTGTGTATCAAATTAAACTCTGCTTAGTGAATGTTTCGTAATGCATATATATATATATATATATATATATATATATATATATATATATATATATATATAAGGTTTTAATTAAATATGGATGGCTCTTGCATCATTCTTCAAAACTTGGCATATATATTCAAGATATTTTATTTATTAAAAAAATATAGCAATGTAGGTTGTTTTGGTAATATGCATTAGTGATTCCATTACCTTTTTTCTGAGTCTCATGTCTAATATGGTAACAAAGTTTTTAAAAAAAATGAGAAAATTTATGTTTATTTTCATGTCATATTTATGCTATGTGCATAACAGATTTTCTTAATTAAAAAAGTGTAAAATTTTCGTCTGGCATTATAATTGTCTGAATGTACTGATAGAAACAGTAATACAAATACAGCTGATTCTAACGATGATAGCTAGCCTTAAAATGATAAAATCACGTTGGCCTTTCTCTCTCATTGTCAGGCTTTGGAAAACCGTTTCCAAATCAAATGAACCAAAACACCATCTTTCTGGTATCTCGAATCACTTGTACATGAGCGATAACAATAATGCTTAGTAGTCACCATATTAAAAAATAATTACTTTTCCAAAAGAATATATAGCTTGATTATAACTTTCAAAATGCTGCCATCATCAGTGTTACTTTGCGTCGCTTGCGGCTTTGTCGGAAAACAATATGGCCGCAGCCGGGGGCAATGACATCATGGTTTAATTTTAGCACAAAGCTGAATTAAGTACAATCGCAATTAGACATACGTGCACACGGCTAAGGCATGATGTTGTGTAATAATTGTTGATACACGATGTACTAGTTCTTACGTACTTTACCTCTTTAAGCAATCAATGTGAAACTCTGTGATCGGTCATCAGTCAGATGTTTTATCTTAATCAGATAATCATTTGGTGGAGATGATGCAGTATCCTGTATCCGTAACAGATTTATAGACATCACAATCTGACCTCATCACACCGATAATCACACGCTGGCCAGGGATCATATATCCAGCAATTGATGGCGAGTCTGACCTAATATGAGTGTTCTTATATTGATTATCTCAGCTAACAATATGCTTCTGATGTAAGTCGGTGCAATAGTTTACAAACAAATCATACATTTTCTTCACCATAAATTTCATCGCAAAATATTAACCTCAATTTATTTGGATCACCTCGTGTATTTCTACGCTTCCATAGAACTATGGATTTACCGAGATATTATGAATGAAAGATTAATTTGATGCATTCGCAATTTCTAGTTGAGGTGCACAGCCAGTGGCCCTATGGACCAGTGCGGCTCGCAAATGTGTTCTGTCCGGCCCTTACAACATCACATAATCAGTAATTTTATTAATGAAATTAGTGTTTGAGGACCTAGAGTGGTCTTAGAAAATACAATCTAGCCCTAATCCGTAAAAGGATGTGCACCCCTGTTCTAACTGAAACCTTGTTTTGTAGTAACCAAGGTGGCTTTGAATGATAGCCAATGGCGGTTATCGGCATACATTCGAGCTATGTAGGATCAACTTTGAAGTCGCAAATGGCCTGTAAGATAAAGTTCATGGACACTGGTTTAATTTTGTATGTGATTGACACAACCTTGCTTTCTATTAGAACATGAATGATCGTTACTTGTGGTTGCAAGGGTTTACAAGAAACGAGAGTTATTGTTGCTGTTGTTGTTATCAGACTCAAGATAAAAGACTTTTAGTTACATCTGGATAAATATGAAAATTCGCCACCACGTTGGTTTGAATCCAAGACCACTGGATTCCAAGGCTCATGGCTGGATTATCCATAGGGCAAAATGGACAACGTGCCCATGGCTATCGAGGCTCAAGGGGCCTCGTATATTATCGTCTGATTATATGTATCTAAATGCTATGGAAGTGGGTTGGATTAGGTCAAATAACGGCTTGTGTTGCACAATACTATCATTCTATTATTACTAAGATGGTCAAAATACAAGATTCCCGAACCGAACCTTATTTCTGGTCACACTTTTCAAAATACACACCAGTTTAGCTCCTCTGGGTATTATTATTATTATCAAGCAAAATACCTCGGCCCATAATAAATCGTAGCCCCCCCCCCCCCCCAATAAATAAATAAATATAATATAATGGTCAGTATCTTATAGTAGATGAGTTTGTTAATTGTAATATAATTCGTAATCCAGAATCTGTAACTAATGTGGGATCCTGAAGTTGACACTATAGCTGACCTTATATGAATACATTTTGGTGACATCAGATAATTTGTTGATAAAAATTAGTAAGTGTTGAGACAGTAGCCAACAATTTACTTACAACACTGTTTCATTGATGGGTAGGGGAACTTGACGAGTGATTTCAAAACCAAGGCAAGATATTTATGAGAGAGAGAGAGAGAGAGAGAGAGAGAGAGAGAGAGAGTTAATAATACGATATAATTTTTTTTCCTGAAAAGAATCAAGGTTAATTTTAAAACAACATATTGGCAACTGCGTACAATTTAGTAAGATTGTACAGATGTATTTTATAAGTTGTATTCTTTGTCGTTGAAATAATGTAATTTGATCTGCGTGACGTCAGATCTTTGTGTATTTAATTCCTGAAAATTCAAAACGTATCTCCATTTTCTAACTGATGTAAAATTACGGTAGAAAATTGCCTCCATTGTCTCGCTTAATTGCTACTAATTGGTAGGTCTCATTGAAGACTTTGACACATAATTCATTATAATTAAAACTTAATATGTTGAATATTGAATGCTGATATTGGCGCGAATTATGATTTATTTTCCTATACACGGTAGTTGAACACAAATGTAGTATATTTACTAACACTGCTTCTTTAATGTTTGAACTATTTCAGTTCTACAAATAGTTGCATCCTTTATCTGTACAGCCTGAGTACCTGTAAGAGGGAAACTAAGTACTTTTACCAGGCATTCATAATTTTTATAATAATATTCGAAACAAAAATGTTGATGTGGGCACATCTTATGATGAGTGGGTATTCCTGTATAAACTGTTAAATGAAAAAAAAAACAAAACAACCAACCCACCGATACTGGCAATCTTTCTCATATACCCACATAGGTAAAAGAAACAACCAACCCACCGATACTGGCAATCTTTCTCATATACCCACATAGGTAAAAGAAACAACCAACCCACCGATACTGGCAATCTTTCTCATATACCCACATAGGTAAAAAAATAACAAACAACCCACCGATACTGGTAATTTTTCTCATATACCCACATAGGTAAATGTTTGTAACAGAATATTGGGCAAATAATACTTCAAATTTTAATTTCTGGTTCTAAGACATGATTAGATTTCTTGAGCATCAGGTATAATCCATATATATAAAAGCTTTCCGACCGATTGCCCTTTTTAAATACAGATGCCAATGCACCTTAAAATCCAGCAGATATGGTCTCCTTTCGAGTTTTCAGGATCTGATATATAATTACGTAGAACTCAGTTCTCACGACCTAAAGTTCATATAGCTTAATTACACAGAAATACTGCTATCGCGTCACGTGACAGGTTTTATCAAAAGTAGGTCACTTACAGTTTACGGTGGCATACATCTTTTTGCTTCTTCCTTTCCTTATTTTACATCTGTGCAAACACATAACAGTGCAAATACATTTTTAAAGAGATACTTTAATAATAATAATAATAATAATAATAATAATAATAATAATAATAATAAAAACGTAATTAAGGAATTACATTTACTGATTTTAGAGTTCATGGCTGAATTTTGTTCTTGTAATTGGCATTACATTCCAACATGTGAACACCAAACTGATGTAAGTTAGCATTACATGCCAACTTGTGTCAATCGAGATGTTGTAAAATAACATTATATTTCGAATTTTGCCAATTGAGATGTTGTAAAATAGCATCACATTCCAACGTTTGGCAATCGCGATGTTGTAAGATAACACAAGAATCTCATACAATATAACATGTATCGTGCATCAAACGAGATCACGCGAAACTATGCATTCGTTTTACTGCTTGTTGCCCGTACGAAATAAATATCTCACTAAAATGATACCAGTGAGTCATTATAGAGAACAATGCTTTATTACCAACAAATAATGGTCACTTACTACTACTACTACTACTACTACTACTACTAATAATAATAATAATAATAATACAAATAATAATAATAATAATAATAATACAAATAATAATAATAATAATAATAATAATAATAATAATAATAATAATAAACTGAGACGCAACTGACACTAGTTCACAGGGTTTGCAAACGCTAAAATATATTTGAAAAACATCCGTAACTATGATTGTGCGTAAAGGGACTCCTTTCACCCTTATTCCTGCAGATTTAGAAGAGAGAGCACGATAACACTTAAATCCAAACCTTTTTTTTCAATATCATGCATCATAAAAGCAGAAATAAAGTTTGTTCATTAAAGGTCAAGGTTATAGCTCTTGTATGATAACGAATATACTGCACTAGTGAATGGATCAACGTAAATAGTCTGCGGCTCTGGCTTCTTTGCAGTAAAATCATGCTCACTATAAACGTTTCCTTTAGGGTCTATGTCTTAATCTTGTATTAGCTAGGTAATCTTCTGTATAGTCAGGCTCCAGTTGTTTTGAAGGGAGATAGCTGATTGGTTCAGGTCGTTCTTATTTACTGCTGTTTGCATCTGCGTTCTCACACAGCTGTCTTCTTGTAGTGGACTGGCAACTTGGTTTCAGCAGTAGCAGCAAAATGAAGCTCTTTATGATATTCGCTTTGCTTTGGCTCTCGAACGTGGATGGGGCTTCTATTTGGGGCTCCATAAGCAGCATTTTGGGTTTTGGTGACGACAATTTTGACATTCCTATTCAGGCAGTAGAAGGTAAGTTTTGACTAGTTTGAAAGGACATATTCCATTCATCGATAACTTTTAGTGTTTGCAAATTCACCAATTGAAAATTGAACAATGGGTCTACACGTATTCGCACTAAAATTTATTTAAAAATACTCCATTTATAGATCTTATGACAATCGAATTAAAATAAATATGGATCAAAGGTGAGGCGTGTCTATATGAAATTTCTTACAGTTTATATTTATATGACATTAAGAGAGGAAGGGTAACTGTAACCTCTTTATTTGCTTCAGTGATAAATTTATATCATTAATGTTTCATACCACATATATGTAATCTCATTCAAAGCCATTTTGGCCACTCGACAAAATACAGAAACTTGAAAATTACTCTCGCAATTTGTTTCTTTATTTATATAATTCAGATCTAGGTGTTGATGCAGTTGCGCTTTCTATTGCTTGATTCCATTTTCATAGAGTTTGGCCTGTTCCGGATAGTGTGTCGTGTGCAGAGATGCACGTGACATGCGAGTAATTGTTTTGATGTTTATAAACCTCTTGGGGTGGGAGGCAAAGGGTAAGGGTTGTTGGTGGATGTAAATCGTGAATTGTTTCTTTTTTAATTTATAGTGACCGTTATTAATGGAAGGTAAAGTCGTGTGTGTATATATGTGTGTGGTTATTGTAGTAGTTCAGGTTTGGACCGATACTTGTTCAAAACAACTATTTTATTTAATCTATATTTAATAAATGTACAAATGCTATTCATTTTTTTCACGAAGTGTATATTACAAATACAATTACAGCAAGGGGCTTATGGATACGGATAGCAACAAATGTCACAATGTTTTTATATACATTTACAGATGTTTCTCAAGAATGCATCCATCATGCCAAGAGCGGAAGCTGCGAGTTCTACGACTGTCTGGAAAAACGTTTTCCATGTGGAGAAAACAGCTACAACGTTAAGTTCGGAAAGCACTTCTGTAGTAAAATAGCAAGAAACATCCGTTTGTTCTCTCCCGCTGTAAGTGTTGCTATATATGTATTAGGTAGTTTCAACTCATAACATTACTATATATATATATATACCTTTGATGACTATATACTTGATCTGACTAACCAAGCACGTAAAATCAATGTATTCATGGTCGTTCTAAACTATATCGCTCAAAGAGAACCATCTATGTTATTCATTAAGTCGCTGAAAGATAAATTCCTTGATTGTTGCAGACACATAACGCTATTGTGATGACTGTTGTTTTGAGTATCAGTTAGTCAAGAAAAATATGGTTTATAATAATAAACACTAATTACAATGCATTAAAGTATTGGAATGCTTTGCCGGATTAAATAAAAATATTAAAAATGTAACTCCCCTGCCACATTAAAATTACTATCAATTTGAATGTCTTGCCACATGTTACTAAAATAATTTTATCAATATAACAGCCTTGCCAGCTTACATTAATTGCTTTATCAATCGGAATGACTTTGCTCATTATAAGCGTTATAAGTTAGAATGCCTTACCACATGACATTAAAAGTGTTATAATTTGGAATGCCTTGCCACATTACATTAAAAGCATTTTTTGTTGCAATGTTTTGCCACATTGCCTTAAAATAACTATTAATTGAAATGTTTTGACACATTTCATTAAGGTAATGCCTTGCCACATAACATTACAAGTATTATCAGTCTGAATGCTATGCCACATTACATTAACATTATTTTCATTTGGAATGCCGTACCACATTACATTAAAAGTGTATTCAGTTTGAATGCTTTGCCACTGTACAATAAGTGTTATCAATTGGAATGCCTTTACACATTAAGATTATTATCAATTGGAATACTTTTTAACTTTATTAAATAAATAACCAAATGTTTTTTTTTTATATTTAAAAAGATTGAATTTGTAAATAGCGTTATCCACATTTCATCCCATTATCTTTAAATTTACGTTCTATTCAATTAGCTGATTTGCGTATCATGCTCTGACAAGTACCGTCTATAATCATTGGTTAATTATTTGTTGTGTACCGTCTATAATCATTGGTTAATTATTTGTTGTGTACCGTTCATAATCATTGGTTAATTATTTGTTGTGTACCGTCTATAATCATTGGTTAATTATTTGTTGTGTACCGTTCATAATCATTGGTTAATTATTTGTTGTGTACCGTTCATAATCATTGGTTAATTATTTGTTGTGTTGTAAGTTTAGTAATCGTTTACGTATACCGCATATACACTCTGTTCTTTCGATTTACTTTTTTCTTACATGTTGTTCCCTAATTAGTGAAAAAGACTATTATCCCAACGGAA
The DNA here is from genome assembly GCA_030141615.1 of Unio pictorum. Taxonomy (NCBI): domain Eukaryota; kingdom Metazoa; phylum Mollusca; class Bivalvia; order Unionida; family Unionidae; genus Unio; species Unio pictorum. The sequence goes on along the minus strand of JARLTB010000039.1, from coordinate 2,669,770 downwards.
ATGTGCCACACAACGGATGGGTCATTCTTGGTTTATTAAACATTGCACCCATTTTGTATAAAGTGTTTGTATGTATTACTGTATATGTATTATTGTACATTTATTATCTTAAATAGTATCATTGTTTTATACGATGTTTAGTGTATGTTCTATTTCCTACTTTTTGATTGTACCGAGTAGCTACTATTGCAACTGCTACCATGCCAAAAGTTTGATGTAAAAATGAAATTTTCGGTTGATATTGGTACTAGTAAAAAAATCCCTTCTTTCGCTGCGTTGATTGTAATGAATGGTACATAGCTATGTTGTCAAACCAACTGTACCCAACATATTTAATGTTTTCAATAGACTGTTTTATAAATCCAATACCAACTGTTCCCAATATGATCATTCAATGTATCCAAAACCAACTGTACCCAATATGATCATTCAATGTTTCCACTAGATTGTTTTATAAATCCTAAACAAACTGTACCCAATATAATTATTCAATGTTTCCACTAGACTGTTTTATAAATCCAAAACCAAATGTACCCATTATGATTATTCAATGTTTCCACTACCCCGTTTTATAAACCAAAATTCCTTTGATTGTGAAATCGAATGCCAACAAAGAGTATGCATTTTGCTCACATCACTTCCTCATCCGGTATAATAATAATAATAATAATAATAATAATAATAATAATAATAATAATAATAATAATATTATTATTATTATTATTATAGCAGCAGAGAGGGTGAACCCTACAATTTTCCGAGCGTCGATTCGGAAATCTGAGGCTTCTACCAAATAGTAAAAAAAAATGGCGTCTATTCGATAAAATAAGATTTCCTTATATACGCCAACGTCGTTGTCATTCACCCTCTCTGCTGCTGGAACTTTCAGTTCTGGGTTAATAATTCTTTTACGAGTTCAACCAAATATTTGATCGAGTCCGATACGATATCGTGTCCGAGGATCATGTAAATTTATTGTTATAAATCCGTGCGGAGTCGACTGAGCGTTACTAAAGAAATTTTTAAATTGATTGAAGTCCATATCAGAGCACCATGTCTGCCAAATATTTCTAAGAGTATGAGTATCAACGCCGTTAAATACACACAGTAAGTTACAGTTGTCTCTAATCACTTTTGGAATCTGAGTGTATCGTTGAGTGACATATATCACGTCAGTGTTTTTGTGACGCCCACAGGAAAAGATCCTAGCTGGGTTTTTTTGATTGTCTAACATCACATCGTCGTATACGACTAAATTGTTAATGTTCCCATCAAGGTCATCCACGGATGGCGCCTCGTCAATATCAGTTATAAAATCAATGGCGTTTTCACCCTTAATTTCTGATGCATTCTCGTTAAAATCTTTTAGCACTTCATAGCATCGTTGATCATCTACGCTAGGAGCAACTAAATACAACTTATCCCATTTCATCCATCTCATTATTAAATTGAGCAACAATTGCGTTTTACCGGATCCAGATGGCCCGATTATAATTGCGCGGATAGAGTTTGGTAGCGCTGCATGATGCTTAACCGGTTCTCTTGCTTTGGTCGCTGAAAAATCAATTATATCCATATTTCTATACATAAATTATGGATCTATATTGTGTGAAGTGTAAAACGCGTACTGGCACAGATGACTTGACGACGATTACAACTAGAAATAACCGATCAGCGCTTTCTGGTAAATGCGTGCAATGTGGTACAAAGAAATTTAGATTTGTGTCTATGAGATCTGCAGGAAATGATGATTTAAAAAAAACCGAGGAGGTGATATCGCAGCCAAATTTGCAAAGCTCCCTGGAACCCCATGGGCAAAGTACCCGGGAGAAAAGCACCTTCCAGGATATAGCTACTGTGGTCCCGGAACACGATTAGATATCAGACTTGATGATCAAAATCAACCCCGATCCGGCGAGTATCCGATAAACGCCATTGATAAGGCGTGTCATGCTCATGATGTTGCATATAAAAGCAACAATCTGCAAAACAGGCATCTCGCGGATGTGAAATTAATTCATGCGTTAAATGCTATTCCTGATAAATCTTTTAAAGAAAAGCTGGCTTCGTGGTTGATAAAATCGGCTATGAAAGGTAAATTGATGTTAGGTGCCGGTAATTAATAATATGGAATCAATTTATTATTCTCCTAAAGGATACTGGAGGGGTAACGCTGCAATCAATAAACTCGCCAACGCCGCAAAAGTGAAAAAGGCCACTGCGGCTAATTGGTTATCCAAACAGGCTATATGGCAAATTTATCTACCACCGCCTAAACAAATCAATTTCTCGCATTTTGATGTTACCGGACCCAATGAAGTTCGTCAAGCTGATTTATTGTTTTTACCACATGACAACGGTTACAAATACGCGCTAACCGTAGTTGACGTTGCGAGTCGATACAAACAAGCAGAACCATTAAAAACAAAATCATCACCTGAAGTTGCTTCTGCATTTGAAAGGATTTATCGACGAGGCCCACTACGCTGGCCAAATCTATTGCAGATTGATCCTGGTAAGGAATTTCAAGGCGATGTTTTATCAGCGATGAAACATCACAATGTCACCATCAGACGAGGGCATACTGCGCTACATCGCGATCAGGCAATTGTTGAACGATTTAATCGGACTCTTGCTGAACGGTTATTTGGATATCAATACGCGAAGGAGTTTATTCAGGATGAAAGATCCCGTGAATGGGTTAAGAGATTACCAGCCGTGATTACCGCGCTCAATAACGAGATTACTCGAACAATTAACATGAAACCTGTCAACGCGATTAAGAAAGCGTCTATACCAAAAATGGAAATCCAAGGAATTTCACAAAAAGATTTCAAAGAACCAATTCTTGGTAGTAATGTCACTATTAGGTATTTATACGAACCAGGAGAGCTTGAGGGTGGTAAAAAAAGAGCTACCGATCCTATTTGGAGCGTCACTACGCATAAGATATCCGGTATAACACGATCTACTGGTAGACCTCCAATCTATAAACTGGATTCAACTGCTCCTCAGCGAGGATTTACTCGACAACAACTACAGGTAATTCCCGAGGATACTCAATTACCACCGCGTGGTCTTAACTAGCACCCCTTCGTCTATTGCACTCAAGACAAGTCAACATCACATTGTTTCTGATATGACCAATGCTGCTATTCTTTCTGTCTACGGTAAATTGGCTAGGATCTTTATCCGAATACTGCCAACGCATTATACAATTGCAACTCACGCAGTGATTATTCTGTTGTTGCTTCAGCGTAATTATTAATTCAGCATCAATGTCAAATTCTCGTTGTTTTTTTTTTGTCTTGTTGTTTGTAACCGGAGAGTTTTTTATCAATAACTTTAACATCAACGATGCTAGCATCATCCATTGTAGTGTCATTATCATCCAGGACAACTCTTCGAAGTTGATTTATTTTTCGTACTCTGGATACTGCAAGATAGACTAAATTCGACCATTCGATGTGATTATCCACCATCCAAACAATTGTATCCGATATAGTCAATCCCTGTGAAGAATGTATCGTCGCTGCGTATCCTAGCGTCCATGGGGATTTATTAGCACGCAATGCATCTTCAACGACGCTGATATCAACCAGCACAATATCATTTAACACGAGAATTTGTTTTTCACTTTGTCCTGGAATATCAACTTCTATATTCTGTTTTCGTGTATCCGAAGGCCTATAACACAACGGTACTGGAAGTGTTGCAAATTTTTCTTTATGCAATTCAAATAACTTCATCTGAAGTATGTCTCAGACTATTTTTCTACTTGCAATTATCAAATCGTTTGGTCTCCACGTTTCCCAAAAATCATTTATGGGAGTTTCTGAAATTATTTCACGCGCTATTTCACATTGGATTTTATCTGGCTGTAATCTAATTAGCGCTTTGAATTCTCATAATTGTTCATCAAGTGATCTATAATCAGTGGTAATTTCTTCATAATAGTCTACAAAACCCTTTAGCCATTCATGTGGGGATGCACCGACAAATGGTGGTGGTTGGCTATGATCACCGCACATGACGACTTTTGTATTTTTCAATAACAACCACTCAAGAAAGGTTTGTAAGATTTTCAACGATACTGTGCATATTTCATCCCAAATTATGATTTCAGGAATGAATTTATCGCCCATTCGATCAGGAGTCCATTCATCGCCTTTCCATCGAAAGAAACTATGATAAGTATAGGCATTTACCCCTCGTTGTTTCATCTCTCTGGCGAGTCTGTGAGTAGGTGTTAGGACAATCATGTTTGATTTTGAAACGCGGTATAATTCAATTGCACGAGTTGTCTTTCCTGACCCACCACAACCGTTTAAATAAACTGTCTTGTATCTACATATTGGATCAGATACCGGTGGTGCATTAGAAAATTCGGATTGAATCTCATCAAACTTTAAGTACTTTTCATCCATGGTAACATCTGCCGATTCACAATACTCATGTAGCGTCTCCTTTTTAAATCTCCAACATCCCCAATTTGCCTCCGGATCTGTGAAATTAGCTACATCTGATTTGTATTTCTCGTGGATATACATAGAATCAGTGGCTACTCTAACTGCGGTATTAGGAAATCTATTTATCATCGAAAATAAATTGATAGAAGCATAAGCTAGCATAGAACTTCTCAAATGCGTATATTGTTTAATATATCCATCACAATAGGTAACAATTGTACCTAATCGTCTTCCATCGGATAGGAAAGCGTCTTTACGATTTACAAGTTTTCCCTGTTTCGTTAAATCCGTTACAATAAAATCGTATTCAGCGATGTCTATGATCAACCGCGAAGAATATTTTGCATTGTCGTATCTTCCACCCTGGGTAAATTTACCGATTATTCTTCGTCCAAAATCTTTTGCTTGTTCTTTTTTAATTTCAAATAACTTCTTAGACCAATTCATGATTTGTTCTTCATTGAAATCTGGAAACTGTTTTCGCTGTTCACTAATTATACGATCTAGATCGGGTTGTGGTAGCCAAACTTCTTTCTGAGCTCGATAGCATATAATAGCTTCGGAAACAATCAACGATATTAGCATACCACAATCAATCATATATCGTAGTAACACTATTGGCATCCAGGCCTTTTCAGATAGGTGTCTACCAAGCCAAAGATAACTACACGGATGTAACCCTGTAGCGAATTCGAATGATATCACACGAGCGAATCCGGTTAAATCAAAATCAGGTAATGGTCCATTAATCGCAACACGAGTCATTTCATGCGTGGGGTGTCCAAATCGTGTAAAGTACTCAGCACATTTCCCATACCCGAGAAAACTTCCAGGATAACACGCGGATATATCAATTGAAATCATACCATCACGTGAGTATTTTGTATTCCACAGTCCTCCATGACTAAATTCGACGCAACTCAATTTAACGTCCTCGAGAAAATCACTTTGTGTTGGACGCCATGAGTTTTTTTCTCTTGCGAAGTGAGCTACCACTGATGGAATAGTAAAACTATCCGTGAGTAGTTTTTCATGGGAACTCTCCGGTGAAAAATCACTAGCGATTTTTCTCATTCTGTTATCTAATTCTTCAACGCTATATAATTCACCATTTGGTCTTACAAATTGATCAAATCCTATTTCGGGATCTTCATCACTTCTAAGTAACCATACTGACACAGGATCATCTTTACACAACGCATGAATAGCATCGAATAATTTCTCATTATAAAAAACATCCCCGACGAATTCTTGGGGGATATATCTCACGATTCGTTCTCGTGGAAATATTGTTACCACAGGTGTCCACGCGTGTTTGTTATGATCAATAATTTGTATTGGCGCTCCATTTTTGTTATATTTCGGTTCGTATAAAACTTCTCCGGTTATCGTCATAACGGTTATTGGGAATCTTAATGATGTTTCTAATTTAGCTATATCAGAAATCTTTGCACCGTGCTGTTTCACTGTCAGTTCCCATTCGGTTATTTTCCTACGTCGCAGATCAGTTAGTTTATTTCCTCGGGATGCATTTGTGAAGTGTTCCATTACCCGTGTTGCTACACAATTCAGTGAACTAGAATATTTCATAGGAGCTAGTTTTGCGATATCGGGTTTATTATTTAACGGATATATCCCATAAACGATTGCTGTTACAGGATAAGATCTCTCGTAGTATGGTTTGTCAATTCCAGTTAGAATTCCTGGTTTGGAATCTCTACTCACAATGACAGTTTTTTTATTCTTGAGGATTGGTTCAAATTTATCCCTGATAATCCATTTACCTTCGACTTCGATAATGAATTTTATTCTGAAAAAATACTTTTGTTGGGAATTGCTTTGTTGAAAATCTTTGATTTTCCATGAAAATCCTTTGGATTTTACACCCTTGGATTTCCCCCCCCCCCCCCCCGTTGGCTCGCCAAGGTGTGAAATTATCTCAGCTGCTCTTTCATCGTTCATAGTAGCATCGATGTTGGGTACATTGACATCTTCATCAATAATTCGAAATGTCGACCAGCAGTATGCTGCACCGTCTCGGTAGAATTCATTAAAACACTCCCTGATTTGACCCAGTATAGTTCTATCACCGATTAGACGTTTTGGTGTATCAGAGACTCTATCGAGATTGAAATTAGTATTTTTCAAGGGCTTAATTTTCGATAATCTTTGGAACTCCTTATCAAGATTGAATTTAGCATTTTTCCAGGGTTTAATTTTCGATAATCTTTGGAACTCCTTATCAAGATTGAATTTAGCATTTTTCCAGGGTTTAATTTTCGATAATCTTTGGAACTCCTTATCAAGATTGAATTTAGCATTTTTCCAGGGCTTAATTTTCGATAATCTTTGGAACTCATTATCGAGATTGAATTTAGCATCTTTCCAAGGCTTGATTTTCGATAATCTTTGGAACTCCTTTTCAAGATTGAATTTAGCATTTTTCCAGGGTTTAATTTTCGATAATCTTTGGAACTCCTTATCAAGATTGAATTTAGCATTTCTCCAGGGCTTAATTTTCGATAATCTTTGGAACTCCTTATCAAGATTGAATTTAGCATTTTTCCAAGGCTTAATTTTCGATAATCTCTTGAACTCCTCCATGTTATAATTAAAACAAGTATTTAAATAGAAAAATATAGTATAATGAATCACTGCAAGTGGCTTATGATTGGATCAACAACCCCGTGTAACAAATCATGCAGAAGCGAATTCTGTGGGTATCATTTACAAAGCGTTCGCAACGGTTCTTTCGGTCCCATGCCTCCAATGTGGGGTTGGGGTAAGGGGAAAATCACAATTATGTCTCAGTTGCGGCGGCAAACGATACAGGGAACTAAAACGCTATTATGACAAACGAATAAAAAATGCAGTCATTGACCCTAACGTCCTTGATAAAATCAAGGACAAAATCATAAAAACCCCTCAAGATTATATCCAGAGATTTATAATAAATTAGACAAATAGTATTATTATTCAAATGAGCCAAGATTTCAGACCTCATCCAGTGCTTATTAATTACGAAGCCTCCAGTGATGGTGTTGTCAGGCACCGCAGACTAAGAGAACCGATTGGATGGGTAAATAATATGGGATATTTGATGTTTACAGCTGGGAAGAAGAAATATCTCTGTCACAGAGCCATCTATGAAGCATTTTACGGATTAATCGAAGACGGATTTGTGATTGATCATATCAATAATAACAAGACTGATAATTGTCTTGTGAATCTTCAATCCGTCTCACAAAGTCGGAATTCAAAATTAGGTGGAACTGGCAAATATGCAAAACGCCCTAGGGGGGTCAAATCGTTTGATTTAGAAAATAATGAAGAGAGAAACTTTCAATCAATAAATGAAGCCAGTAGATACTTTGACATTTGTAGGGCTTCAATACGATTTGTTTCAGAAAATATAATTAAAACTGCTCTGTCTAAAAAAAATGGTCATAAAATAAAATTCGTATACACCTAAAACGATTCAAGGGAGATAAATCCTTTATGGATAAATCCGCCGTCACTCATAACACTACTCACTAAGTTCCCTTGTATTATGACGTCAAAGGAAGTGAGTCGTCTGCTACACCTGTAGAGAGGTATAATTAACTAGGCACGCCGCACACGTGACTGTAATGGTGAATACATAGTTTCGGTATAGTTGTATTTTTTTAACAATTTCTAAAACGTTTTATTGTCGCTTGGGCTAAAACTGCATTATTTCAACAGTTGTATTTATTTAGACCATTTAGTACAGACGTTCTTTATAATCCAGCGCAATACCTATGTTAGCTCAGCCGGAAAAACTAGTGTTTCCCATTCATTGACGTAGGTGGGGCGTGGTTAAAATTCCTCTGTATACAGCTCTTTGTGATTTAATCGATAAAATGTACTCGTCTAGAGAATTAGAACAGGGAATATACGCTGTTATTTAACAACTGTATTATTTTGTTTAGTGCTTCATTTAAAATATCTGTCTGTTTTAAATGTTGTGAAACAGCATTAATAAGTAATTCAAGGAAATAAAATAACACACTCGTGAATAGACGCGGCTGTATTAGTCGCCTTATATACGTTTTGGCTCGTAATAAGCTTGGGGCTTTCGAAAGCCAATTCCGACCGATCAAAACTAACCAACGCCATTAACACGGGCGTGTGGTTGTCTTTTGTCAATCATGCAACCGGGTTAATTTAGTTTGGTTGCTTTTGATTGGTTGGACTGGCCGTAGAAAATCTGCCCCCGTCGTTTCATGTTTGTGCTGTCTTGTGCCGTCCCACATCATTACCATCAATCGTTTCATTGAATATACCTTAAGTAAGTTAATTAAGTATATGTACGCCTACAATCTGTCACAACACTCGAGTGAAGATATATATGGCATTGTGCCGTCCCACATCAATCGTTTCATTGAATAAATACCATCCTTAATTAAGTATATGTTATGCCTAAAATTTGCCGCAACACTCGACTGGAAATATATATGGCATTGTGCCGTCCCACATCATTACCATCAATCGTTTCATTGTATATACCTTATATGGAATTGTGCCGTCCCACCAACTTTGGGCTTACTTGGATGTGAAGGCAACCAAGGAGTTCCAAAGATGTGTTGTCTTATATGTAACCTCTGGGTCTTTCTGACGTCATAAGGCGCCAGCGGGATTGCCAAATGGGGTTTTCATGTTGTGCCGTCCATTAATTAAGGTAATTAAGTACATGTATTACGTCACCTCAAGCATATCTTCTGGGCGGTCTAAGATGATGTTTGTCACCTTAGGCCTCCCGCCGGAGATGTATGTTTCGGGTTACTTTGGGCTTACATGGATGCGAAGGCACCCAAGGAGTTCCAAAGATATGTGTTGTCACATACCTCTGGGTCTCTTTCACGTTATTTGACGCGAAAGGGGTTTCCAAATGGGGTTTTCAGTACAGCATATACATGGACTTAATTAACTTAATTAAGTAACCTCTGGGTCTCTCTGACGTCATAGGGCGCCAGCGAGATTGCCAAATGAGTGTTACATTTTTTTTTAATAATTAGAAATACAGTATACTATAAAAATATGGATATCAAAGATGTAAATTCTATAATTGCTGAAATTTCAATTTTAAAAAATAAAGGGGTAGTATTATCTAAAGATCTCGACTGTGACAGGATTGCCTCGGAATATGAAGACATTGAGTATCAGTCTAGTAAGGGTCGTTATGTTTTACCTAAGATGTACAGACTCGTGAAAGGAATTCAAAAGTCCATCTATGCTTGTTTGTACGGTAACGATATTGATGTATTTATAACGCTATTTAGCACCGTTGAAGCAATACGTCAAAAGCTCGGCCAAGAGTATCAAAAACGAGCTGAAATTAGTTCTTAGGTTCGTGATCTTAGAAAAATATTAAACGAGGAAAAACCAGTATCCTAACCACGTGAGCGTTACTATAAAAAAATTATTTTTTTTTAGCGTTTTTTGTAACTACATAGGATTTTCTCCTGAAATGATACTCAGCAGTTTGGGTTTACTCATGCAGCTATGTGCGTACTGGATGATCTGGTCGTGGTAGCAAGTAATCACCGCGACGCCTCCATTTTCACGTAGTTGTTGTTGTTGCCGCGTCGTTAACAAAAATCGTGCATCGCCGTTCTCAGATATTACAATTTTGAAAACCCCAGCGATGTTATTTCTGAAACATTCGCGGATAGCGTCGTACAGTTTAACCTTGTCCGAGATGGATACGTTAGCTTGATGGTACATTATTTAATAACTCAGCATTTAATTGTGATAGTTTCACATTTGAAAAATTAGTTCACAAACGATATATGGTAGGTGAATCGCTTACAACTAGATTAGCCCGAGAGCGGCTAGCAGCAATTAAAAAGTTTATACCGGTTCGAGACAGAGTTCGCGAGAAACTTCAACAACGACAACAAGCACAGACTGACTTTTCTGTGTCAAGTGAACAACTGTTTACTCCGATAACAAGTGCGACCAAAGATGTGAAAAAGTTAACTGAAGCAGCGATATACGGAGATATTCCTGAGCGAGAACGAGTAAAGAAGGCACCGCTGCTTGATACACTTGAAAAGATAGCAGCAGAGACCGGACAAACACGCGCAGGGATACAACAGTTATCCAGTGATATAAAAACTCAGCGCGAATATGAACGATTAGCTGATATTGATGATTCTGCACCTGAAACTCAAAGAGTTTCCACACCTGAACCACAACCTGTTGATGTCGTCACCCCAAAAGGTATTCCCTTTATAGACAAATTCACCGAAGAAGCTGTAACAGAAATCAAACAACCTCAATTAATAAAACTCGAAGATTATGCGGATTTTGGTATTTTCGCTGTCCAAAACTATTATTCAAGGGGAGAGTTTTTAAAAGACGAGTATAAAAACAGTAAAATAAGCCGAGATGACTGGGTTAATTGGTTGTATAAAATAAACAAGGATATTACTGGTAATTTGAAAAAGGATACAATTGAGTACAGAACTTTTAAAGCAGGAGTTGATAGTTATGGTATACAAAAACAACAAGATCGAGGCCGACAAAGGCAATTACTTGATGATAGTGAGGGCGCAACTGGTACAACTGAGAAAACAAGCGGAAAAGGATATTCGATTAAAAATCCAAAGGATTTCAACGCTGGAGTCTTTGACTCTACCGTGACATGTCCTGGTAACATCCTTAGTGATATATCACGGTTGGAAGTTCTCATCGGAGGGAAACGAGCCGGAAACAACTCCGTTGAAATAATTAATGAAGCAGCTGATATCTGTAGACGATTATTTGCCGGTGGTATCATGGACATTAATGTATATCGAGAACTCATTGCTGAATTAGTTGAAAATCACAAAGATGCCCATGGTTATGATGAAAATCCTATGGACGCTAGCGATTGATCACTAATTGAAAAACTACTAGTTTTATAACAAGATGATTATACACTACAACCATGATAAACCCGTAAGCGTCTACGTGGTGAACTCACGATTGCCTGTTTATAGAGCATATTACGGAGATGGTTTCGGCAATACCATTGCGGGGCTATTTACAAGAATGGCCCCAAAAGTGGCGCCATTAGCTAAACAATTATCAATGAAGGCCATTGATGTAATTCGTGATAAGGGAATCAGCAAAATCGGAGATTTCGTTGGAAATCTTGCCGGAAAGGCATTTTCTGCTGCGAAAGATAAAATAGCATCATTGGTGCGAAAGAAACCAGGAATGACTTCGTCATTAGTGCTGCCATCAACTACAGTGATGCCTGCAAACATCAGCAAAGCAATAAATAGCGCAGTGGAAGAAAAACTAGCGTTGTTGGCTGCTTCGGTGACTCCGGCTTCACCGGTAACAGATAGCGCTATCATGAACGCAATAGTAGGAAGTGGTTTGAAACAAAAAAGAAATTCGAAGAATTTTCAACGACGATGATTACAAAGAGTTAAAACGCTAGCGTTTCCAATTGAAAACACTAGTATTTTAATAAAATGTTTAAACGAACAGCTGATCCCGCGTTTGATATGGAAGCCCCAGTGCGCAAAGACGATTCCGTCCGTGATTATCAATATTATTCCTATCATGCAATACAACCCAACCTACGATCGCGAGTTGAACTTCAAGTTCAAGATACCAGTAAATACTTTTTGCCATGTGAAGCATTTATCGAAGTAGAAGGAAAACTCGTAACAAATGTTGCAGCTGATACCCCATATGCAAATGATTCAAATATCCGAGTTGTTTTTGTTAATAATGGCATAATGGCGTTATTTGAAAGTGCAAGATATCTCATTGATGGAAAAGAAATTGAATCAATAGACCGCGAGGTTGATGTTGCAACAACAATAATCGGGCTAGCAAGATACTCCGATGATTATACAAGATCGGCTGGTCCATCAATGATGTTTGCAAAGGATACCTCTGATAACGCTGACCACCTTCAATACATTAAAGTGTTAACACCGCAAGACACTGCAGAAGCAAATCAACGAGAAGCAACTAATCCAGAACGTCGAGCTAGACCAGGAGCTGCGTTTGATATTCTCGGAGGCGTTAATGGTAATTTCAATTTAGGATTTGCAACACGAGTAGCAACGTTGCAAGGACAGGAGCGATATTTTTCATGTGCGATTCCACTCCATCATATATTTGGATTCTGCAGAAATGTCAGAAAATTCATCTATCGAGCCAAACACACAATCGCGTTAGTGCGAAAAGGCGATGACAATGATGCAATTTGGCATACTGGTGCCGCTGAAGGTAAAGTTGTTTTGAGTAAAATAGTATTGTGGATGCCAGTAATGACCCCATCAATTACCACGGAAGAGCGGCTACTTTCATTTATGGACACAGGTGGCAAATCATTGATAAGCTGGCTAACAACAACGACTGATGCTAAAGAGGATAATGTTAATGGTACATTTACATGGCACCTGGCATCAAAACAAGGCGTTTCAGCTCCACGTCATATATTTATAGCGCTACAGAATAGGAATCGATTAGGTTCCCAAGAACGCAGTCATATGATATTTGATCGATTAGGGGTAAGTGAGGTTTCACTGAGAATAAACGGACAACAAGAACCATCTGAGGATATACAGCTTAATTATAACAATAACCAAATAGCACGTGTGTATCATCGGATTCTGTCATATATGGGTCGTGATCAAAACGTTGATACCGGTTTGCAAATATCGCAACTCGATTTTAAGAACTTGTATCCGATTTATTACTTTTCGCTGGAGCATCTTGATTTAATGAGACAATCCGTCGTTGACATACATTTTAGGGCTCGTATAGATCCTGGTGGTGTTGATTATAGAGCGGTTGCTGTTATTCTCAGCGACAAATCAATGTTGTTAGAAGGGGTTGGCGGACGAATGAGACTTCTTGATGCACCAGTGGAAAATATGTAAATGAAACTTGAAGAGTTTCCAATTAGATCAATTGAAAGCATAAATGTGTTTTACAATAAAATGCCATATAGTGTTATTAGTGTCAAGCTGACTGATGGTCAGGTCAAGAAATTGCGATCAAAATCCGCTAAAGAACCTGGAACAACAATAACGTTGAAACCAGCGCAGATGTCCGGCGGTACACATAAAATATCACTGACGGATCGTCAAATAAAACATTTCAATGATGCGCTAAAGAAACGGCGAGGGGTTCAAATTGTATTTTCAAAGGCTGCAGTCGCCAACATGATAAAATCAGGTGGTATATTTCCATTATTAGCTGCAATATCAGCATTGATTGCAGCGGCTGCCCCAGCAGTGGCGAAAGCGGCAGCGTTGGGAGCCGTTGGGACCGCGGCAGGGATGGCGTTGAAAAAGGCAACTGGAAAAGGATATAAAAAAAGGGAAAGGGTCTAAGACTACCAGGAACCCCGTATTCATGGTACAGCGGGAGATCCGTTCACGGATCGGGTCTAAGACTACCAGGAACGGTCTATTAGTTGAAAGCCCAATTCTCCCTATGTCCAATTTTGATTTAATTGATGCTGCTAAAAAACTAGCGATAAAAAACTTCAGAGGGGTTTTTATGAGAGATCAATTACCGAGAAAACCTAAACGCGTTGAAACCGGTATCATCAATCTTGATAACAGTAACGGATCGGGAACTCACTGGGTTGCATACGCGATTGATCCACGTGGGATTGTTTATTTCGATTCATATGGGTTAGCCCCACCGAGCGAGTTTATGCGGTATATAAATTCAAAGAATCAATCAATTCCGATTTTTTATTCCACGCTGCCAACACAACAATTAAATGATCCACCGATATGCGGCCGTGAGGTATTAAATGTCCTCGCGGAGATTTCATCGTCACAGCAACCACCTCATCTGGTTGTAAACGAATACACGAGTGGGAAATTGCAGGATAATTTTAGAGAATAAATAAATTGAAAATACAAGTTGCGCTAACAATAATGATTAATATTTGGGGACAATCTTTGTCAATGTCGAAACCATCTGCGGGTTCTATCGAGGATGTAAAAAAAATAATTAAAGATGAAATTGCTGAGACGTTAAATTTAGTAAGTGTTGACCCGAACGAAATAGTTGTATTTCAAGATCGCCAGGGTAAATTGAAATCCAGTGATGTGTCATTGGATGACATTTTAAAACGACAACACGACGCCGCTGAAAACTCTATTGCGCTGTATTCCAGCGGTGGACGACTTAAACCAGGCGCACTTGTGTCTACGATCACCGACGCGATTGCCGCCCACGGCCGTGAGCTGGATGATCATCTTCGGGGTTATAATGCTTTTCGAAGAAATATCGTTGGTAAGTTCTTTGGAGCCCCACCTGTGGTTAGTATGTCTCTCGCTGAAATCAAAGACCTTCTGAATTTATTCTTTTATAACACGAGCACGAATAAAATAATGAGTCTTGACGAAATCAAGGCAAAATATCTCGATATTTACAACGATGTTGTTAAACTAAAAGAAGATTTCGAGAAGGTACAAAAACCCGCCAACGACGCCTTGAAAAAGTTTTTTGGAACCCCGCTTGACGTTGGTATATCTCTCAGTGACCTTAGAGGTTATCTTGACGAAAAATTCCACACAACCCATCAGCGAAATGGCTAAAAATTTCTTTAAGGGCTCTGAAAGTCATAATATCACTACGACATACAAGCAACTCGACTGGTATTATCAAAACCAAAAAAGTTTGGGAATCGACCTCCTTTTGGTTACATTTTTTGGTAAACGCGATGGAACGTTGATGAAATATACCGACCTCAAAAAACTTATCGACATCATTGACGATATTAGTGCGCTAAAAATACCAACCAACGACGTCATTGTTAAGTTTTTTGGAACCCCGCTTGACGCGGCTATATCTCTCGCGGAAATTAAACGCGCGCTTGACGAACAAAAACCCATCAGTGAAATGGCTGAAAATTTCTTTAAGGGCTCTGAAAGTCACAATATCACTACGACATACAATGGACTCAACGGGCATTATCTAATCCAAGAAGGTTTGAAAATCAACCTCCTTTTGATTAGATTTTTGGTAACCGCGATGGAACGATAATGAAACATGACACCGTCAGAAAACTTATCGACATCATTGACGATATTAGTGTGCTACAAAAACCCACCAACGACATCATTGACGATATTCGTGCGCTAAAAATACTAACCAACGGCGTAAAAAAGTTTTTTGGGGTAGAACCTTCATCTAACCTCGAATCTCTGCCAGGCCCGACCCTCGCGAAGATTAGCGCGGTTACCGATAAAGTAAAAATTCCACACAACATCAGCGTCGTTAACAACATCGTGTACACGGTTGATAGTGGGACTTTTGATTGGATCCGAGGAAATGACAATTATCTTCGTATCGGCAACAGTCATACTGGTGTACCAGGTTGCTACCGACTTACAATAATACATCGGAAAAAATTTGATTTGGGATTTAGCAACACAGGTATCACCGGTGTGAACACGCTGACATTTATACTCGATAAGCAGCAGAGAGGGTGAATCCTACAACGTTTTTAGACAAAATTTGATTGAAATCCTAAAACGAGCCGTCCTATAATCTCATTTCAACCAAAAGATGGCGAATCCTACAACGTTTTCAGACAAAAAATTGATTGAAATCTCCCTACGAAATCATTTTAACTAAAAAAATGAAAACGATTTTTTAATTAATTTTGGTCGCAACTTGTTGTCATCCACCCTCTCTGCTGCTATGGGTTAACAAAAAATAATAAATGATTTGATCTAGTCTTTATAATGAAAGTTCTTAGGATGAAAATCATTTATGATCTCACAAACAGACTAATCACTAACACCTCTTCTTGTAAATCAATCAGATTATTTGACTGGTCGGTGAGTTTGAAATTAATTCTGGTTAATGAATTATTATGGCATCGCATATAGACAGGATTAATTGGGTTTTCAATAATTAAAAATCCTGGAGGAGCTGTTGGTGCAAACGAATAAAGAATATATCCTTGCTGAGCTTGATTTGATCGTTCGAGATTAATTTGATAGCTTCCTTCAATAACATCACACACTAAATTGAGCGCAATCACTGAGGATATATTCACGTTGAACGGAGCGATATGCCTGCCGCCACCGTCTGGGTCATTATTGTGTTTGAGGATTTTTATTTCCCCTGATGCTGTTTTTTTCCATGCATCATGAATTATTTTAAAACCAACATCGATGGCATCACTGAGAAGTTTTTTTAGTTCCGGTACGTTATATCCCGGTAGTTTGAATGTCGGAATATCTTCTACGCGGATATTATAGTCTGTTGCAAATTCTGTTCTCGATTTTGGGTTATCTTCATCTAATATATCCTGAATAATTTTTAGGTTAAATACTTCCATATCGTCGATAATTTTGTTGCATGTTTCTACGACGCTGATAAATTCATCTCGGGTGAGAGAGCCGGATTTAAGAGATATTAACAACAGCGATAAATCATTATTCATTGCTGTGAAATTTTTAACGATTTCAGGTTCGTTAACTAAATAATATATCCTTATTCCTTCCCCTGGCTTCTCATTCCAAATTAGTTGGTATTCGAGATTCAAAAAATCTGTAGATACCCTGTGCTCTTTATAACTCTTTACTGGATTATCAGGTTTTATTTTGTCTGTGATATAATCAGATTTTTGTGGTTCTGGTAATTTAACGGTTTCCTCCAGAGTTTTACTCTGGGGTGGTAATTCAGGCCATCCTAGTACGGTTCTAATAGAACTCTGATAGATATCTACGACGTATTCTTCTGAGTTTATCTCAATTGCGGATGATAGCGTCGGCTCATGAACTGTTATAGCGATTTTCGATTCTGTTCCAGTGATCGATTTTATTCTACGCGCGAATTCATTATTGATTTGTTCTATTTGGTATGACCCTGTTGGTATCGAAACGACGTTCCAGTCTGGGGTTCCGTCGTCTTTATTCTTATTTGCAAACACTAAAGAATTATTGGGTTGTTGACCACCAAATGATTTTGATCTGATATTAGGCCAACTGTGATACACTCGTAGTTTTGCTAGCGCTATCTCCTTCACCGGAACCGGAGAGGGGAAATTCACACTGAATTCTGGATTCGTTGATGTTATTGATATCATGCTTGTTTGTACTGGGTTCGTGTTCTCCACTATTCGTTGAAGTAATTCCTGCGGTGTCGTCATTATATTCATGTTGTATTTCTAATTTTGGTATCGAGGAATCATAAATACTGACCATCACCGAGAACTCACAATCTGGTAATGTTGATATTATTGAGATCATTTTGTTTTTTGGGTTTGTTTTTTCTGATTCCATCTGTGTTGTCATTGTTATTATACTCATGTTGTTGCTCTAATTTCGATATCGCGGAATCAAAAATACTGACCATCGCTGAGAATTCACTATCTGATATAATTGTATTATCGAGTGACGATGATATCATCAATGATAATTGCGAATATGCGGTTGATGCAATATGAAATTGAAGTAAGTAATTCTGCAGTTTACTCTGGCTGCATGATGATATCCTTTTTGCTATCCCGGTTGATATACCCCCGATTGTAGCCACCGCAGAAATGCAAATTGGAACTACGACCGGGGCAATCATTGTAACCGATGCAAGTATTATTCCGGCGCCAGTGAGAACGCTTGACACCGAGTACATAATAACATCAATTGCGGTGATTCTTCGTCGGTATTTTTTCATTTTTATTTGATACTCCTCAGTGAGGGTTTTGAGTCTATTCTGAAATTCTCTGACCTGATCATAGCGACATTGCGTCGATGACAAAGTCATTGTTGTTATTTTAAAAAAGCTAGCGTTTTCAATTGTGAAATCCTTTCAATTTAGTTATTTACTTAAATCCGCTACGAATTCCACATACCAGGTTACTGAAACCCCAATCAAATTTTTATCAGTAGCTGTTATAGTGAACTTTTCAGTTGTATCCTTGTCGATGATCGTTGAAATCGTATTATTAACCCCGGATGAACTCGACGATGATATATTAAATTGAGTTAATGGTGTTACTAGTGTTAATCGATAAATACCCTTAACGGTTGCAGTGATATTTAATTTGTTGTTTGTAGGTGTCCACTCAAATGATCCGTGTTGGATTGTGTATACCACGTTGTTGGTTTTCTCATGAGGAATTTTTGTTTTTTCAATGATTGTTATCATCCTCGAAAAATCACCTTTGACGGCTTCGATGAAGTTTTTCGTCTCATCGATGGATTTTTTAATATCAGGGAGTTTTATTTCTATTTTATCCAACTGGGTTCCAATAAATTTATCAATGATATTTCTACGAAATGATATAAACTGTTTTCCGTTTTCTTCAATTTTAGATTCAAGTGTTTTTAGTACAACTATAGAATTGTTTAACTCATCGTTGATAGTTTTTAATCGATCTGTAATCGTCGAAATGAGTACACCCGGTTTGAGTTTACCCTGATCGGAAAATAACGCAACGGTGTTCTCGATTGCGTTTTGTTGTTTAACTAAAATATCATCCAGAGAAATATTACTGGTTTTCAATTTACCCTGTTTGTCCTGAAATACAACTATTTCGTTCGGGTCAACACTTTTTAAGTTCAACGTCTCAGCTATTTCATCTTTGATTAGTTTTTTTACATCCTTGACAGAATCAGGTGGTGCAGTGCCATCGGGTTTGGGTTTCAAAGATCTCCCCCAAATATCAATCATGTTATTGTAAAACTCTTTCTCTCTTTAAAATCGTTTCGATTTCCAGCGATTACTAGTGTATTCATTAACGACAACATGTGGTGGTTTTCCGCTTGGGTTACTCAAGGAGTTAGAAATAGCGTCAAGGACATTCAATACTTCGCTGCCACATATTGGTGGGTCATTCATTTGTTGTGTTGGTAGCGTAGAATACCAAGTCTTCATTGGAAGGGTTTTTATATAACGCAAAAACTCTTTTGGTGGGGCTAATCCATATGAATCAAAATAGACAATCCCACGTGGATCAATAGCGTATGCAACCCAGTGAGTTCCAGGTCCGGTGCTGTTATCGAGATTAATAATACCGGTTTCAACGCTGTTTGGTTGATGTGGTAATTGATCTTTCATAAAGACACCTCTGAAATTTTTAATCGCGAGTTTTTTAGCAGCATCCATTAAATCAAAATTGGACATAGGAATCTTCGATTCCCGAATTAATAAATCGTTCCTGGTAGTCTTAGACCCTTTCCGCTGTACCACGAATACGGGGTTCCTGGTAGTCTTAGACCCTTTCCCTTTTTTTTATACCCCTTCCCCGTTGCTTTCTGTAGTGCCATCCCTGCTGCAGTACCAACAGCCCCTAACGCCGCCGCCTTAGCCACCGCTGGGGCTGCTGCTGCAATCAATGCTGGTATCGCAGCTAACAACGGAAATATACCGCCTGTTTTAATCATATTTTTGATAGCAGCCGCAGAGAGAGTAATCTGAACACCTTTTTTGGCTGCAAGTGCATCATTGAAATGTTTCACCTGACGAGTTGTCAGCGATAGTTTATTTGCACCACCAGTCATTTGGTTGGGTTTCAACGTGATTGTGGTTCCACATCGCTTAGCCGATTCTGATTGCAATTTTTTTAATTGACCGGGAGTTAACGCAACACTAATAACACTATATGACATTATACATAATTGATTGATTCTAAATCGTTTACAATTTCAATTACATGTTTTCCACTGGTGCATCTACCACTCTCATTCTTCCACCAACACCTTCAAGTAGCATTGATTTATCACTGAGAATGACAGCAACCGCTCTATAATTCGGGATAAGGATAGGATGTACCCCACCAACTGGGGGACCTCTCGGACGCTCTACACGGGCTCTAAAGTGTATATCAACAACAGATTGTCTCATCAAATCGAGATGTTCCAGTGAGAAGTAATAGATCGGATAGAGGCTTTTGAAATCCAATTGTGATATTTGCAAACCAGTATCCACATTTAGATCACGTGCCATAAACGACAATAGGTTATGATACACGCGTGCAATATGATTCTGACCGTAATCAAGTTGTATATCCTCGGATGGTTCCTGCTGTCCGTTTATTCTCAGCGAGACTTCACTAACACCTAACTGATCAAATATCATATGGCTTCGTTCTTGATTACCAACTCGCGCATTATTCTGTAACGCTACGAATATATGACGTGGAGCTGAAACACCTTGTTTTGATGCCAGGTGCCATGTGAATGTACCATCAACACTGTCTTGTTTAATATCCGTGGTCACTGATAACCAACTTAACAACGACTTTCCTCCTTGGTCCATAAATGATAACAATTTTTCTTCTGCTATGATTGATGGAGTTAACACTGGCATCCACAATGATAGTTTTGTTAAAATGACTTTACCGGCAGCAACCCCAACATTACGCCAGATTGCATCATCATCAGTACCCTTTCGTACAAGCGCTACTGTGTGTTTAGCTCCATAAATAACTTTTCGGACGTTTCTACAGAATCCAAATATATGATGCAGTGGAATCGCACATGAAAATCGTCGATGCTGCCCATGCAACGTTGCTACACGTGTTGCAAATCCTAAATTGAGATTACCATTAACGCCTCCGAGAATATCAAACGCAGCTCCGGGTCTAGTTCGACGTTCTGGATTAGCTGCTTCCTGTTGATCGGCTTCTGCATTATCTCTTGCTGTTAACACTTTAATGAATTGAAGGTGATCAGCGTTATCAGAGGTATCCTTTGCAAACATCATAGATGGACCAGCTGATCTTGTATAATCATCAGAATATCTCGCTAACCCTATGATTGTTGTTGCAACATCAACATCACGGTCTATTGATTCAATTTCTTTTCCATCAATGAGATATCTAGCGCTTTCAAATAACGCCATTATGCCGTTATTAACAAAACCAACTCGGACATTTGCGTTATTGTCATATGGGGTATCAGCTGCAACATTTGTTACAAGTTCTCCTTCTACTTCAATAAATGCCTCACACGGTAGGAAGTATTTACTGGTATCATGAACTTGAAGTTCAATTCGTGATCGGAGATCTGGTTGTACTGCGTGATAAGAATAAAATTGAAAATCGCGTACAGAATCATCCTTACTCACTGGGGCATCCATATCAAATGCTGGATCAGGTGACTGTTTGAACATTTTATTCTATTTATCAGAGTCTAAATCGCGATTTCCCATTTCATCGTCGTGTTTTTTTAAAGCCACTTCCTGCTATCATGTTTGCTATCATGTTATTTTGGTCCTCTTGATTTATCAAGGGAGTCACCATCGACGCTAATTTTTCATCTACTGCGTTATTTATAATTCTACTAACACTTGCAGGCATTTCTGCTGTAGACGGTAACGGTACCGGTTTCTTTTTTCGTCTCACTAATGATGTTATTTTATTCTTCGCAGTTGAAAACGCTTTTCCAGCAAGATCTCCAACAGCACCAATACCCTTATCACGAATAACATCAATTGCTTTCATTCCTAATTGTTTAGCCAACGGCATCACTTTTGGAGCCATTCTCGCAAATAACCCTGCAATGGTATTACCTAAACCATCTCCGTAGTATGCTCTATAAACCGGAAACCGTGAATTAACTACGTAGACGGGGGTTGGTTTATCATGATTGTAGTGTATGATCATTATTTTAAATCAGAAACAATTTTTCAATTGTTATTTATCTAATCGATTCAGTCACTATGATACCCACTTTCCACTAACTCTCCAATGAAATCTCGATATGTGCTGATATCCATGATACCACCCTGAAATAATCGTCTACAGATATCAGCTGCTTCATTAATTATTTCCGGTGAGTTATTTCCGGCTCGGAACCCTCCTACAAGAACCTCTAATCGTGATATATCACTGAGAACACTACCAGGACATGAAACGCTAGCGTTTCCAACTAGACCACTCCCCGAAAATTTCTTCTCGTCGTATGGCCGTCTTATTTGGAGTTGAAATTTTCTTTTGAAGTCTCTGTAGTCCTTCATCCTTCTATCTAAACTCCCAGTATTTATTTCATACACTATATCAGCCCATTCATTATGTGACATTCTATAATCCGAATAATTGTCCCTGAAAAACTTCTCTTGTGAATCATAGCTGTTAGCAGCGAATTCACCTAAATTGTCTATATCCTCGTTGAGAATTTGTTGTTTAGCGCTCTCGGTAAATATAATTGATCTAGGTAGTCCACTAACTAGTTCTTCCTGAAATCCTTTAAATTTTCGTTCTGAAGCGGTTGATATATCCTGAGGAAGTGATTGCAAGGATTTTTTTGTTTGTTTAGTTCTTTTTGCTATTTTTTCTAACACAGGGAGAAAAGTCTCTTCTTGTTTTTTTCCTTGTTCAGAGATTGTTGACACTATCTCCTTCGTTGCTGTGGTTACTGGTTTAAACAACTCTTCAGATCCCGCAGCAAAATCAGTCTGAAAACTCTGTCGTTGTTGTAGTTTATTCCGTACAGAGTCACGAATTGGTACAAATCTCTTAATTGCATCTAATCGTTCACGAGCCAATCGGGTTGTTAATGCTTCATTGACCATTATTTGAAATCAGAAACAATTTTTCAATTGTGAAACAATTTTTCAATCCCGACCTAACACCATCGGATGGTCATGGAAGTATTATTTCATCGTGAGACAGCTTCGTTCATCGATGGCGAAACTATCAAAATTGTATATATAAATAAATAATACTGATAGTTTCGCCATTCTATTTTTGATCCATCTGACATATCGTCCATCGATTTTTGACATCCCTTGAGGGTCGGCTAAAAAAAATGATTAATGGTCGGGCAATCAAATAATGATAAATAGTCGGTCAATCAAATAATGATAAATGGTCAATCAAAATTGTTCATTTTCTTGAATTAACGCTCGTAGGTTTCTAACTTTAGAATTAACCTCCTTTTTCAATTCGTATTCGTACCCCAATTCTTTTCGTATTCGTTCTACGATTGTATACAACGGAGCGAACACACTTACGTCACTGGAAAATGCGAGAGAGTCCTTAATAGAATTCTGAATTCTTTTGATGAGCGCATACTTCTTTGGTAGCATATATTTATTGTTGTTAACTCCGTATTCTATATCCTGAAAATCAGACATGATTTGATCAGGATTTAACCCATCTGATAGTTCAATATCCCAACCTTTCAATTTTGAAATCTCGGATATGATGCTATTCATGTTTTCAGAATTCATTATTCTATAGCAATGACATATTTCTAAATGAAAAATGTGACGCATCAGACGTAACTAAATCGAATTTTTTGTCCAGTCCACTTTGAAATAGCCGTCTTGGTTATTCCCTCTGCAACGAATCGTACTGAGGATATACAAATATCGAAGTGCCTACTGGCTTCATTCATTGATTGAAATATTTTTTCTTCGTTAGTTATCGTATTCAAAGATTTCACAGGTCTCGCTTTTTTCGAGTATTTCCCAGTCCCCCCTCGTTCGGAATTTTCACTTTGTGTGATAGCCTGCAGATTTGATAAAGAATTGTTTTTCGGATTAGAATCGATATGATCAATAACAAAATCATCCTCGATCAATCCATTGAAACACTCGTACACGAAACGATGGCAGTAATATTTCTTCTTTCCAGCACCAAACATCAAATACCCCATACCATTATCCCACCCAACTGGTTTCTTCAGTCTGCGGTTTCTTACAACACCATCACTGGATGCTTCATAATTTGTGATCACAGGGTGTTGTCTGAATTCTTGGTTCATTTATATATTATACTATTGTTTGTCTAATTCATTGTTTGGTTTAATGATAAATCTTTCGATGTAGTCTTGAGGGGTTCTTATGATTTTATCCTTGATACTGACTTTGTCAGCGTCAAGAATACTGACTTTGTCAGCGTCAAGAATACTTACTTTGTCAGCGTCAGGGTCATAATTTCTGATTGATTGTCTATTTTTTATTCTTTTATCATAATATCGCTTCAACTCCCTGTATCGCTTTCCACCGCAATTCAAACACAACTGCGATTTCCCCCTGACCCCAACCCCACATAGAATACAAGGTAACGGACCAAGGCTTCCACGTCGAAAGCTTTGCATATGATACCCACAAAACTCACTTCTGCATGATTTGTTACACGGGATTACTGATCCAATCATAAGCCACTTGCAGTGATTCATTATATAAAAATCTTTCATTTAAATGCTTGTTTTAATTATAGCATGAAGGAATTAAGGAAAACGCCTTCGAAAAATGCTGAATTCAATGTTGATAAAGAGTTTAAGAGATTATTAAAAATCAATCCTAGATTTAATCTCGATAGACCCAAAAAACGTATCAAACGTCCAAGAGACGGAAACATGAAAGAGTTTAAGAGATTATTGAAAATCAGTCCTAGATTTAATCTCGATAGACCAAAAAAACGTATCAAACGTCCAAGAGACGGAAACATGAAAGAGTTTAAGAGATTATTGAAAATCAGTCCTAGATTTAATCTCGATAGACCAAAAAAACGTATCAAATTTAATCTCGAGAAACCAAAAAAAGCGTCCAAGAAATTATCCTGGAAGGATGCTCAATTCAATCTCGATATAGTTTCTAATACACCCAAGAATACAATTCTTGATAAAGCCATGATTAATAAAATCAGAGACTGTTTTAATGAATTCAAGCGTGATGGAGCATCCTATTGTTGGTCAACATTTCGAATTGATGGTGTTGTTGACGCTACCATGAATGATGAAAAAGCAGCAGTGATAATTTCACGTGTTGGGGAAAAACGGTATTTTTTCCGAATCAAATTCATTATTGAAGTCGATGGCAAATGGATTATTAGGGATAAATTTGAACCAATCCTCAAGAATAAAAAAGCTGTCATTGTGAGTAGAGATTCCAAACCAGGGATTCTAACCGGCATTGACAAACCATACTACGAAAGATCTTATCCCGTAACAGCAATGGTTTATGGGCTATATCCGTTAAATGATAAACCCGATATCGCAAAACTAGCTCCTATGAAATATTCGTCAGGGCTTAATTGTGTAGCAACACGGGTAATGGAGCACTTCACAAATGCATCCCGAGGAAATAAACTAACTGATCTAAGACGAAAAAAAATAACCGAGTGGGAACTGACAGTGAAACAGAACGGTGCAAAGATTTCTGATATAGCTAAGTTAGAAACATCATTAAGATTTCCAATAACAGTTATGACGATAACCGGAGAGGTTTTATACGAACCGAAATATAACAAAAATGGAGCACCAATACAGATTATTGATCATAACAAACACGCGTGGACACCTGCGGTAACAGTATTTCCACGAGAACGAACCGTGAAATATATCCCTAAGGAGTTCGTCGGGGATGTTTTCTATGAAGAGAGATTATTTGATGCTATTAATGCGTTGTGTAAGGATGATCCTGTGTCAGTGTGGTTACTTAGAAGTGATGAAGGATTCGATCAATTTGTAAAACCAAATGGTGAATTATATCGCGTTGAAGAATTAGATAACAGAATGAGAAAAATCGCTAATGATTTTTCACCGGAGAGTTTCCATGAAAAACTACTCACGGATAGTTTTACTATTCCATCAGTGGTAGCTCACTTCGCAAGAGAAAAAAACTCATGGCGTCCAACACGAAGTGATTTTCTTGAGGATGTTAAATCGAGTTGCGTCGAATTTGGTCATGGAGGATTGTGGAATACGAAATACTCACGTGATGGTATGATTTCAATTGATATAGCCGCGTGTTATCCCGGAAGTTTTCTCGGGTATGGGGAATGCGCTGAGTACTTCAAACGATTTGGACACCCCACGCATGAAATGACTCGTGTTGCGATTAATGGACCATTACCTGATTTTGATTTAACCGGATTCGCTCGTGTGATATCATTTGAATTAGCTACAGGGTTACATCCGTGTAGTTATGTTTGGCTCGGTAGACACCTATCTGAAAAGGCCTGGATGCCAATAGTGTTACTACGATATATGATTGATTGTGGTATGCTAATATCGTTGATTGTTTCCGAGGCTATTATATGCTATCGAGCTCAGAAGGAAGTTTGGCTACCACAACCCGATCTAGATAGAATAATCAGCGAACTACGAAAACAATTCCCTGATTTCAATGAAGAAGAAATCATAAATTGGTCTAAGAAGTTATTTGAAATTAAAAAAGAACAAGCAAAAGATCTCGGACGAAGAATAATCGGTAAATTCACTCAAGGTGGACGGTACGACAACGCAAAATATTCTTCGCGGTTGATCATAGATGTCGCTGAATACGATTTTCTTGTAGCGGATTTAATGAAGCAGGGAAAACTTGTATCCCGTAAGGATGCTTTTCTATCCAATGGTGAGAAAATGGGTACGGTTGTTACCTACTGTGATGGATATAATTCCCAGTACACACATTTGAGAAGTTCAATGCTAGCCTATGCTTCTATTAATCTATTTTCGATGATAAATAGATTTCCTAATACCGCGGTTAGAGTGGCCACTGATTCGATGTATATACACAATAAATACAAATCAGCTGTAGCTAAATTCACAGATCCCGAGGAAGCGTGGGGGCGTTGGCGATTTAAAAGGGAGATGCTACATGAGTATTGTGAATCCGCAGACGTTGCCATGGATGATAAATATCTTTGTTGTAACCGCGCTGAAAATCAATCAGAATTTTCTAATGCACCACCGGTATCTGATCCAATATGTCGATACAAGACAGTTTATTTAAACGGTTGTGGTGGGTCAGGAAAGACAACTCGTGCAATTGAATTATTTCGTCGGTCAACCATGATTGTGCTAACACCGACTCACAGACTCGCCAGAGAGATGATACAACGAGGGGTAAATGCCTGCACCTACCATAGTTTCTTTCGATGGAAGGGTGACAAATGGACTCCTGATCGAATGGGTGATAAATTCATTCCTGAAATCATAATCTGGGATGAAATATGCACAGTGTCATTAGATGTATTACAAACATTTCTTGAGTGGTTGTTAAACAAAAACACAAAAGTCGTCATGTGCGGTGATCACGGTCAACCACCACCATTTGTCGGTGCATCTCCACATGAATGGCTAAAGGGTTTTGTAGACTACTATGAAGAAATCACCACTGATTATAGATCACTTGATGAACGATTACGAGAATTTAAGAAACTAATTAGATTACAACCGGATAGAATCCAGTGCGAAATAGCGCGTGAAGTGATTTCAGAAACTCAAATAAACGATTTCTGGGAAACATGGAGACCAAATGATTTGATAATTGCAAGTAGAAAAATAGTCAGGGATACACTTCAGATGAAGTTATTTGAATTGCATAAAGAAAAATTTGCAACGCTTCCAGTACCCCTTTGTTATAGGCCATCGGATACACGAAAACAGAACACTGAAGTTGATATTCCAGGACAGAGTGAAAAACAAATTCTGGTATTAAATGATATTGTGCTGGTTGATATCAATGTCGTTGAAGATGCATTGCGTGCTAATAAATCCCCGTGGACTCTAGGATACGCAGCAACAATACACTCTTCACAGGGATTGACTATATCGGATACAATTGTTTGGATGGTGGATAATCACATCGAATGGTCGAATTTAGTCTATCTCGCAGTATCCAGAGTACGAAAAATAAATCAACTTCGAAGAATTGTCCTGACAGAGTCAGGCGATGATAATGACACAACAATAAGTGATATTGATGTTAGCATCATTAATAAAAAACTCTCCGGTTACAAACAACAGGACAAAAAAAAACAACGAGAATTTGATATTGATGCTGAATTAATAATCACTTTGAAGAAACAACAGAATAATCACTGCGCGAGTTGCAATTGTATAATGCGTTGGCAGTATTCGGATAAGGATCCTCGCCAATTCACCGTAGACAGAAAAAATAACAGTCTCGGTCATGTCAGAAATAATGTCATGTTGACTTGTCTTGAGTGCAATAGACGCAACGGTGCTAGTTAAGACCATGCGGTGGCAATTGAGTATCCTCGGGAATTACCTGTAGTTGTTGTCTAGTAAACCCACGCTGAGGGGCAGTTGAATCCAGTTTATAGATTGGAGATCTACCCGTAGATCGTGTTATACTAGATATCTTATGCGTAGTGACGCTCCAAATAGGATCAGTAGCCCTTTTTCTACCCCCTTCAAGCTCTCCTGGTTCGTATAAGTACCTCACAATGACATTACTACCAAGAATTGGTTCTTTGAAATCTTTTTGTGGTTTTTCAGGTATTGACTTCTTTTTAATCGCGTTGATAGGTTTCATGTTGATTGTTCTAGTAATCTCGTTATTCAGTGCAGTAATCACAGATGGTAATCTTTTAACCCATTCACGGGATCGCTTTTCTTGAATGAATTCTTTTGCGTATTGATATCCAAATAACCGCTCAGCAATCGTCCGATTAAATCGTTCTACAATGGCCTGATCGCGATGTAGCGCAGTATGCCCTCGTCGTATGGTGACATTATGATGTTTCATTGTAGATAACACTGCACCCTGAAATTCCTTGCCAGGATCAACCTGCAATAGATTTGGCCAGTGCAGAGGACCTCGTCGATAAATCCTCTCAAATGCAGAAGCGACTTCAGTGGCTGATTTTGTTTTTAACGGTTCTGCTTCTTTGTATCGACTTGCAATATCAACTACGGTTAAAGCGTATTTGTAACCACGATCATGAGGCAGAAATAATATATCAGCCTGATGAACTTCATTAGGAGCGGTCACATCAAAATGCGAGAATTGAATTTGTTTAGGCGGTGGTAGATAAATTTGCCATAGTGCCTGTTTGGATAACCAATTAGCCGCAGTGGTTTTTTTCACTTTTGCAGCGCTAGCGAGTTTATGGACTGCTGATTTACCCCTCCAGTATCCTCTTGGGGAATAATAAATTGATTCCATATTATTAATTACCGGCACCTAACATCAATTTGCTTTTCATAGCCGATTTTATCAAAAATGAAGCCAATTTTTCTTTGAAGGATTTATCAGGAATAGCATTTAACGCATGAATTAATTTCACATCTGCTAGATGCCTGTGTTGCAAATTGCTGCTTTTATAAGCAACATCATGAAGGTGACAGGCCTTATCAATGGCGTTTATTGGTTCTTCACCGGGGTTGGGTTGATTTTGATTATTGAGTCTGATATCAAGTCTGGTTCCCGGTCCACAGTAGCTATATCCTGGGAGGTGCTTTTCTCCGGGGTACTTTGCCCATGGGGTTCCAGGGAGCTTTGCCAATTTGGCTGCGATATCACCTCCTCGTTTTTTTTTAAATCAGATTTCATTGACACAAATCTAAATTTCTTTGTACCACATTGCATGCATTTACCAGAAAGCGCTGATCGGTTATTTTTAGTTGTAACCGTCGTCACATCTTCTGTGCCAGTACGCGTTTTGCACTTCACACAATATAGATCCATAATTTATGTATAGAGATATGGATATAATTGATTTTTCAGCGACTAAAAGAAGAGAACCGGTTAAGCATCATGCAGCGCTACCAAACTCTATCCGGATGATTATAATCGGGCCATCTGGATCCGGTAAAACGCAATTGTTGCTCAATTTAATAATGAGATGGATGAAATGGGATAAGTTGTATTTAATTGCTCCTAGCGTAGATGATCAACGATGTTATGAAGTGCTAAAAGATTTTAACGACAGCGCGGTAGAAAAATCCGGAGAGGGTATTATTGAGTTTATAACCGATATCGATGAAGCACCGAGCATTGATGATATTGATGGAGATATTAACAATTTAGTCGTATACGACGATATAATGTTGGATAAACAAAAAAATCCTGCTAGAATATTTTCCCGTGGGCGTCACAAAAACACTGACGTGATATATGTCACTCAACGCTACACTCAGGTTCCAAAAGTCATCAGAGATAACTGCAATATTCTTTCTGTATTCAACGGCGTTGATACACATACGCTACGAAATATTTGGCAGACATGGTGTTCTGATATGGACTTCAATCAATTTCGAGATTTCTTTAGTCATGCTCAGTCAAAACCACACGGATTCGCAACAATAAATTTGCATGATCCTCGGACACGATATCGTATCGGACTGGATCAAATATTCGGTTAAAATCATTTATTATTTTTTGTTAACCCAGTGATGAAATCACTAAGCAGCAGAGAGGGTGGATGACAACAAGTTGCGACCAAAATTAATTAATAAAATCGTTTTCATTTTTTTAGTTAAAATGATTTCGTAGGGAGATTTCAACGAAATCCTACGGATCGTTTTAAGGATTCAATCAATTTTTTTTGTCTGAAAACGTTGTAGGATTCGCCATCTTTTGGTTGAAATGAGATTATAGGACGGCTCGTTTTAGGATTTCAATCAAATTTTGTCTAAAAACGTTGTAGGATTCACCCTCTCTGCTGCTCGATAAAATACCAATGCCTCCACCCTATCTACCACTCCCGCCGACAATTACGATAAATAATTCCGACGAGTCCGTGGTTAGGGAGTCGCTACCCTGGATACTAGAATTTTTATGCGGCATCCCCGCGTCTGATACTAAAACCAGGTCAATAATAGGATAATTGAAAACACCAGCGGGTTTAAAATAACAACGACAACAATGATGAAATCATCGTCATTGTCATCGCATCAATATCGATACGACACCGTAAAAGAATTTTCCGCGAACTTGAAATCGCTTTCTGAGCGCTATCGTGAAAAAATGAAAAAATACCGTAGAAGAATTACCGCCATCGATGTAACTGTGTACTCGGTATCCGGTGTGATGGCAGCGCGGAAGTTATTTTGTCGACGGTGATCATGATCGCGCCGATTGCAGTTCCAATTGCTATCTCCGCGGCAACAATAATTGCGGCAGTCGCCACCGCGA
This sequence comes from Unio pictorum, assembly GCA_030141615.1. Classification (NCBI taxonomy): domain Eukaryota; kingdom Metazoa; phylum Mollusca; class Bivalvia; order Unionida; family Unionidae; genus Unio; species Unio pictorum. The sequence continues at coordinate 2,638,451 of JARLTB010000039.1, read as the reverse complement.
TAACTAAAAAGTTATCATCGTGTTCTCAGAAAAAACTCAGTGATTATACAGCTCGGTATCGGGTGGTATTTGACGCGTACTCGAAATTATCCGAATTGATCTCACTGTCGATAGATAATTCGTTCATATCCGATGTTGAATTTTCCGCGATGACCCAGTTGTATAACTCCGCGATGTTGAAATTGGAAATTGAAGACAGCGTTAATAATAATGTCACTCGAACTATTTCAACGAATCGCGGAGAATACCACTCCGATACGAACAAGCATGATATCAATAACATCAACAAACCCCGAATTTAGTGTGAACTTCCCTTCTCCGATTCCAGTTCGTGAGATCGCGCTGGCAAAATTACGAGTATATCATAGCTGGCCTAATATCAGATCTGTTGCATTTGGTGGTCAGCAACCCAATAACGCACTGGTGTTCTCGTATAAGAATAAACCCGATGTCACTCCAGAGTGGGAAACTGTTTCGTGACCAACTGGGTCGTACCAAATTGAGCAAATCGATGCTGAAATTCAGCGTAGAATAAAATCAATTACTGGAAATGAATCAAGCATAGCTATTAAACTTCATGAACCGACGCTCTCGTCGTCGATCGAAATAAGCACAGAGGGATACATTGTAGATATCTATAACAGCTCGTTAAGAACAGTGTTAGGATGGCCTGAAAAACCACCCGGAGCCACCACCGACTTAACCACTGACGTACAATCATATCATGAAATCAATCCCAGTTATCGAGATAATTTATCTGATATAAGAAAAGGAAAAATCGCCGATAGATTTATATTTACCAACAAAGACACATTGCAATGGGATTTTATCATTAAAAGAACAACCGACTCATCTGTTACTATTTCATTTACGCTAAGTAACGTCATTGATTATTTTAAGGAAATTAATCAATTATATAACACACAACTAGAACAACTACAGCAAACAAAATCGCGAAAACACATTGAAATAATAAATCAGCTTGTATCTGACATGGAATATATCAATGAACTAATTATTAAAACAATAATTAATGACAACAGCGACAGTAAACAACAATTCCTAACCAGTTACAAGACCACAGAAGACAATCTACGTAATTTCAAGCTTCCCGGGTACAAAGCTGAAAGACTGAAAGAACATATTGGTGATGTTATCAAGACATTACAATTACAAGATTCAACTACACTCCTTAAATATAATAATGACCCAGATGGCGGAGGTAGGCATATTGCCCCGCACAATGTAAATATTTCAGCGGTGATTTCGCTTAATTTAGTATGTGATGCAATCGAAGGAAGCTATCAAATTAATCTAGAGCAATCAAATCAAGCTCAGCAGGGATATATTCTTTATTCGTTTGCACCAACAGCTCCTCCAGGATTCCTAATTATTGAAAACCCAATTAATCCTGTCTACATGCGATGCCATAATAATTCGCTAACAAAAATTAATTTCCGACTCACTGACCAGTCAAATAATTTGATTGATCTACAAGATGAGGTGTTAGCGATTAGTCTGTTTGTAAGGTCCTAAAAACTCGATCAAATATTTGGTTGAACTCGTAAAAGAATTATTAACCCAGAACTGAAAGTTCCAGCAGCAGAGAGGGTGAATGACAACGACATTGGCATATATAAGGAAATCTTATTTTATCGAATAGACGCCATTTTTTTTACTATTTGGTAGAAGCCTCAGATTTCCGAATCGACGCTCGGAAAATTGTAGGGTTCACCCTCTCTGCTGCTATTATTATTATTATTATTATTATTATTATTATTATTATTATTATTATTATTATTATTATTATTATTATTAATTCACACCATTTCCTCAGTTGGTATAATAATAATAATAATAATAATAATAATAATAATAATAATAATAATAATAATAATAATACTATTAATAAGGAGGAGGAGGAGGAAGATGCCGATGATAACGACGACAATATCGATGTTGATGATTTTCAAGTCAGTGCACGGTTTTAATTTCTCACATAATGTGAGAGACAAGACGAGTCACAATCGTTTTCGAATGGCGTTGTGGTGGTTTGGTTGATTGTTTTCGAACCCGAATAGCAGATCAGAGAGTTAAGAACATTAAAGGAAATTAAATGTCAAAAAGTTACAACTCATAGAGAGAATGAATTGTCGATGACTAATGGTTTGCTCATTAATAACGTCCGTCAAATTTCCCCGAACATATATCAGTGAATTTAATTTGGTTACTGTACATGTAATATTCTGAAATATCGTACCTTACATGAGTAAATGATACAATGCTGAGAGCGAGTTAGCATTATTTGGGATTGTAGGGTTTAACGCCATGTTACATGATACGTGGCGGTTGGGTATATTTGGTGACAATGAGACCCTGGAAAGAATCACCGCCCACCGGAAGTTTAGGCAATGTTCCTCAGATGACAGATCACTCGGCCACCATGGTCTCCATTGTAAAAAAAAAACATCATTCTCTTGACAAGCATCAAAATATATTCTGTATAAGTAGTCTTTTGTATGTTTAATTGGTAATTAGAGACGATATTGATTTGGAAGAAGCAGATATGATTTTATATATTCCAGTTCTCTAATGCAGCATATGTCTTCTATTATTATATGCATAGATAATATGCTTTTATTACATTGTTCTATTATTATATGCATAGATAATATCCTTTTATTACATTGTTCTATTATTATATGCATAGATAATATGCTTTTATTACATTGTTCTATTATTATATGCATAGATAATATGCTTTTATTACATTGTTCTATTGTTATATGCATAGATAATATGCTTTTATTACATTGTTCTATTGTTATATGCATAGATAATATGCCTTTATTACATTGTTCTATTATTATATGCATAGATAATATACCTTTATTACATTGTTCTATTATTATATGCATAGATAATATGCTTTTATTACATTGTTCTATTATTATATGCATAGATAATATGCTTTTATTACATTGTTCTATTATTATATGCATAGATAATATGTTTTTATTACATTGTTCTATTATTATATGCATAGATAATATGCTTTTATTACATTATTATATGCATGGATAATATGCTTTTATTACATTATTATATGCATATATAATATGCTTTTATTACATTCTTATATGCATGGATAATATGCTTTTATTACATTATTATATGCATGAATAATATGCTTGTATTTCATTATTATATGCATGGATAATATGCTTTTATTACATTATTATATGCATGGATAATATGCTTGTATTACATTATTATATGCATAGATAATATGCTTGTATTACATTGTTATATGCATAGATAATATGCTTTTATTACATTGTTATATGCATAGATAATATGCTTTTATTACATTATTATATGCATGGATAATATGCTTGTATTACATTGTTTGAACACCGGTATTACCTTAACTAGTTTCCACCGACTTAGAAAGTTATTTTATTAGAATGACCTATTGCAATAATACAATAAAACATGCACGTTAGAAATGGAATGTAAAAGTGACTTCAACACATTATAACAAGATCAGGCTCACTAACCTTTTATGAATCAAAGATCAAGTTAATATTTTATTTCATAATGTTCACCAACTACAGTGAAATGTAATTCATTACATGTCCAAATATTAAGATAAAATAGAGTGTGATGTTGACCATCGAAATTGACACGAGTTGAGAAACTTTGTCTTTCTGTTATCTTCAAATGAGGACCCATCAATCTAATTTCCAAATGGAAATAAATAAAGTGAAAGAAATGTATAATTAAACAGGTGAAGAATGGAACTTTAAAATAAAACTGAAGAAAACAATTCATTGTTGGAAGCTTTTAATAAATAACTCAACCCATCAAATGCTGTGTCCCATGTAAACAAGAGTTGTTTGAGATGAAAGGGAACGAATGGGGACCCAAATGGAACCATGCTTTATAACCACTTGAGTTCACAAAAGCGTTATTTTTCAGCAGTAACTGGCACCAGAGGAGGGTGATAAATCTGTTTACACTTAAACTTTAAGCTGATCTCAATGATTAAACTATAAACAGTTTTTTTTTTTATTTCTGAAGACAAACTGGGGACCTCTTCCAAGATGAACATTTCCCAATCTATATCTTACGCATGAAAGAGCTCCTATGTGTGCAGATTTAAGATTAAAAATTTATTTCAACCATTAAATAATATCTTTGTCATACAAAAAGTTTCCAATAAACATTTTATTTCAGGGACAAAAGTACATGAATGCGACTAACGTCTGTTTGACCAGTCAATACCTTGACCTGTACCAGGGCAGCAATGCAACGTGCAAGAGGATAAAAGATATCGGTGTCAGTGGCATTGTTAGCTGCCAAGGCATCAAGACGGCAGAATATCCCTCATTTTGCCGGTTTGTAGCTGAAAACACGAGGGCCTATTGGAGAATATTTGATGCAGCTGATATGTCAAAAATGCTTAGCCTGAATGAACCACGGTAAGAAATACAAACACAATATTTCAATATTTACATCATTTACATGTATATCTTATGACGCAAGTCTTTATTTATAGCATACTCTGAGTTTTGTCATTTTGGTTCTCAAAGTTTCATTAACATTCTAAGAGATGTACATTAAAAAGAGTCCATTTTCCTTTAAGGAAATCGACGTTATTAAGTGTCCTATATCGTCCTGGGAGATGTGCTTTAATAAGGGTCTATTATCGTCTTCGAATATGTGCATGAGGAAGAGTCCATTATTATCATATCCATTATTACCAGGTGAGATGTCCATTTTCGACCATGGAAATAGGCATTATCAGGGATCCATCTTTATTCACAGATATTTGCATTCCACATGAAAGATAGCGCCAAGCGCTTGTAAGACTCTTCATTTCCCTGGACACGTTGTTTGTTGCCCAAACACATTCCGCTCATTATTCATTTTCGCTGACTTCTGTATATTTGCTGAGTCACCGTATGATGTCTTACTTTTCAAAACGATATATATCAGTTTCTATGAAATATTTTCTCGAAGTAATTTTGTCAAAAATAACGAAGTGCCCGGGGTGGGGGTGGGGGGCATACTGGTCTAAATCGATCGCCTTTACCAATCACTGCCATCTCACCTCTGTCCGCGTGGGTTCAAGTCTTAGGCTCAACCACTGTGGTTAAGTGAGAAAGCTTGCCATAGCTTTCCGTATTTTTTTAATTTTGGTTCTTCTTCCACTATATTTTTTGACCGCCATGTATAGTCTATCATACGCTATAAAAAAGGCGTTTAACCCGAAACAAACAAACAAACAAACAAACAAACAAACAATAAAAGTAAAGATACGTGTTGAAACATAGCAGTACTATTAATGACATACTCGTCCGGTTCTGACGGCAAGGCATTCATAAATATATGAAGCATTATCCCTGTTGATATATCTACCCGCTTTCATTGGAGACAATTCACGGTTCCTCAGCGTTAAAGGTCAATGAATTGCTTTCACAGTTGAGATACTGCACAATTGTGCATGCGAGAAATGTTGCTTTTTTGTCATTGTAATAATTTATTTCCTTGTCAGGGTATGGCGTTTGCTGATCGAGCATGGCTTTGAGTGTGGGACTGCGCGCCTTCAGAGAGGTGTTCAGGGAGTAATCCAGAGACTCAAGAGCGTATGGGACAATATCTTCGGATAAACTGGTACCGACGGAAAATGTTGACCACGCCAATGAGCTAATTTCTGCTTTCGCTATGTTTGCTCTTGCCGAAAATGTCGTGTCTTGATATAATGTACAATACCTTACAATATTTTTGTCCAGATTATTTTCTTTAAGCCAGATCTATTTTTTACCCAAATTGATAATTGGAACATAAAATAAATGTATATGCATTGTGAAATCATGTAGTTATAGAGATTCGACGATCTTTTAAGGGAGTTTCTGAAAATAAAGAACGAAGAAACATACACAAGTTTAGATAAGTCTCTTTTCATTTTCTTCTCCTCTCGACCTTCGTTTTTGCTTGGTCTTTCTTCTGGTAAGTGTGAATTTTGATATTTATATGTCCTTTCGTTCTGCCTGACGTCATATCAATTACATTATTGTAAAGATACTTATATATTTTAACTACGTATTAGCGTTGATTGATTTTTTTATCCTTTCTTACAGACCATGATTAATTGAGAAATTGATCCCGATAGTAAGAAGAAAGAAATAATTAAGCTGATTAAATGCAAAATCATCATTTGAATTCTTTGAAAAAAAGTTTTGAAAAAATGGTATTGCTAGTTATCATTGTAAAGTGTTTATTAAATCGTTCTTCTTTGTTACAGTTCAAGGAAACTTTCTTACAAGTAATTGTTCAAAGAAATAACACTTTTCTTTGATGTTGTTTATACTAATCAAATCAAAATTGTATGAACTTAGCATATGAATTTGAGAGAGGATTATGTAAATGTTGGTATCAGAAGTAGTTGTGCCGTCTGTACTTCGTGACCTCCTTGCTTTTAATTTCATTGCAGCATTATTAATATACACCAAGCAGAACGGAAAGTGCTATCCCTGGATTCTACATGATAATACTTGGTCAAACTGGGCAGCATTTACAGTTAATACAAAGAGTAATGTTTATACAAGTTAGATAATATTTGTACTCTTGGAGATTCGAACCCGGGTCAGCAGGTAAATGGCGCCCATCGCCTTGCCTGCACACGCCAGTCCACATTTTGTCATAATTAAGCACACATAAACAATCTAAGATGCATCCGAGTCGGTGTTATATGCACTAGTGCATAGCAGACACACTCGCATGGCGACAATGTAATGATCACGTATTCTTCTGCATAATCCAATCTGTTTGGTGTACATTTGTAATTCTCTAAAATTACTCATATCTATTCTTGATTTCTTTAATATGACCATGTATATAGATGCGATGTGAGACCTGGGTTCGAATCTCCGTAGAGTACGAATTCAAATTTTGTAACGTGTACGATAGTAATATATATAAAATAGGAACTCCCTGCCAATTCATGAAGCTACTATCCCCCTCCCAAACTCTCCCCCCTGCAGACAAGGAAGTGAAACATGGATCAAAAGTACAATCTTTATATAAACCCATAAAACAGATATATAATCAATCAATCATTTAGTAAGAAAATTACATTTAATTCAATGGAATTATTATTAAGCAAATTAGAAATATTGATTAAATCAACAAAAAAAGACAAAAAGCAAACTTTCAATCAAGCACAAGATGCATGAAAATTAAAGTCGAGTGCAATATTCTTCCTTTTTAATTTTCGAGTACATTGAAAAAAATAAATATATCAAAATATAGATCAACAGATAATTTATATCAAAGTTCATACATTGCATCAAGTTCGAAAGTTTCTGCAGCAAAGAGTAACTCGTATTTTTCTGAATGTCCAAAATATATATGAAATTCTCTCAGAGAATGAGATGGAGGAAGACCGGAAATGTGTATGCGTGAGTTTATACATACATGCGTGCGTGCATACGTACGTTCGTATGTAAGTACATGATGCATACATACATACATGTGTAATAAATTTTGAGTATGCACATTTGATAGCGCTCCGTTTTTAAGCAATTCTTAGATTTATTTGTGTGATTATTGGGATTCGACGCCATGGAAATATTCCTAGCCCGAAATAATTAGCCAATTATTAGGAGCAAACGTCACGGAGCCGAGTGCTTGAACCTTGCTAGGGTTCGCTAGTAGTGAATTTAGGTCCAAACCGAATGACTGTCCATTTAGTAACATAGTCCATATTAAAATCTAGTGGTGTATATCAGTGTTGTGGTTGAGATGGCAGTATTTACCGTAGGAAACCAGTAAATTACACAATGGAATCAATATGTTCGGACTTGGTAGATACCCTTTATGGGTCATTATGGAAAATAGGCGTAGTTATATAAGCGCTATAAGCCGATATAAGTGTGTATTAACTGGCCTAGGGTGGCGCAGTTAAATATTTCCCAGTGAGAAAGGGAATACTAATGTGTTTTCTATGGAATAACCGGCTGGCGGTACGGAATTCTGATGATAATGAAGGCAAACCATGCAAAGCTGCGGTTAATGGACTTTTGGCCAAGTTGTTTTAACTGTGTGGTCTCCAATTGATTGAGTAAAATTTAGTATATAAAAGCAAACACGTCTGACTTTACAATTTGCAACTCAAGTTGCATGGAGGTCTTTGGAAATTTGGGGAAAACATGACTTTCAGCGGAATTCGCGCCAGGGTTTTGACACCGATCGGTCAAGTGAATAACCCTGTGCGTGTAACACATGCATGCATGCATACAAATAACACGCACGCGCACACACACACACACACACACACACACACACACACACACACACGTGCGCGTGCGCCTAGAAGCCTAGAAGCGACTCCCAAATGCGGCGGCGACATTTGCGTTGCGCTGGATATAGTTTTAGCATTTGTATACAGTACTGGCACTTTATTTTCCCGCGAGCCAGCAATCTTTGTAGACACCCCAATCACATCGGCGCCCTCTCAGCATGGGGGTGGGATGGGGCGAAAAGTATAGCAATCCCTCGAGTACATTCTTTGCCCCATCCACACTAGAAGAACGTGAAGCGGGTTTCTTACTTCAAGTTGTAGGAATCAAAACGATCCTCTTCCAGGTTAAGCACGAAGGTGGTTCCCCACAGCTGGAGAAAAGATCTCCGCCAATACAAGCAAACTGAGATACTGAGTTGCTCATTGTGGAGTGATTCAATAACACGGAGTTAAAATAAGTGGCAGTACATGAAATCAACGACCTGTACTTTCGATTATTGGAGAAAACAGACTGAAGCGGATGACGACACGCTTCGGGAGATGTGAGATCTGGACTTGATAGGATAGGATCAACTAAAGATCGACTACGATTTACGAAGTGTATCACACAACCTAAATTTTGGAGACCACCAGCTAAATCAGAAACGAGATCACGTCACTGAGTAATTGCGAACCTTGTTTCACAAACAGGGAATTAACATTACACATTTTCCACTGAATTCGTCGTTTTTAATAACGACAATTGAGTTCGCTGAATTAGGAGATCCGATTCTTCATCCCTTCGCATAGCCACTAAATCTAGTTTCAGCAACGCGCAAAGAACGGCTGAACTCTCAGCCACACCGGCTTGACGGAAAGGTGAATAGGCTCTGGCGACGCTGCCCAGCATTACTATTAGCACTGATTATTTTAAGTGAAAACAGCTGATGATGTCATTGCCTGCTTGCCTGAGCATCTGTTGATGCCCACCATTGTAGTTCTTGTCGCAAACGTAGCCGGTCTTCGTGCTCACATTATTAGTCTCAGACAGCAACACGAGCTCGAGAACAGCACAGGAGAGGGTGCTCGTCCTTGAATATGGAGAAAACCAGATGGCCACTATACCCGAAGCATTATCGATTGCCAAAAATGCTGTTTATAGGGGGTTTCATTGTTGCAACAAATTTACTGATATAGCGCCTAAAATTACCTTCCTTAGATCCAATGCGCATTTGTGCGCATGCCCACACAAATTTCAAGTTCCGGAAAGTTTACTGTTCTACACTTGTTCAACAAAGGAAAAACAATGAATCAATTATACATGTCAAACTTATTTTGTTCATACTAGGATAATAATTATGGACACTAAATCAGATAATTCGATTCGGTGTCCATACTTACATTTTATCAGCAGCTGATCTGTAATGCTAACTATTTTAAATCAGAGAAGGGTTTATTTAAATTTTAAAAATGAAACACAGTATATTCATGTATTCAGGTTAACTTGACAAAGCAATAATTACATAAGCTATCATAACGATAAAGGAGTGTAAGTAATGCTGATGGAATATTTATTAATATTTGGGTGTATAAATTTTACAATTTAAATTTTCAGATTCATGTCGTTTTAACTTGTTTCATTTACTTTTAGAAGTTCGAAACATCAAGTATCGGAGGGTACATACACTAACTTTCAAATTTGCTGGGTCTTTAGACAAGAGTTTTGATTGCCACCTGCAAATTCATTTAGAACAGCCTTCTTAAAATGTAGATTAATTCTGTTTAACTTTCTTAGCAATAAAGTTGTAAGTTTTAAAAATACAATTATTTCATAGATTTCGTCCTATTACTTTGGTTTGTCTTTTAAATCAGTATTAATCCACGTGACCGGATGTATGATTTTATAAAAAGAGACTGCTTGTAAGAACATGCTCTACAAGTCAATAATAAATGGATACTCACACATATTCATCTTTGTTGTCTTTATCTATCAGTCACTCGTTCTATCTTAGCATCATATTATACCCGTTTTTAACCTGAAGTATATTTATGTAATATACGTATGCGAACACATTCATTCGAGGATATACATACCCATGCACCAGATGAAGTGATACAGACACATACAGACAGACAGGATAGGTGAGAACCCCAAATGTCCTATGCATGCATAGTGTATCTAACATATATATTTCTCCAAATTGTATACTCTAAAATTTAAATCCGTTCAAGGAAATAAAATTAAAATATTCATCAAGGAGACTCGTACGTACGCCTGTCTGTTCAAGTAAGGATGACATTTGTGCATTTTGAAAGAAACTTATTTCATGAGAAATATAATTAACATTAATAGAAATGCAGCAGTCTCAATCAATAATAAAAGAACCTAAGAAGTTAGAATTTTTTTCGTTGTCGTTCAACCTCAGTTTACTGCTATGAATAAAGCTGTAAAAAATAAATGTATTTTCAATATTCTTCAAGCGAGATAAATTACAAGAACATTTTACAAAGCGATACCCTTTCGCACAATCAAATAATACAAACTACTACATAATGTAGTGATGGAAAGATAATGAAGATCTGAAATGGGCAGAGAACATTTATTTAAAAGCTGGCTGCAGCGCAATTTAGTAAAAAAAATAAAAGATGTAACAACACTTGATCAAATATTTTTTTTTAGATTTTCTTAAGATAGTGAGATATCTATCCTGCTTGCAAATTGTGAGCGGTTTGTCACATTTTCTTGATCTACGTCTGCCATCTTTAATCATTGAACTATCCGGGAGTGAGCTGCACCGATACGCCCTCTGGTTAGATTGTACCCGTGAAACCCTTATAGTCCCATTATGATCTCCAGATGCTTATGATACACGTACCTTTTACGTTCCGCTGGTCCTTAAATATGCTGTTTACACATCCAATTCAGGTGGGTGAAGTCCACCTCTTTATGCTTTTTCGGCTGAGGCTGCCGTGCATGTGCTTTCTCCATGCTTACACTATTCGTGCGCGATATCCATATTGCTTTAATTCCGGCGTTGGTGAACAGATTAAACTTGTCTGTGACAATAATTTTGTTGTTGTTAAGCAGCAGAGAGTGTAAACAGACTAAATCGAAACGTCACCCTTTTTTATTACCAAATCGACTAATGATGACTGACATAAAAGTCAGTTCATTGACTACACCTAGATTGACCCAAACAAATGTTGTAGTCGACCCTCTCTGCTGCTCTCTCCATGTGTTAAATTGTCAATCTGAGGATAAAAAAAATCTTGTATATAAATCAAACAAAATGAATAATTCAGACAAACGATCAATCTGAGACTTTTAGAACTTTGAGTAATATTCTTCCTCGGTGATGCTACAAATTAGCCAAATATTTTATCGATACATGTAATTAAATCATTATATATATCAAAAAAAAAAAATATGTCAAATATCGGAGAAGCATATACTACTAGATTAGCTCGAGAACGCCAGGAAGCAATCAAAAAATATATTCCTTTGAGAGATTCACTTCGAAGAAAACTACAGGAGTCACAAGTTGATTACGTAGAAGGTACAGAAAGATTATTTAAACCTATTACTGCAACAACTGAGAAAGTTGTATGGGGAGATATCACTGATCCAGAAAAAAAGAAACCTCTTCTTTGGACAATACAAGAGCAAGGGCAACGCAAGTGATTTTACAAGATGTTCCACCTAGAATATCTTCCGCACAACCTCAACAAGATATTGATAAAATTTACACTGAAATAGCTGATGTGATAGAAAAACATGCATCTTAACCTAAAGCAAAAAGAAAAAATGTTGAATTGATTAGTAAATTTAAGGCAGGTGTTATTGAAGATCTTAAGGAAAATCTTAAAGAGAAGGATTTTTCTCGTTCTGCTATCGATGTTATTCGCAACAAAGCTCCTAGCGCAATCGGTGATCTTGCCGGTAAAGCGTTTTCGACGGTCAAGGACAAAATTTTACGGTTAGTACGACGAAAAAAAAACAACTGAAATTACCATCTACTAAAGTTATGCCTGCAAATGAATGTAAAATAATAAATCAGGCCGCAACCCAAAGATTATTGGATCTGGCTGATGCATCGATAAAAGAAAAAGAAGATAACATGACCGCTAGTCTGATAGCAAGAAGTGGTCTTTCGTAGATAATTACAATTTAGATCATAGTAATTACAATAAAATGTTTAAGCGTGAAATTGATACAGCATTGGATATGGGTGAACCAGTTTGTAAAAATGAATCCTTGAGCGATTTTCAATATTATTCTTACGATGAAGTACACCCAAATCAACGTGGAAGAATCGAATTACAAGTTCAAGACACAAGTCGGTATTTCTGAGGCATTTATCGAAGTCGAAGGTCTACTTGTAAAAGCAGATGATACAGATTATGGAATCGGTGACAGAGTTGGTTTTGTCAATAATGGGTATCATGGCGTTATTCAGCAGTGATACTTATATGATTGATGGAAAACACATCGAATCATGTCTGGACAATGTTGATATTGCTACGACGATACTTGGTCTAGCAAGATACACCTATGACTATTCAAGATCAGCCGGTCCATCAATGATATTTACAAGGATATAAATGATCATCCACGATGTAACGATGAATGAAGCTGGAACTGAAGTTGCGTCAATGAATGAAAACTTTCAATCTCGGATTCGCAGCACGTAGATCAATGTTAAAGGCAAACGAGATGTTTTCATGTGCGATTCCATTATCTCAATTTTAGGATGTTGCAGAGATATTAGGAAGGTTATGTTCGGTGCTAAACACACTGTGGTACTTAACAGAAAAGAATCCGACAATGATGCAATCTGGCGAGCTGGAGGTGATGCTGTAAAAGTAGTAATAACAAAATTATCATTGTGGATGCCAGTAATGGTTTCATCTGTCGAAGAAGAAAATAAATTGCTTTCTGTCATGAATCAAGGTGGTAAATCACTGCTATCACTGCTATCATGGAAAACAATGACTACAGATAGCAATCAAGGTAATGCTGCTGGTTTATTTACATGGCATATAGCAACACAACAAGGGGTTTCAGCACCACGAGATATTTTTTTTATCGCATTTCAAGCAAATGTACGAGTAAATAATCAGGAAAGAAATCCGATGGGATTTGACACACTTAATATTACCGAGGTTAGTTTGAGAATAAATGGCCATCAAGAACCTGCCGAGGAAGTTACTTTAAATTTTGAGCTTAATAAAGTTGCAAGTGTATATCATCGTTTAATGTCATTTATGGGGCGTGATCTAAATGTAGATACCGGTTTGCAAATATCACAAAAAGTTTTCACAACATTATATCCGATGTATTACTTTTCACTGGAACAATTAGATTTATTCAGACAATCTGTTGTTGATATATATATTCGAGCTGAAGTAGGTTATTTTACTCATGGTGCTGTAGGTCCACCTGTTGTTCCTGCTGGTTTCAGAGCGATCGATGTTATACTTAGCGACAGAGCAGTATTACTTGAAAGTGTTGGTGGACTAATGCGAGTCGTTGATGCACCCGTAGAGAACATGTAATTAAAATCAATCAAGCAAATATAAAAATGTCGTATAGTAATGTTAACGCAACTCTGACTAAAGGTCAGATAAAAAAATTACAATAAAAAATGAAAATCAATGCGGGGCAAAAATAACGCTAAAGAAAAAACAAATGAGTGATAGTCCAAAAAAATTATCGTTAACCAATAATCAGCTTTAACGTTTCAATAAAGCTCTGGTATCAAAAACTGGAGTTCACCTTGAATTTTCTCCAAGTGCCATCAAAGATATGATTAAATCAGGAGGTATATTTCCACGTCTTGCATCAATACCAGCATTAATTGCTGCGGCCGCATCTGCAGTTACGAAAGCAGTTGCATTAGGTGATGTTGGAACCGCCGCTGAAATGGCATTAAAGAAAGCAACAGGAAAAGGGTATAAATAAAGGGACGCGGTCTTAGACTTCCAGGAACTTATCTAGGAAAATGACTGATACTTCCAGGAATATAATAACACCGATGACCGATGTCAAAACAGTTGAGGAGTTTTCATGCGTGAACAATCACATCACGTTGAAAACGGTATCGTCAATCGAATTCCGGTCCAGGAACTCACTGGGTTGTGTATGCGATTGATCCACGCGGAATTGTTTATTTTGATTCGTACGGGCTATCACCTCCAGTTGAGTTTCTAAATTATATTAATCAATTACCTGACTGAAATTGGTATTCCACGTTACCGACACAGTCAATGACAGACCCACCGATATGTGGTCGTGAATGTATCACTGTACTTGATGCGATATCAAAATCAACTAAACCACCTCATAAAATTGTACACGAATACACAAGTAATCGTTGGACAGGTATTTAAAAATAGTACATGTATATAATGGTTGATATTTACGGAAGACCCTTTGTAAAAGAATTGTTACCGAGTGGTTGGTGGATTAAATGAACAACACAAACACAATATGTGAAAGATGATGTAAATTTATGAAATAAATTATTAATGAAAAATAATGATGTATCAACACAATAACTCATGCGTTCAACCCACGATCACACTGCACAACCATTCACAATTTAAAAATAAATTAAATATTAATACAAAATAAACACAGATCCAAGGAACCTCCTGGACTACACAATTGTTTCATATAAAATGGAACCTTTACAAAAGTTATATTATCGCACGTATAAATTGCGATAACAAATGCAAACATCAAATTATATTATCGAACGTATGGATTGAGACAAGTACAAATATCTACATGTATCAAATCAAGTTACTAACTGTTATTGAGATTCATGTAATCCCTTGGAATACTACAGAGATTCAATGTGACTCTGTGTAAATATATCAATGTATTCAATTGTAACCACAATTGAAACACACACACATGCGTCTCTACCCTGTACAACCGTACGATTCACCAACTGTTGAATCGCCGCACAGCTTCTCCGAATACCTAGGGTTGACCCAATACTTTTATCGGCCGCTTGCCCTTCACGGATCCACTACAGTTATACGTACAGACAGCATACAGCACCTACTAGAACCACCGGCCCCAAACACTTAGATGCTACCCCGGACGTTTACACCTCTAGACAGCTCCGACACTCGGACATTTAGACTTCTAGATATCCGGATATTTACACATCTCGACGGATTTCCTCAGACATCATGACCTCCTTTTCACGCCAGATACAAACGTAGACGGACAGACGGTCTGACAAACACACAGTCAGACACCTCAATTAGATTGCATAATCAAATGGCACAATCAAACAGCACAATCACGGCACAATCTATCACATTCAGCCCTTTTGCTGGAACAATCAATCACATTCAGACCTTTGGCTGGAGAAAGAATGACGAGCTATCTCTCCTTTGACAAGATACTTTTGACTCGTAATCTTTTAAGAAATATTCTGCCTTATATGTCCCCAAATAGGTGAGCAGAATTCACGGCAAAATTCCCTTGCATCCAGTGATTATAATGTTCCTAACTTCGAGTGATTTCTAATCAGGTACATGTAAATCGCTAGACATCGCTTACCTTGAAAAACACTTATTCACCCCAGGTAACGCATGTACGACGACACAAAAAATGGTGAAATTAGTTTGTATTCAAGAAGAAATAAATTCAATTTTCGCCTAATTCTGTGACACCCTTGATCAGAAAAACCGACAAAGGAATCGATAAAGATTACGATGCATCAAAATTTGCAACACGAGATGACCTTGCTGATATTATGAACCTAGCTGGGGTTGACCGAGATGAAGTTGTTATTTTTCAGGACAAACACGGTGTTTTGAAAACAAGTAATACTAAGTGGAAAGATATAGTTCGTAGGGTTCTTGGCGCTGCTACGGACAATATTCCGGTATTTACCGACAGCGGAAAATACGAGATTCAGGTAAATCGATAGAATATATCAGGAGTGAGATTATAAAAAAATATTCAAAAACGATTATCAACGCCAGGTGGTCTATTAACAGGAGAACATTCCATGAACGGAAATAAAATAACTGTCTTGAGAGATCCAACATCAGATGAAGATGCGGCAAAAAAATGATACGTTGACACTGTTGTTGGTAAATTATCTACATTAAAAACCGAACATGATGCCGTTAGTGGTAAACTATCCACTTTTAAAACCGAATACGAAACTCACATAAACGATCACAATACCGGAGACGGAAAATTATCTACTTTGAGTGCCGAGTATGACGTTCACGTAGGTGCGTTTACAAGTCTCCGTAGAATGGTCAGAAATATCGATGAAATTGCAGATCGATTCTTCAGAAAACCATTAAGCGTTGATACGAAACTTTCCGATATTAAAACATCAATCGACACGATTAAGTAAACACAGGAAGATATTGTAAGTGATGCTCATGATATTTTTACTAAAATTGATCTCCTTGAAAAATATTAGGGTAAAATTCTCCACAGGCGGATTAACAACGTCGTATTAACAATATTATCTTGATCAACAACATGGTCTCAACAAAATAATACTATCAAATATACCGCGGATGTTACTGGCGTGTAAAGATTGTCTGTGTTTAGTAGTGAAAAATTCGAGGTATTTACTACGTATCCATGGCGTCACTCAACATACAAGTTTTCTGGAACCGTATCTGTTATATTAAACCGTGGAGACGAGGAAACATTTATCCTGGTTCCATTCGACAAAAAATTAACTGCAGCAACGATCTGGTGGTCTAGAGTTTGTTGCCGAAACACCTCAATTGATTACAGCAGAAAGAATATGGACTACATATACAATCAAGCGCGTGAGCGGCAAGATAAATTAAAATCTATCGTTGATACTTACACCATAAAAGTAAAAAAAATATCACAGACGTGTAATTGTCATTGACATAATTGTATACTCAGTCTCCGCAGATGTTGCTGGAGCCGGTCTTTTATTTATCTGCGGTAACAATGACATCACCTGCGGTCATAACGATCTTTGTTCCAGCGTCATCTGCGATCGTTGGAGTTTTTAATATAACCGCCAAAGAAAATATCGACGTGCTCGAATGAAAAATTATCTGATTATGCGGTGAAGTCACACGCGGTAATGGCGGCGTATTCTAAAGTATCTCAGTTAATATCTGAAAGCCTCAACGTTGCTTCAATATCGTAGTCTGAGTTCGCATTAATCTCCGAAGCAATGAATGTGATAGAATCTACACCCATTAAAGTTACAGATAAATGTCAGCACAAGAACTATTGCAACAGATTTCCACGAATACAACACCGGTGAAGCAACTATAATATCAGTGAGCACAACTAACCCTGAATTCAGTATTAATTTTCCAACTGCAATTTCAGCAAGGGAGATGGCACTTGCAAAACTAAGAGTATATCATAGTTGGCCAAATATCAGATCTGAACCAAAATCGTGTGAACAAGACAGTCAACACGATTATATTTGTACAAAAAGATTAAATATAATATATAGCTATCCGCATAGAATTGACAATCAACACAAGATTATATTTCACAGATATTATATATTTACAAACAGAACGTGGATTTTTCCAATAAATTCAAGTCTGAATACATGTACGTCGTAAGAATCTAAAAATAACTTTTTGCATTAAACACTAGCGTGATATCATTTCTGCTTCGATTCTGTTTGTAAGCGAGAAACAATAAATTATATTCTATTAATTTGAACTATTATCTGATTATGTTACTTCTCTGATATTAATTTGGACGTAGCTGGTTAATTAGTTAATTACAACGGCAAAATAAATCACGATCTACGGAGAAATATGTAATATGGAGTTATCTCCCATTTTTCAGTTCATTAACAATTCATTAGTATACTGAGAGTGGAGATAGATGGCACATTTTTAAATACTGAACATCAGAATATAATTTACTGAAAATATCCACAAAAACATAAATATATTAAATAAATAGTAAAGTAATATAATTCAGGTAAACTACTTGCTAAAAGATATCTTTGGCAGTCATCTCTCTTAACAATACTCAAAAGATATTTATTGCTTATATTTTTTTAGAGAAGGAAGATTTGGTAATATTTTCTGCGACGTGATGAACCGAACGTGGGTTAATATTAAAATATTTACCAGCGGCATTTATTGATGGGAATATTATTTCTTCGTCAGTCACTGTATTTACAGATTTTATCATCCGTTTTCCTAGTGTTTTACATCTACCAGTATTACGGAATATAGACTTCTGACTGGTTGTGGCAGCTCTAAGATTAGATAAAGTGTTGTGGAGAATAACTCTATCAATATGATCTATGACAAGACCGTCTTTGATCACCCCACGGAAACACTCGAACACGAATCTGTGACAGTAATATGTTCTTAATTTATTTATTTCATTGAAACTAAACATGAGATAACCATTATTAATAACATTACCAACTGGTTTCTTAGGCGACAATTCCTGATAACACCAATCACGATTTGCTTCGTAGTTTATTATGATAGGATGTCTCATGAATTCTTTTTGCTCCATGATATATAAATATATTTTGTTTAAATCATTATTTGCCTTGATCTTTACTTTGAAATCTAATTAGATAATCTTCCTGGGTTTTTATAATCCTGTCACTATCATTATTTTTTTAATCATAATTCGTTTACGCAAGAATTGTTACAAGGAGTAACAGAGCCGATCATCAACCACTTGCAGAGATTCCTTGTTTACATTATTATTATTATTATTATTATTATTATTATTATTATTATTATTATTATTATTATTATATATATATATATATATATATATATATATATATATATATATATATATATATATATATATATAATTTATTTTAATTAAATACTTGTTTCAATTATAATGATGGGGGAATTCGAGAGATTATCCAAGATCGAGCTTTCTAAAATTATTTTTTTTTATCTTGACAGAATATTCCCTGTGCCGATGCGAGATGTTGTTGATCTGACAGACAAAAAATTGATCAATAAAATACATGACGCCAAGAAAAATTTCAGAAAAATGAAGGATTTCATGTGTGGTTGACGTTTAAGATTATAAGTGACACTAACAATATAGATGCTACGATGAATGACAAACGAGCAGCGCTGATCATTAACTACCTTGACGATAGAAAATATTTTTTAAAAATATAATTTATCGTACTATCAGATACAGACAATTGGATTATTCGTGTTAAACGTGATCCTGTCCTTCATAACGAAAAAACTCCCATTCTGAGTA
Source organism: Unio pictorum (assembly GCA_030141615.1). NCBI lineage: Eukaryota > Metazoa > Mollusca > Bivalvia > Unionida > Unionidae > Unio > Unio pictorum. The sequence goes on along the minus strand of JARLTB010000039.1, from coordinate 2,618,904 downwards.
AAGGTTCCAAGCCAGGGATATTGACCGGTATTGATAAACTATATTACGAAAGATCTTATCCTGTAACAGCGGTTATCTATGGGATATATCCGCTTGAGAAACCCAACATTGATAATCTGAAGCCGATGAAATTCTCGAAGACAAATTGTGTGGCCGAACGAATAACAGAACATTTCACCGTCTAGACTTGTGGGAAGGGGTTAACGGATAACCGACGTAACATAATAAATTTGTGGGCAGGAATAGTCAAAGATATCGGAGCATCTATAAAATGATGTTGCTGAACTAGAAAAGAAATTAAAATTTACTATAACAGTGAAAACGATAGCAGGATAGATCTTATACGAATTGAAATATAAATCAAAGGGAGCTTCAATCGAAATTGTTGATCATAATGCGCATGCGTGGACTAATACAGGAACAGTATTTCCACGCACGAGGACGGTTAAATTCAATAACGGTGATATGTTTGACATTATTTACGAAATAAGTAAAAACGATCCTGTATCCGTGTGGTTGTTTAGTTCTGAAGATGAATCCGATCAGTTTGTAAGACTAAATGGTGATATTTATCGAACAGAATCCCTCCACGAGAAAATGAGAAAATATACCCCTGACGAAAAATTACTCGGTGAATGCTTTACTGTTTCATAAGTTGCAACTTATTTTGCTAGAGAGAGAAATTTCTGAAAACCAACTCGCTTTGATTTTGTTGATGATATAATATTAAGTTGTGTTGAATATGCTTACGGTGGACCGTCGAACCGTGAATACTCTCGTAAAGATTTTATCTCGGTTGATATGGTAGCATGTTATCCGGGAAGTTTTCTGGGATACGGAGAGTGTTCTGTGTATTTAAAAGATTGGGTCACCCGACACCCGAGATGACGCGAGTATCAATAAATGGACCATTACCTTATTTTTATATTACCGGATTCGCTTGCATCGAATCATTCGAGTTTACAGAAAATCTTCATCCGATTCGTTATGTTTGGTTCAGTAGAAATTTTTCAGAAAAGAAGTGGGCTTCAATAGTTAGGATATATGCTTGATTGTTTAATGTTGACGTTGATTGTCAGTGAATCGATTATATCATAACAAATGCAGACCGAAGTGTGGTTGCCACAACAAAAGGAATATTCTGATGAAGAATAAAACCGACTTTGAAAATAAATAAAACCGATAAAACCGACTTTGAAAATAAATTTGCAAAAGATCTTGACAGGAACATAAAAGGTAAATTTACCCAAGGAGGATCATACGATCATAAACGACATTGTACAAGACTGATCATGGACGATGCTGAATTCAATTTTATAATCGCTGATACAACGAAAAGATATACATTTAGAAGTCGGGATACAGCTTTCTTATCAATTAGAACTAAGTTAGGTACAATTGTGAGTTATATTGATGGTGAATCACCGCATTATACCCATTGAGGATCGTCGATGCTCGCGTACGATTCGATTAATCTGTTATCGATGATAAATAAAATTCCAGAGTTTGCTGTCAGAGTAGCTACCGATTCGTTTTATATCAGTAAAAATTATTGAACGCAGTCATGTACTTATCACAGCTTTTTCTGATGGAGCGGAGACGCATGGAATCCTGATCAAATGGGAGATAAATATATTCCGAAGATCATAGTTTGGGATGAAATATGTACAGTATCATTAGATAATCTAAACAATTTCTTAATTGATTGTTGACAAAAAACACTGCTGTAATAATGTGTGTCGATCATGGTCGACGACCACCTTTTGTTGGACCGTCTCCGCACGAATGGCTAAAGAGATCCGTTGACTATTACGAAGAAATAACTGACGATCATAGAGCACTTGATTCAACATTGAGGGAGTTAAAAATTGTTACAACCGAATAAAATTTAATGTGAAGTAATTGGTAATATCATTTCAGAAACCTCTTTGAACGACTTTTGGGATACGCGGAGACCAAATGATCTGATAGTTGCAAGTAGAAAGCTAGTTCCTGACACACTTCAACAAAGATTATTTCTGCTTCATAAAGAAAAATTCGCCGAGTTGCCGGTACCATTATATATTATCGCCCAGCAGATACGCTACAACATAATATTCTCGTTGACATACCAAGACAGACGGAGAAAAAAATCTTGTGTTGAATGATATTGTTTTATCTGATGTCAATGTTGTTGATAGCGCGTTATCAGATTGGACGCTAGGATACGCAATGACAATACATTCATCTCAAGGAGTTACTATTTCTGATAAAGTTGTCTGGATTGTGGACGATCATATCGAGTGGTCGAATTTAGTTTATCTTGCGTTGTCTCGCCTCAGGAAAATATCTCAGCTACGTAGGATTGTCGTGGATGCGTCAGAAACCACTGGCAATGTTGACAATGATATAGTAAGAAAAAGTTAGATAGCTATAAACAATGTGATAAAAAAACGCGACTTCGATCTTGACGTGCAATTTATCATCACATTGAAACAAGAACAGGATAATCACTATGCAAGGTGTAATTGTATAATGCTGTGGCAATACTCGAGTAAGAATCCTAGATAGAAAAGATATCAGTCTTGGTCATACACGTGATAATGTGATGTTAACTTGTCTTGAATTATAATCGGCGTAGAGGTGCTAGTTAAGTGAATGTGGTGGTAATTGTGTATCCTCGGGAATTACCTGTAATTGTTCACGTGTAAATCCACGTTGAGGAGCAGTTGAATCTAATCTGTAGATTGCAGGTCTACCGGTGGATCGTACCACGCTGGATACATTGTGAGTAGTAATACTCCAAATAGGATCTGTCGCTCTCTTTTTTCCTCCTTCAAGTTCACCTCGTTCGTATAAATACCTGACGATGACATTAACTAATATTGGCTGCTGTGAAACATTATGCTGTATTAGTATATATTTCCTTGTAATCGCGTTAATAGGTTTCATGGCAGTTGTTTGCATAACCTCATTGTTTAATGCAGCTATCACGCTTGATAATCTTTTGACCCATCCAGGAGATCTTTTATCCTGAATGAATTCCTTCGCGTATTGGTATCCAAATAATCGTTCAGCAAGTGTTCTATTAAATCGCTCTACGATCACTTGGTCACGATAAATTTATGTATGTCCTCGTCGTATTTTAACATTATGTCGCTTCACATAATGATGATACTGCACCAACGAATTCTTTGCCTGGATAACCTTGTAATAATTGCAGCCATCGCAAGTGTCCTCGTTCGAAGGCAGATGCAACTTCAGTAGCTGTTTTAGTTAAAAATGGTTCTTCTCCTTTGGATCTACTTGCGACATCAACAACGGTTAGTGCGTATTTCAGTGTTACTCTACGTATACGATCATACGGTAAAAACCGAATATCAGTCTGATTAACTTCATTAGGAACATTAACATCAAAATGAGCGTACTCGATTCATTTAGACGGTGGTAGATAAATTTGCCATATTGCTTGTCGTGCTTAATACGCTGCGGCGGTAGAAAGTGTAACATTTGCTGCATTAGCGAGTTTATCGATTGCTGATCTACCTTTCCAGTATCCTCTTGGGCTATAATAAATTGATTACATTATAATTAATTTCCCAGCATCTATTGCTAATATGGTTTTTGTCGCAGATTTTACTAACCAATTGGCTAATCCTTTCTTGAGATTTTTATTTTTTTATGGAATTCATTGCATGAATCAATTTCACATCTGCGATATGTCGTTGTTGTAGATCTTTATTTCTATAAGCTACATCATGAACGTGACACGCTTTATCAACAACATATCCCTGACATAAAAAGGGATCAGCCAATTATAAATAATTGTCCTGATAAGATATACCATTTCCTAACCAATCGGCTAATCCTTCCTTGAGATTTTTTTTTGTTATGGAATTCAATGCATGAATCAATTTCACATCTGCGATATGTCGTTGTTCTAGATATTTACTTGTATCAGATGCATCATCAACGTGACACGCTTTATCGATTGCATTTATCGGATATTCACCGGATTTTGGTTTATCTCGTTCATCAAATCTGATATCAAGTCGAGTTCCAGGACCGTAGTAATTATATCATGGAAGATGTTTTTCTCCTGGATATTTAGCTCACGGAGTTCCTGGAAATTTTAATGTTCCAATGTCACCACCGTTTTATTTTTGGTATAAAAGAATATTTCTTTATGCCACATACGGAACATTTTCCACTGTATGCTATTATTTTGGTTGGAGTTTTAACTTTACAGGGTAAACAATATAAATCCATGATAAAATAGTATTCCATGGATGTAATTGATTTGTAAGCGACACAAAAACGAGAACAGGTAAAACATCATCCAACGTTACCAAATTCGATCAGAATGATACTAATAGGTGCGTCTGGATATGGTAAAACACAATTATTACTTAATTTGATAATGAGATGGTTGAAATTGAATAAATTGTATTTAGTTGCACCATCTGTAGATGATCAGAGATGCTACGAAATACTTAAGGAATTTAACGAAAACGCACGATTGCTGAGCGGTGATGATATTATTGATTTTATAACCAATATTGACGAAGCACCGCCTGTCGATGATCTTGATGGATTCGTTAATAATTTAGTTGTGTATGATGACGTAATGCTAAATAAACAATCAAATCTGGCAAGAATATTTTCTCGATAAAGGCATAAAAATACTGATGTTATATATGTAACTCAGCGGTATACACAAATTCCGAAAGTAATCAGAGATAATTGTAATATTTTAGCTGTATTTAATGGTATTGATACGCACACGCTAAGAAATATTCATCAGACCTGGTGTAGCGGGGATATGGATATAAATAAATTCAGAAATTTCTTTTCACGTGCGCAAGCTACACGGTATAGTTTTATAACAATAAATCTGCGTGATCCCAGGACAAGATATCTTGTAGGTATCGATCAAATATTTGGTTAATTTCTAATAGCAGAGATTGACAAAATAACGATATCCTCCAGCTAAATTAAATAGATACTATTTGATATATGAAAAATTGTACATGGCTGCGTCAAGGAAGCACAGATAAATGTAATAAAAATGTCGTGGAGAATACTGCAAGAAACATAAGTATATTCTATCAAAATATCCACACGCTGGTCCTCGATATTGTGTTGGATGCAATGCTGCCGTTTGAGGTACAATAGCGGATTGATGGCGTATTATCGTCGTAGGATCAAAGAAGGGGTTTTGATATCTAGAAAAGAAACCCCTCCAAACGAGGAAGAAAATTACTCAAAGTTCACAAAAGTCTGAGATTGATCGTTTGTCTGAATTATTCATTTTGTTTGATTTATATAAAAGATTTTTTTATCCTCAGATTGACAATATAATACATGGAGAGTGCAGCAGAGAGTGTCGACTACAACATTTGTTTGGGTCAATCTAGGTGTAGTCATTGAACTGACTTCTATGTTAGTCACCATTAGTCGATTTGGCAATTAAAAAGGGTGACGTATCTATTTATTCTGTTCACCCTCTCTGCTGCTTGTTAACATATTAATTATAAATGCAATTGGCACACCAATGTCGCTTGGAATCATGTACAGGTGAAGCCATAAGACATTACCAGCTAACTGCTGCAATAACATAACACGAATTTGTAATATTGCATCATATTCTGGAGGTGTTTTATGTGGACCTAAATATCTTCGACTTTGGCGAGAAATTGTCTTTGGGTCAAAATGCCTGACCATACTCATAGTACTGATATTTTCGATAGAATTTGTACACATATGATTCTCCCCAGACATGTACCCGAACGTTTTCGTTGAGACTCTCTAAACCAACCCATGTGAAAATGAGCGAATTATCCAGAAAAAAATAAGCAACGTCACTACTAACCCAAACTTCTGCATCATAGTCAATGCGCATAGTCTCGTGGGTTTTCTATTATTTGACAATAAATTTGGCTGGGTTTCAATGCCAATATTGCATGTAAATGTAGCCCTGAAATCTCCAGTTGATGCATATCGTGCCCAGGTAGTTAATTTCTCTGTGCGTCTGCTCTTCTTATCCGCACCAAAGTTATTGCAACCATATCGATAACACTATTAGAGTTCCGCCTTGTTTGGACCGAAAGGGTGCTCTGTATCAGGTTGAGGAAATTTCTCACTTCTTAATAAACGTGGATAGGGTAGGCAAGAGCGGGAGGTAATCGGGGATATATCCATTTGGTCCGGGCCCATATTGGGGCCTGAGGAGAACAACACTTTTTAATTTTATAAAAGAAAATGCTTGTTTGAACAAGAACTAGGAGAGGCCTGGATGTTTCTTACCACGGGGCCCATATCTCTTTACGGCCAATAAAATGGAATAGGTAAAAGCTGCATACGATTTCGCTGCTGGCGTGGACACTGACATAATAAGCGCCGGTAGCGTACAAGAATGCAGAATACCAGGCACACAAATAGCGTCAAGCGTCTCGACATTCTTAAACATCCCACAGTTCTGTGTTCGCCACGATAACATCAGCATTGACGGCATTTCTGACTGAAAAATGTACCTTGTACAAATAATTTTATATTTGGCGAGCCCTATTGGAATCCTGTAAATTATGAATATAGGAGCTCTCGAGTCGCATCTTTGACGAAAGACAGTCTTTGGTAAATATTAAATATTGCACCCGTGTGTGCCTGGTAATAAGCATTCTCGTGCGCTTTATAAATCTACGTTGTCCAGGCGTCTATATTACCCGTCTTGCAGGCGCACCAGGCACACTTTTATCACAATGACAATGGCCCCATTTACTATCGCCCCAAAATCTCTAAAATAACGATACTCTCTGCCATGTGGCTGACCAAGACAAAGCAAACACGGGTATTTGAAAGTCATTTACGGTTTAATATCGCTGAGATTCAAAGCAGAACATTCAAAACGTTTGTAGTTTATCCTTAAGCAACGACCCTAACAACAATATTTTCCGTTCAACTCATCGGAGTTTACTTCTATAATTTCAGGGTATTATTATTAAAGCATGAGAATGACATTGACAAGGTACTATTATTAAAGCATTAGAATGACATTGACAGGGTATTATTATTAAAGCATTAGAGTGACATTGACAGGGTACTATTATTAAATCATGAGAATGACATTGACAAGGTACTATTATTAAAGCATTAGAATGACATTGACAGGGTACTATTATTAAAGCATGAGAATGACATTGACAGGGTATTATTATTAAAGCATGAGAATGACATTGACAAGGTACTATTATTAAAGCATTAGAATGACATTGACAGGGTACTATTATTAAATCATGAGAATGACATTGACAAGGTACTATTATTAAAGCATTAGAATGACATTGACAGGGTACTATTATTAAAGCATGAGAGTGACATTGACAGGGTATTATTATTAAAGCATGAGAATGACATTGACAAGGTACTATTATTAAAGCATTAGAATGACATTGACAGGGTACTATTATTAAAGCATGAGAATGACATTGACAGGGTATTATTATTAAAGCATTAGAGTGACATTGACTGGGTACTATTATTAAATCATGAGAATGACATTGACAGGGTACTATTATTAAAGCATGAGAATGACATTGACAGGGTACTATTATTAAATCATAAGAATGACATTGACAGGGTATTATTATTAAAGCATTAGAGTGACATTGACAGGGTACTATTATTAAAGCATGAGAATGACATTGACAGGGTACTATTATTAAAGCATTAGAATGACATTGACAGGGTACTATTATTAAAGCATGAGAATGACATTGACAGGGTATTATTATTAAAGCATTAGAGTGACATTGACTGGGTACTATTATTAAATCATGAGAATGACATTGACAGGGTACTATTATTAAAGCATGAGAATGACATTGACAGGGTACTATTATTAAAGCATGATAATGACATTGACAGGGTATTATTATTAAAGCATGAGAATGACATTGACAGGGAATAGAAACTACTAGTGCAAGTGTATCTGTAAGGCTGACAGGTAACGGTTCAGATTTGAAAGGAACGAGGATGTAAAGTAAATAGAAATCGAACAATGGGGCCACCAAGAATTCCCTCAGCTAACCGACGAACAGCTGGGCTTAATTGCGTTACTGTTCTCAGGACAACAGCCGAAAGATCTTCGCCGGTGGCGTCTTTAGTGCGATTGATGCTACAACAATGATGTGTTATTTGTTGGCGAAACATTCTCTCAAAAAAACTCTTTAAAGCGTCGTCTCCCCCTCCCCAAATGTAACGAGAAAAATAACAACAACAAAAACAAACAATAAGCATGTTCTGTCGCATCACAGTAATCAACCAGAAGATACGAACTGTTGTTGTACCGCATGAAAGCTATAAATATAGTTTACGGTGTTGACAACATATGGAAGAACTCTGTCCTTCTTGTTAATATTAGTTATGCTTCCGCTAGTTAAACCCTTGGATATAACAAGCGCTGGGATTCGACCTGCTTTCAGTAGTTGGGGTTTTCTTAGCAGGTATCTGACAACATTGGCAAGAGGTCATGGTGGCTAAGTCTGTCGCTGACATAGAGCTGGATGTGGCTATGCCTGAAGGGTAGATATGCTTATTTACATAATAAGCCAAATCCCTTTATTTTATTACCAATAGGAAAAAAAAAACAAGGGAAAAAAACCAAGAGAAAAAAGAAAAACAAACAAACAACACCACTCCCCCATATAAAGAAATAAAACATTTGTTTCCACATTGACCATAAGAAACTCATTTTGTTATTTTGCATGATCAACCTTGTATATTTGCTAGCCATTAGTCTATATATATATATATTTAGGAGACACACACGCATGCATGCATACATGTAATAATAATAATAATAATAATAAAAATAATAATAATAATAATAATAATAATAATAATAATAATAATAATAATAATAATAATAAAAATGGTTTCGCCCTTTTGTAAGTATTGTTTAAAAACATAGCCATCATAGTTAGTCGAAATTACTATAAACTTTCATATTTTTGAGCTTCATAAAGTTTGGTAAATTAACTGAAACATATTGTGCGAATGGAGCAAGAATGCACTTAAAGAGAGAATATGAGACGTGCCAAGGCCTTAGTTTCACACGTGTACACAATGTGCAGGGCAAATGCATCCTAAAGTACATTTGTTCAAGCACAAGAATATTTTTCCTGCTCTTGGGCATAGTTTGCTCGCTATAACACAGCGAATATTTTCCCTGCTCTTCGGCATAGTTTGCTCGCTATAACACAGCGAACATTTTTCTGACCATGTAGGGTATTCCTAGTATTCACAGATATATGTTTTCTTGCATGGAATAATTCTCAAATAATTCAAAATTTAGTTTCACTACAAATGTTAAAAATATAAAACCACGATGAGTTCAAAATTCTGTCCCATATTAAGGAACTGATAAGAAGATTATAAGGTTAGAATAAATGAGTGATTATCAAAATAAATTTAAGAAAGGAAATTTTTCCGATGATTTACTACTTATCTAGCTCTACGAAAAATGCCAATACTTGGTTATCATTGAGGACAAGTTTAGATGAAAAATACACATAGATCTGTAAACATGATGACTTTTGTACCATATCTGGTCCTTCCGTTTGAATAATATATCATAGTGATTGTTTGATGTACAAATGCCATATTGTGTCGGGATGTTTTTCAAACTGACGACTTCAACTCACCCGAATAGTAATGTATATCCATTCATACACCCATTTCCTGGCTTCTCGTATTTCTTTTCTTTTTTTTCTTTTTGTTTTTGTTCTTTATATTGACCAGTGTGAAGTGGCAAATTTCAGTCGATCTATTAATTAAACATTAGTTGTGGCCTGCTAGCCGTTAGTTAAATTAATGATGACACCCTATGTCAAAAGAGGGTCTGTAGAGTCAAGTCCGACCGTTGTACTAATTAAATCGTGTTTATTCAGCAGCCGACGGACTGTTGGCAACATTTTAAAGTTTCATTTCTCACGAAAAGTGTCATAATTGAGAAAATGCAGAGATTCTGTTACTTAAAACCAAGCATGTTATATTGACCTTGACGTAAGCGACTTTTAGAGGAAAGCGGGAGAAATACATTTGATTCTGATTGGTCACGCTTAAAGAAGTGGTTTGCCTTCACACGAAAATTCGTAGGACATAATATCACACTAGCTAAAGTAGAATTTAGTCTTGAATATTGCTCTGTAAGAGAGGACCAGTGGGGTAGAATTATTTAGTAAAGACTCCGGATGTTATTTTAGAGAAGTACATCCGTTAAATCATAGTCCAGGGAAAACCGCCAAACTAAGGGAGACACGCCAAATACACAAAGGTATACATTTGTATAATTGATTTAATTTGATACATTTGTATAATAATTTGTTTTGTATTATGAATCGGAAGTTCTTGCAGGATTTCATTTGAAAGATTGTATAATAATATGCTTTTAAATTATAAATCGGAATTCTTACCTTAATTCTTAGTTAAGAATGATGTAGTGTTAATTTATGTCGTAAAACACTATGCTGAGTTATGAATTGGAAGTGTTACATTAATTATTGAACTATCATTTTGTTTGAATAATGATTATGTTCTAAGAATTTATTGTATTACGTTAGTAAGGGGTTACAAGAATACATGTGAATTCACCGACTTTTGATTTCATAGATGATTTAGCGATAGTGTATACTATTTAAGGGCTGTGGAAATTAAGGCAGAGCCATACTCCAACGCCTCGCTGTGTAGTACGTTAATGTATTAGGAATGTATTAGGTCAAATCAAAACGAATCAACAATTTGTTTAACTACATTCATTTCAGGACGTGTAGTTAATTATTAGCCGTAAAGTTGTTATCTCTGATAGAAAAATCTGATTTTTCGAACCAGGAATAATGGACTGTCTCAATAGTAACCATTGTAACGAGAGACTTAGGTTGTTTTAATTTTCTTTTGAATGGAAGAAAATAGCTTTTTGGGAAGATCATGAAGTTACGGGAATAACGACGTAAACTTTGGAAAAAGAACTGAGAGACGGAAATTGCAGTAAACGCATGATACAGTGGACATGTCCGGAATCAAGCGGAAACATCCAAGAGTGCAGAGTATCTAGAGATTGGACGAGACAGGGTCTTCTAACATTGAATCGAACATTGACGGGATGGAGAATAGCAGGTTATGAAAATCGAACAAGTCATTGACTTCGATTGTACCACTCGATCCAATGATGATTTAAAACTATCAGTAATAGAACGGCTAATTTGTCCAAATCTATTTCAAATCTTATTGTAATTCGGTGAAAGTTGTATTTCTAAAAAGCGTGTATTCCTAATGAAAGGAAGTTTCATAATTGTGTATGTCATTGATTAAATTGTTTATTTATCTTTACGGGGGCTCGGAGTTGTTTGTTAAATATATCTGCTCAGTTTACCATATCTATTCTCATACTCGAACCGGGCAATTATATCGATTGCGGTCATCTCTTAGATAACGAGTATCAAAAGGGAGTGGGTTATAGTTAGTATTATTATATGTTGTACAATACCCCTTGACAAGTGGGACTTAACACTTGCCCTTTGACAGATGGGGCTTGTACAATACTACACTGTATACGAATAACGCTCATAACCCGCGAGTAACCTGACAAACAGGAACAATAAAATTCGAGCTAATACATCCAGATAGAGGATAAATAAGATTATTAGACTACGAGATAACCACATCTAGAATGAGAACCTTTAGCACTTATATGCCGTTTTATTTATTTATTTATAAAGCAATTGTCAAACGCAAACGAAGTTTCTTGCTAATCTAGGAATTTATAAAATATCATACCATTACTTTCCTTATATGAGCAAACTCATATCATTGTCATATAACTTTGATATTCTCCTTTCAATATGTTAACTGGAGAGTGACCTTTTGAAAAGAACACAATGTACACACTTGATCTCTTAGGTAGCGCTCTTGCGTTTCGTATTTTGATACGGTTAGACCAGTACAGAAAAAAAATATTCCCCGGTTTTTCCAACTTATACTAGCTATTAAAAACTTGTATATCTTAGATTTTGCTTAAAAGAACTATTAATTTGATCTGATTTGGTTTTTAATTAATTGATGTAGTAAGTGTTATACAGTATACAGCATGGTCTTACTACATATGTGTATGTATAAAAAGCTGTTAGCTCCGCCTGGTCGTTTTAGTTTTAATTTTCTGGACTTAGACGTAAATTGTATAAATAAAGAGCCGTTAATTTGTTGTTGTTTTTTATTTACATTTTATATATTGTTATTTTATTTTTTATGCACATTCAGACACCGGTTTTGACTAGACTGGAAAAATTCATTACCTGTTGAAGATAGTGTACTTTAAACAAATTCAGGCTGATTTTTTGGAACACAATGGAGTTGTTATTTTGGCTAGCTGTTCGCTTAGATCATGTACAGTATCCAAAGAAATTTAAGCCACATTACATGAAAGTAACATAGAGGTATGCCAACATTCTCTCCATTGTGCATGTTGCAAATGCAAAATAGTTTACCTTAAACATGTCACTCTCTAAGAAGTTCATAATATCCGCAGAGTGACCCTCCCAAGACCACATGGGTATTGTTATCGCATGATTCAATTTTGGTTCTATAGCTGAAACATGTAAGCCGCAAGCATCAAAATGGTTATCCACAGAACCGTATTCATTAGTAGCAAACTCCAATAAAAGCGAAGTTCCCACCCCCCTCATTATGATTAAAATTGACTTATTTTACAAATGCATATTGCATTTTCTCAACACAGCAATCAGTGTAATGATGAAGCACAGGCACATGAATCTTGCCACATTCATTCGTGAGATGTCACTAATTAATTTTACATGATAAACAGCAGCTGAACATATGAGGTTCATTGATAATCAAAGGTCAAAGGTTATAATTTTTGTTTTTTTTCCTAACACATGAATATGGGAGAAAGAAAATTTGATTTTGTCGTTATTTATTTCTTTATTTCCATACAAACGAATGAAAAACAACATTTTCACTGTATATTCTTTCACTAAATGCAACAATTATAATATTAAGCTGTCTTTACTCCTTTGATAAAACTTCTAATTTCACACAATTAAGGTCATTTCGCACACAAATTTGTAATTTTCCATAATTAAGGTCATTGCGGACACAATACTGCCACAAGGCATACTGTGTGAGAAAGAACAAAATATGCATCTTACTTTCATGTGTGTGTGTGTGTGTGTGTGTGTGTGTGTGTGTGTGTGTGTGATTTGGATTTGTAACATAGCTTTAACACTTTTTCGCTCATATCGCAACAATTTCTGCAGTGTGACAATTTATAGGTTATAACACTCGGGGCATCATGCCAAGGCCATGATATCCCACCCAGTCACATTATCCTAACACCAGGCTGACCAGACCTAACACTAATCTCTTAATGCATGATATTCCACCCAGTCACATTATCCTAACACCAGGCTGACCAGCCCTAACACTAATCTCTTAATACTGAGTGTCAAGCGAGGCAGCTGTGAGTACCATTTCTGTAAGTCTTTGGTATGACTCGGCTGGGGATCGAAGCAGCAACCGCTCGAATCCGAGAATGACGTTGTAACCATGAGGTCAATGGAGCGGTTTATTTTTATGCATATCATCAATGCTAATGTACTGTTATTTATTATTATATCAGCTTTAAATTACCTTTATTCTGTAGTATAAGCGATTGGTATAGTATAGATTATAATGGATACAGCTTGACCTTACTTCAGATGTGCATATTTAGAAATAAAATGCTAAGCCTACTTGGTCATTTTCACTTCCTAGGCATCTGACGTTTATTGTAAACAAAAGGTTAGATAGCTGCTTTTATTTTTAAATTCAATGCAAATTCAGAAACTGGAATTGCCTAATCAGGCAAAATTAATTTCCATATTTTAATAACTGCTAAAGTTAGTGTACTTTAGACTAATTTAAACTGATCTTTGAAGCATATGGGAGCAGTCATTTTGGTTAGATATATGCTTGGATGATGTACTGTTTCCACAAGCACAAAATACAAAGAAAGTTCAGCCACTGTTCATGAAAGTATCATAGAGGTATATATAGTTCTGCCCATTGTGTATGTTGCAAATGCAAACAGGTTCACCTTACACTTGTCACTCTCTCCGAATTTCAAAATATCTGTTGAGCTCCCCTTTATATGATAATACAGTATCTGTAATTGTGTACGGGGTCAATAAGTCAGTTTATCATGCCTGTCAGCATCGTCGATATACAGCTAGACTTTGGCATAAGGTCGGATCTGGGGTTGACTTTTGCTATCTACTTTCATAATTAACAACACATCAAAATCTATTCATCATGTATATCTATTTAGTTATATTCCTTCTCAATAGAGACTTTCGTTCCATTTTCGGTCATTTATTTACACTCAACATCAGCACAAGAATAACAACACATACAAGAAAGATTAGAAGAAAACAACAATGACAACACAACAAACTTTAGACATTACTATAGATTAGCGTTTATTCTTCATGCATGTATTAAAAATATAATAATATAAATGTAAATGTTTCAATAGAATTTTTAAGATTACTGTCTTCCCCTAATAACTATAAGAGTGTTTGTCAATTCCCGTGATAAATTCATATATTGGAAGTTTGTAAAACATCTAATTTTAGCGCCAAATGTCTCTTGATTGCACGTTTCTTTTAAACATCAGTGATTATTGTAGACACTTTGTACGATATAACATTTTATTGCAGAAGACTTACTATCTGATTCGTGAATGACAAAGGAAAAGTTACGTTCAGATGTTGTCGAACGGTTAGAGGTACGTTTTATTTAAAAAGAGGTTAATGTTTAACCAAATTTCCTCTTTTGCAGATGTTTGTAGCTTGTGTCAGCACAAACGGCTAGGTATTTAATCTCCACGAAACCTTGTGAATGTTGTTTAAAAATAAAAAAGTGAAATTTTTTAAAGTCGTAAGGAATAATTGCTGATTGCTTTTTGTAAATTCCACTGGAATGAACAGCCCTGTATTATTATTTAAATCCTTGAAAATAATAATAATAATAATAATAATAATAATAATAATAATAATAATAATAATAATAACGTTCTTTGTATGTTGTACAATACCCCTTGACAAGTGGGACTTAGCCCTTTGACAGATGGGGCTTGTACAATACAACACGAATAACGCTCATAACCCGCGAGTAACCTGACAACCAGGAACAATAAAATTCGAGCTAATACATCCAGATAGAGGATAAATAAGATTATTAGACTACGAGATAACCACATCTGAAATGAAAACCTTTAGCACTTATATGCCGTTTTATTTATTTATTTATAAAGCAATTGTCAAACGCAAAGTTTCTTGCTAATCTAGAAATGTATAAAATATCATATTATTACTTTCCTTATATGAGCAAACTCATATCATTGTCATATAACTTTGATATTCTCCTTTCAATATGTTAACTGGAGAGTAACCTTTTGAAAAGAACACAATGTACACACTTGATCACTTTGGTAGCGCTCTTGTGTTTTGTATTTTGATACAGTTAGACCACTACAGAAAAAAAAAATTCCCCGGTTTTTCCAACTTATACTAGCTATTAAAAACTTGTATATCTTAGATTTTGCTTAAAAGAACTATTAATTTGATCTATTTTGGTTTTTAATTAATTGATGTAGTAAGTGTTATACAGTATACAGCATGGTCTTACTACATATGTGTATGTATAAAAAGCTGTTAGCTCCGCCTGGTCGTTTTAGTTTTAATTCCTGGACTTAGACGTAAATTGTATTTAAAAACGACGTTATTTTTTTACATTTTGTATATTGTTATTCTATTTTATGCACATCCAGACACTGGTATTGTCTAGTCTGCCAAATTCATTACCTGCTGAAAATAGTGTACTTTAAACAAATTCAGGCTGATTTTTGGGAGCACAATGGAGTTGTCATTTTGGCTAGCTGTACGCTTAGATCATGTACAGTTTCCACAAGTACAGTATCCAAAGAAATTTAAGCCACATTACATGAAAGTAACATAGAGGTATGCCAACATTCTCTCCATTGTGCATGTTGCAAATGCAAAATATTTTACCTTAAACATGTCACTCTCTATGAAGTTCAAATTATACGCAGAGTGACATTCCCAAGACCACATGCATATTCCTATCGCATGATACAGTTTTGGTTCTATAGCTGAAATATGTAAGCCGCAAGCATCAAAATGGTTATCCACAAAACGGTATTCATTAGTAGCAAACTCCAACAAAAGCGAAGTCCCCACCAGCAGCAGAGAGGGTGAACAGACCACCCTTTTCGAGCAAAAATAAGGCCTACAGATCATGTTTTCGAGCAAAATATGGCCTATAGACTACGTTTTCAGACAAAAAATAAGGCTTCCAACAAAATCTCATTTAACCCAAAAAAAGTCTCCATTTTTGCAAAAACGGAGATTTTACGATTTTTTAATCAATTTTGCTCGCAACGATGTGGTCATCCACCCTCTCTGCTGCTAAAGTTTTCAGTTCTGGGTTAATAATTCTTTTACGATTTCAACCGAATATTTGATCCAGTCCGATACGATATCGTGTCCGAGGATCATGTAGATTTATTGTTGCGAATCCGTGCGGAGTCGACTGAGCATGACTAAAGAAATCTCGAAATTGATTGAAGTCCATATCAGAGCACCATGTCTGCCAAATATTTCTAAGAGTATGCGTATCAACTCCGTTGAATACAGCAAGAATATTGCAGTTATCTCTGATGACTTTTGGAACCTGAGTGTAGCGTTGAGTGACATATATCACGTCAGTGTTTTATGCCTGCCTCTGGAAAAGATCCTAGCAGGATTTTTTTGTTTATCCAACATTATATCGTCGTATACGACTAAATTGTTAATATCTCCATCAATATCATCAATACTCGGTGCTTCATCGATATCGGTTATAAAATCAATGGCGTTCTCACCCTTAATTTCTGATGCATTCTCGTTAAAATCCTTTAACACTTCATAACATCGTTGATCATCTACGCTAGGGGCAATTAAATACAACTTATCCCACTTCATCCATCTCATTATTAAATTGAGCAACAATTGCGTTTTACCGGATCCAGATGGCCCGATTATAATCATCCGGATAGAGTTTGGTAGCGCTGCATGATGCTTAATTGGTTCTCTTGTTTTAGTCGCCGAAAAATCAATTATATCCATATCTCTATACATAAATTATGGATCTATATTGTGTGAAGTGTAAAACGCGTACTAGCACAAATGATGTGACGACGGTTACAACTAAAAAAAACAGATCAGCACTTACTGGTAGATGTGCAACATGTGGTACAAAAAAATTTAGATTTGTTTCTACAAAATCAAAGATTTTACAATTCGGAGATGTATTAAAAAAAAACGAGGAGGTGATATCGCAGCCAAATTGGCAAAGCTCCCTGGAACCCCATGGGCAAAGTACCCCGGAGAAAAGCACCTTCCAGGATATAGCTACTGTGGACCGGGAACCAGACTTGATATCAGACTCAATGATCAAAATCAGTCCCGACCCGGTGAAGAACCAATAAACGCCATTGATAAGGCCTGTCACCTTCATGATGTTGCTTATAAAAGCAGCAATCTGCAACACAGGCATCTAGCAGATGTGAAATTAATTCATGCGTTAAATGCTATTCCTGATAAATCCTTCAAAGAAAAATTGGCTTCCTTTTTAATAAAATCGGCTATGAAAAGTAAATTGATGTTAGGTGCCGGTAATTAATAATATGGAATCAATTTATTATTCCCCAAGAGGATACTGGAGGGGTAAATCAGCAGTCCATAAACTCGCTAGCGCTGCAAAAGTGAAAAAAAACACTGCGGCTAATTGGTTATCCAAACAGGCACTATGGCAAATTTATCTACCACCGCCTAAACAAATTCAATTCTCGCATTTTGATGTGACAGTTCCTAATGAAGTTCATCAGGCTGATATATTATTTCTGCCACATGATCGTGGTTACAAATACGCGCTAACCGTAGTTTATATTGCAAGTCGATACAAAGAAGCAGAACCGTTAAAAACAAAATCAGCCACTGAAGTCGCTTCTGCATTTGAAAGGATTTATCGACGAGGTCCTCTGCACTGGCCAAATCTATTGCAGGTTGATCCTGGCAAGGAATTTCAGGGTGCAGTGTTATCTACAATGAAACATCATAATGTCACCATACGACGAGGGCATACTGCGCTACATCGCGATCAGGCCATTGTAGAACGATTTAATCGGACGATTGCTGAGCGGTTATTTGGATATCAATACGCAAAAGAATTCATCCAAGAAAAGCGATCCCGTGAATGGGTCAAAAGATTACCAGCTGTGATTACCGCACTGAATAACGAGATTACTAGAACAATCAACATGAAACCTATCAACGCGATTAAAAAGAAGTCAATACCTGAAAAACCACAAAAAGATTTCAAAGAACCAATTCTTGGTAGTAATGTCATTGTGAGGTACTTATACGAACCAGGAGAGCTTGAAGGGGGTAGAAAAAGGGCTACTGATCCTATTTGGAGTGTTACTGCACACAAGATATCTAGTATAACACGATCAACTGGTAGACCTCCAGTCTATAAACTGGATTCAACTGCCCCTCAGCGGGGTTTTACTCGACAACAACTACAGGTAATTCCCGAGGATACTCAATTGCCACCGCATGGTCTTAACTAGCACCGTTGCGTCTATTGCACTCAAGACAAGTCAACATCACATTGTTTCTGACATGACCGAGATTGTTATTTTTTCTGTCTACGGTGAATTGGCGAGGATCCTTATCCGAATACTGCCAACGCATTATACAATTGCAACTCGCGCAGTGATTATTCTGTTGTTTCTTCAAAGTGATTATTAATTCAGCATCAATATCAAATTCTCGTTGTTTTTTTTTTGTCCTGTTGTTTGTAACCGGAGAGTTTTTTTATCAATAATTTTAACATCAATATCATTTATTGTGGTGTCATTATCATCGAAAACAATTCTTCGAAGTTGATTTATTTTTCGTACTCTGGATACTGCGAGATAGACTAAATTCGACCATTCGATGTGATTATCCACCATCCAAACAATTGTATCCGATATAGTCAATCCCTGTGAAGAGTGTATTGTTGCTGCGTATCCTAGCGTCCACGGGGATTTATTAGCACGCAATGCATCTTCAACGACATTGATATCAACCAGCACAATATCATTTAATACGAGAATTTGTTTTTCACTCTGTCCTGGAATATCAACTTCAATATTCTGTTTTCGTGTATCCGATGGCCTATAACAAACGGGTACTGGAAGCGTTGCAAATTTTTCTTTATGCAATTCAAATAACTTCATCTGAAGTGTGTCCCTGACTATTTTTCTACTTGCAATTATCAAATCATTTGGTCTCCATGTTTCCCAGAAATCATTCATTGGAGTTTCTGAAATCACTTCACGCGCTATTTCGCATTGGATTCTATCCGGTTGTAATCTAATTAGCGCTTTGAATTCTCGTAATCGTTCATCAAGTGATCTATAATCAGTGGTAATTTCTTCATAATAGTCTACAAAACCCCTTAGCCATTCATGTGGAGATGCACCGACAAATGGTGGTGGTTGGCCGTGATCACCGCACATGACGACTTTTGTGTTTTTGTTTAACAACCACTCGAGAAATGTTTGTAATACATCTAATGACACTGTGCATATTTCATCCCAAATTATGATTTCAGGAATGAATTTATCACCCATACGCTCAGGAGTCCATTTGTCACCCTTCCATCGAAAGAAACTATGGTAAGTACAGGCATTTACCCCTCGCTGTATCATCTCTCTGGCGAGTCTGTGAGTCGGTGTTAGCACAATCATGGTTGACCGACTAAATAACTCAATTGCACGAGTTGTCTTTCCTGACCCACCACAACCGTTTAAATAAATTGTCTTGTATCTACATACTGGATCAGATACCGGTGGTGCATTAGAAAATTCTGATTGAATTTCAATACGGTTACAACAAAGATATTTATCATCCATGGCAACGTCTGCGGATTCACAATACTCATGTAGCATCTCCTTTTTAAATCGCCAACGCCCCCAATTTTCTTCGGGATCTGTGAATGCCGCTACAGCTGATTTGTACTTATTGTGTATATACATCGAATCAGTGGCCACTCTAACCGCGGTATTAGGAAATCTATTTATCATCGAAAATAGATTAATAGAAGCATAGGCTAGCATTGAACTTCTCAAATGTGTGTACTGGGAATTATATCCATCACAGTAGGTAACAACCGTACCTAATTTCTCACCATTGGATAGAAAAGCATCCTTACGGGATACAAGTTTTCCCTGTTTCATTAAATCCGCTACAATAAAATCGTATTCAGCGATATCTATGATCAACCGCGAAGAATATTTTGCATTGTCGTATCGTCCACCCTGGGTAAATTTACCGATTATTCTTCGTCCGAGATCCTTTGCTTGTTCTTTTTTACTTTCAAATAACTTCTTAGACCAATTTATGATTTCTTCTTCACTGAAATCTGGACACTGTTTTCGTAGTTCGCTGATTATACGATCTAGATCGGGTTGTTGTAGCCAAACTTCTTTCTGAGCTCGATAGCATATAATAGCCTCGGAAACAATCAACGATATTAGCATACCACAATCAATCATATATCTCAATAGCACTATTGGCATCCAGTGTTTTTCAGATAGGTGTCTACCGAGCCAAACATAACTACACGGATGTAATCCTGACGCTAATTCAAATGATATCACACGAGCGAATCCGGTTAAATCAAAATCAGGTAATGGCCCATTAATCGCAACACGAGTCATTTCATGTGTGGGGTGTCCAAATCGTTTGAAGTAGTTACTACATTCCCCATACCCGAGAAAACTTCCGGGATAACACGCGGATATATCAATTGAAATCATTCCATCACGTGAGTATTTCGTATTCCACAGTCCTCCATGACCAAATACGACGCAACTCAATTTAACATCCTCGAGAAAATCACTTCGTGTTGGACGCCATGAGTTTTTTTCTCTTGCGAAGTGAGCTACCACTGATGGAATAGTAAAACTATCCGTGAGTAGTTTTTCATGGGAATTCTCCGGTGAAAAATCACTAGCGATTTTTCTCATTCTATTATCTAATTCTTCAACGCGATATAATTCACCATTTGGTTTTACAAATTGATCGAATCCTATTTCGGGATCTTCATCACTTCTAAGTAACCACACTGACACAGGATCATCTTTACACAACGCATGAATAGCATCAAATAATCTCTCTTCATAGAAAACATCCCCGACGAACTCCTTAGGGATATATTTCACGGTTCGTTCTCGTGGAAATACTGTTACCGCAGGTGTCCACGCGTGTTTGTTATGATCAATAATCTGTATTGGGGCTCCTCGCGATTGATATTTCGGTTCGTATAATACTTCTCCGGTTATTGTTGTTACTGATATTGGGAATTTTAATGATGCTTCTAATTTAGCTATATCAGAAATCTTTGCACCATGCTGTTTCACTGTCAGTTCCCACTCGGTTATTTTCCTACGTCGCAGATCAGTTAGTTTATTTCCTCGGGATGCATTTGTGAAGTGCTCTATTATTCGTTCTGCTACACAATTCAGTGAACTAGAATATTTCATAGGAGCTAGTTTTGCGATATCGGGTTTATCATTTAACGGATATATCCCATAAACCATTGCTGTTACGGGATAAGATCTTTCGTAGTATGGTTTGTCAATGCCGGTTAGAATTCCTGGTTTGGAATCTCTACTCACAATGACAGCTTTTTTATTCTTGAGGATTGGTTCAAATTTATCCCTAATAATCCATTTGCCATCGACTTCGATAATGAATTTGATTCGGAAAAAATGCCTTTTTCCCCAACACGTGAAATTATCACTGCTGCTTTTTCATCAGTCATGGTAGCGTCAACAACACCATCAATTCGAAATGTTGACCAACAATAAGATGCTCCATCACGCTTAAATTCATTAAAACAGTCTCTGATTTTACTAATCATGGCTTTATCAAGAATTGTATTCTTTGGTGTATTAGAAACTATATCGAGATTGAATTGAGCATCCTTCCAGGGTAATCTCTTGGACGTTTTTTTTTGGTTTATCGAGATTAAATTTAGGATTAATCTTCAATAATCTCTTGGACGTTTTTTTGGGTTTATCGAGATTAAATTTAGGATTAATCTTCAATCATCTCTTAAACTCTTTCATGTTTCCGTCTCTTGGACGTTTGTTACGTTTTTTGGGTCTATCGAGATTAAATTTAGGATTAATCTTCAATAATCTCTTAAATTCTTTCATGTTTCCGTCTCTTGGACGTTTGTTACGTTTTTTGGGTCTATCGAGATTAAATTTAGGATTAATCTTCAATAATCTCTTAAACTCTCTCATGTTTCCGTCTCTTGGACGTTTGAGATTAAATTTAGGATTAATCTTCAATAATCTCTTGGACGTTTTTTTTGGTTTATCGGGATTAAATTTAGGACTAATTTTTAATAATCTCTTAAACTCTTTCATGTTTCCGTCTCTTGGACGTTTTTTAAGTCTATCGATATTAAATTTAGGACTAATTTTCAATAATCTTTTAAACTCCTTATCAGCATTGAATTCAGCATTTTTCGAAGGCGTTCTCCTTAATTCCCTCATGCTATAATTAAAACAAGCATTTAAATGAAGAATTTATATATAATGAATCACTGCAAGTGGCTTATGATTGGATCAGTAACCCCGTGTAACAAATCATGCAGAAATGAGTTTTGTGGGTATCATATGCAAAGCTTTCGACGTGGAAGCCTTGGTCCGTTACCCTGTATTCTATGTGGGGTTGGGGTTAGGGGAAAATCTCAGTTGTATTTGAATTGCGGTGGTAAGCGATACAGGGAATTGAAGCGTTATTATGATAAAAGAATGAAAAATGGACAATCAATCAGAAATTATGACCCTGATAAAGTCTCTGACCCTGACACTGTCAGCGACAACGTCCCTGACAAAATCATAAGAACTCCTCAAGACTACATCGAAAGATTTATCATTAAACCAAACAATGAATTAGACAAATAGTATTTAGTATACGAATGAACCAAGAATTCAGACAACACCCTGTGATCACAAATTATGAAGCATCTAGTGATGGTGTTGTAAGAAACCGCAGACTGAAGAAACCAGTTGGTTCTGTGAATAATCAAGGGTACTTGATGTTTACTGTTGGCGGGAAGAAGAGATATCTCAATCTTCGTTTCGCATTTGAATGTTTTTATGGATTGATCGAGGATGATTCTGTCATTGATCACAAGGATTCTAATCCGAAAAACAATTCTTTATCAAATCTGCAGGCTATCACACAAAGTGAGAATACCAAACGAGGAAAGACTGGCATTTGCTCAAAAAAAGCGAGACCTGTGAAATCTTTGAATACGATAACTAACGAAGAAAAAATATTTCAATCAATAACCAGCGCCGGTAGGCACTTCGATATTTGTCCGCCTTCTGTACGATATGTTGCAGAGGGGATTTATCGATCTGCGATTTCAAAAAGGACGGGACAAAAAATTCAATTTAGTTATGTCTAATGCGTCATATTTTTCATTTAGAAATATATCATTATTATAGAATAATGAATTCTGAAAACATGAATAGCATTTTATCCGAGATTTCAAAATTGAAAAGTTGGGATATTGAACGTTAAATCCTGATCAAATCATGTCTGATTTTCAGGATATTGAATACGGAGTTAACAACAATAAATATATGCTACCAAAGAAGTATGCGCTCATCAAGAGAATTCAGAATTCTATTCGGGACTCTCTCGCATTTTCCAGTGACGTAAGTGTGTTCGCTCGGTTGTATACCATCGTAGAACGAATACGAAAAGAATTGGGGTACGAATACGAATTGACAAAGGAGGTTAATTCTAAAGTTAGAAACCTACGGGCGTTAATTCAAGAAAATGAACAATTTTGATTGCCCGACCATTTATCATTTTTGATTGTGACTGACCCTCAAAGAGATTTTCATTTTTTTTAGCATTTTTTGATTAAAAATGTCAAAATCAGTGAATAAAAAATTTATGGCTGGTTGGTCCGGTATCAAATACACTAAAAAAATTCAATGTGGAATCGGCACATTACATTTTATTATTATATGAAAAAGTGCCGTTTCCACACCAATCGTAGAAGCTGTTATAGGATGAAATAACGCTTCTATGATCGTGTTAAAAATTAACTGACATGTCTGACATGTAACAAAAAGTGTTTTCGTCTGTTAGGTGGAGATTGAAAAATTGTTTTGCAATTGAAACATTGTTTCTGATTTCAAATAATGGTCAATGAAGCATTAACAACCCGATTGGCTCGTGAACGACTGGATGCAATTAAGAGATTTGTACCAATTCGCGACTCTGTACGGAATAAACTGCAACAACGACAGAGTCTTCAGACTGATTTTGCTTTGGGATCTGAAGAATTGTTTAAACCAGTAACCACAGCAACGAAGGGGATAGAGCGTGCTATACGGGGGGATGTTCCCGAGACGGGGAAATCTGTTATTGGTGAACTTGAAAAAATAGCAGCGAAAACTGAACAAACAGAACAGGCCGTACAAAAAATAGAATCAAAAAGAACAGTAGATGATTTACTCGTGAGATTTAACGAAGAAGGGTTAGCAGAAATTGATAAGACTGATCCAGCAGAAATTCCTGCGCTTGTTGTTACGTCCTATGAAAACAGAAAAAAATGGTTGAAACCAGAACATCATAAATATGTTAGAAATATAACTCACTGGGCTGATATATTCTATAAAATCAAAACTGAAAAAGGTCTGATTAAGAAAGATAGTGCATCATACATTGAATATATCAATACGGTGGGTACAGTGTATAATCAATACGAAGAGTTTAAACAACAACAAAAACCGCAAAAAACGCAAAGGCGGCGACAGCAACCTGCAAAGAAAATATCTTTTTCACCTAAAAAACAACAACTACCACCTGATGATGATGATATTCTTGATTATTTACAAAAAGCCGATTTAGACGAAATGGAAAAAATGGATGTAGCAATGGGTTATAGCGGAAGTGGATTAAGAGATTCCAGTGGACCTCAAAGTGGGGTATGTCCTGGTAGTGTTCTCAGTGATATATCACGATTAGAAGTTCTCATCGGAGGAAAACGAGCCGGAAATAACTCACCGGAAATAATTAATGAAGCAGCTGATATCTGTAGACGATTATTTCAGGGTGGTATCATGGATATCAGCACATATCGAGATTTCATTGGCGAGTTAGTGGAAAGTGGGTATCATAGTGACTGAATTGAAAAGTCATTCGATTACATAAATAACAATTGAAAAATTGTTTCTGATTTCAAATAATGATCATACACTACAATCATGATAAACCAACCCCGTCTACGTAGTTAATTCACGGTTTCCGGTTTATAGAGCATACTACGGAGATGGTTTAGGTAATACCATTGCAGGGTTATTTGCGAGAATGGCTCCAAAAGTGATGCCGTTGGCTAAACAATTAGGAATGAAAGCAATTGATGTTATTCGTGATAAGGGTATTGGTGCTGTTGGAGATCTTGCTGGAAAAGCGTTTTCAACTGCGAAGAATAAATTAACATCATTAGTGAAATCACGGATGAAATCCAAAGGATTTTCAAAACCGTTACCGTCTACAGCGGAAATGCCTGCAAGTGTTAGTAGAATTATAAATAACGCAGTAGATGAAAAATTAGCGTCGATGGTTTTAACCCCCGACCAAAGCAATATTGCAAATATGATAGCAGGAAGTGGCTTTAAAAAACTACGACGATGAAAATGGAAAATCGCGATTTAGACTCTGATAAATAGAATAAAATGTTCAAAAAGTCACATGATCCAGCATTTGATATAGACGCCGCAGTTGGCAAGGATGATTCTGTACGCGATTATCAATATTACGCCTATCATGCCATAGACTCAAATAGTCGAGCAAGAATTGATCTTCAAGTCCATGATACCAGTAAATACTTTTTGCCTTGTGAAGCGTTTATTGAAGTAGAAGGAGAAATTGTAACAGCTGCTGATACTCCTGCTGTACCAGCACCGTATCCAGCTGGTACTCAAGTCGGTTTTGTCAATAATGGTATCATGGCGTTATTTGAGAGTGCAAAATATCTCATTGATGGAAAAGAAATTGAGTCGATAGATCGTGACGTTGATGTGGCTACAACAATAATCGGGTTAGCGAGATATTCCGATGATTATACAAGATCAGCAGGACCTTCTATGATGTTTGCAAAAGATGCTACAAATACCGCTGGAGGAAAACAATTTGTTGTAAGACGACCAAAGAATAATGCTGGTACCGCTAATATTGATGCCGAAGATATGATTATAAACAACGATGTTAATTTCAATCTAGGAGCTGCAACACGTATTTCAATGTTGCAAGGAGCGCGTAAATTATTTTCATGCACGATTCCACTGCATCATATATTTGGATTCTGTAGAAACGTCCGAAAAGTTATTTATGGAGCGAAGCATACAGTATCGCTTGTACGAAAGAGTGATGATAGTGACGCAATCTGGAGGATTCCAGCAGACAATGCAAATCCAAATGCTGATGCCGGTAAAGTCAATTTAACAAAAATATCATTGTGGATGCCAGTGTTGACTCCAGCAATCACCGCAGAAGAACGATTACTATCATTTATGGACCAAGGAGGAAAATCATTACTAAGTTGGCTAACCGTGAGTACAGATGTTAAACAATCAAATATCAACGGGTTATTCACTTGGAACCTAGCATCAAAACAAGGTGTTGCTGCGTCACGTCATATATTTATTGCGTTACAAGATAACGCACGAGTTGGCGATCAACGTTTCAGTCATATGATATTTGATCAATTAGGTGTGAAAGACGTCTCACTGAGAATAAACGGCCAACAGGAACCATCCGAGGATATACAACTTAATTACACAGAAAATCATATTGCACGAGTTTATCATCGTCTGTTGTCATTTATGGCACGTGATCAAAATGTGGATACTGGTTTGCAAATATCACAATATGATTTTAAAAATCTGTATCCGACCTATTACTTCTCACTGGAACATCTCGATTTGATGAGACAATCTGTTGTTGATATACATTTTAGAGCTAATGTGACTCGTGGTGCTATTGCTGATTATAGAGCTGTTGCTGTCATTCTCAGTGATAAATCAATGCTACTTGAAGGTGTTGGTGGAAGAATGAGAGTGGTAGATGCACCAGTGGAAAACATGTAATTGAAATTGTAAACGATTTAGAATCAATCAATTATGTATAATGTCATATAGTAATATTAGTGTTGCGTTAACTCCCGGTCAATTAAAAAAATTGCAATCGGAATCAGCTAAAAAATGTGGAACCACAATCACGTTGAAACCCAACCAAATGACTGGTGGTGCAAATAAACTATCGCTGACAACTCGTCAGGTGAAACATTTCAATGATGCACTAGTAGCAAAAAAGGGTGTTCAGATTACTCTTTCTGCGGCTGCTATCAAAAATATGATTAAAACAGGCGGTATATTCCCGTTGTTAGCTGCGATTCCAGCATTGATTGCAGCAGCAGCCCCAGCGGTGGCTAAAGTGGCAGCGTTAGGAGCCGTTGGTACTGCAGCAGGAATGGCACTAAAGAAGGCAACTGGGAAAGGATATAAAAAAAGGGAAAGGGTCTAAGACTACCAGGAACCCCGTATTCGTGGTACAGCGGAAAGGGTCTAAGACTAGGACCGGTTTATTAATTGGAGAGTCTATGACTCAGGAACCTATGGTTGTGGAATCTTTGATTCCGATGTCCAATTTTGATTTACTCGATGCTGCTAAAAAACTCGCGATTAAAAACTTCAGAGGTGTCTTTATGAAAGATCAATTACCACATCAACCAAACAGCGTTGAAACCGGAATCATTAATTTAGATAACAGCACCGGACCCGGAACTCACTGGGTTGCATACGCTATTGATCCACGTGGGATTGTCTATTTCGATTCATATGGATTAGCCCCACCAAAAGAGTTTATGCGTTATATAAAAACCCTTCCAATGAAGACTTGGTATTCTACGCTACCAACACAAACGATGATTGACCCACCAATATGTGGCAGCGAAGTATTAAATGTCCTTAACGCTATTTCTAACTCCTTGAGTAACCCAAGCGGAAAACCACCACATGTTGTCGTGAATGAATACACTAGTAATCGCTGGAGAAAATCGAAGATTTTTCAACGAAGTCGTCAAAAACAATTTTAGAGAGAGAAAGAGTTTTACAATAACATGATTGATATTTGGGGGAGATCTTTGAAACCCAAACCCGATGACACTGCAACCGGTGATGTAAAAAAACTAATCAAAGATGAAATCGCTGAGACGTTAAATTTAGTAAATGTTGACCCGAACGAAATAGTTGTATTTCAAGACAAGCAGGGTAAATTGAAATCCAGTGATGTATCATTGAATGACATTTTGATACGGCAGCAAGACGCCACTGAAAACTCTATTGCGTTGTATTCCAGCGACGGACGACTTAAACCAGGTGCACTTGTGTCTACGATCACTGATAAGATTGCTACCCACGACAACAAAATTGCCGCCCACGACAACATGATTACCACCCAAGACAACAAGATTGCCGCCCAAGACAGCATGATTACCACCCAAGACAACAAGATTACCGCCCACGGCCGTGAGCTGGATGATTATATACGAGGTTATAGTACTTTTCGCAAAAATGTCGTACATAAATTCTTTGGAACACCGCTTGTGGTTGGCATGACTCTCGCTGAAATTAAAGACTTGTTGAATTCATTCTTCGCTAACAAGGAAGCTGGAAGGATGATGACTGCTTCAGAAATCAAGGCAAATTATCTCGAGATTTCTAAACTAATAGAAGATCAAAAACCCACTAATGACATTGTTGGTAGGTTCTTTGGAAACCCGCTTGTGGCAGGAATGACTCTCGCTGAAATCAGTGAGTTTATCGGCAAGCACACTCACAATGCCTACATCGCTAATAGTTTCTTTGGTGTCCCGGCTACATCTACGATGACTCTCAAAGATATTAATATGTTTATGGTGAGACAAACAACACTTAATACCATCGTTGATAGATTTTTGGGGAGAACACCTGTGTCTGAAACCACATCGTTGACAGGCATGACTCTCGCGGAAATTAAAAGCGCTATTGACAAACAAAAGCACACCAGCGATATTGTTAATAAGTTCTTTGAGGGCAGTAGCCTCCAAGATATCACGACGAAATTTTCTAACATCGACAACCATATTAAAACCCAAGCACGGATTAGAATCAACGAACTTCTGGTTTCATTCTTTTCTAACAAGGAGGAGAGTGGAAAAACAATAGATCCTACCAAAATCAGGGTAAATTATCTCGATATTTCCGACGATCTTCTTAAACTAAAAGAAAACTTTGAAAGGATAAAGATTCCGCATCTAGACACTGAAGTTAAAAATATCGTGTATACGATCGAGCATGGAACCATGGATTGGACAAGAGACGTTTATACTACGCTGTCCATCGGTCTCTTGGGCGGAACAAGTTTCGATGATATCATCGGGCATACGTGGATCGATGGTATCTACAGGCTAACGTGGATCTCTGTAGATCAATTTAATATGATCGCGGACGGTAAAACCTACTCTGGTGGCACCGCGACGTTTATTTTTAATGGTCGCAAACTAGACTTTAATGTCGTCGCGGTTAATAGCTCCACCATTAGAACAAAAAAAATTTGGTGTTTAGAATTTTTAGATGATTTTTCCGGCTGAAGTACTAGCAATTCCCGCTAACGATGACAAATAATTGAAAACGCTAGCGTTTTTAAAATAACAATGATTTCATCAACTCAATGTCGCTATGATCAAGTCAGAGAATTTCAGACTAGACTCAAAACCCTCACTGAGGAGTATCAAATAAAAATAAAAAAATACCGACGAAGAATCACCGCAATTGATATTACTATGTACTCGGTGTCAAGCGTTCTCGCTGGTGCCGGAATAATACTTGCATCGGTTACAATGATTGCCCCGGTCGTAGTTCCAATTTGCATTTCTGCGGTGGCTACAATCGGGGGTATATCAACCGGGATAGCAAAAAAGATATCATCATGCAGCCAGAGTAAACTGCAGAATTACTTAATTCAATTTCATATTGTATCAACCGCATATTCGCAGTTATCCCTGATGATATCGTCGTCACTCGATAATACAATTATATCAGATAGTGAATTCTCAGCGATGGTCAGTATTTTTGATTCAGCGATATCAAAATTAGAGCAACAACATGAATATAATAACAATGACAACACCGATGGAATTGGAAAACACGAACCCAAAAACAAACCCCAAAACCAAAATGATCTCAATAATCTCAACCATACCAGATTGTGAGTTCTCAGTGATGGTCAGTATTTATGATTCCGCGGTGTCAAAATTAGAAATACAACATGAGTATAATAACAATGACGACACCGATGCAATTACTTCAACAAATAGTGGAGAACACGAACCCAGTACAAACAAGCATGATATCAATAACATCAACGGAACCCGAGTTTAGTGTGAATTTCCCTAGCCCAGTCCCCGTGAAGGAGATAGCGCTAGCAAAACTACGAGTGTATCACAGTTGGCCTAATATCAGATCAAAATCATTTGGTGGTCAACAACCCAATAATTCTTTAGTGTTTGCGAATAAGAATAAAGACGACGGGACTCCAGACTGGAAAGTTGTTTCGATACCAACCGGATCATACAAAATCGAACAAATCAATAATGAATTCGCGCGTAGAATAAAATCGATTACTGGAGTAGAGTCAAAAATCGCTATAACAGTTCATGAGCCGACACTATCATCCGCAATTGAGATAAGCACAGAAGGATACGTCGTAGATATCTATCAAAGTTCTATTAGAACCGTACTAGGATGGCCTGAATTACCACCGGAAAAATCCAACACCGACTTAACCACGGACGTAGAATCATATCATGAAATCAATCCCAGTTATCGAGATAATTTATCTGATATAAGAAAAGGAAGAATCGGCGATAGATTTATATTCACCAACAAAGACACATTGCAATGGGATTTTATCATTAAAAGAAGCAGCAGAGAGGGTGAATCCTACAACGTTTTGAGACAAAATTTGATTGAAATCTTAAAACGAGCCGTCCTATAATCTCATTTTAACCAAAAAGAGGGCGAATCCTACAACGTTTTCAGACAAAATTTTGATTGAAATCCTAAAACGAGCCGTCCTATAATCTCATTTTAACCAAAAAAAATATCTCAGGGGCAAACCCTACAACGTTTTCAGACAAAAAATTGATTGAAATCTTAACGAGCCTTCCCTACGAAATCTCATTTTAACTAAAAAAATGAAAACGGAGATTTTTACGATTTTTTAATCAATTTTGGTCGCAACTTGTTGTCATCCACCCTCTCTGCTGCTATGGGTTAACAAAAAATAATAAATGATTTGATCCAGTCTTTAGGATTTCACAAACAAACTAATCACTAACACCTCCTCTTGTAGATCAATTAGATTATTTGACTGGTCGGTGAGTTTGAAATTAATTCTGGTTAATGAATTATTATGGCATCGCATGTAGACAGGATTAATTGGGTTTTCAATAATTAGGAATCCTGGAGGAGCTGTTGGTGCAAACGAATAAAGAATATACCCCTGCTGAGCTTGATTTGATCGTTCGAGATTAATTTGATAGCTTCCTTCGATAACATCACATACTAAATTGAGCGCAATCACTGAGGATATATTTACGTTGAACGGAGCGATATGCCTACCACCACCATCTGGATCATTATTATGTTTGAGGATTTTTATTTCCTGTGATGCTGTTTTTTTCCATGCATCATGAATTATTTTAAAACCAACATCGATGGTGTCACTGAGAAGTTTTTTTAGTTCCGGTACGTTATATCCCGGTAGTTTGAATGTCGGAATATTATTCACGGGAATTTTATATTGTTTTGCAAATTCTGTTCTCGATAGGGGATTAACGTCATCTAATATATCCTGAATAATTTTTAGGTTAAATGTTTCCATATCGTCGATAATTTTGTTGCATGTTTCTACGACGCTGATAAATTCATCTCGGGTGAGAGAGCCGGATTTAAGAGATATTAACAACAGCGATAAATCATTATTCATTGCTGTGAAATTTTTAACGATTTTAGGTTCGTCAACAAAATGATATCCCTCTATTCTCTCCCCTGGCTTCTCGTTTCCAGTTGGTTGGTATCCGATACCAAAGAAATCTATAGTAATCTCGTGATCTTTATAACTCCTTATTGGATTATCAGGTTTTATTCTGTCGGTGATATAATCAGTTTTTTGTGGTTCTGGTAAATCAACGGTTTTTCCCCCTGGTGGTAATTCAGGCCATCCTAGTACGGTTCTAATAGAACTCTGATAGATATCTACGACATATCCTTCTGAGTTTATCTCAATTGCGGATGATAGCGTCGGTTCATGAACTGTTATAGCTATTTTTGATTCTTTTCCAGTAATCGATTTTATTCTACGCGCGAATTCATCATTGATTTGTTCGATTTGGTATGACCCTGTTGGTATCGAAACGACGTTCCAGTCTGGGGTTCCGTCGGGTTTATTCTTATTCGCAAACACTAAAGAATTATTGGGTTGTTGACCACCAAATGATTTTGATCTGATATTAGGCCAACTGTGATACACTCGTAATTTTGCTAGCGCTATCTCCTTCACGGGGACTGGGCTAGGGAAATTCACACTAAACTCGGGTTCCGTTGATGTTATTGATATCATGCTTGTTTGTACTGGGTTCGTGTTCTCCACTATTTGTTGAAGTAATTCCATCGGTGTCGTCATTGTTATTATACTCATGTTGTATTTCTAATTTTGGTATCGAGGAATCATAAATACTGACCGTCACTGAGAACTCACAATCTGGTATGGTTGAGATTATTGAGATCATTTTGGTTTTGGGGTTTGTTTTTGGGTTCGTGTTTTCTAATTCCATCGGTGTTGTCATTGTTATTATACTCATGTTGTTGCTCTAATTTCGATATCGCGGAATCAAAAATACTGACCATCGCTGAGAATTCACTATCTGATATAATCGTATTATCGAGTGACGACGATATCATCAGGGATAACTGCGAATATGCGGTTGATGCAATATGAAATTGAAGTAAGTAATTCTGCAGTTTACTCTGGCTGCATGATGATATCTTTTTTGCTATCCCGGTTGATATACCCCCGATTGTAGCCACCGCAGAAATGCAAATTGGAACTACGACCGGGGCAATCATTGTAACCGATGCGAGTATTATTCCGGCGCCAGCGAGAACGCTTGACACCGAGTACACAATAACATCAATTGCGGTGATTCTTCGTCGGTATTTTTTTATTTTTATTTGATACTCCTCAGTGAGGGTTTTGAGTCTATTTTGAAATTCTCTGACCTGATCATAGCGACATTGAGTTGATGAAATCATTGTTATTTTAAAAAAGCTAGCGTTTTCAATTGTGAAATCCGAACGATTTAGTTATTTACTTAAATCCGCTACGAATTCCACATACCAGGTTGCTGAAACCCCAATCAAATTTTTATCAGTAGCTGTTATAGTGAACTTTTCAGTTGTATCCTTGTCGATGATCGTTGAAATCGTATTATTGACCCCGGATGAACTCGACGATGATATATTAAATTGAGTCAATGGTGTTACTAGTGTTAATCGATAAATACCTTTAACGGTTGCAGTGATATCTAATTTGTTGTTTGTAGGTGTCCACGCAAATGATCCGTGTTGGATTGTGTACACGACGTTGTTGGTTTTCTCATGAGGAATTTTTGTTTTTTCAATGATTGTTATCATCCTCGAAAAATCACCTTTGATGGCTTCGATGAAAGTTTTTGTCTCATCGATGGATTTTTTAATATCAGGGAGTTTTATTTCAATTTTATCTAACGGGGTTCCAATAAATTTATCAATGATATTTCTACGAAATGATGTAAACTGTTTTCCGTGTTCTTCACTTTTAAATTGAAGTGTTGTTAGTTCCAACAGAGAATCGCCGAGATCAATTATTCTATCTGTAATAGACGAGAGGGGTACGCCCGGTTTGAGTTTACCCTGATCGGAAAATAACGCGATAGTATCCTCGATTGCGTTTTGTTGTTTAACCAAAATATCATCCAGAGAAATATTACTGGTTTTCAATTTACCCTGATCCGAAAATAACGCGATAGTATTTTCGATTGCGTTTCGTTGTTTAACTAAAATATCATCCAATGACACATCACTGCTTTTCAATTTACCCTGCTTGTCTTGAAATACAACTATTTCGTTCGGATCAACACTTGTTAAATTCAACGTCTCAGCTATTTCATCTTTGATTTTTTTTTTAATATCACCCGTTGCAGTGTCATCGGGTTTGGGTTTCAAAGATCTCCCCCAAATATCAATCATGTTATTGTAAAACTCTCTCTCTCTCTAAAATCGTTTTTGACGACTTCGTTGAAAAATCTTCGATTTTCTCCAGCGATTACTAGTGTATTCATTCACGACAACATGTGGTGGTTTTCCGCTTGGGTTACTCAAGGAGTTAGAAATAGCGTTAAGGACATTTAATACTTCGCTGCCACATATTGGTGGGTCATTCATTTGTTGTGTTGGTAGCGTAGAATACCAAGTCTTCATTGGAAGGGTTTTTATATAACGCAAAAACTCTTTTGGTGGGGCTAATCCATATGAATCAAAATAGACAATCCCACGTGGATCAATAGCGTATGCAACCCAGTGAGTTCCGGGTCCGGTGCTGTTATCTAAATTAATGATTCCGGTTTCAACGCTGTTTGGTTGATGTGGTAATTGATCTTTCATAAAGACACCTCTGAAGTTTTTAATCGCGAGTTTTTTAGCAGCATCGAGTAAATCAAAATTGGACATGGGAACCATCATAGGTTCCTCAATTAATAAACCGGTCCTAGTCTTAGACCCTTTCCGCTGTACCACGAATACGGGGTTCCTGGTAGTCTTAGACCCTTTCCCTTTTTTTTATATCCTTTCCCAGTTGCCTTCTTTAGTGCCATTCCTGCTGCAGTACCAACGGCTCCTAACGCTGCCGCTTTAGCCACCGCTGGGGCTGCTGCTGCAATCAATGCTGGTATCGCAGCTAACAACGGGAATATACCGCCTGTTTTAATCATATTTTTGATAGCAGCCGCAGAAAGAGTACTCTGGACACCTTTTTTTGCTACAAGTGCATCATTGAAATGTTTCACCTGACGAGTTGTCAGCGATAGTTTATTTGCACCACCAGTCATTTGGTTGGGTTTCAACGTGATTGTGGTTCCACATTTTTTAGCTGATTCCGATTGCAATTTTTTTAATTGACCGGGAGTTAACGCAACACTAATAACACTATATGACATTATACATAATAGATTGATTCTAATGGAAAAATCCTTCGGATTTTCAATTACATGTTTTCCACTGGTGCATCTACCACTCTCATTCTTCCACCAACACCTTCAAGTAGCATTGATTTATCACTGAGAATGACAGCAACCGCCCTATAGTCAGCAATAGCACCACGAGTCACATTAGCTCTAAAATGTATATCAACAACAGATTGTCTCATCAAATCGAGATGTTCCAGTGAGAAGTAATAGATCGGATACAGATTTTTAAAATCATATTGTGATATTTGCAAACCAGTATCCACATTTTGATCGCGTGCCATAAATGACAACAGACGATGATAAACTCGTGCAATATGATTTTCTGTGTAATTAAGTTGTATATCCTCGGATGGTTCCTGTTGGCCGTTTATTCTCAGTGAGACGTCTTTCACACCTAATTGATCAAATATCATATGACTGAAACGTTGATCGCCAACTCGTGCGTTATCTTGTAACGCAATAAATATATGACGTGGCGCAGCAACACCTTGTTTTGATGCTAGGTTCCAAGTGAATAACCCGTTGATATTTGATTGTTTAACATCTGTACTCACGGTTAGCCAACTTAGTAATGATTTTCCTCCTTGGTCCATAAATGATAGTAATCGTTCTTCTGCGGTGATTGCTGGAGTCAACACTGGCATCCACAATGATATTTTTGTTAAATTGACTTTACTGGCATCAGCATTTGGATTTGCATTGTCTGCTGGAATCCTCCAGATTGCGTCGTTATCATCACTCTTTCGTACAAGCGATACTGTATGCTTCGCCCCGTAGATAACTTTTCGGACGTTTCTACAGAATCCAAATATATGATGCAGTGGAATCGCGCATGAAAATGATTTACGCGCTCCTTGCAACATTGAGTTTCGTGTTGCAGCTCCTAGATTGAAATTAGCATCGTTGTTTATAATCATATCTTCGGCATCAATATTAGCGGTGCCAGCATTATTCTTTGGTCGTCTTACAACAAATTGTTTTCCTCCAGCGGTATTTGTAGCATCTTTTGCAAACATCATAGAAGGTCCTGCTGATCTTGTATAATCATCGGAATATCTCGCTAACCCGATTATTGTTGTAGCCACATCAACAACGCGATCTATCGCCTCAATTTCTTTTCCATCAATGAGATATTTTGCACTCTCAAATAACGCCATGATACCATTATTGACAAAACCGACTTGAGTACCAGCTGGATACGGTGCTGGTACAGCAGGAGTATCAGCAGCTGTTACAATTTCTCCTTCTACTTCAATAAACGCTTCAGCGGGTAGAAAGTATTTACTGGTATCATGGACTTGAAGATCAATTCTTGCTCGACTATTTGAGTCTATGGCATGATAGGCGTAATATTGATAATCGCGTACAGAATCATCCTTGCCAACTGGGGCGTCTATATCAAATGCTGGATCATGTGACTTTTTGAACATTTTATTCTATTTATCAGAGTCTAAATCGCGATTTTCCATTTTCATCGTCGTAGTTTTTTAAAGCCACTTCCTGCTATCATATTTGCAATATTGCTTTGGTCGGGGGTTAAAACCATCGACGCTAATTTTTCATCTACTGCGTTATTTATAATTCTACTAACACTTGCAGGCATTTCCGCTGTAGACGGTAACGGTTTTGAAAATCCTTTGGATTTCATCCGTGATTTCACTAATGATGTTAATTTATTCTTCGCAGTTGAAAACGCTTTTCCAGCAAGATCTCCAACAGCACCAATACCCTTATCACGAATAACATCAATTGCTTTCATTCCTAATTGTTTAGCCAACGGCATCACTTTTGGAGCCATTCTCGCAAATAACCCTGCAATGGTATTACCTAAACCATCTCCGTAGTATGCTCTATATACCGGAAACCGTGAATTAACTACGTAGACGGGGGTTGGTTTATCATGATTGTAGTGTATGATCATTATTTGAAATCAGAAACAATTTTTCAATTGTTATTTATCTAATCAATTGACTTTTCAATTCAGTCACTATGATACCCACTTTCCACTAACTCGCCAATGAAATCTCGATATGTGCTGATATCCATGATACCACCCTGAAATAATCGTCTACAGATATCAGCTGCTTCATTAATTATTTCCGGTGAGTTATTTCCAGCTCGGAACCCTCCTACAAGAACCTCTAATCGTGATATATCACTGAGAACACTACCAGGACATGAAACGCTAGCGTTTCCAACTAGACCACTCCCCAGAAATTTCTTCTCATCGTATGGCTGTCTTATTTGGAGTTGAAATTTTCTCTTGAAGTCTCTGTATTCCTTCATCCTTCTATCTAAACCCCCAGTATTTATTTCATACACTATATCAGCCCATTCATTATGTGACATTCTATAATCCGAATAATTGTCCGTGAAAAACTTCTCTTGTGAATCATAGCTGTTAGCAGCGAATTCACCTAAATTGTCTATATCCTCGTTGAGAATTTGTTGTTTAGCGCTCTCGGTAAATATAATTGATTTAGGTAGTCCACTAACTAGTTCTTCCTGAAATCCTTTAAATGTTCGTTTCGAAGCGGTTGATATATCCTGAGGAAGTGATTGCAAGGATTTTTTTGTTTGTTTAGTTCTTTTTGCTATTTTTTCTAACACAGGAATAAGACCCTCTTCTTTTCTTTTACCGTCAGGATCATCTCCCAGTATAGCACGCTCTATCTCCTTCGTTGCTGTGGTTACTGGTTTAAACAATTCTTCAGATCCCGCAGCAAAATCAGTCTGAAGACTCTGTCGTTGTTGTAGTTTATTCCGTACAGAGTCACGAATTGGTACAAATCTCTTAATTGCATCTAATCGTTCACGAGCCAATCGGGTTGTTAATGCTTCATTGACCATTATTTGAAATCAGAAACAATTTTTCAATTGTAAAACAATTTTTCAATCCCGACCTAACACCAGTGACAAAGTCACCGTGGAAGTGTTTTAACAGCTTTATCAATGATGAGGGAACTATCAAAATTGTATATAAAAATAATTAATACTGATAGTTCCCTCACTTTTTTGACATGTCGGATGATTTTTGATACCACCATGGAAGTGTTATTTCATCCTATCATTGATGGCGAAAGTATCATAATTGTATATAAAAATAATTAATACTGATAGTTTCGCCACTTTTCTATTTCTAAAAAAAATGATTAATGGTCGGGCAATCAAATATGATAAATGGTCGGTCAATCAGATAATGATAAATGGTCATTCAAAATTGTTCATTTTCTTGAATTAACGCCCGTAGGTTTCTAACTTTAGAATTAACCTCCTTTTTCAATTCGTATTCGTACCCCAATTCTTTTCGTATTCGTTCTACGATGGTATACAACGGAGCGAACACACTTACGTCACTGGAAAATGCAAGAGAGTCCCGAATAGAATTCTGAATTCTTTTGATGAGCGCATACTTCTTTGGTAGCATATATTTATTGTTGTTAACTCCGTATTCTATATCCTGAAAATCAGACATGATTTGATCAGGATTTAACCCATCTGATAGTTCAATATCCCAACTTTTCAATTTTGATATCTCGGATATGATGCTATTCATGTTTTCAGAATTCATTATTCTATAATAATGATATATTTCTAAATGAAAAATATGACGCATTAGACGTAACTAAATCGAATTTTTTGTCCCGTCCCTTTTGAAATCGCAGATCGACAAACCCCCTCTGCAACATATCGTACTGAGGGTCTACAAATATTGAAATACTTGCCGGCTTCATATATTGATTGAAATATTTTTTCTTCGTTAGTTATCGTATTCAAAGATTTTACTGGTTTCGTTTTTTTTTTAACAATTGCCAGTCCTTCCTCGTTTGGAATTCTCACTCTGTGTGATTGCTTGCAGATTTGATAAGGAATTGTTCTTCGGATTAGAATCGATATGATCAATAACAAAACCATCTTTGATCAATCCATGGAAACATTCAAATATGAAACGATGATTGTAATATTTCTTCTTTCCAACAGTAAACATCAAATACCCCATACCATTATCCCTCCCAACTGGGTTCTTCAGTCTACGGTTTCTTACAACACCATCACTGGATGCTTCATAATTTGTACTCACAGGGTGCTGTCTGAATTCTTGGGTCATTCGTATACTATACTATTTGTCTAATTCAATGACTGATCCATTTGCAGGGATTCATTATACATAAATCTTTCATTTAGACACTTGTTTTTAGTATAGCATGAAAGAGTTCAAGAGATTGACTTCGAAAAATGCTGAATTCAATGTTGATAAGGAGTTTAAGAGATTGTTGAAAATCAATCCTAAATTTAATATCGATAGACCCAAAAAACGTCCAAGAGACGGAAACATGAAAGAGTTTAAGAGATTATTAAAAATCAATCCTAAATTTAATCTCGATAGACCCAAAAAACGTAACAAACGTCCAAGAGACGGAAATATGAAAGAGTTTAAGAGATTATTGAAAATCAATCCTAGATTTAATCTCGATAAACCCAAAAAACGTCCAATAGACGGAAACATGAAAGAGTTTAAGAGATTATTAAAAATCAATCCTAAATTTAATATCGATAGACCCAAAAAACGTAACAAAATCAATCCTAGATTTAATCTCGATAAACCCAAAAAACGTCCAATAGACGGAAACATGAAAGAGTTTAAGAGATTATTGAAAATCAATCCTAGATTTAATCGCGATAATCCAAAAAAAACGTCCAAGAAATTACCCTGGAAAGATGCTCAATTCAATCTCGATATAGTTTCTAATACACCAAAGAATACAATTCTTGATAAAGCCATGATTAGTAAAATCAGAGACTGTTTTAATGAATTCAAGCGTGATGGAGCATCTTATTGTTGGTCAACATTTCGAATTGATGGTGTTGTTGATGCTACCATGAATGATGAAAAAGCAGCAGTGATAATTTCACGTGTTGGGGGAAAAAGATATTTTTTCCGAATCAAATTCATTATCGATGTCGATGGCAAATGGATTATTAGGGATAAATTTGAACCAATTCTCAAGAATAAAAAAGCTGTCATTGTGAGTAGAGATTCCAAACCAGGAATTCTAACCGGCATTGACAAACCATACTACGAAAGATCTTATCCCGTAACAGCAATGGTTTATGGGATATATCCGTTAAATGATAAACCCGATATCGCAAAACTAGCTCCTATGAAATATTCGTCAGGGCTTAATTGTGTAGCAGAACGAATAATAGAACACTTCACAAATGCATCCCGAGGAAATAAACTAACTGATCTGCGACGTAGGAAAATAACCGAGTGGGAACTGACAGTGAAACAGCATGGTGCAAAGATTTCTGATATAGCTAAATTAGAAACATCATTAAGATTTCCAATAACAGTTATGACGATAACCGGAGAGGTTTTATACGAACCGAAATATAACAAAAATGGAGCACCAATACAGATTATTGATCATAAGGAACACGCGTGGACACCTGCAGTAACAATATTTCCACGAGATAGAACCGTGAGATATATCCCCCCGGAATTTTCCGGGGAATTTTCCGGGGATGTTTTCTATGAAGAGAAATTATTTGATGCTATTCATGCGTTGTGTAAAGATGATCCTGTGTCAGTGTGGTTACTTAGTAGTGCTGGTTCCGAATCAGGATTTGATCAAATTGTAAGACCAAATGGTGAATTATATCGCGTTGAAGAATTAGATAACAGAATGAGAAAAATCGCTAGTGATTTTTCACCAGAGAGTTCCCATGAAAAACTATTGACGGATAGTTTTACTATTCCATCAGTGGTAGCTCACTTCGCAAGAGAAAAAAACTCCTGGCGTCCAACACGAAGTGATTTTCTCGAGGACGTTAAATTGAGTTGCATCGAATTTGGTCATGGAGGACTGTGGAATACGAAATACTCACGTGATGGTATGATTTCAATTGATATAGCCGCGTGTTATCCCGGAAGTTTTCTCGGGTATGGGGAATGTAGTAACTATTTTAAACGATTTGGACACCCCACGCATGAAATGACTCGTGTTGCGATTAATGGGCCATTACCTGATTTTGATTTAACCGGATTCGCTCGTGTGATATCATTTGAACTCGCTACAGGGTTACATCCGTGTAGTTATGTTTGGCTTGGTAGACATATATCTGAAAAGGCCTGGATGCCAATAGTGTTACTACGATATATGATTGATTGTGGCATGCTGATATCGTTGATTGTTTCCGAAGCTATTATATGCTATCGAGCTCAGAAGGAAGTTTGGCTACCACAACCCGATCTAGATCGTATAATTAGCGAATTGCGAAAACAATTCCCTGATTTCAATGAAGAACAAATCATGAATTGGTCTAAGAAGTTATTTGAAATTAAAAAAGAACAAGCAAAGGATTTTGGACGAAGAATAATCGGTAAATTTACCCAGGGTGGAAGATACGACAATGCAAAATTTTCCTCGCGGTTGATCATAGACGTCGCTGAATACGATTTTCTTGTAACGGATTTAACGAAACAGGGAAAACTTGTATCCCGTAAGGATGCTTTTCTATCCAATGGTGAGAAATTGGGTACGGTTGTTACCTACTGTGATGGATATAATTCCCAGTACACACATTTGAGAAGTTCTATGCTAGCTTATGCTTCTATCAATTTATTTTCGATGATAAATAGATTTCCTAATACCGCGGTTAGAGTAGCTACTGATTCGATGTATATAAACAATAAATACAAATCAGATGTAGCTAAATTCACATCCCAGGAGGAAGCGTGGGGATGTTGGAGATTTAAAAAGGAGACGCTACATGAGTATTGTGAATCGGCAGATGTTACCATGGATGAAAAGTACTTAAAATGTGATGAGATTCAATCAGAATTTTCTAATGCACCACCGGTATCTGATCCAATATGTAGAAACAAGACAGTTTATTTAAACGGTTGTGGTGGGTCAGGAAAGACAACTCGTGCAATTGAATTATATCGTCGGTCAAACATGATTGTGTTAACACCGACTCACAGACTCGCCAGAGAGATGATACAGCGAGGGGTAAATGCCTGTACTTATCATAGTTTCTTTCGATGGAAAGGCGATGAATGGACCCCTGATCGAATGGGTGATAAATTCATTCCTGAAATCATAATTTGGGATGAAATATGCACGGTATCGTTGAGAGTATTACAAACATTTCTCGAGTGGTTGTTAAACAAAAACACAAAAGTCGTCATGTGCGGTGATCACGGCCAACCACCACCATTTGTCGGTGGATCTCCACATGAATGGCTAAAGGGTTCTGTAGACTATTATGAAGAAATTAATACCGACCATAGATCACTTGATGAACAATTACGCGAGTTCAAAGCACTGATTAGATTACAACCGGATAAAATCCAATGCGAAATAGCGCGTGAAATAATTTCAGAAACTCCCATGAATGATTTCTGGGAAACGTGGAGACCAAATGATTTGATAGTAGCAAGTAGAAAAATAGTCAGAGACACACTTCAGATGAAGTTATTTGAAACGCATAAAGAAAAATTTGCAACACTTCCAGTACCGTTGTGTTATAGGCCTTCAGATACACGAAAGCAGAATATTGAAGTTGATATTCCAGGGAAGAGTGAAAAGCAGATTCTCGTGTTAAATGATATTGTGCTGGTTGATATCAGCGTCGTCGAAAATGCATTGCGTGCTAATAAATCCCCATGGACGCTAGGATACGCAGCGACGATACATTCTTCACAGGGATTAACTATATCGGATACAATTGTTTGGATGGTAGATAATCGCATCGAATGGTCGAATTTAGTCTATCTCGCAGTATCCAGAGTACGAAAAATAAATCAACTTCGAAGAGTTGTCCTGACAGAGTCAGGCGATGATAATGACACAACAATAAGTGATATTGATGTTAGCATCATTAATAAAAAACTCTCCGGTTACAAACAACAGGACAAAAAAAACCAACGAGAATTTGATATTGATGCTAAATTAATAATTACGCTGAAACAACAACAGAATAATCACTGCGCGAGTTGCAATTGTATAATGCGTTGGCAGTATTCGGATAAAGATCCTCGCCAATTTACCGTAGACAGAAAAAATAACAGTCTCGGTCATGTCAGAAACAATGTGATGTTGACTTGTCTTGAGTGCAACAGACGCCGGGGTGCCAGCACCCTGGGTGCTAATTAAGACCATGCGGTGGTAATTGAGTATCCTCGGGAATTACCTGTAATTGTTGTC
Source organism: Unio pictorum (assembly GCA_030141615.1). NCBI lineage: Eukaryota > Metazoa > Mollusca > Bivalvia > Unionida > Unionidae > Unio > Unio pictorum. Next base: position 2,575,123 of record JARLTB010000039.1, on the reverse strand, counting down.
GAGTAAATCCTCGTTGAGGGGCAGTTGAATCCAGTTTATAGACTGGAGGTCTACCCGTAGATCGTGTTATACTAGATATCTTGTGTGCAGTAACACTCCAAATAGGATCAGTAGCCCTTTTTCTGCCACCCTCAAGCTCTCCTGGTTCGTATAAATACCTCACAATGACATTACTACCAAGAATTGGTTGGGAAACGCTAGCGTTTCTAGGGAAATCTTTTTGTGGTTGTACGGGTATAGACTTCTTTTTAATAGCGTTCCTAGGTTTCATGTTGATTGTTCTAGTGATCTCATTATTCAGTGCGGTAATCACAGCTGGTAACCTTTTGACCCATTCACGGGATCGCTTTTCTTGAATGAATTCTTTTGCGTATTGATATCCAAATAACCGCTCAGCAATCGTCCGATTAAATCGTTCTACAATGGCCTGATCGCGATGTAGCGCAGTATGCCCTCGTCGTATGGTGACATTATGATGTTTCATTGTAGATAACACTGCACCCTGAAATTCCTTGCCAGGATCAACCTGCAATAGATTTGGCCAGTGCAGAGGACCTCGTCGATAAATCCTTTCAAATGCAGAAGCGACTTCAGTGGCTGATTTTGTTTTTAACGGTTCTGCTTCTTTGTATCGACTTGCAATATCAACTACGGTTAAAGCGTATTTGTAACCACGATCATGTGGCAGAAATAATATATCAGCCTGATGAACTTCATTAGGAGCGGTCACATCAAAATGCGAGAATTGAATTTGTTTAGGCGGTGGTAGATAAATTTGCCATAGTGCCTGTTTGGATAACCAATTAGCCGCAGTGGTTTTTTTCACTTTTGCAGCGCTAGCGAGTTTATGAACTGCTGATTTACCCCTCCAGTATCCTCTTGGGGAATAATAAATAGATTCCATATTATTAATTACCGGCACCTAACATCAATTTGCTTTTCATAGCCGATTTTATTAAAAATGAAGCCAATTTTTCTTTGAAGGATTTATCAGGAATAGCATTTAACGCATGAATTAATTTCACATCTGCTAGATGCCTGTGTTGCAGATTGCTGCTTTTATAAGCAACATCATGAAGGTGACAGGCCTTATCAATGGCGTTTATTGGTTCTTCACCGGGTCGGGACTGATTTTGATCATTGAGTCTGATATCAAGTCTGGTTCCCGGTCCACAGTAGCTATATCCTGGAAGGTGCTTTTCTCCGGGGTACTTTGCCCATGGGGTTCCAGGGAGCTTTGCCAATTTGGCTGCGATATCACCTCCTCGTTTTTTTTAAAAACATCTCCGGATTGTAAAATCTTTGATTTTGTAGAAACAAATCTGAACTTCTTAATACCACATGTTGCACATCTACCAGAAAGCGCTGATCGGTTATTTTTAGTTGTAACCGTCGTCACATCATCTGTGCCAGTACGCGTTTTACACTTCACACAATATAGATCCATAATTTATGTATAGAAATATGGATATAATTGATTTTTCAGCGACTAAAAGAAGAGAACCGGTTAAGCATCATGCAGCGCTACCAAACTCTATCCGGATGATTATAATCGGGCCATCTGGATCCGGTAAAACGCAATTGTTACTCAATTTAATAATGAGATGGATGAAGTGGGATAAGTTGTATTTAATTGCCCCTAGCGTAGATGATCAACGATGTTATGAAGTGCTAAAAGATTTTAATGAAAACGCTTCAGAAATTAAGGGTGAGAACGCCATTGAATTTATAACCGATATCGATGAAGCACCGAGTATTGATGATATTGATGGAGATATTAACAATTTAGTCGTATACGACGATATAATGTTGGATAAACAAAAAAATCCTGCTAGGATCTTTTCCCGGGGGCGTCACAAAAACACTGACGTGATATATGTCACTCAACGCTACACTCAGGTTCCAAAAGTCATCAGAGATAACTGCAATTTATTGTCTGTATTCAACGGAGTTGATACTCATACTCTTAGAAATATTTGGCAGACATGGTGTTCTGATATGGACTTCAATCAATTTCGAGATTTCTTTAGTCATGCTCAGTCAAAACCACACGGATTCGCAACAATAAATTTGCATGATCCTCGGACACGATATCGTATCGGACTGGATCAAATATTCGGTTAAAATCATTTATTATTTTTTGTTAACCCATAGCAGCAGAGAGGGTGGATGACAACAAGTTGCGAGCAAAATTGATTAAAAAATCGTAAAAATCTCAGTTTTCATTTTTTTAATTAAAATGAGATTTCGTAGATTTTTAAGATTTCAACGAAATCCTACGGATCGTTTTAAGGATTCAATCAAAATTTTGTCTGAAAACGTTGTAGGATTCGCCCTCTTTTTGGTTAAAATGAGATTATAGGACGGCTCGTTTTAAGATTTCAATCAAATTTTGTCTCAAAACGTTGTAGGATTCACCCTCTCTGCTGCTAAAGAACAACCGACTCATCTGTTACTATTTCATTTACGCTAACTGACGTCCGTGGTTATTTTAATGAGATTAAACAATTATATGACACACAACTAGAACAACTACGGAAAACAAGATCGCAAAAACACGTTGAAATAATAAATCAGCTTATATCGGACATGGAATATATCTATGAACTAATTATTCAAACAATAATTAATGACAACAGCGACAATAAACAACGATTCCTAACCGATTACAATATCACAGAAGACAATCTGCGTAATTTCAAGTTTCCGAAATACAACGCTGATGAATTAGCAAGAATTGTTAAAACCGATATCAAAGCGCTACAAAAATCAGATTCAACTGTCCTCCTCAAACATAATAATGATCCAGATGGTGGTGGTAGGCATATCGCTCCGTTCAACGTGAATATTTCAACGGTGATTGCGCTTAGTTTAGTATGTGATGTAATTGAAGGAAGCTATCAGATTAATCTAGAGCAATCAAATCAAGCTCAGCAGGGATATATTCTTTATTCATTTGCACCAACAGCTCCTCCAGGATTCCTAATTATTGAAAACCCAATTAATCCTGTCTACATGCGATGCCATAATAATTCGTTAACGAGAATTAATTTCAAACTCACCGACCAGTCAAATAATCTGATTGATTTACAAGAAGAGGTGTTAGCGATCAGTTTGTTTGTGAAATCATAAATGATTTTCATCCTAAGGACTGGATCAAATATTTGGTTAAAATCATTTATTATTTTTTGTTAACCCAGAACTGAAAGTTCTAGCAGCAGAGAGGGTGGATGACCACATCGTTGCGAGCAAAATTGATTAAAAAATCGTAAAATCTCCGTTTTTGCAAAAATGGAGACTTTTTTTTTGGTTAAATGAGATTTTGTTGGAAGCCTTTTTTTTTGTCTGAAAACGTAGTCTATAGGCCATATTTTGCTCGAAAACATGATCTGTAGGCCTTATTTTTGCTCGAAAAGGGTGGTCTGTTCACCCTCTCTGCTGCTCCACCCCACCCATTATGATAAAAATTTACTTATTTTACAAATGCATATTGCATTTTCTCAACACAGCAATCAGTGTAATGATGAAACACAGGCACATGAATCTTGCCACATTCATTCGTGAGATGTCACTAATTAATTTTACAGGATGAACTGCAGCTAAACATATGAGGTTCATTGATACGATAGTCAAAGGTCAAAGGTTTTAATGTTTGCTTTTTTTTCTAACACATGAATATGGGAGAAAGAAAATTTGATTTTGTCGTTATTTATTTCTATATTTCCATACAAACGAATGAAAAACAATATTTTCACTGTATATTCTTTCACTAAATGCAACAATTATAATATTAAGCTGTCTTTACTCCTTTGTTAAAACTTCTAATTTCACACAATTAAGGTCATTTCGCACACAAATTTGTAATTTTCCATAATTAAGGTCATTGCGCACACAATACTGCCACAAGCCATACTGTGTGAGAAAGAACAAAATATGCATCTTATTTTCATGTGTGTGTGTGTGTGTGTGTGTGTGTGTGTGTGTGATTTGGATTTTTAACATAGCTTTAACACTTTTTCGGTCATATTGCAACAATTTCTGCAGTGTGACAATTTATAGGTTATAGCACTCTGGGCATCATGCCAAGCCCATGATATTCCACCCAGTCACATTATCCTAACACCAGGCTGACCAGCCCTAACACTAATCTCTTAATGCATAATATTCCACCCAGTCACATTATCCTAACTCCAGGCTGACAAGCCCTAACACTAATCTCTTAATGCATGATATTCCACCCAGTCACATTATCCTAACACCAGGCTGACCAGCCCTAACACTAATCTCTTAATGCATGATATTCCACCCAGTCACATTATCCTAACTCCAGGCTGACCAGCCCTAACACTAATCTCTTAATGCATGATATTCCACCCAGTCACATTATCCTAACACCAGGCTGACCAGCCCTAACACTAATCTCTTAATACTGAGTGTCAAGCGAGGCAGCTGTGAGTACCATTTCTGTATGTCTTTGGTATGACTCGGCTGGGGATCGAACCAGCAACCGCTCGAATCCGAGAATGACGTTGTAACCATGAAGTCAATGGAGCGATCTATTTTTATGCATATCATCAATGCTAATGTACTGTTGTTTATTATTATATCAGCTTTAAATTACCTTTATTCTGTTGTATAAGCGATTGGTATAGTATAAATTATAATGGATACAGCTTGACCTTACTTCAGATGTGCATATTTAGAAATAAAATGCTAAGCCTACTTGGTCATTTTCACTTCCTGGGAATCTGACGTTTATTGTAAATAAAAGGGTAGATAGCTGTTTTTTATTTTTAAATTCAATGCAAATGCAGAAACTGGTATAGTTTAATCAGGCACAATTAATTTCCATATTTTAATAACTGCTAAAGTTAGTGTACTAATTCAGGGTGATCTTTCAAGCATATGGGAGCAGTCATTTTGGTTAGTTATATGCTTGGATGATGTACTGTTTCCACAAGCACAAAATACAAAGAAAGTTCAGCCACTGTTCATGAAAGTATCATAGAGGTATATAACGTTCTGCCCATTGTGTATGTTGCAAATGCAAACAGTTCCACCTTACACTTGTCACTCTCTCCGAATTTCAAAATATCTGTTGAGCTCCCCTTTATATGATAATACAGTATCTGTAATTGTGTACGGGGTCAATAAGTCAGTTTATCATGCCTGTCAGCATCGTTGATATACAGCTAGACTTTGGCATAAGGTCGGATCTGGGGTTGACGTATGTTATCTACTTTCATAATTAACAACACATCAAAATCTATTCATCATGTATATCTATTTAGTTATATTCCTTCTCAATAGAGACTTTCGTTCCATTTTCGGTCATTTATTTACACTCAACATCAGCACAACAAAAACAACATATACAAAAAAGATTAGAAGAAAACAACATTGACAACACAACAAACTTTAGACATTTTTAGATTAGCGTTTATTTTTTATGAATGTATTAAAAATATAATATCATAAATGTAAATGTTTCAATAGAATATTGAAGATTACTGTTTTCCTCTACTAACTATATGAGTGTTTGTCAATTCCCGTTATAAATTCATACATTGGAAGTTTGTAAAACATCTAATTTTAGCGGCAAATTTCTGTCGATTGCACGTTTCTGTATAAAGACAGCTTATATTTATTAGACAGCTAAGTTATTAAGGTTATAACTACTAGACAGCATAGAGTTTCTAAAACGGCATAGAGATACTAAGACGGAGACATGTAAAGTTGCTTATTGATAAAAGAGTATTCGTGTTAATTCGATACAAGGTTGCCATCAGCGTGCACCCATTTTGATTCCATACGATGTCGAAGTTGGCATATAAATATCCAGTACTGTAACCATTTTTTTTCATTTCTGCTTCTTTATCTTTCACATACACGCACACAATTAAAGAAAAAATACAAGTAAGTTTAGCATCCAAGATTTTTCTGTATCAGACAAAGATGATTTTTATGGGAGAATATTTATTTTTATTTTTTTCATGTCAAACCCGCTTACTGGACAACATATCCCTGACATATAAAAGGATCAGCCAATTATAAATAATTGTCCTAATAAGATATACCATTGACGTTGATTGTGCACTTTTGATTGGTTATCTCCACGTGTTGCCTAATCTCGGACGTATAAAAGTACCAAATTGTTTTGATAAATAGTTCATAACGCTATTCAGTAAGATGAAAGTACTTGTTTTAGTAGTAGTCGTACTTATACCTTGTGCCGGAGCTGCGTCCGTGTGGGGATACCTCTTCGGGTCCGACAGAGAGACTTTGATCCAACCTAAAGAAGGTAAAAACATTTTCACCTAAATTGTATCCGCTGTGCAAATTTGCAAACTGTTATATTGCACATCGTCTTTTAAGTTGTATTAAGTTACATATGTAACGACATGCAAGGCTGTTTTTTTATTGTAAAGGTGCTCGAAATTCCATAGCATATTCTCAAGATTCAAAGATTGTTTTCTAACCGAAATGGGTATAATTTAATCATTCCTATGATGTAAAATTTTTTTGTTGTATCATAGATGCCATCCCAATCAATAAATCTATTTTAAATTAGGTTGTGAAATTAAAATGGGAGATTAATTTTCTGATTAAGCCAACATTGTAGATCAGCAGATATTGTAATCTCACAGCTCCCATATGATGAAAGTGACAGAGTACTTAATATTTACTCGTTTAGTATGAACACTGATACAATGAGTGTACAAGGAATCCCTGACAAAGCATAATATGGATAAGGCGAAATAATGGTTTAATTAAAGTAATTTAAGATCTTAAGAGGTTCATTATAACATATATTAGTGCATTTGAAATACGCATGAGGAATTAAAATGTAAAATTGTGTTCAACCCTAGATATCTAAGCCGTATAGCAAAATTTAGAACTGTCACGAAAGCAAATGTTTTAAAATAATCACAACCAATATTCTTAAGTTGCTTCTTTATACTATTTTCATAAAAAAAAACATTTTTTTCTGACCTTGTTCAACTGAATGTTTCTTTTCGTGGAAAACCTACCTGTCATCTACCTGCAAAAGTATTTATTTATCTTACTAAATACTTGTATGTACACCATCGTTTATCCAAATAGCTCAGGGATTTACAACATGTGTGGATAAAAGCAAGTTTGGGTGATTGAGTCTGGGTTATACTCGATCTGCAAACATAAACATATACGAAGTTGGAAAATATGGAAACTCCAAATACATGAGATGACACGAGTTGATTCGCTGTGCAAAGATGAGTACAAATAGTCTGAGGAACTCTTTAAACTAATTTAAGCAAGAATATTAAACCTATCATCAGCTTTGTACAATGATATCGAAGCTATCGTCAGGTTTATACAACGATATCGACTATATCACCATGTTTATGCAACGATATCGAATCAGCTTATGAACGGTCGACATTCCATTCAGTATTTCGAGTAGGCCTACTTGCGTTCACAATGGTATCGTGGTTCACGCGACGATATCACAGCATACAAATTTGTGTCAAAGTTTAGAGTGTTGACTCATGACTCTAACTCGTGACATCTCTTTAAATAGAAATCCTACAGAAAGGTGAATCGATAAGTATCATACATCGGTATTCGTGTCCATAGTTGAAGAGAAACGGCTTACACCTGATAGTTTTAATTACACACTGATACATTGAATATAACATAATTCATGCATTCGGGTCGAATTTCTCCAAATGCCAGCCCAGATACCCGTCGATAGAAGAAAATTACGTGTTACTTGCCACGAGACGTGCTGTGATATCGGTTATCTGATATCGGAAAATAAACATGTTTATCATCCTACATTACTGTGATGAATAAATGAACCCACAAGCACACACAAACACATGTACGGACTCTTACACACACACACACACACACACACACACACACACACACACACACACACACATATATATATATGGCAGTTAATGTCTGTATCATTGTGGTCAGATCATTGACTAATAATTATTGCTAAATATTATTGATTGAGTATAATATATACCTCAAAACACTAATGTTTCGTGGATAAAATCGTAATTGTTCAGGAGAAACCTGTATTTTGAAAAGCTCTTTCAGTTTGTATTTCTATCGAATTTCAAAATGAGATTTTGTGAAAATATTTTCATGTACATCTGAACTACTTGCTGTATATGTCCTTTTTGTTCCAGTGCTTCGATCAATTTACGGGATTTCTTCCAACTATGTCGGGGAAGCTGTGATGTCACTTATTTTATACTTCAGAGGAAAAACAGACATACAATTTGAGGAATAAATTAAAGATTACATATATTGTACAATGATTTTTGTTTTTGCCAAGCGGTCATAATTTTGAGTGGCATAGTATGTTTTTGACATTTTCTTTTCTTTTCTTCAATGAAAATTAATTATTGAATACGAATTTTCTTTTTAGATGTGTTGCCTGTGTGCCTGACGCAGGCACAGACTGGGAACTGTGACTTTTATCGCTGTTTTGAGCGACGGTTCCCTTGTGGAAGAGACGGATATGTCGTCAACCAGGCCACCTACTTCTGTGACAAGCTCAAACTAAATACCCAGTACTTCAATGACGAGGTAGTTCCTATATCAAGATTCAAGTCGATGAACATGAATATGCATTGTTTTCCTGTGCTTATATGTCTACCTTTAAAAATGTTAGGCCCGATCGCCATTTCAAACGTTCTGGCATGTATATCAATCAATCAACCAAAAATTAGTCCATTAATCACTTAACTAGTCAATCAAAGATAAGTCCATCACTCGAATTTTTTTGTTTCAGTATTTTTTGTATCACTGTCTGTCGGCATGATATTTATTTTTCTTAAACTGAATTTTCTTTCTGAAACTATCTTTTATTATATACTTGGCTGCAAGTCGATCTTTAAATGTCATTTTAATATATCAGCTGTGTTAATGTCTGCATTTCTGTACATTGATTAATATTTTAAATGTCATTTTAATATATCAGCTGTGTTAATGTCTGCATTTCTGTACATTGATTAATATTTTAAATGTAATTTTAATATATCAGCTGTGTTAATGTCTGCATTTCTGTACATTGATTAATATTTTAAATGTCCGCCTAGTAATATATTGGTTGTATGCATGGTGGCTTTGCTTTTATCGAGACTATTTTATAGTAACAAAATGTCGCGTTTTACTTAACTAATGGCAAGCACGGGAAGTTAATTTATCCAAGTATGCACATTATTTTCTAGAAACTCAGAAGTTTAGGTCCTTGTCTTCGCGAACCATCTGGTAACTTAAAAGCCCTTTTGGACATGTATTCACCCTTTATGTGGGATAAACATTATCAACACGTCTGTATCCTTAAGATACTCAACTTCGAGATCCTTGTTTACGCATTATTTCGAGGTTTAATGAATATAGCCTCTCCTTCCTTCTAGATACCTAATCTTTTTAAGGGAGATGATTTTTTATTGGGGGGAGGGGCTGAGAGATAAGTATAATACTTACTATGTCACAGAACATCAGCTGGGAAGTCATTTTTGATTTCCAGATACCGTTACTGATTAATTACTGAGGTTTAGCTCTTTATTGGAAAGTATTTCTTTCAAGATAACGCAACAATGCCAAACTTCACACACAATGCACATACTATCATTTATTGCAGATAACTCTGACACTAATCCCTCTTTCTAAACGACCTACCCCCATAGAAAATAAACTATTCATATTTGGTTCGACGTGCCACAGGACAAAACAAAACGTTATTTGACGTATTCTATGACAGAATATTGAATAACAAGATGAGCTTGTAAAGCAGTCTTTTACCACAAATTGTATCTATATTTAGTATATACTGTTAAAACAATTCTCCCAATCTGAAGTTTGCATATAGCGTCAATCGGAAAAGAGTTGGGTATTTCAACAAAATCAAACAACTTCTAATCAAACGTATCAAATTGATTCCGATCTATATTTTCCAACGAGATAATATTGTATATCACGGTGAAGCCAGTACAAAATATTTCAGTGAATTATACTTTATTTTTCACTATAAAGATAAATTCGATATTCCTAGCAACGTTTACTTTTAGTTTCCGTGCAGGCTAAAACCGTGCTGATCTCGCAAATTTACAATTTTTTTTTGTTCTATAGTGTCACTCGATGTGAGTCTTTATGACGTCACGAGAAGTTAATTGTGCTTGCTTCATGGGTTTTTGCAAATATTTTATTTCTTTTCTAGGCTAAAACTGCCATCAATGCAAGCAATGTCTGTTTGATAAGTCAATTCAGGTCGTTGTATCAAGGAGACTCAACGACATGCGAGACCATAAAACAAACTGGAATTGATGCGATTGTTGAATGCAACGCTAGGAACACAGCGCGGCCAGACTATTGTCAACTCGTCCGGAACAACTGGGATGGATACTGGAGACTTTTCAGTGCGCGTGATATGTACAAGTTGGCCCGGCTCTCACCTAGGTAAGCTAACGTAAGGTATTTAAATTTGATCTTAAGGACTATTGGCAATAGTAATATGTTTAACGGGTGAGTGGATCTATAAATTGATAAAGTCAAAATGTCAAGTATAGTGCGTAATGGATTTAAAGTGTCATACTATTAACATAAATTATATCATTGAAATGTTCAGAGACGATGTCGATGTCACGATTGTCACTAATCGTCATTGTTAATATAAATATGGTGCAACATTCTTAATTACGGTGAATATTGCATGCATATGTGGAAGTGTGTTTCTACATTTAATTATACCGTGTTTCGAATAGGCCGTGTATATGTGAGAATCAATTGAGACATATTTTGAACAATTAGATGTAAATATGTTAGTAGCCATATAGTGACATTTGTTTTCATCTGTATTTGTAATAACAAGTTTATGTAATTTTGTGTATGACATTTGAACACTGGCTAAATTATTATTTATCATTGTACAATGGGGTCGTTTGCCAAGATATGGGATATTTTAGAAACCAAGATACCAGGAGTCAGCTTAATGTGACTGATATGGAATATTTTAGAAAGCAAGATACAAGGAGTCAGCTTAATGGGGCTGATGATCTACATAAAGTTGAAATAGTTTAAAAAGTTTACGTTTCGTACATTGTGCCTTCAACCATATATTAGGATACCAAGAAATTGGATAGAAATATATTTTCGATAAAAATTAGTAATGTATAGAAAACTGAAGTTCCAACCATTGAACAAAACAGAGTTCGATATAGTACATGTACAGGAAGACATGTGAGCAGTAGTTTTGGTTGATAGTTTGGTTTAATACGTTTTTGGTGGTTTCCCGGATCGTTTCTAGATCCCTAATCCACGTCCCCTTTGTCAAATTTGCATTAGTCGAATCAGCTGTAGATTGTTGAGCAGATTTATGATGGTTTAACAAACATGGCTGCCATTATTGCTGTTGGTGGTAGTGTAACGCCATTTAGTTGAAACCGATACACCCGATGTAAATAATCGTCGTAGTCGATCTCGAATTGATTGAAAGTATTGCTACACCATATTGTTATCGAGATCCACATCAACGCTTTTTGTGCTATCGACGACTCGTAAGGCAACAAATTTCGTAATAGGTGCAGCTCGCGAAGACAAGGTCCAATAACCTTTGGTGCACCTTGGAGAGATTCCCGGTAAACATCTCCATTTCCGTAATAATTTATTTAAACGCGTTTTATTTAGCGTTGACAAAAAGTACAGCATTAAATATTCAAGTACGACATTCATTGTAAAAACTGTTAGGTCGATCTTCAACGTACAGTTGTATGGCATGGTAGATACATAGGCGCTTAGTGATTAATCCACATCTCAGATCACCCAGTTCCACAGTTGTGGAAAACTCAAACTATATATAAACAAATGAAGATTCGCGTGTGGGAGCTCTGCTTTCGTAACAGCCATAGATGGCGTTGCAATTCAAATTAACCTTGTTATGTTTAGACAATCCTTGCAATATAGGGACCGATGCGATATCTAGACTTTCCAGGTGCTTTCATACGCTTCCAGGTATTTTCAGAGAACGCAAATATGCTATTTACTGGAAGGCCTAAAACGCAAAAAAAAAAATGGGTAAAGGTAGTCAATGGTGAGGGTTTCATCGATTATGGCAAAGATTTCAATTTTAGATGAGTTGAATCTCTACGACGCAAGCGCTTCCATAAAATCATTTGGTACATCATTGAAAGAGTTGGCCGTCTGCGGATGGTATACTCGCATAGAACCGATCTCAAGATAACATCTCATAATTAAATCCAGCAATTATATATCTTTTGTCCGATCCATCTGGATCATTAATTCATACGCATACTCAATTAGGAAACCTTTTGAACCTTTGGTGTTATGGTCATTGCTTGCGCATATAAATTAACCAAGGTAAAAGAAGATCTTTTACTTTTACCCGATGCCATGTTGCATGACTATCAATTGTTGTACAACTCAAGGATGCCTTCATGTTGTGTTCTATGCCGCATGCAAACTCGTAGTGCAAACCACTTCCCAAACACGAAAATTCTTCATTAAAGCAACACACAAACATGGGTGTGAAACTAGTTGTGATACATTACAGTCTGCGTTCGATTTGCAAGTGTGACGCTGCTAAGAATCTCGCATGACTACCGAAACGAGCACTTTGGCAGATCTACCTGCTCTCATAATTTAAGATTTTCCGTATTGGTATGTTGTGTTGACCATCGGTTCATCAGGGCTATCAATTGTTCCTCCCACGTGGTCCAGTGCGTGGTCTTGGACACGGCAATGCACGTGAAAATAAATAAACATTAACTTCGTATATGTTGCCAGCAATTGCAGTCACTGACATCCAAAACAACCAGCAAGTGATCCAGACGTGTATAAACGTATTTAGCACGTTCTGTACAAATATCCACTACTTCTGGATCCGGGAATTTAATTTCTCGGAGCCGTTACTGCGCTAACAATATATCAGATGATACTTCGTGATGTACATGCTGCTATACATTGCGAACCATACACATTCGGAACAATTGTTCGGATATCAGCACATGGAAATTTTGATGAATTGAACACGGAGTGTCTGTGCGCTTTCGCAGGTGAGTAAAACGGCATCGGTCGGTCTTCGCAGCGATGAACAATAAAACTAACTACAGTGATTCTACAAAAGACTCGCACGAGGTTTAGCCTTCAAAAAGAAAACGAATTTACAAATGTTGCTATCTGAATGGGCCGAGGATGTTAGAAGCTCGATATCGTCGTGCTAATGACCCGGTTTGGTTTATTTATACATTTACCATGTCGGATCGGATTGGCATTCATTTTGATATTACAAAATACAGGCAAATTCACTGCCATCAAGCGCCCGTTAGCAAAAGAGCAGAAAAACACAAAGTAGAGGATTATTGCGAGACGACTTGGAAATCGTAACTGACGATACATGGCTACCTCCAAGATATATTTTGAAAATAAAGGTTGATTTCAATCCTGTGAGTTCCGTACGCATAATTAGCACCTGTTCTTAAATACGGATCGTGAAAGTAAGCACGTTTTTGATAAGCATTCGCAAACAAGACATTGTTTTCCTATGAGTAGCCGTTGGGTTATCAAATATTGTCAAATGCTCATAGAGAACAATCTCCATCTTAATATCGGAGGATCCGCGCGATCCAACAGTTATATAATTCCCAGACGCATCGTCGAAAGAAGTTAGCGTATGCGTTCGGGTTAATTTCCAAATAATTTTTGAAACAACTAAAGCCTGATGGCCCTTGATTAAAGCTATCTCGGGAATTTGATCTCGTCGGCATGTTCAGCAGTTTTTCAGCAATTGTTTAATAGATACTGCAGCGAAACTCTTACTCATCGACAGTCATGCATACCATCTCAGCTCTCATGATGAATTTTAACATTTAAATCTTCCACGGTTTGACCGTGAGAGATATTAATACAGTTATACTGGCTTTTCGTGAGTTTCTTTGAATCTTTGAATGCAATTTCTAACTGATACGGATGATCAAAGTTCAACATCATGCGAGGAAAGTCATGCTGCCAGCTAGTATTGATATACATTAACTATGTCAGGACTCACTGTACTAGTTATATGGAAGAACTGTGAACAAGTCTGAAAATGGGTGAACAAATAATAGAGTATATACGGGTTTGGCTGTCCTTAATTGGTTAATAATAAAAAGTAAAATTTTAGTAAAAATATCTTTGGAGAGCTTATACTATTTTTAATTTTTAAAAAATATAATCATTATTCTATTGATACAATTTTAGTATTTTTACAGGCTTGACTTAGGAGTATTAATAAAAGTAACACCTGGTTCATTTGGTGCAGAAACACTAACAAGTGTTTCATGCACATGTAGATAAAAAAAAAAATGCCGCGGCTCATATTATGTTCTCCACATAGAAGCTTGCACCAAGGATAGTTGTGCATTGAGAAACATAGGTATGATCATTAGAACCCAGAAATGTTAAGTTATTGAATTTTGAATGTGATGGTGTTTCCATGCTTACTATGGGAGTTGAATTAGTACCGTGACTCCTTCAGTGTGTGCACGATTTTTATTTTGCATGTATATGAGGTTAAAACAGGACGGTTATTAGATAGTTATAAGTGGTTAGTGCAATGAAACGGTTGTTTACTTTCAATCTCAGGTCACATATGATATGGGCCAATACATTTCATATAAAGATCTACATGTATTTACTCTAAAGTACATGATGCCTCTGGCAGATAAGAGCCAGATATGACAAGTAATAACCCGTATGATTGATAGCGTCGTATCAAAAATAAATATTGAAACGTAGAGCCGTAGAGAATACTTGCCATCAGAATTACTGTAACCATATTTTATTTATACATTAGACTACCTCAATGTTTTGCATACACTAGACTACATCAATGTTTTGCATACACTAGACTACATCAATATTTTGTATACACTAGACTGCATCAATGTTTTGTATACACTAGACTACATCAATGTTTTGTATACACTAGACTACATCAATGTTTTGTATACACTAGACCACATCAATGTTTTGTATACACTAGACTAGATCAATGTTTTGTATACACTAGACTACATCAAGGTTTTGTATACACTAGACTACAGCAATATTTTGCAATACACTAGACTACATCAGGGTTTAGTATACACTAGACTACATCAATGTTTTGTATACACTAGACTAGATCAATGTTTTGTATACACTAGACCACATCAATGTTTTGTATACACTAGACCACATCAATGTTTTGTATACACTAGACTACATTATTGTATACACTAGACTACAGCAATATTTTGCAATACACTAGACTACATCAGGGTTTAGTATACACTAGACTACATCAATGTTTTGTATACACTAGACTAGATCAATGTTTTGTATACACTAGACCACATCAATGTTTTGTATACACTAGACCACATCAATGTTTTGTATGCACTAGACTACATTAAGGTTTTGTATGCACAAGACTACAGCAAGGTTTTGTATACACTAGACTACATCAATGTTTTTTATGCACTAGACTACATCAAGGGTTTGTTTACATTAGACCACATGCTAAAGCAAAACAACAACAGCAAAAAAAAAACAACAACAATCGAAACGCAAAAGAGTTGTTTCCTCCAGTCAATGCACCAGAAACGACTGACTTATCATTTTCCAACATCATATTCCTAAACTTGCTATCAAATAAGCGAATATCAGAGTACAAAACTTCATTGAATGAATTTCTGTTATTTTCTTTTTTCCCGTCTTCCTTTTCTTCTTTTCTTAGTTGTACCATGAATGTTATTCTTGTTGTTGTTGTTGTTGTTATTATTATTATTATTATTACTGTTGTTGTTGTTGTTGATATTATTATTATAATCACAAGTGATATTATTATTATTATTATTATTATTATTATTATTATTATTATTATTATCACCATTATTATTATTATTATTATTATTATTATTATTATTATTATTATTATTATTATTATTATCACCATTATTATTATTATTATTATTATTATTATTATTATTATTATTATTATTATTATTCAGGGTATGGAGCAGCCTTATTGTCCAATCATTTAACTGCGGATCTGAGAGCTTGCAGGGAGCAATGGGCAGTATTATCAATCAGATAAACCGACTCAAGGATTACATTGGCTAACTAAATAGGGCAGATAACCTTATTATAATCATATAGATATAATATATTTATTTCTTTGCGCTTAAAACGAGCACTTTCTAACATAAAATAAAAATATCATAACTGCTAATCGTTGACAAAGTATTGTTCCCGCTTTCAAGTGTACATTTCAATGTAAAGGCCAACTATGTTTTATAGAATCTTTTGATCGGGAATAAAAAAAAATAGAATTGTTCAACGTTTTGTTGTATCTTTTTTAGCAATTGATCTATAAACACCTTCAAATATGCTCCCCAATCACGTTCCGTTAGGAATAAGGTTTACATATTTTAATATAAAGAAGCCCCCCCCCCCTCTCTCTCTCTCTCTCTCTCTCTCTCTCTCTCTCTCTCTCTCTCTCTCTCTCTCTCTCTCTCAAACAAACAAACAAATTGTATACAAATTTAATGTCTACTTAAAGTTTAATAAACTAGTCTTAAAGGCTACTCTCTCCTGCCACCCCACTCCTAGTCTTACAGGCTAGTCTCTCCTGCCACCCCACCTCTAGCCTTACAGACTAGTCTCTCCTGCGACCCCACCCCTAGTCTTATAGGCTAGTCTCTCCTGCGACCCCATCCCTAGTCTTACAGGCTAGTTTCTCCTGCGACCCCACCCCTAGTCTTACAGGCTAGTCTCTCCTGCGACCGCACCCCTAGTCTTACAGGCCAGTTTCTCCTGCGACTCCACCTATAGCCTTACAGGCTAGTCTCCCCTGCGTCCCCACCCCTAGTCTTATAGGCTAGTCTCTCCTGCGACCCCATCCCTAGTCTTACAGGCTAGTCTCTCCTGGGATCCCACCCCTAGTCTTATAGGCTAGTCTCTCCTGCGACCCCATCCCTAGTCTTACAGGCTAGTTTCTCCTGCGACCCCACCCATAGTCTTACAGGCTAGTCTCTCCTGCGACCGCACCCCTAGTCTTACAGGCTAGTTTCTCCTGCGACTCCACCTATAGCCTTACAGGCTAGTCTCCCCTGCGTCCCCACCCCTAGTCTTACAGGCTAGTCTCTCCTGCGATCCCACCCCTAGTCTTACAGGCTAGTCTCTCCTGCGACCCCACCCCATCCCTACAATCCCATTGTTTAGAATTTCTATTGAGTACACAAAATCTACTTGCATAAAGTGCAAATGTATGATCTTGACTTTAGTTGCTTTTTGTACAGTATGTTATTACATAGTCCCCACAAAGAAATAACATGTTATTACAAAATCCCTAAAAGGAAATACAGCACACTACATTTGTTTATTTTATTACATAGGCACAACAAATAAATACAACATACTACAGTTCTTTTATTACATAGTTCCCACAAATAAATACAACATACTACAAGTTTCTTTAAACAAATTAGTTAGTCCCCACATAGAAATACAACATACTACAGCTGTTTATGTTATTACATAATCCCTACAAAGAAATATAACATACCACAGTTTTTTTAAAATATTTATTAGATAGTCCACACAAAGAAATACAACATACTACAGTTTTTTTTAACTAGATAGACCCCACACAAAGAAATCAAACATACTACAGGTTTTGTTTTATTTGATAGTCCCCACAAAGAAATACAACATACTACAGTTTTTTAATTAGATAATCCAAACAAAGAAATACAATTTACTACAGTTTTTTAATTAGATAGTCCCCACAAAGATATACAACATAATACAGTATTTTTTTATTACATAGCCCACACAAAGAAATACAACATACTACAGCTTTTCTTATTAGATAGTCCGAAGGCGGACTGTTGTACCATTGCACATCATCGTCTTTAACTGCCGATGATGTAACTATGACCGACGGTTTCAAACGATATACTTTCGATAGGCCGTGGGGTGGGGATCACAGCGTCGTTGCAAGACAGAGGTTGACTTAGGATGTATACAGATGGAGTAAATGCTTTACTTCCTCGGCGTCATGTGTCGTTCCTTCCCTTTAGCTGTTTTTTCTAGACAAATAAAGCCCAGAGCTCCTCTGATCACGTATAATATGCGCTGCATAGCATCGACAATATACATTTTGTAGTTGTCCTTCCTTGCTTTGAACTTATTGGACTTTATGCACTTGGAAAACATTGCCACGGATACAACACCAAAATAGAAACCAAGCATACATTATTAACTTCAGTATATTATTAGCTCACTAAATCACTCTCGTTACTAACAGCACAGTAAGAAAGTGTCGTATTGTGATGCTTTTTTATTTGTCTTGAACGTATTCATTAGTGCTTTTAGTTAACATTTCTGTGAAAACAACACAAGACCAAACCAAGCATAAATTAGCGATGCAGCATTTAATAAACTAGCCAACACTACTCTGCTACAAACGGGGTAAGCAGACGTAGTCAAAGTCGCGATAACAGGAGGTGTCCTGTAACGTAGTCTTAAATCGACAACGTCCATAAAGGTGATAAAATCACTCATGTGTATCAGATTTTGTAAATATTAATGTATACAAACTGCAGCAGGATGATTATTCTAAATAGAAAGAACCACATAGGAACGTGTATTGTTCAATTTGAACACATAAAATGGTATGGATTATCAGCACAGAAGCTAATTAATAGCTTGTGAAACTATATGATGGCAAGGGGAGGTAATGGACAAGTGTTATCGTCCTTAGTCTGTGATTGTCGCAAAAGAAAACTGTTGTCGTCTTTTTAGCAGGGCTAGATTTTCGAGGTAACATGCTATTATTCCTAACCTATTCTGATTGTGGAACGCATTTGTAGGAAGGAGAAAAATAAAGCTCTTTAGAGAATGAAAATATATGTTTTCCAAGACATCCTTGGGCAAATTTGGATAAACTTTACTCTGTAGTTTGATATGCCGAAAAATGGCTTCATGTTACTTAGGTGAGGTGGCAGGGTCCAGTTTCGTAAATTGGCCCCTGGCAAATTTCTTAACTTAAGGGTATGGTGTGAGTTTTTGAGCTACTATTGTGTAATAATTAAAGATATGGATAAATTTGTGAACTAGGTGTTTCAGGCTTGTGTTGTTCTTGAAATTGATGTCAGACATGTACACTTTCCATAGTTACTCTGCAGTATGTTGATTGTGAAATACCAATAGTCGGCTAGGAAGAAGAGCTAGCCTCCCATAGCAGTAGACACGTGGGTTCAAGGCAAGTAGAATATCTCAAAAACGGCATGGATGACAACTATTATGAATTGCATCAAGCTATTTAGTAGACAATGTGTTTCAAAATTTTCATCTAGGAAAAGGCCTTGCGTTTGCACTGTGAGCTCCACATGCTGTCAAAAATGGCTTTCGGATGTGAAAAATGCATGTATAAAATAGGGGTTGGGGTACATAAATATTTTATTCTAAGAACTTCAGTAGACTTGTCAGGTCATGTGTGTGATATGATTATGTTGCACTACATAATACCTATCCAGAAATATGTACCTTTTTGATCTCACTCGCGTATTATATTTTTAATGAATTTTTATATTAGCAGGTGCATGCGACATTAAATTTGTACATAAAAACTGGACCCTGCCCCCTTAGGTGATTGGGGCTCTGGTGTAATTAAATGGACCGAACATGTACATGACACTTATTAGGTATAGGTACATATGTGATAATTACTCGTACGCACATAATAAAGTATATGGACGATGACTTTCACGCACGTGCTTGATATTTACACGTACTACGTTATTTTGTCCATACGATTTAGATTTTAATTTAGATTTAATAGTTTCAGTCATATCGCTACGAGGTCTGCAGTGTGGCAGTTTAAAGTGATGTCTAGCACTGAGGCATCATGACGCAGACATGTGCATTAAGTCCCACCCAATCACATTATCCTGACACCAGAAAGATCAGTTCTACAACACAAACCTCTCAATGCTTAGAGCCAAGCAAGGCAGCTGCTAGTGCCATTTTTATAATCCATTGTTGTGCCTCGGCCAAGGTTCGAACCCGCGTTCTTCAAATAGACACGCAGGGAGACGACTATGCAACTCTTGACGTAAGGATAAACTTTACCCCTTTCTCACGTCACTAACTGCTGAACCTTTTTTTGACTCAGTGGCTATTTGCCCAGTTTTAGGCAGCCAAGTTCCCCTCCCCCTACCCCAACACATGGGTTTGCATGATTTGCAAGACTACAAATCATGAGAGAAAGAGGCAGAAATGATATCTATTCGCAGAATAGTTATTGAACAATCCGGGGCACCTTCTATAGTATATTTCATGAAGGCGACATTACTCAGCATATTGATTCGATGTGTGCTTTCTTTTTCCTTGAAATATTTCTTGCCCTAAGGCACCTGATATCTTTGCCATGTATATAACATACATATATTCATACATACGTGTACCAATGTACGTACGTGCATGTATCCATGCGCGCGTGCGTGTTTACAGTGCGGTTTTCGTATTATGTCTGGATTTTCCGAGCTTTAAATACAACAATTCATCGGCAAACAACTTGGCCTCTCCATCTCTGTCATGTTTAGTGTTGTTTCTCTATCTTTCTTTCTCACTGTCTCTCTTTCCCTTTCTCTCATACACGGTGTCCTCTCTCTCTCTCTCTCTCTCTCTCTCTCTCACACACACACACACACACTCTCACTCTCTCTCTCTCTCATGTTTTGTGGGTATCGATCTGCACAAAAGCTTCGTTTAAGATCTCAGTCCCAAAATGTGTCCAAAATATTGTTGTCAACTTCCACATACTCTAATTTGTAGGCGAAAGATACCCTGAAATACCCCGAAACTCCTCATTGTTACTTAGTGCCAGATTGTTTTCTTTTTACGATAATACTGCATTTCTGACGAGTACAAACGCCTGTTTTTAAAATGTATATCAATAAATATTTGGAGATATCATATAAGTGAAGAATTAGTGAATATTTTATATTGTTAATGTAGTTCTAGGCTCGGTGTGCGATACGAAAATGCAAGTTATAGAACAGAAATAGATTACCGATTACCACAACTCTGAATAACAACTTCAGAAATTTACTGATGATTAAAAGTTGATAAATTCTTTTTTAATTTTATGCCATAAATATCTAAACATCAATTGATTTCCAAGTTTTATATATATATATATATATATATATATATATATATATATATATATATATATATATATATATATATATATATATATATATATATATATATTCTCTAGCTTTGAATAGGTTTCAGGGTACTAATTATATGAGCTTTAAGGAGCAGTTTAGAAATCTATGATGAGAACGTACCAGTATTTTTATTTTATGATGATTGGTTAATAATGAACAGTAAATTTCTAGTGAACAGAATCAGTTCAGAGCTTTTCTTATTTGAAGTTGACAAGATTAGATACAGTGCTGTATAGTATGGTGTTTCGGTTTGTTTGTATGAAAAATAACAATATTGTATGTTATGGTGTTTCGGTTGGTTTCTATGGGAACTGACAATGTTTCATATTACGTCGTTTCAGTTGGTTTATATGAAAATTGAATTTTTACCGTGCGTCATGAGAATAGTCTTTGAATGTAGAATGATAGTTTTAAAAAAAAAATGTTGAATAAGATCGAAGAGATTGGATTTTACATCTCTTTGGCATCAACAAGTACTCTTCGCTGCTTTCAAAAGACAAGAGTTAATTACATCTAAATTACAATAACATGTAATTATATTACACATTTTTAGCAAGCACTAGTGCAGTATCTTAAAAATATAAAACTAATATTGATTTTACATTTGATATAAACAGGTATATATGTATAGGTTTTGATCTGTGTTCTGAATTCAATTTTTAGTGAAATCATTGAAAACTTTAAATCTCCCGATTTTAGAAAAGAGTTGAAGTGAGATTATCAGGTGAAGTCTCGATTCATTTGGTTATTATGACGTGAAACTGATATATTCAGAACTGTGACATACACATTTCTATAGATACCAATATTTCAAAAACATAAATACTGATTATTGAATGATGAAGTTGTAGCAATTATGGTAAATTATCAGATATCACATTTAAAGCTGAGACATTTATTCGGCCATATTTAAATTATTTCAGTTCACGAATGATAATATGACTGATATGCTAATTTGTGCGTAAAGACATCTAATGTAATCAAGAAAGCACAATCCTTCTTTGCACATCAATAGGCAAAATTACACACACACACACACACACACACACACATGCGTGTATTCATATACTTGTGAGGACCTTGACATATTACTACATTTCGAGGACCATAAGAAGGAATGAAAGTATATGTTAGAAATTTGAAAGTAAGCTTAACTTTGATTTTTACCATATACTTCTTTATGCATTATGAGGACTACTCTGACTTTGCCATCATTGTGAGAACGTCATTGTGAGGACTAATTTACACACAATCAAAGATTACCATCAACCTGAGGACCTGAAATTTTTTTGACTTCTTATTGCACCTGTCCTGGAAAAACATGAGAAGATATTTAAAGGTTTAGGAACAAATTTATCTGCAATTAAAACTACAGATAGATAAATAGATACACGAGCATAAATGTTCAAATCTTATTAAAATATAAGTTTTAAGTTCCTTTGCAAAAACCTAAATCTCAGGCACTGTTTTTCAACTTTGTGACCTCTTTTATTGACACAATGAAAACTATCATCCAGAATAGCAATTATATCAAAATTGTCAATTCATCTATTAAAATAAAAAATGTGATTTCTAAAAATGTAATTTGACACCAAAGCAACTCAAATGCCATAAGGCAGTTTGCCCAATGCAAATTCACTGGAACTGAAGTTGCCTTTGGGAAATCTGCGCTTGACTCATTATATGATAATATATCACTACAAAAGTTTAAATATTATGCAGCATATAACGGGAAGTTAAGAAAATTGCGTTCCATTAATTTTAGTTATTTTTTTCTTTATTTTTTATTTGTTTATGCTTTAAAATCATATGCCCATAATTAAAGTTATCAAAAAGTGTAAATAATAAATGAAGATAAAACATGTATGTGAGAAGGAAAGGAAAGGTTAGAATGCATATATATGCATCTGTATATACATACATAAATATGGTATGGTTTTTAAATATTTAGAAATGAGAAAGTATAGATAGAAAGGGGGTTAAAGTACATTGAACTGAAACATTAAATATTTGGAGTTCTAACGGCTTCATTTAACATGCTTTTGGAACCGTTATTAAATTCACTTATATACGCCATGATATGCTACTATATCAACATGTGCAGTAATGAAAGCTAGACTTTAGGAAAAATATTTTGTTCTAAATACTAATTGTTTTCAGAACACTAGCTTATTCAATTGCTTAAAAATAATCATCTAGTCACCATGAAGTCTGCGATATGCATTTAAACTCTCTCTGACGAGTTGAATTCGGAGGAGTTAAGTACACTTATTTTAATTTACTTCTTTTTCAAACAATAAAGAGTTATCAGCCTTCTGTAATTTCGCGGTAAACAATCATACAATAGATAACAAACATTGATTAAGTTGCAAGTTTTTAGGTTGATTGCCTAATAAACATTGATTAAGTTGCAAGTGTTTAGGTTGATTGATTAGGCATTTAAAGAAAAAGAAATAGAACTTCCTTATCACATGTCTTAATAACATCAGTTTTTGAGGACTCAATTTGGGTTGCATTTTAGTTAGCATATTAACCCCTGGAGGTTTTTACTGTTTCCGCATGCAATGCGAGTTAGAAACACATTTTGGGGACTTTTTCTAAATACATCCTAATACATCGACTTCCAAGCAATATTCCATAAGACAAATGGCTAGTTGTGCTAAAGAAAATGTTTATCTTTGGTTAGTTTGCTGGCGCATAGGCAGAAGGTGAAAAAAATGGATTATTTTCCTTTGCTTAACATACCCATAATTTTCGTATGGAAAAGACTCTTTATTCAAAATGTCCACCTTATCCTACTTTTTGCACAGGTTTACCGGTCTGTGTGCGCTTCAGATTTGTCTGCCGTAGATCTGTGGCCATAAAGTCTAAAACATGGACACAAATTCGGAATCCGACCATGGGCGAATTTTGGGCGAGAAAAAAAAAACGGGTCCAAAAACTTAGTTCTTTTTCTTCTCTGTATTTTGTAGTGCAATTAAAATGTCCAGATTATTTGCTATCATTGTAGAGCTACATCTGTCTACCTTTCTATACTACCACCCACTTTAGTGTATCATGCATGACCATGACACTGCAAACATTGGAAGTAGGCTACTACCTTCTGCCCTGTAAAGTCGTAACTAGAGGTTAATGTGTTAATATTTAAGAAACTAATTTCTTTAAATTATGAACTGCAATTTCAAAGTTCTTATTATTACATATTAGACTAAATGACTATTTTGGAATGGTACTGAACTGATATAAGGCATTTGGATTATATCCCCATCCCCCCCCCCCCCCCAGAGACAAGAAGAATGTTGGCACATTAGTACATTCTAAGCTATTTACATATCTAGTTCAGTATTGTAATTTGGCTTGCATCACTAATGGATATCATTTGAAGAGAAAGTCAAGTGCAATTTCATAAAGAGAGTGTTGCAGAAAGAGGAGAGCGAGAAGATATGCAAATTGAGTTATGTGCATGTGTGCGATTTGGATATTTACCATAGATTTAACTATTTTTCAGTCATGCCACTATAAGGTCTGCAGCGTGGCAGTATATAGTGATGTCTAGCACTTGTGTATCATGCTGCTGTCCTACCAAGACACATTATCCTAACACCAGGATAAGAAGTGCCAACATTAAACTCTTACTGCTGAGCATCTATCGCAAAAACTGCCATTTTTATGTCTTTGGTATATTACTCGACCTGGGTTAAAACTAAAGATTGAAAAATAAGCAACATAATTGGAGCAGACTAATCAAAGGCTCCTATATTAAGAGGCCAATGTCACAGACCTGTACTGAAAGCAATCAATTTGTTGGATCAAACAAATCAGTCTGATTTTATGATTGATAATTATAAGCCATTTATGTTGAAAGGCTCTTTATCACCTGTGAGCAATTCTACCAAACCTATCCCAATTAAAATATTAAGGGACACAGGAGCTTTTCAGTCTTTTATTATCAGGTACATTGCCTGTTTCTGAGCACAACTCTGGTCACAGTGTTCTTATTTAGGATGTAAAATCAGGCTTTGCTTTTTCTCTCCAGTGTACTGAACTCATGACCATTCGATTACAAAATGCAGTATCCGCCTACTGAGCTGCTTTGGCCACCTATCTAATACTGTTTGAAACCAACAAATTAAAAATAAGAAACAGAAGGAAGTTGAGAAGAAAAAGAAAAAAACATTAAATGGTTAAATTGCATTATAATTTAATTGAGCGAAGCATGTACAAATATGACACATATTTCATTGCATAAAGTAAATGTTCATCTCGACAAAATAATATAAAAGATGCAACCCAAATAAAGTCATTTAAGTCATTATGTATGTCATTATTGAATAAATACAAGAAGCTGGCCACAGCCTGCATATTAAGTCCATTCACAAACATTCAAAATGTTGGTTACAATGGTATTAAAGTGAAATAAAGTAAAACAACTGTTTCATTGAAGGTAATTAAAGGGTGTTGACAGATGAATGAAAGGACATCAACTTCCATGTAAGGTGGAGGAGTCTTGACAAAAAATGGCATCACAGGAAGACATGCAATACTGCTGCATTGTTAAATGAAATCATCATCTTATTTATCATTAATATCTGCATGGACAGTCTCTATTATATAAAGATATGGTAATTCCTTCCAACCTTGATGAAAGGTCACACTCTCAATTTGTTTTTGGAAGGAACATCAGGAAGCAAGACAATTTCCTTCGTAAAGTGTAAATGCATTTTAGCAATTCAAAAAAATTCATCTTTACTTATTTAATGAAAGAAGCAAACACAATTTAAGTTAGCTGTACCATAATTCCAGTTAGATTGTCCCCTTGAGACCAAACTGCAGAATATTAATAATAAATGAGAAATGGCTAGCAGACCTTTGAACACATTCAAAACTGGTGCTAAAATGCAAGTAAAAAATGTAGATGTGGCATAATCTCATTGGTTGACATTTTAAACATATGACAAATACAACTGTTACCTAAACCAATTCATCTGAAAAATGTTAAGTTTTGCATTCAGAAAATTCAGACAAACTTAATTTGGAGAAAAGATATTTTACTGTACATGCATTTACAAGATGCAATATCCCATTTCAAAACTGCATTTTATTTCTTACCAAAGTAAACATGTCTCAATGTACTATGAGAAAAGAAATTAAAATCCAAACTAATATGAAAAATATATACAGGAAGAACATAATTGTAATATTTTTTATTATTTTAAAAACAACACAATTTAAACATCATGTTAAGAAATCACAATCAATAAGTATTATACTGAAGTAATCATGATGTCAGAGACGACACTATTTTCTGGGCAATATTTAAAGTTATATTTTTGAAACATGGGAATATTTCAATGTTTTTTAATGAGTGACAAAAATCAAAGAACTTCACTGCCGTGAAAATATATTTGCTTAAGAAAGATATTTAGAAAAAGCAAATAACAAAACTATCTGAACATTAATTTAAACTTTCATGGCCTGGATGCAAATTAATCAAATGACCAAACTGAAATCTAAGAACACATCATAAACACAACTAGAGAATCTATCCTATTTGTTGGCCTATAAGTCACTGTGAAGCTTAAGTCAACTTAGCCAGTTTCTATCCTTCATTCATAGACAAGTAGATGCCAAGTATAAGACAAGGCCAGAGCAATACATCAACTTTGTTTCACTACTGTTTGATACACACATGAATTTTATCCTAGGGGGTCGTCCATTTAGTACGTACGCATGGAGGGGGGAGGGTAACCCAAATGCGTACGCTTGCGTATGGGGGGGGGGGTCTACTGATAATGTACGTACGCATAAGAAACGGGGGGGGGGAGGTAAATGCTCCATCGTTTCAGCTTTCAAACTAGTAGGTATACTATTCTGGAAATTTCTATGTTAATCATGCGCAGTGCAGTCTGGGATATCGCACTGAACCTCAGTCTCCTGTGCACTAGTACATTATAGCATTTATGACATAAACTTGAATTATATACATATATTATATATAATATATATGTAGCCTCATGTAACTGAAATACAGCCTTTGTTTACGTTTATGTGCTGCTCCGACTAAAACTGTCACTGTATATTGGTGTACTATTTCAGCACATCAGATGTTCAGTCGACACACTTATTTTATCACATTCTTGCCATTACATAACCATTAGCCAGATTAGACACGATACATATTGAATCTACTTTAATGACGTCACAGATTAATCCGCGAACTAGCAGGCACGCTCGCCGCTGAGTAATGCCCCTGCAGCATAGGTCAAGGTCGCAGGCTCGTGTTGCTTTCTACCATATTAAATCAAGTATTACTGCTAACTTTATTTTTATAAAGTAATTAATGTTGCAGATGAAATTCTTGACTAGAGTAACGCAAACAACTTATTAACCAATAACGGGAATGTGATAAAGACAAAATGTAAGCAAGCCTCGGCACTTGTGTATCCGCGGATGAACACGCATATGTACCTCGGCGGACACACTCGTGCCTACGGCTTGTTAATGCCATGACAGTTTGTCATTATATTTTATAGACAATAGTTGACAAGTTCACAGAGTTTTAATTATTATTATACGTGAATAAAATATTGGTTAAAAAATCACGATGGATAATGCAGTCAAGTATAACTGTTTGTGAATAAAAAAAGGTTAATTCGCCGGTTGGATTCAGGACATGGTCATTTAAGAGCTATGCGTTGGTAGGTAACTGTCTTTTGAATTCATATATGTAGTGTTTCAGTCTTCTTGCGATTCTGAAGCGATAAAAGACTCGTGAGAAAATGTCGAATCGAGCGAACGGTTGTGGTCACGCTTGCACTCCTTGTGTTTATATATATATATATATATATATATATATATATATATATATATATATATATATATATATATATATATATATATATATATTATTGTTAAGGGTATTTCATTTTGTCAGACATTTCGCCGTACTTTATTGATAAAACGTCAGACTCCTGTGATAAAATGTACAGTTACACTGCAAAGTAGCGATGTTCTGATTGGATGACAGACTGAGATCACACGCCTTCTGATTGGCTAATAGTTTGCACACTAGTCAAGCCTCTAAAGCACCTAAAGGAAGGCCGCAAATTGTGTGACCTTTACACACGAGTGTAACTCTATGTCAAGCATTACCGATGAAGACTTTTACAAAAACACGTGGTTAATCTCATATGACCATTCTCAACCGTTTTCCGATATATCATTTCGAGGACTAGTGTGTAAGTCCTCGAAATGTAGTACAGTCCTCGAGATGTTGGTGTGCAACCCAACTCAAGTCCTCGCAAGTATAGCAAAACACACACACACACACACACACACACACACACACATATAACTCATATGGCTAATAACAGTCCTTTCAGTCCTTTCATGTGCACCTTATCCAAAAAAGGATCACTTGTGCCAATGATTGATTAAGATAAACGCTATAGACTGACAACAAACAGTGCAAAGTAATAATATATAACAAACATGAGCGCTTTCGACTCTTAATACGGCTTTTTCAAAAGCAAATGCAAAACATAGACAAGACAAACAAATAAAACAGAAATACGTGTTCGCAAAACTTTACATGACTTATTCTACAGGAATTAAACCTTTAAATATATTAGGTTTCATCTAGTTTATTTGAATTTGTTGCGGATTCTAAAATTATTTTATTGACATAGATCTGTTATTTTAAGAAAATTTATGTAAGATCAAAATTTAATCCTGGATTGTTATATTAGTAAGTATAGGTTATTAAATAAATTTAGAGAGTTTTTAACAGAAAACGTGTCATCTGCAAAAGATAATTTTGTTTATGCATAATTTATTCCAACAGTGGTGAAATCAGTTACTATTGTTTCAATTCTTTTTTTTTCTGAATCTGCGATATTCATGCGTTTCTTAGCCTATCAGTACGCAATTCGGTTCACAATTTAGGATGAAGTTCGTATTAATATGAGTGCAGCGTTAATCAATATCGTTTGCTTTAAAGTAACTATAACGATTTTATGATATTATTTGAAAATTGAAATAATAACAAAATAATTATTTTCATAGTAACTTCATCTTTAATCCCTGACCACTTCTTGTTGTTTTCAGCTTAATAATATCTACCCTGCACCATCGCCACTAAGCATTTACTAAAAGCATTATATCTAAATCGACCGATTTTGTCTACAAATATGTAAATTATTAGAATAATAAAATAGTTCGATCCCTTTACTTTCTTTCATTGTTTCTAATACATGTCTTGACTTTAACATGATCTGAAAATCCAGATCAAGGCTCTCATTACACAATGCTCTCGTAATGATCAGCATCTTCCAGTAAAAACAACTCCACGCGATCTAGCAATTAGCAGATGTATATATATATAGAGTTAATATTATATTGTAAAAATATATTTAATTATGCATTATGCAACATTCTGTGATAGAAGGTGCATATATACACGTAACAGAGACAATGAGATTAAATGTAAAATATTTCATCTCATACTTACACATTTTTACTTTCCACGGTTGATTAAACTGGTAATAAGAGGCAGGATTACGATGAGGATTATCACTGTAAAGAAATACAGGTTGTCATAATTAACACGAACAGTTTAATTACGGTTTCACATTTCACAATCACGTCTTTTTAAAAACCTGATATTATTATCTCTATATTTATTTGCCAATACCTTCTCCTGTATTTGCTAATCGAATATACAAACAAAGTCTTTAATAACATGTATATCGGGTCTGGCCTATTTATTGTCAATACCGTGTTTATCGGATTATAATCCCTTAGATTTTGATCATATCACTCTTCATTACCACACAATATTGGCTGCAATGTACTGATTATATATTACACTGATAGTAGTCCACATCCTTGTATCATCTAAAAACTATATATATCCTTTATTCATGTTAGCTGTAGTTTGTTGGATGTATCCGATTATTTATACCGTCGACCTGTAAATTCACTTTTGAACTTTTATTCTTTTCTTTCTTTTTCCATAATTAATGCGTGTATGCGTGTACATAAGACATGTCATTTCGTATTTTTGAGGTAGTGGTAATTCAATACAAAGCAAAATCTTGGATATCGTTTATAAGTTTATATCGTTTATAAGTCTTTATTTCGACTGCACTAACCTTTCCAGTACTTTGTTGCACTTATCATGAATTTCCATTAAAAGCAACACTAACCAAAAACCTCCTTTTATGTATATACATCAGAGTACTGATGGAAGTTAAATGAGAGAGAGAGAGAGAGAGAGAGAGAGAGAGAGAGAGAGAGAGAGAGATAAACAAACAGCATACTTACAGGGAAAAAGGAGCCCGATGATACCACCGCCTCCGAAACCACCAACTCCACGTCCGAAACCACCACCTCCGAAACCACCAACCCTGCCATATCCGCCGCCAAATCCGCTATTTCCGCCATATCCACCGATTCCTTTTCCACCCTTCCCGACAATTCCGCCAAATCCTTTTCCACCGTACCCGCTATAACCACCGTAAACTCCTTTGCCTGGGCTTATATACCCAGTGTAGGGCAAATGGTAGCTGGCGTAAGTAAGACCAACAAGACCCACACAAACTAGGGTAACCAGAACCGTTAGACTGGCCATGACTTCCAGCAAGAAAAATACGAAATTGAGCATGCATATGAAGACTGAGTAAATGTTTTAAATATAAATGTTTATTTAATAAGAAGGAATTTCAAAGATTTTATAAATCTGTGTTAATATATTGAGATAATGATGACTATTACAGAAACGCACGAACGACATGGTCTATATTTAATAGACTAGTACTTATTTAGATAACTTATTTTAATATATTTGCAATATATATATATATATATATATATATATATATATATATATATATATATATATATATATATATATATATATATATGACATGTGAATGTATTTGTCAATCTTTTTGACACAATAGCCGTACATGCTTCTTCTATAAGATTCAATATCATTAGAATTTAATCGTGATTTGAACACTGTTAAATGTTCATAATCGTTATATTTACAGTGTTAGAATTACTTAATCGTGATACGTACAGAATTAAAGTACTTAATTGTGATATGTACCACATATATATTGACATAGGTACAATTGTGTAATTCTCATACACTTTTGGAATGAACAGTTATCACCTATTTTATTTTATGGACCTATATTTCCCAAGCATGAAGGCACGATAATATAATCTGATAGTAGTTGAGCTAATATGTTTCGTGTCCTTAAAATTCTCAGTGATGTTCAGGATTCTGTTTTGATTCCTTTTGCTATGCTTCGGGACTCTGTGTTGCTTATCAATCTTAGACTGAGCATACATAATTTTAGATACGGGTAACATTATAACATAAAATTCGAAGTTATTTAAAGACGCGTACTTAGCAAAGAGGTAAATATGACAGCTTCCCCTTCAAAGGAGACTCTGATTCAATCAAACGTTGCGCGAATGTTTTTATTCTTCTTAACGTACCTTTATACTTTGAATTTGGAAGGGTGTTACTGTTTCCATTTTCTGTGCGAATAATTACAAAAGACAGGAGAACATAAATGGCAAACTGCTGACATCGCGCGTGATCTAGTAAGAAATCTGTTGCTTCATTCTAATACCTATACATCTGCTTCGTGGATAATGTAAAGGCTATGGCATTATGACCAGTTTAGTCTCTTATTCAGTAAATTTTTGGGGCCAATATTTGTGAGGTATGAAAACAAAGAAAAAGAATTGTTTGCTGCGAGTTAATAACGGATGAATTTCGTGTAGCTGGTGAAGTACTTAAGAGTGTATCGTGAAAATCCTGTTGTAACCCACTTGATGAAATATATCTGATTTGCATTCGCTTCAAACAAATTTCCTCTATTTATTTTACTTTTGTTTTAAAGAGAAGTTTCATTACTGTTCAAAAATTTCATTATTGTTCAAATTTATGAAATTTGAGAAATTTTTAAAACTGTGATTACATTAAGTGTTAAAACTAGGTTCAATACACATTTCTAGATATGAGTTTTCTACATACATACATACATACATACATACATACATACATACATACATACATACATACATACATACATACATACATACATACATACATACATACATACATACATACATACATGCATGCATGCATGTATCATGCATGCATACCTTAATCTTCGGTGTGCAGGTAGATATCTCTATGCCTATTTCTTTCCGCAAAATTGTTGATGATTGAAAACGTGGTCTTTTATATGTTGCTTGAAGAGAAATGGGCTAGCTCACCAAAGAATGCGTACAAACAAGATTAAAATCGGGGATTGGCTGAAATTTATATTAAAAATAAGTATTTCCGTGTATCTTTACATCTCTATAATCAAATAAAATTATACATTAAGAGGATGTTCAATCCGTGTTTCCGCATCGATCCCGCACAATTAATGCATCGTATGTTCATCTTTGAATTATGTTTACCACTTGAGAAACATTCAATAATAATCTACTAAAATTATCTGGAAATTTGTATTGAAATCATTATTAAAGAAATGTTTGGAATGTAAAAAACGTAAACAAGTACGCTAAAATGAAGAAAATTAACAGAGTTTTATACAATAAAATTTTGTATGTCATTACTTCTAAAAATGGACTTATTCGCCTGTGGTTGCGAACGGAAAAATAAAGATTATAGGGACGAAGAGCTTTATATGCATTTCTTGATACCTACCGCCGAATATTTAGAGGTAGTTAAGATAGACAACACTATTTTGGACTGACAGATAGACAACACTATTTGGGACGGACTATTTGAGGATGAGTTTTCAGGTTGTAAAGTGATACCAAACAGGCTAGAAAGGGACAAGACACTTTACCGCAAAGGTTAGGGTCTTAAAATTTTGTACTGAAAGTAAAAAATTACAAATACAGTTAAAAAGATACTGGGAATCATGTCCGAGTTCAGAGGATGGTTAGAAATGCCCCTTGTTGAAATAAAAGGGAAATTCTCAAATTTTACCACGGTAAAATTAGATACGTGAACATAGTCAGTTGCAGTCAGTTAAGATACAAGAAGTATGGGTACATGACTTCATCTTTAGATACGTGAACAGTAGTTACCACATAGTCAGTTACAGTCAGTTAAGATACAAGAAGTATGGGTACATCACTTCATCTTTAGATACGTGAACAGTAGTTACCACATAGTCAGTTACAGTCAGTTAAGATAAAAGAAGTATGGGTACATGACTTCATCTTTAGATACGTGAACAGTAGTTACCACATAGTCAGTTACAGTCAGTTAAGACACAAGAAGTATGGGTACATTACTTCATCTTTAGATACGTGAACAGTAGTTACCACATAGTCAGTTACAGTCAGTTAAGATACAAGAAGTATGGGTACATGACTTCATCTTTAGATACGTGAACAGTAGTTACCACATAGTCAGTTACAGTTAGTTAAGACACAAGAAGTATGGGTACATGACTTCATCTTTAGATACGTGAACAGTAGTTACCACATAGTCAGTTACAGTCAGTTAAGACACAAGAAGTATGGGTACATTACTTCATCTTTAGATACGTGAACAGTAGTTACCACATAGTCAGTTACAGTCAGTTAAGATACAAGAAGTATGGGTACATGACTTCATCTTTAGATACGTGAACAGTAGTTACCACATAGTCAGTTACAGTCAGTTAAGACACAAGAAGTATGGGTACATGACTTCATCTTTAGATACGTGAACAGTAGTTACCACATAGTCAGTTACAGTCAGTTAAGATACAAGAAGTATGGGTACATCACTTCATCTTTAGATACGTGAACAGTAGTTACCACATAGTCAGTTACAGTCAGTTAAGACACAAGAAGTATGGGTACATCACTTCATCTTTAGATACGTGAACAGTAGTTACCACATAGTCAGTTACAGTCAGTTAAGACACAAGAAGTATGGGTACATCACTTCATCTTTAGATACGTGAACAGTAGTTACCACATAGTCAGTTACAGTCAGTTAAGACACAAGAAGTATGGGTACATCACTTCATCTTTAGATACGTGAACAGTAGTTACCACATAGTCAGTTACAGTCAGTTAAGATACAAGAAGTATGGGTACATTACTTCATCTTTAGATACGTGAACAGTAGTTACCACATAGTCAGTTACAGTCAGTTAAGACACAAGAAGTATGGGTACATTACTTCATCTTTAGATACGTGAACAGTAGTTACCACATAGTCAGATACAGTCAGTTAAGATAAAAGAACTCACATAGTCAGTTACAGTCAGTTAAGATAAAAGAAGTATGGGTACATCACTTTATCTTTAGATACGTGAACAGTAGTTACCACATAGTCAGTTACAGTCAGTTAAGATAAAAGAAGTATGGGTACATGACTTCATCTTTAGATACGTGAACAGTAGTTACCACATAGTCAGTTACAGTCAGTTAAGATAAAAGAAGTATGGGTACATCACTTCATCTTTAGATACGTGAACAGTAGTTACCACATAGTCAGTTACAGTCAGTTAAGATAAAAGAAGTATGGGTACATGACTTCATCTTTAGATACGTGAACAGTAGTTACCACATAGTCAGTTACAGTCAGTTAAGATACAAGAAGTATGGGTACATCACTTCATCTTTAGATACGTGAACAGTAGTTACCACATAGTCAGATACAGTCAGTTAAGATAAAAGAACTCACATAGTCAGTTACAGTCAGTTAAGATACAAGAAGTATGGGTACATCACTTTATCTTTAGATACGTGAACAGTAGTTACCACATAGTCCGTTACAGTCAGTTAAGATACAAGAAGTATGGGTACATGACTTCATCTTTAGATACGTGAACAGTAGTTACCACATAGTCAGTTACAGTCAGTTAAGATACAAGAAGTATGGGTACATGACTTCATCTTTAGATACGTGAACAGTAGTTACCACATAGTCAGTTACAGTCAGTTAAGACACAAGAAGTATGGGTACATCACTTCATCTTTAGATACGTGAACAGTAGTTACCACATAGTCAGTTACAGTCAGTTAAGATACAAGAAGTATGGGTACATCACTTCATCTTTAGATACGTGAACAGTAGTTACCACATAGTCAGTTACAGTCAGTTAAGACACAAGAAGTATGGGTACATCACTTCATCTTTAGATACGTGAACAGTAGTTACCACATAGTCAGTTACAGTCAGTTAAGATACAAGAAGTATGGTTACATCACTTCATCTTTAGATACGTGAACAGTAGTTACCACATAGTCAGTTACAGTCAGTTAAGATAAAAGAAGTATGGGTACATGACTTCATCTTTAGATACGTGAACAGTAGTTACCACATAGTCAGTTACAGTCAGTTAAGATACAAGAAGTATGGGTACATCACTTCATCTTTAGATACGTGAACAGTAGTTACCACATAGTCAGTTACAGTCAGTTAAGATACAAGAAGTATGGGTACATTACTTCATCTTTAGATACGTGAACAGTAGTTACCACATAGTCAGTTACAGTCAGTTAAGATAAAAGAACTCACATAGTCAGTTACAGTCAGTTAAGATACAAGAAGTATGGGTACATCACTTCATCTTTAGATACGTGAACAGTAGTTACCACATAGTCAGTTACAGTCAGTTAAGACACAAGAAGTATGGGTACATGACTTCATCTTTAGATACGTGAACAGTAGTTACCACATAGTCAGTTACAGTCAGTTAAGACACAAGAAGTATGGGTACATTACTTCATCTTTAGATACGTGAACAGTAGTTACCACATAGTCCGTTACAGTCAGTTAAGATACAAGAAGGATGGGTACATGACTTCATCTTTAGATACGTGAACAGTAGTTACCACATAGTCAGTTACAGTCAGTTAAGATACAAGAAGTATGGGTACATCACTTCATCTTTAGATACGTGAACAGTAGTTACCACATAGTCAGTTACAGTCAGTTAAGACACAAGAAGTATGGGTACATGACTTCATCTTTAGATACGTGAACAGTAGTTACCACATAGTCAGTTACAGTCAGTTAAGATACAAGAAGTATGGGTACATCACTTCATCTTTAGATACGTGAACAGTAGTTACCACATAGTCAGTTACAGTCAGTTAAGACACAAGAAGTATGGGTACATGACTTCATCTTTAGATACGTGAACAGTAGTTACCACATAGTCAGTTACAGTCAGTTAAGACACAAGAAGTATGGGTACATTACTTCATCTTTAGATACGTGAACAGTAGTTACCACATAGTCAGTTACAGTCAGTTAAGACACAAGAAGTATGGGTACATTACTTCATCTTTAGATACGTGAACAGTAGTTACCACATAGTCAGTTACAGTCAGTTAAGACACAAGAAGTATGGGTACATGACTTCATCTTTAGATACGTGAACAGTAGTTACCACATAGTCAGTTACAGTCAGTTAAGATACAAGAAGTATGGGTACATTACTTCATCTTTAGATACGTGAACAGTAGTTACCACATAGTCAGTTACAGTCAGTTAAGATAAAAGAACTCACATAGTCAGTTACAGTCAGTTAAGATACAAGAAGTATGGGTACATCACTTCATCTTTAGATACGTGAACAGTAGTTACCACATAGTCAGTTACAGTCAGTTAAGACACAAGAAGTATGGGTACATGACTTCATCTTTAGATACGTGAACAGTAGTTACCACATAGTCAGTTACAGTCAGTTAAGACACAAGAAGTATGGGTACATTACTTCATCTTTAGATACGTGAACAGTAGTTACCACATAGTCCGTTACAGTCAGTTAAGATACAAGAAGTATGGGTACATGACTTCATCTTTAGATACGTGAACAGTAGTTACCACATAGTCAGTTACAGTCAGTTAAGATACAAGAAGTATGGGTACATCACTTCATCTTTAGATACGTGAACAGTAGTTACCACATAGTCAGTTACAGTCAGTTAAGACACAAGAAGTATGGGTACATGACTTCATCTTTAGATACGTGAACAGTAGTTACCACATAGTCAGTTACAGTCAGTTAAGATACAAGAAGTATGGGTACATCACTTCATCTTTAGATACGTGAACAGTAGTTACCACATAGTCAGTTACTGTCAGTTAAGATACAAGAAGTATGGGTACATCACTTCATCTTTAGATACGTGAACAGTAGTTACCACATAGTCCGTTACAGTCAGTTAAGATACAAGAAGTATGGGTACATCACTTCATCTTTAGATACGTGAACAGTAGTTACCACATAGTCCGTTACAGTCAGTTAAGATACAAGAAGTATGGGTACATGACTTCATCTTTAGATACGTGAACAGTAGTTACCACATAGTCAGTTACAGTCAGTTAAGACACAAGAAGTATGGGTACATCACTTCATCTTTAGATACGTGAACAGTAGTTACCACATAGTCAGTTACAGTCAGTTAAGATAAAAGAACTCACATAGTCAGTTACAGTCAGTTAAGATACAAGAAGTATGGGTACATCACTTCATCTTTAGATGCGTTTCTTGCCAACTGCAACGCCTTGAATTATGAGAGCAAACACCTTACAATGAAAGGTTTTTGAAATCCCACAAATTAAATCGAACAGTAATTCGAAACGAGGAATAAACTTTATTTAATTAACGCCAACTTGACATCACAAACTCGAAATATTATTTAAAACTGACTGGAACTTCAAATTATTTTGTTTAAGACCCTGTGATAAAAACGGACGATTGCAGTATGCTGATATAAAACTTACAAAGGTAAAAAATGTCGTGGATGAAATTCTAGAGTATCATATTCATTGAGTAAATCTGAGGAGAAACATTCGCAATTTAAACTCAGATATGTTATAGAGAAAAGCATATCATGATCGATATTAAGAAGAATTAAATCTTGTTTTAAAGTTTCAAAAAGGGTCTAAACAGGGAACTTGTTCCAGCTCTTAGTTATAGAGACTTTTTAAGGAAAACACCATCCCCACCGCTCGCCCCAAGCAAGAACAATACTTTAATAATTGTCTGATTTAACAATGTTCACATGATCAATAAAAGGAAGTCCCCATACTAGAAAGAGGCCGTCACCTTAAGTTGAAGGTATAAATAACTTTTGTGTGGTAATAAAACTTAAAATAGAGTTCCTAAATACTGAAATTACTGAGCTCCCTATATAATTAAAGATATTATAATAATGCATGTCTTTTAACATTGCCATGGAATGTCAACAGTATTTAGAATACTTTTGCACTCAATCGAGTAATTGACAAATGAAGAGTGAAGAGTGTCTAAATCCATCTATGTCTCATTCAAAAAAGTTTCAAAAATATCTCTAGTAGTGGAGTAACTTGCCAATTCAGCTATGTAGACAGATGACCTAAATGCATCTTATCTATTCAAATTTCATGTGGTTTTGCATTAGATACAGGGCCGGCGCTTCCGCTAGGCGAACTAGGCAATTGCCTAGGGCGCTGGGCTAAGGGTTTATTTAATGATGGGCGGGTGGGGGAGGGCGTGAGTGGAAGGGGGTCGCCGTATATCTGATCTCGCCTAGGGCACCAAAATGCCTAGTGCCGGCCCTGATTGGATAGTACTTTATCTTTCATAAATATCCCATTCTCTAAATATCACGAGTTATATAAAAGTATACATTAACAAATATAAACAAAGTGCGAATAAAAGAGTAGGAAGAAGAAGAAAAAAGAAATTTAATGCGAGACAGCTTTGACTCGGAATAAAATACTTCATTTAGATATTGCGTACTATTGCTGTTTCTCTTAAGATTCTGTATGAAATGCCACATAAAACATTTCTTGGATCCTTTACTTAAGTAACGGAACAGTAAGTCACTGGGTTTTGAGCAGTCCAACGCCGTGTTGTTATTATGTTATGGGTGTCGGATAGAAGTTAACTGGATGTTGGTCACTAAAAACGATAACATCTCTATAAGCGTCATAGTCATACACTTAGCCTCAAACACCTAGCCTCATACACTTAGCCTCAAACACCTAGTCTCATACACCTAGTCTCATACACCTAGCCTCATACACCTATCAACACACACTTAGGAGTAGACACTAATCCTCAAACACTTAGCTTCATACACTTAACATTATACGTACATTTAACAATATATGGAAGAAACTAATCGATCCTCTCTCGCAATACCACATATGTTGGCGAAGACACCGACTTCTGTTGGCATTGCACACAATTAGTGAAGATCCTGACTTTTACTGTTGAAGAGTTGCATACAATCTAGTTAGAAAACTCATTGTTCCAATTTATATAACACAGTTTAGTGAGGAAAATGATTTTCAGTGTTGTACGAGCACATGACGTTAGTGACTAAATGACATTTCGCATTGGAGCCGCACACACTATACAGAACAAGCCTGAGGTTTACTGTTACAATAGTACACAATTTACTGTTACAATAGTACACAATTTAATGTTACAATAGTACACAATTTACTGTTACAACAGTACACAATTTACTGTTACAAAAGTACACAATTTACTGTTACAACAATACACAAGTTACTGTTACAACAGTACACAATTTACTGTTACAACAGTATACAATTTACTGTTACAATAGTATACAATTTACTGTTACAATAGTACACAATTTACTGTTACACTAGTACACAATTTACTGTTACACTAGTACACAATTTATTGAAGAATCTGACAGTCACTGTTGCAGTAGCAGTGATTATTTAACGTTTTAATTATCAATGTATAATCTCTGTGTCTCTATGTATGTTTCACGTCTTCGGTAAAACTATTTTCATTTATTACTTTCTTTATCTGGTTGGTTATTGTAAACACACTGCACACATATCTGCATGTATTTGCTACTTATTTTTGTGACAATATATACAACACATGCCAGCAAAGACAATCAAAACAAAACAAGAAGAAAGAATAGTATAAAAATCTATTTAAATCACGAAATTCTAAAAACAAAGACAGCAAATAAAGAAGAAAATAGTGCTATCTATAGCTATGTTTTATGTACATTTTTGAGCCTGTGTCTAATTTGGTATTGTATGCTTAAATTTTGAAACGTTGGTTACATAGGAGCTGTTATGTTATGTTGTGAATATGGGTGTTCTTTACTGAGGGCCACTGTCATACAGAGAGAGAGAGAGAGAGAGAGAGAGAGAGAGAGAGAGAGAGAGAGAGAGAGAGAGAGAGAGAGAGAGAGAGAGAGAGAGAGAGGGTGGAGGTAAAGGTGTCGTTGTTTCCTCTCTGCGAATGTGTCACTTAGGCGACGAGGGTGTGGAGAGATCTAATATTTAATATTGAGATTAAGAAATAATCAAGATATATAATTACATATAATTTATTATTGAGATCAAGCAATAATCAAGATATATAATTAAATAAAATTTATTATTGAGATCAAGCAAAAATCAAGATATATAATTACACATAATTTATTGTACTTATTAGAAGCTAACCATACTGCATACGATTCTAAAACAACTGTCTTTTGAACTTGACACAAATAATCAAATAGTAAATAATTAACAATAAAATAATCAGATAGTGAATAATTTAATAGTAAACAAATTAAATATCAAACTAAGCTAAGCAGATACAGACTAATCATAATTAAAATATAATAAGAATTTTATAATTCTAACTAATACCTAAATCATCAATATGTGGTAAAGACAAACTATTAGAAGCTGGGTCTTAAATTCAAATAATCCATGTAATATAATTCAGAATTAACGTTATATAATAACTAATAATGACAAAGAATAAGTCATGCTACAGGAGAAAACTTAATTATTTTCCAAAGTGTCTTTCGTACCAAATTAAATGCATGAGGAAGTAATAAAGGTTGAGACCACAAACATTTACTGTTTTTACATGCAAGAGGAGAGCGAAAATATACGGGTTCTGAAAAGGGCCATTAGGTTGTGAAAAAAATATAGAATGTTGTAACTGCCGCTAAACATGGTGTTTACAGGTGAGTCACTTGAACTGCAATAATATGGTCATATTACAGAGCTATTGTGATTCTAGTTGATACATACCATTCCCCGATTCAGATACATATATTCTGTCTCATTTAGGACATGCAACAGCTAATCTACACGCACGTGTTACTTCACTAATTTTAATATTTTCATTATGTTCGATAGTATTGCTACTGTATTCCATGACGCACGTTATACGTGTGATTCTTCCAGCGAGCGCGCGTGTTTGTGTATGTTGCTTGTAATTTGTTACTTCTGAGAAAGACGTTGTTTTTTGTTGTTTTTTTGTTGTTGTAGTCGTGTTCCAGTCTTGTTTAAAAAGACCTACAAATGAAGAAAACAATGCAACATATGTACAAAATCCTTCATTTATATTAATGTGCAAAGAGTGTAATTGTTAAAAAATGACGTTATAAATTACTTAGCATGGACACCTTTAACATGTAATCATAGAATGATAGAATGCATGTCTTTACATTTTCTAGAAA
Source organism: Unio pictorum (assembly GCA_030141615.1). NCBI lineage: Eukaryota > Metazoa > Mollusca > Bivalvia > Unionida > Unionidae > Unio > Unio pictorum. The sequence goes on along the minus strand of JARLTB010000039.1, from coordinate 2,533,340 downwards.
ATATCACCAGCTTTAACATGGGAGCAGTTTGCATCTGTCGATATGGTAAAGATTACAAATTTTAACGTGGGAGTAGTTTGCATCTGTCGATATAGTAACGATTACAAATTTTAACGTCGGAGTAGTTTGCATCTGTCGGTATAGTAACGATTACAAATTTTAACGTCGGAGTAGTTTGCATCTGTCGGTATAGTAACGATTACAAATTTTAACGTCGGAGTAGTTTGCATCTGTCGATATAGTAAAGGTTACAAGCTTTAGCATCGGAGTAGTTTGCATCTGTCGATATAGTAAAGGTTACAAGCTTTAGCATCGGAGTAGTTTGCATCTGTCGATATAGTAAAGGTTACAAGCTTTAGCATCGGAGTAGTTTGCATCTGTCGATATAGTAAAGGTTACAAGCTTTAGCATCGGAGTAGTTTGCATCTGTCGATATAGTAAAGGTTACAAGCTTTAGCATCGGAGTAGTTTGCATCTGTCGATATAGTAAAGGTTACAAGCTTTAGCATCGGAGTAGTTTGCATCTGTCGATATAGTAAAGGTTACAAGCTTTAGCATCGGAGTAGTTTGCATCTGTCGATATAGTAAAGGTTACAAGCTTTAGCATCGGAGTAGTTTGCATCTGTCGATATAGTAAAGGTTACAAGCTTTAGCATCGGAGTAGTTTGCATCTGTCGATATAGTAAAGGTTACAAGCTTTAGCATCGGAGTAGTTTGCATCTGTCGATATAGTAAAGGTTACAAGCTTTAGCATCGGAGTAGTTTGCATCTGTCGATATAGTAAAGGTTACAAGCTTTAGCATCGGAGTAGTTTGCATCTGTCGATATAGTAAAGGTTACAAGCTTTAGCATCGGAGTAGTTTGCATCTGTCGATATAGTAAAGGTTACAAGCTTTAGCATCGGAGTAGTTTGCATCTGTCGATATAGTAAAGGTTACAAGCTTTAGCATCGGAGTAGTTTGCATCTGTCGATATAGTAAAGGTTACAAGCTTTAGCATCGGAGTAGTTTGCATCTGTCGATATAGTAAAGGTTACAAGCTTTAGCATCGGAGTAGTTTGCATCTGTCGATATAGTAAAGGTTACAAGCTTTAGCATCGGAGTAGTTTGCATCTGTCGATATAGTAAAGGTTACAAGCTTTAGCATCGGAGTAGTTTGCATCTGTCGATATAGTAAAGGTTACAAGCTTTAGCATCGGAGTAGTTTGCATCTGTCGATATAGTAAAGGTTACAAGCTTTAGCATCGGAGTAGTTTGCATCTGTCGATATAGTAAAGGTTACAAGCTTTAGCATCGGAGTAGTTTGCATCTGTCGATATAGTAAAGGTTACAAGCTTTAGCATCGGAGTAGTTTGCATCTGTCGATATAGTAAAGGTTACAAGCTTTAGCATCGGAGTAGTTTGCATCTGTCGATATAGTAAAGGTTACAAGCTTTAGCATCGGAGTAGTTTGCATCTGTCGATATAGTAAAGGTTACAAGCTTTAGCATCGGAGTAGTTTGCATCTGTCGATATAGTAAACGTTACAAGCTTTAGCATCGGAGTAGTTTGCATCTGTCGGTATAGTAAAGGTTACAAGCTTTAGCATCGGAGTAGTTTGCATCTGTCGATATAGTAAAGGTTACAAGCTTTAGCATCGGAGTAGTTTGCATCTGTCGATATAGTAAAGGTTACAAGCTTTAGCATCGGAGTAGTTTGCATCTGTCGATATAGTAAAGGTTACAAGCTTTAGCATCGGAGTAGTTTGCATCTGTCGATATAGTAAAGGTTACAAGCTTTAGCATCGGAGTAGTTTGCATCTGTCGATATAGTAAAGATTACAAGCTTTAGCATCGGAGTAGTTTGCATCTGTCGATATAGTAAAGGTTACAAGCTTTAGCATCGGAGTAGTTTGCATCTGTCGATATAGTAAAGGTTACAAGCTTTAGCATCGGAGTAGTTTGCATCTGTCGATATAGTAAAGGTTACAAGCTTTAGCATCGGAGTAGTTTGCATCTGTCGATATAGTAAAGGTTACAAGCTTTAGCATCGGAGTAGTTTGCATCTGTCGATATAGTAAAGGTTACAAGCTTTAGCATCGGAGTAGTTTGCATCTGTCGATATAGTAAAGGTTACAAGCTTTAGCATCGGAGTAGTTTGCGTCTGTCGATATAGTAAAGATTACAAGCTTTAGCATCGGAGTAGTTTGCATCTGTCGATATAGTAAAGGTTACAAGCTTTAGCATCGGAGTAGTTTGCATCTGTCGATATAGTAACGATTACAAGCTTTAGCATCGGAGTAGTTTGCATCTGTCGATATAGTAAAGGTTACAAGCTTTAGCATCGGAGTAGTTTGCATCTGTCGATATAGTAAAGGTTACAAGCTTTAGCATCGGAGTAGTTTGCATCTGTCGATATAGTAAAGGTTACAAGCTTTAGCATCGGAGTAGTTTGCATCTGTCGATATAGTAAAGGTTACAAGCTTTAGCATCGGAGTAGTTTGCATCTGTCGATATAGTAAAGGTTACAAGCTTTAGCATCGGAGTAGTTTGCATCTGTCGATATAGTAAAGGTTACAAGCTTTAGCATCGGAGTAGTTTGCATCTGTCGATATAGTAAAGGTTACAAGCTTTAGCATCGGAGTAGTTTGCATCTGTCGATATAGTAAAGGTTACAAGCTTTAGCATCGGAGTAGTTTGCATCTGTCGATATAGTAAAGGTTACAAGCTTTAGCATCGGAGTAGTTTGCATCTGTCGATATAGTAAAGGTTACAAGCTTTAGCATCGGAGTAGTTTGCATCTGTCGATATAGTAAAGGTTACAAGCTTTAGCATCGGAGTAGTTTGCATCTGTCGATATAGTAAAGGTTACAAGCTTTAGCATCGGAGTAGTTTGCATCTGTCGATATAGTAAAGGTTACAAGCTTTAGCATCGGAGTAGTTTGCATCTGTCGATATAGTAAAGGTTACAAGCTTTAGCATCGGAGTAGTTTGCATCTGTCGATATAGTAAAGGTTACAAGCTTTAGCATCGGAGTAGTTTGCATCTGTCGATATAGTAAAGATTACAAGCTTTAGCATCGGAGTAGTTTGCATCTGTCGATATAGTAAAGGTTACAAGCTTTAGCATCGGAGTAGTTTGCATCTGTCGATATAGTAACGATTACAAGCTTTAGCATCGGAGTAGTTTGCATCTGTCGATATAGTAAAGGTTACAAGCTTTAGCATCGGAGTAGTTTGCATCTGTCGATATAGTAAAGGTTACAAGCTTTAGCATCGGAGTAGTTTGCATCTGTCGATATAGTAAAGGTTACAAGCTTTAGCATCGGAGTAGTTTGCATCTGTCGATATAGTAAAGGTTACAAGCTTTAGCATCGGAGTAGTTTGCATCTGTCGATATAGTAAAGGTTACAAGCTTTAGCATCGGAGTAGTTTGCATCTGTCGATATAGTAAAGGTTACAAGCTTTAGCATCGGAGTAGTTTGCATCTGTCGATATAGTAAAGGTTACAAGCTTTAGCATCGGAGTAGTTTGCATCTGTCGATATAGTAAAGGTTACAAGCTTTAGCATCGGAGTAGTTTGCATCTGTCGATATAGTAAAGGTTACAAGCTTTAGCATCGGAGTAGTTTGCATCTGTCGATATAGTAACGATTACAAGCTTTAGCATCGGAGTAGTTTGCATCTGTCGATATAGTAAAGGTTACAAGCTTTAGCATCGGAGTAGTTTGCATCTGTCGATATAGTAACGATTACAAGCTTTACCATCGGAGTAGTTTAGAAGCAATTATAGACTATCCTTCAATAACTATTTTAAAGAAAAATTCTAACTTTAATATCGGAGTAATTTGCAAGTGATTGCAAAATAAAATAACCAGAACGTGAACGTATTTGCTATTTTTTATATAATAGCTGACGATAATTACTTTAGAAAATATTTTCAGTTTGGACATGGGAATAACGTGAAGGGATCACGGAGTAGCTGTCTACAATGAATCTGAAAAAAATATGGCCGTCGTTAATGTGAGTGCAGCATACAAGAGATCGATGCATGTAATGATCAACTCAAGTTTTGGTTTCCTGCTTGTCCTTAATGTGAACAGATTAAACACGTGTACATTACTTAGCGGAAGTGAAAAATCAAACTTGAACATGTGTAACTTTCAGCGTGTGCAAATGTCTGCATGCGAACGCATCTAGAATACATACACGTGTGAATGATAAGTAATTTTGAATCAATTAAGACATAATAGAAATGCTACGATTTATTTTCTTCTTTTAAATTACGATACTCTCATTTTGCACGATAAGTGTGCATCACTCCACAGATTTAGTAGAATGTTTACCACAAGGATTCGGCCACTATTTTGAATGTATGCGTGAGATGAACAGGTTGTTGTATTGGTACATGCTATTAGCTAAAATTAAACTAGATAAAGCAACAGTCTTCATTCTTACAGCTCGGAATCTGAAAGATGTTCCAAATTTATGGATTCAAGCCAATATTTAATTAATGTTTCTCATTTCATTTACTCATTTTATAGATTTGCAAAAGAAACTGATACATTACACTGTTTCTGATAACACCTTTGCCTCTATTAATATTTTACGTATGAATAAATGATGGTTGACGATATAAGGCAATTTTCTAAGTCAAATAGAAGCCATTTTGAAATCCAATACTAAATATGTTTTCAGTTCATGAAGAGCTTTCAAAGTTATAGACAGAAGCAATTATCATGATAATCGGCAAACTCGAAGTCAGTGATTGATACTAACTCAGACGTTAGACAAATTAAAAATGATTCCCATACCTGAGATATGTATTTTTATTAGGTCCCAGTTATTGTAAATTATTTATAATTAAAAAATGCATTTTATTTAATTCGCACATTTTCAGATATGCACATCATGTGTAAAAAAAGTGTGCAGTTGAACTTAATATAGGTCTTGCAGAGTTAATCTATTTTAATCGCGATAGGACAAACGTTGTTTTTATTGCTAAGACAGTTTAGGGTTGATGTCGTATAAATACATTTAGTAACAGGAAGAAGGAAATATGTGTTTCAATCAACCCATAACCAATGTATAAACACTAAAATTTGCTTTCATTTTAATAAAGATAAAACCAGTTTGAACCTGTGAGTTTTATTCGTTTTCAGAAGTTCATCGATTTATTATTTCTAAATAGATTTAGTTCGCGAGTTTCATTTGTCAATTACCTTGTTCCACAGCCCCGAAATCATTACATACAGTGTCAAACCTATAACTTGTGACGGGCGATGTTGCTAGACATGATTATACCTTTAACCACATGAAGGTGGTTCACAAATGTATATTATTTATGTGCATTATGTTAGAAAACTGACGCATGTTTGTATTTTGGTTTCAGAACTGTTGCAGAAAGTTACAGCATCTAGCTGGTGATGAAAATCGAATTAGCTTATAGAACATATTTAATTCATTGAGTAGATTAAACCCTTATAGAAATCCTATATAACACTAAGTTTAATTCTTGATAAAGGACGAATAAACCAATGAATAGGTTATATATATATATATATATATATATATACATATATATATATATATATATATATATATATATATATATATCAGGGCCGGCGCTTCCGCTAGGCGAACTGGGTGTTACGAAACAAATCCACCCAAATCCACTAAAATCAGCCCCAAATCCACCCCAATCCACTAAAATGAACCCAAATCCACCCAAATCACCCCAAATCCACTAAAATCCAATAAAATCAACCCCAAATCCACCCAAATCCACTAAAATCAACCCCAAATCCACACGAAATGCACCCAAATCCACTAAAATCAACCCCAAATCCACCCCATGTCCACCCAAATCCACACCAAATCCACCCAAATCCACTAAAATGAACCCCAAAATCACCCCATATCCACCCAAATCGCATTGTGTATGCCATCTCATCTATAAATTACAGCGCTACCCTAAAAAGTAAAAATGTATGCATCAATATTTAGCATTACGGATGAGACTGGCTCATCTATCTTTTGGAATTCCATGTGAAAGAGTTTGAATTGCTCAAGAACTTGATTGTCAATGGCCTTTGCAGAAGATAGGGTGAACAGACCAGATTTTGTAGGCGTGTATTTTGTTAACAAAGGCCTCGTACGAAACTGAGAAGAGAAAAAAAAAATAGTGTTAAAAAACTGAATTAATGCATCTGACCAACAACGAATTAAAAATTTTATCAAGCCCGATACGATAAAGTGTTCGTGGGTCATGCACGTGTATTGTTATAAAGCCATGTGGTGATGATATTACTGAATCCATGTGTTCAGGATAAAACTGTAAGTATTCTTGTAAAAAGTCACAAAACTATTTAGACAATGTATTTGGGGCACCTGTCAATCAAATACATCACAACAAGTCAGCTAATCGTATTTTGGTACCAAATATAGATATACAATCTTTAATCCTTAATCCTGTATTTAATGCTAGCTTTCAAACACAGGAAACTGAAATCGGGGCATCATAACTGCAAAGTCAGCTGGGAATCTCAAAGCAATTATGTTTGACACAGTGAAATTCACACTTGCCGATAACAATGATGATGACAGATAAGGCAGTCATAGGCATCCAAGCATCATAATCTACATATATATATATATATATATATATATATATATATATATTTATGTAGATTATGATGCTTGGATGCCTATATATATATATATATATATATATATATATATATATATATATATATATATATATATATATATATATATATATATATATATATATATATATATGCCTGTGGATGCATGACCCTTGTTGTAAGACAATACCGAGGCCTGTATAAGTTGTTTTTTCAATAAGACCATATGTGTGTTATTAATTTTATGATTCGATCTACTTATCAGTGTCTTTGTCCCTTGTACATCACTTGTGCACGCATACTGACAAATTTATCTCTTGATTACAGGCAGCCGATACGAAGGTCCCGGCGAAATTAAAAACAGCAGTCAAGCGTGAGACCCTTTTTAAAATCGAGTTTAAACCGGTATGTGATAAAGACGTTGTTTTCCCTCCTGTCAGAGTTGATGCCATTGCGAAAGAAGTGATGATTAAATATTTTACTGAAGTCAGTGGTGACCCGATAATCACAACTGGGAACGGCAACTGCCTATTCAATGCAGTCTCCCTTCTCTTGTATGGAGACGAAAGCAAATCAGTACAGTTACGTTATCATACCTGTCTTCGTATGGTAAGCTATTCAACATCGTACATGAATCATCCTCATAGGAAGCGCATACAATGTTTAACACCATCTTTTGAAGCTGTGATATTATCCGGCGTCCGGTGCGGATTTTGTACCCTTCAGTCAATGGCGTGAACGACTTTGCACACACATCGTTGAACACGACTTTCGAACCGTCTTCAGACGTACCAGTAGAACATTCAACAATCAATATTCTCTGGTATGCTCAAGGGCAACTCTCAAAGCAAGGATCTTGGTATGCAGTGAACCATTTTGTTCCTGTAGTGGATATGAAATGTAAGTCAAAGAACCCTTTGACATATTATAAGGATGATATTGACCATGGATATGAAGAATATGAGAACAGCGACGTCGATAATATATTTACTCCTGATTCGCTGAACTTCAATGCGGTTTAGATGATGAGACTGACAGTTTACAAACCGATGAGTTTGGAGAAGACATTTACATTATGGAAGCGGAAACCACGGGCGAATGTAGTGACTCGCTAGATCCTATCGTATCTGACGTATCAGATGTCAATATTGACCATAAATCAGCTCCATTGCAAACGATGAAACCAGCTAGCAGCCCTGGAAATTTCATGACCAACGAGGAATTACTGAAAGTTATCAAGTCCACTGAAAGAGGAGAAAAAAGCATCCCACACGGAATAAAATGCGACGTATACATTGTCATTGAAGCATCTGATGACGATAATGGTGTCAAATATTTCCCTGATGACTGTGGTGTTTGGGATTGGAAAAGTGCTGCAACAGTTAATCAGACTTTTGTTGTCACCGATTCGGTTGACAAATTACGTACCGTGTATATGAAAAAGGAACAGTATTGTGTCAAGAAAATGGTCAATGGCGCGATCATATATGAACCATTATTTCCTCAGCCGTCGAGTGTTTTAACATTGCATAGATATTATACTAAATTGATGGAAAACAAATCATTCAAAAAAAGAATAACAACAATTGCTGGACTGCCCGACTTTTTCCCGGTAGAGAAAAAAAATGCTGGCCATTGTGGAATACTGCGGCATAATGCCAACCAACTTGAAAAAGCACGGAAATTTCAAGAAATCTGAGCCATATATAAGGACAGACCCAAAAATTATTCAGAGAGCAGCTGAAATGGCAGAGCACGAGAAAGTCGGCAACGTTATGACAAAACTTATGGAAGAAAACAGTTTCACTGCTCCAAAATCTACGCGACAAATAAACGACAAAAAATTCAGATACCGCAAACGAAAACGTGAAGACAATATGAACTCCAGAATAAATATAGCTGATGATGTGGTCAGTGTTTTAAGCGAGCTTCACAGTAATCCTGTCATCCAAGAAATAATTCAGACAAAACAGAAGAAACTTGTTGTCATTGTTTATAGCAACCAACAGATGGATGACATGATCAGAAACTGTGAAGGAGATAACGGGAGTATTCTAGGGGCTGATAGAACCTTCAACTTGGGTAATTTTTATGTCACAGTCTTTTCCTACAAAAACCGATGTGTCATAAGCGATAGAACCAAGGATTTTCCAGTAATGTTTGGTCCGTGCATGATACATTTTGATGCCGAAGAGGAAACTTACGGGAAATTTTTCTCACACGTCAGCGATCGATTTGGACACAAAGCGCGAGTAACCATTGGAAGTGACGAAGAAAAGAGCATGACGAACGCCCTCAAAGCCAAATTTCTGCAGGCAAAATTTATGTTATGTACCAAACACATTAAAGATAATATCAGTCGATATCTTCAAGAAAATGGGGCATGTTTACTGGCCCATAAACGAATACTGCAAATCATTTTTGGAAAAAATGATGGAATAATATTTGCCACAGATGATACGGAATTTTATTCAAGATGTCAGAATTTGGAACCCTATTTAGAACACTTGCCAGCTTTCAAATCATATTGGCAAAGATTCGTGTTGGGCAAAATCAACACTTAAGTTTTCCGCCCATTACGCGACGGAGTAATCAGTGTACCATGGACAAATAACAACAGCGAGTCCATGATCCATAAGTTAAAAGCGGCAGTTAATTGGGACAGAAACAAATTTACCGAACTTATTGAAGTGATTGGAACAATTTATAAAAAACAAATTCTGTTTCTCAGATGTGCTATTTATAGCAAAGGAGACTGGCGTCTAGCACCTTCAATGGAACAACATGTTATTCCACAACTAGTATGGCACGGTATGCCACAAATGAAGAAAGACAGGCATATACAAAAATTTATGCTGGCAAAACCACCAACAGCAACAAAATCCAGATATATCAGTGCCAGCAACATAGTCTTTAAGTGTCTCAAGGCTTCAGAACATGTTGGGAAAAAGCCAGGCCAGCGGAAACGGCCAGCATCAGAACGGACTAAAAAATATTATAAATGACCAAATGGGCTATGACGCGGTCGGGTTCTTTGGCTCTCAGCTACCGCCTTATAGCGGGGTCACACTGTGTGTGTGTGTGTGTGTGTGTGTGTATGTGTTGTATATATATATATATATATATATATATATATATATATATATATATATATATATATATATATATATATATATATATATATATATATATATATATATATATACTATTTTGGGTGGGTTGTAGGCAGTTGAAAGGGTTGCGGGCACTTATGAAACTGCCCGCAACCCACGTCATATTTATCTTCACTGTTATTATAAATTTTAATAAAATAAACACATATAATCATTTCTGGATCATATATCAACTATACACACTTATTTACTACACAAGTAATTGCTTTATTCATGTGTAATTACTACTTTTACCATTAATACTGGCTGCCATGTATAGCCTTTCATGTGCTGAAAAATGGTGTTAAACCTTACAACAACAACGACCATCAAAACTAGTACCTTCAAATAAATGTGCTTTTCAGTGAATTTATGTTGTTTACTTTTTTGTGTCTTTAGTATACTTATATTTAAAGTACAATCTATTCATGCTGTTAATAAAGTGGTGACTTTTCTTCATTTTTGTTATACAGTGCAACAAATTGTTGCTATGTGTCAGTTACAGTGTAGAATTATTGTTTGATTCGGTCTTGATATGCAGCATGCACTGATCAACAGCTCTTGGTCAACACCCCCTATGCGTACGTACGTATGAACGACCCCCCACTCACCCACTCGTATAGAACTTCCAATATTTCATCCACGCAGAAATGACACAGGATTAATAATATTCAAATGTTGAATGAAAATGAGCAAAACAGACAGTCCTCAGCTGCTGTATATATTAAAGAAATAAGTTGCATGTTATTAAACCTTTAAAAAGTTCGCCAGTGTCTGCTAAAGGTCAGACAAACGCCGATTGAGCCCACTCAAACAGGTTACGTATAACAGGAATTTCAGCAACAAGCTTAACGTCAGGCTGAATCACAACAGCATTAGCTGCACTATGCTGGGCCGCTGTCTCAATATCCACAGCCTCGTTGACGTCATCATCCAGGTTTTGATTCAAGTTCTCAATGTCGGTAGACTCAGTAGTCTGATGGTTATGCTGTCGTCTTACACTCGCGTGAGTGGAAGGGGGGCGCCAGATATCTGATCTCGTCTAGGGTACCAATATGCCTTGCACCGGCGCTGATATATATATATATATATATATATATATATATATATATATATATATATATATATATATATATATATATATATATATATTGGCGTGTTATTTCTTATATATATATATATATATATATATATATATATATATATATATATATATATATATATATATATATATATATATATATATATATATATATATAACGGTGAAATTTGTGGCCTGGGACTTGTATCGAAACCTTAAATCGTTAATCTGACGTTTACATTAAGTGAAACAATAGGTGAATAAAGATTATTGGGGTCACACTGGGATGTCCCGCCGTCCCTGGTGCTCTTAATTGAATATGTATTGATATCAGAACGATTCTATCTGTATTTTAACCACATACTTTAACGATACCGATAGGATATCTTGATCTAGGTTCATGCAGATTTATTGTTATAAATCCGTGTGGAGTTGTTTGTGCTTTTGAGAAAAGGTTTCTGAACTTAATTATATCCATGTCTCACTTTCATCAAGTCTGATGCATATTTCTATTTTTCTAAGTGTGTGTGTATCTATGTATCTACTCCGTTAAATACAGCTAAAACCCTACAGTTATCTCTGATCGCTTTCGGAATTTGTGTGTATCTTTGCGTAACATAATTAACATCTGCAATTTTATGCCTTCCTCGAGAAAATATATTTTGCTGGATTTGATTGTGTTTATACAGCAACACGTCTTCGTAAACAACTAAGTTGTTAATATGTCCATCAAGGTCATCAACGGACGGTGCATCATTGATATCTGTTATAAAATCAATAATGTTTTCGTTGGATTAATTTAATAATTTTGCATTTTCGTTAAAATCCTTAAGAAATCTTAACATTTACGGATTGTGCTACCAAATACAACTTATCCCATTTCAACCATCTCATTATCAAATTAAGCAATAATTGTGTTTTACTACTTCCAGACGGACCTATTATAATCATTCTGGATGATGTTTTACTGGTTCTCGCTTTTTTGAAAAATCAATTACATCCATGTTTATATTAAATGAATTTATATTGTTTGCGTTGTAGAGTTAAGACTCCATCCACTAATCTGTCCACGGTTAAAAAAATAATAAAAAAATAGCGTACGGTGGAAAATGTTCTGTATGTTGCAGAAAGAAATGTTTGTTTTTACCGAGAATTCAACGTAAAGATGGCGGTGATATTGCAACATCAAAATTCTCAGGAACTCCATGGGCTAAATACCCAGAAGAAAAACATCTTCACGTATATAATTATTGCAGTCCTGGAACTCGACTTGATATTCAACACGATAAACAAGATCAACCAAACCCTGGTGAGGATCCGATAAAGCGATTGACCCAGCAAGTCGCGTTCTTGATGTTGCGTATAAGAGTAATAATCTACAAGATAGACATATCGCAGATGTGAAGTTGATTCATGTATTAAATTATATAAACAATACATCTCTTACAGAAAGTTTGGCCAGTTGGTTAGTCAAATCGGCGATGAAAAGGAAACTATCATTATAAAATAATGGAATCTATTTAGTATAGTCCAAGGGGATATTGGAGAGATTGAGCAGCTTTTTGTAAAACCGCTTCCGCAGCAAATGTCACACATATAAAAGATATCGAGAATTAAAACGACATTACGTTAAAAAAAACAGCGATGGTGATAAAATAATAAAACATCCGTTGATGATTATTTAACAAGGTTTTAGCAAGTGTATTATTTGAATAAATACGTTTGCAGTATAATGGAGCGAAATAACTTTGTAAAACATCATATTATTAAAAATTATGAAGCATCATGTTATGATGTTTTTCGACATTGTAAAATGAAGAAATCAGTTGGTTTTGATGACATCATTACTGGTTATGTAATATTCGGCAATAATGGAATATCACAAATTTGTTTACATCGATTTGTATTTGAATGTTTTCGCGGGCTGATTAAGGATGGTTTTGTTATTGATCAAATTAACGGAATCAAAGCCGTGAACAGAATTACACATTTAAGATCTGTCACGCAAAGTCAGAGTTGTAAATATGGTAAAACCGATAAACATAAACAAATTGCAAGACCGGTAGTTGCCGTCATCGATTGTGAGAAATTTCAATCAATATACTCAGCTGCTAAATACTTTAACATTAATTCCTGGTCAATAAAGCTTGCTGCCGATGGTGTGAGAAATTTAGCGTTTTCAATAAAATATAATCGATGGATATCTTTTCGTTATAAATTAGACAAATGATAATATTACAATGCATCAATCTGACATCGAAGTTATAAGTTATGAAGTTAAGAAAATAATATTCGAGAATGTAATTGCTTCCTCTAATATTAAAAAACTTAGTCATGAAAGTTTGAAAAATGATTATGAATCGATAGAAAGAATAAGATCGCATAGCAGAAGCGCATTGAAGTACGAGTGGCGTGTTATTTCAGTAATTGAAAAAGAAATATTTTATTTGTTAAATTAAGTTAGTAAATTTCTTCAGTAAACTATTAAGCTCTTATATATATATATATATATGCTTGAAACTAATCATGGATGAATAATCAAGGAAAAATAATCATGGATGAATAATCATATATAACTAATCATGGATGAATAATCAAGGAAAAATAATCATGGATGAATAATCATACATAACTAATCATGGATGAATAATCAAGGAAAAATAATCATGGATGAATAGTCATACATAACTAATCATGGATGAATAATCAAGGAAAAATAATCATGGATGAATAATCATACATAACTAATCATGGATGAATAATCAAGGAAAAATAATCATGGATGAATAGTCATGGAATATACATACAAGGCGAGATGACGCGTTTACGGAGTTGTATTTTTGATAATTTGTTGCAGTAGTTCCAATGACGACATTACTTAAATCTTGATTATCTAAATTGGACGTGGATTCTATCACGGTCATTACTTCTTCTTATATTTAATTCATTCCTGCAAATTCAAAATCTGATAATTTCTCATCATTGAGGTTTTCAGATATTAACAACGATAATTTAGAGATTGCTTGCGTCGCTGTGTGTAATTTTACTGAATAATCGTGTAATTGTACATTTGTACATAGACATAGTGTTTTCGCTATCATATTCAAAATACCAGCAACAACCGTTGTTGTTGAAACACAGATCATGACAACCGGTGACGTCAATGTTACTGTTGACACTAACAAACCAGCTCCAGCAACAATAACACATGCCGAATACACAATTTCATCGACGATGATTATACGCCAGCGATATTTTATTTTTGCTGTATACTGGTCAACGATATTTCTTAATTTCTTTGCCATTGTATTGTTGCACGTTAGTCGAGGGATTCATTATTATTTACTTTGTTATCAATTGAGGTGTTTCAGCAAAAAAACTCTAACCACGACCAGAAAGTCTCAGCGATTAAAATTTTATCTTCTGTGTCCAGGGTAAATGTTTCCTCGGTTCATGTATTCAGCACAACAGAAGCAACTCCAGAATAAATATCTTTTGAATGACGCCACGGATACGTGGTGTGTATCTCAAATAAATTCAATTTATTTTCTTAATGATATAAGGCATTCCGCCGATGACATCATTTATATCTTTATTAATTGTTCAATATTCGATTTAATATTGCTAAGTTTAACATCAACGACCTTTGGGTTCCAAAAAGATCACCAAGAACTTTATTAATGTTTTTACGAAACTCAAGAATCATTTGTACGTGATTAGAAAAATCAGTTCTAAATAATGTTAATGAATATGTTAATGGGATATTTTTTATCGAAAACGTATTTCTTTCTTTGTTACAGCGTCGTTGGTTGATTCTGGTACTCCAAGTCTAGTAATTCTATTATTAGACATATTGAGAGGATCTTTCAAGAACTCGACCACGGATATTATCTGATATCGTTGATATAGTAACACCAGGTTTAATTTTGCACAAATATCAAACACAGCTACGGCACTTTCGGTTACTCCACTAATTCGGACAATGATATCCTGCAATAAAGATTGCTAGTCTTTAATTTTCCTTGTTTATTTTGAAATAAGACCAATTCACCCGGATCTACTTCATCGTTAACAATCTTTTTTGTTACATCTTTAGATATTCCGTCAGTCTTTTGTCTTTTTAGAAGATCGTCCATAAATCTCAACTATTATACGTATTGCTAGTATATAAATGAACTGGGTATTTTTGGAGGAAGAGAAGATTCCGAAATAGCACTAAGTACATTAATTACTTCATGGCGGCATATCGGTGGATCCATCATTGTTTGCGTCAGTAATATTGAATACCAGATCAGAATTTGTGCTCCGCCTACATATGTTAAAAATTCAACAGGTGGAGCTAGTCCGTACGAATAAAAAATAAACAATTCCACGTGGATAAACCGCGGATGCAACCCAGTCAGTTCCTGGACCAGAATTATTATCAAGATTAATATTTCCTGTTTCAACGGAGTTTGGTTGTTTTAATAACCGGTCATGCATAAAAACCTCCTCTGAAAATTTGTATATTTAGTTGCTTAGCAGCATTCATTAAATCAAAATTTGACATTGGAAGAATTTATAAAGTGTTCATGGAAGTCTGAGACCCTTTTCCGTACCATGATGGCCGAGTTCCTGGAAGTCTGAGACCCTTTCCCTTTTTAAATATCCTTTTACTGTTATTTTATCAACAGCCATTTTACCAAGACGTCAGTCAGTACCACTTAAAACACCAAGTGCAGCTACTGTTGCAATAGTTGGGTCTGCAGAGTCTATTAACGCCGATAAAACTGCAAAACGTGGAAAATATACTACCTGTTTTAACTATATCCTTGATGGAGCATGGAGATGGATGAAATTAAACTTCACTTTTTGATCCCAAAGCTTTGTTAAAATGTTTAAGTTGATTATTGGTTAATGATAAATTGTTTGGACCGCAACCCATTTATGTTTGTAAAATTTTTGTTTGTACCGCATTTATTTGACTCTAATTTTTGTTTACTTGACGGGGATCAGAGTAAGTAAAAATGACTGTACGACATTTTTATAGTTATCTCCAGTGACTAATTGTAGCTACTGAATCCCATATTGTTGAAACAATGTTACATGTTTTCTACGGGCGCGTCAATAACTCGCATTCGTCCACCAATACTTTCAAGTAGCATTTCTCTGTAATCACCATAAACTATCGGTGGACCACCTGCAACAACAGTAGGGGTTGTTACGCGAGAACGAAAATTTATATCAACAACTGATTGTCTATATAAATCAAGCTGTTCCAACGAAAAGTAATATATTTGATGTAATGCTGTAAAATCTTACTGTGATATTTGTAAACCGGAATCTATAGTTTGATCACGTCCCATAAATGTCATCAATCAATAATATGCACGTGCTACATTATTATTCTCAAAGAGTATTGATATATCTTCAGATGGTTCTTGATGCCCGTTTATCCTCAGGGGAACTTCATAAACTCCAAGTTTATCAAATAGCATATAACTGTGTTTTTGAGTTTAATCGTGTAATTTATTCAAAGGTAACAACATATGCCTTGGTGCAGAAACATCTAAATGCGATGCTATATACCATGCAAATAACCATTAACACCAGTTTGAATATTATCTGTTTTTACTGTCAACCATAAAAAACAATGATTTACCACCTGAACCCATAAAAGAAAGCAATGTTTGTTCTTCAACAAGCGATGGAGTCATTACCGTCATCCATAAATAAGGATTAAATAATATTACTTTACCATCAGCAGCTCCAGCTGCTCGACAAATAACATCATTTCCATCACCCTTTCTTACAAGTACAATTGTATGTTCGTCTCCAAAAATTACTTTTCTGACATTTTCACAAAATCCAAAAAATATATGAGACTGGAACTGCACATGAAAATCTTGTACGATCACCTTTTAACATGAACTTACGTACTCCTAAACCTAAATTGTACCACCGACTATACATCAGCGTCAGCGTTGTCGCACTGTTTCTTGGTTTGCTTACAATGTTAGGTCTACCATCAGCATTGTCGGAATTATCCTTGGCAAACATTATAGACGGACCAGCTGATCTTGTATAATCATCTGAATATCATGCTAAACCTAACATTGTTGTAGCAACGCCAAAATTATCTTGAATTGTTTCAATTTCCGTTCCACCAATCATATATATATATATATATATATATATATATATATATATATATATATATATATATATATATATATATATATATATATACACCATGATACCATTATTAACAAAACCAACTCTGAAATCAGCTTGTACGGTGTATTTGCAACAGCGTTTCTTACAAGTTCACCTTCTACGTCAATAAATACTTCAGCAGGTAATAAATATCTACCTGTATCATGAACCAGTAATTCAATTCGTCCGTGCTGATTTAGTTGTCGTGCTTCATAAGAATACAATTGACAATCGCGTATAGATTGATATTTGAGAATCAGTTCGTCCACATCGAATGCTGTATCAGATATTAGCTTAAACATTTTATGATAATTGCCACGATCTAAATCATGGTCGTCTAACACGAAGACCATTTCCTGATGTTAAACTTGCATTTATATTTTGTTCTGCTTCCCACAAACCATTCATTCACCAAGATTGCTAGTCGTTTATTTGCTGCATGATTTATGACTTTACTAACATTTGCATTCATGCTTTCAGTACTTGGTAATTTCACTGGTGGTGGTTTTCGTTGTACTAATCTTGATAATCTATCTTTTATTGATGAGAATGCTTTACTGGCAACATTACCAATTGCAGTGGGAGTTTTATTTCCAATAAAATCAATAGATTTCATTCCTAGTTGTTTTGGAATTGGTATTGGTATAATCACTAATAATCATCGGTAATTTCGTCGATGAGTTCCCATTACATATTAATTTCCATAATACCGCCAGTGAATAGTTGTTGACAAATATCTGAAATTTCATTAATGATTTCCTTAGAATTATTTCCAGCCCGTTTTCCTCCAATCAGAATTTTTAATCTGTCTACGTCAGCGAGAACGTTGTTAGGACAAGTAATAAGGCAACTTCCCGTAACACCTCTTCTAGTAGCGCCGTCATCGGATGTATCTTTTCTTATTAGATGATGGTATTAATTTCTGTGGTGTAACTACTTGCAAAGGCGAAGAAGGTTGAAGAGTAGATTGAGGTTGTTTTGGTGTTGGTTCATTTTCAATTGATCCCATCAGCAATGATCGTTTTTCAGTTTTTTGAGTTATCGATGTTGGTGGTAATGGTTGTTGTTTAATATAAAGTTTGGATTTTGGAATGGGAGAAGATAGACCTTGCTTTGTTCCTTCTTTTGTCGTTTTTGTTCTTTCTTTTGTCGTTTTTGTTCTTTGCTTTGATGCTTTTGTTCTTGCATCCCTTCTTGTTTTCATTTTTCTAATCCTTCACTTTCTATGTTAATCGCAGCTAGATATCTTATATATGAATCACTTCCTTTATAAATTCGACTTGAACCAGTTTTAATTTTTTTACATAGCAAATCACCCCATGCTTATCTTTTTTTGCCTGTTTTATATATTCCAGTTTCAATATTTCTTTTCTACGTTCAAAAGATCAAATAACAAAGTTTTAAAATCATCTGAAGAAGTTTTATCAATCGCATTTAAGGCTTCTTAGGTAAAATGTATTGCGTAAATTGGTAATTATTTCATCCTCTGTTTTTTCTCTTTAGGAACAAATTATTCTGACTGAGGCATTAGAACAGGAAGATTTTGTAAAAGTCTTGATGTTTCTCAGTCTGTTTAGCAATCTCTTCAAGCCGAGGAAGAAGCAGTTTAGTTGTTTCAGTAACAGGTTTAATTAACTTAATTGTTCCTTCTCTAAATTCAACTTAAGTTTCTTGTCGTTCTTGAAGTATTCGTCGGACAGAATAACGAAGAGGATGAAATTTTGTGATTGCTTCTAATCGCTCTCGAGCTAATCTAGCTGTATGAGATTCCATAACTGGTGGCATATTATTGATATCAAATAAATATTCAATTAAGAGCAGCAGTGACGGCAGGACTTCCCAATGTGACCACAACAATCTTTTTTTTTCACCTATTTTGTCATGAAATTTAACCGTCAGATTAACGATTAAGGTTTCCATAGAGGTCCCAGGCCACATACTGCACCGTCAGATTGACTATTCGTGGTCTTCTAAATGGAGATCCATTCCCCGTCCCTGCTGTATATATATATATATATATATATATATATATATATATATATATATATATATATATATATATATATATATATATCTGAGAGAGAGAGAGAGAGAGAGAGAGAGAGAGAGAGAGAGAGAGAGAGAGAGCAGTTCGATAGACAGATGGTTATGTAGAAATGAGAAATAATGAAATGAAGACTTGATTTCTGATTCTCTGCAATTTGTCGACAAATCTGATACAGATATCTATGCACTACCTGTCATTACAGAACATACATGTTTAGAATATTGAATACAGTTTTTTTTGTTTCTTTATCTCAATGCTGATACAAAGATGTTTACAAATAGAAATGCCCTTAACAGGTCTGACTTGACAGAACAGATTTATTTATATTGAAAATATTCATGAGAAAATTTTGCTTCGTTTTCCAGTCGCTTCCAAACTGTGTTCCAATAGTAATTGAATCATAGACCTGAAAGAAGAAAGTTATATATATATATATATATATATATATATATATATATATATATATATATATATATATATATATGTGTGTGTATATATATATATATATATATATATATATATATATATATATATATATATATATAATATTGTTGACACCAATACAAGTATGGATAGATGTTACTTTTTATGTGTTGATTTTATCTTATTTAGAAAACTGTTCAATTGCAGATACAAAGCATACCGATGTTTTGTTTAAGCATTAATTGTAACAGTAGAGTGGAGAAATGTCTCTGATGTTACATATTATGATATATGACTTCATACACTTCTTTTCTTTATTCATTCGTCGATTTTGAGTAGGTATTTCAACCTATATGAAACATATATGACGTAACATGCATCAGATGCAGGATAGCTATTCACAATTTAAATATTCCTAATGA
Source organism: Unio pictorum (assembly GCA_030141615.1). Lineage (NCBI taxonomy): Eukaryota > Metazoa > Mollusca > Bivalvia > Unionida > Unionidae > Unio > Unio pictorum. The sequence goes on along the minus strand of JARLTB010000039.1, from coordinate 2,513,398 downwards.
TCGGTCAATGTATAGTGTAGTGGCAATTATAGCAACTTGTCATAAATATGTGACACAAAATTACCTCCTCAGCAATATTCTGCTAGTGTGTGCAAAGTAAGATTTATTTGAAATGAATTTTGTTTTTTAATATCACCGGACGTTTGCACTTTAGTGTAATACTAGACCTTAACAAGCTTGGACTTCAGTCACTACGCTTAATCAAGCAAACGAAAATAAAAGACAAATCTCCAAATAAAAGCAAACATATAAAAAGGAATGTTCCAAATTACAAAAACCGTGTCTGAGATTTGCTTGCAAAATATTTCCAAACCCCCATTTCCCCAAGGCAATCAATTGATCAAATAAATTATCGTATCAGGTAAAATACAACATATCCTGGTTCGAAAGAGAATTCAAGACATTCCAAACCTAACGTCCTTCTAATAAATTCAATAGCCGAACTCTAAAAGTCTCATTGTTGATGTATGTGTGGTTTGATTTGCATACCGTACAAAAGTGACACTCATTGCTAAAAGAAATGGAAATATTTCATCTCATACTTACACAATTTTACTTGTTGAATAAGCTGGTAATAAGAGGCAGGATTACGATGAGGATTATCACTGTAAAGAATGTCAATTGAAAATATTATAATAGAATTTTCAGTTAAAGTTACAATTCGGTATTTTTGTTATATTTATTTAAAACAAAATATTCTTTCAACGTTCATCTCTTAATGCTTTCCGCTGCTTTCTAATCGAATATCACAACTAGATGTTTAAAAGTATAACTAGTCTGACGTTATAATCCGTGATAATCTATTGATTTGATAGTAAGCTCAGCTTATTGATAATCCATAGTTTTAAATGTTGAGTTCTGTTTGCTAAAGATGTATTCTGCTAGTAGTAAAACACACGTCCTTCTTTAATACATTTATTATTACTCTGGACTCATGGTTTTATCTGTTTTGATGGGTTTCATTGTCATTACACCCCGCATATTGGTCTTCCATTCATCCAGCAGAAACTATACATTAATTAAGCTAATCAGTACGGGTAAAGGTTTGCAGTTTCCATGACTTCACCAGAAAATAACCAAATTGGAAACGATATAGATCTTAACAACGCCTATAAATAAAAGCACATAAGACCATAAATAAAGGTGTTCCCTCACCTCAGTGACCATTAATTAAAACTAGTAGTCACTAATGGTATGAATGAATAACCTGACCAAAACATATTTCACTTGATAATTTAAAATTAAACATAAATTTGGTCCAAGTTATTGGTGAAGTTAGGCACAAAACATAATTTCTTGTTCTTGTGGCTGCTGAATAACTAAATTTACATATTTGAAATTACAGCGATATCATGAATTTACTCCATTCAATTAGAATTAATTAAAATGCAATGTTTCTGTTGTGCTATGTGGCCAAAATGCGTGGGGTAATGTTCAACAATGGCACATGAACCATTGGCAAGTATCATGAATTGTCATTAAGGGCAACATATACATGGAGGAATATCTCCATTTAATTAACATGAAACCATGAACAATATCGACATAAATATATTGTATTTTGGTGTAAAACGTTGTGTGTGTTTCTAGAAATCGTAGAGTATATATATATATATATATATATATATATATATATATATATATATATATATATGGGGGGGTCTGCAATCAAATGCATACTTACAGGGAAATATAAATGAGAGGATACCACCGAATCCACCGCCGCCAAGTCCACCGCCGCCAAGTCCACCTCCGCCAAATCCTCCTCCATATCCGCCTCCGTAGCCCCCGTACCCACCAATACCTTTGCCATTATAGCCACCAACATATGCTGGGTATACACCTCCATAGCCGTATCCTAACGTAAGCCCAACAAGACTTATAATAACTAGAGCCACGAGAACCGTTATCTTGGTCATGGCTTCAAACGAGATAAATACCATATTAATTAGGTTCATGCAATGTGGAAATAGTTTTCAGTATTAATCGTATGTAATAAGAATTAAAAGAGTGTTGGGAATGTGTGTATATGGATTGATCTAATTACGATTGTGTGTATAAACACACACACACACACACACACACACACACACACACACACACACACAGAGTGTTATTAACCATGGATGATATTATATAATTTCCATTCGCCAAAATCTCATACTTGCCAACGGTTGAGACTCATAGTGGTAACTCATGAAGATATAACAGAATGGTTAATTTCCTGACACTGATGTAGATAAATCTGTACATAACAAATTATTACAGACTATTTTCTTTTTTCTTGAAAGATTTTTTTTCCTACTGTTAAACAGTTCTTGCATTGTTCAAATCCTTGAAGTTGATAAGTATAGAAATTTTGTAGTGATGCGTCATACAGGACACTGACACCGATCCGTATTTTATGGCAGATGAGGTCTAATATATGATAATTGTTTAGACACGTAGTTATTTATTTTGTTAGTTTCAACTTTTCTGACCTGAGGAACTATACAGTATTAAATTAGCTTGCATATATACATAGATATATATATCTATATATCTATATATATCTGTATATATATCTATATCTATATATATCTATATATATATCTATCTATCTATCTATCTATCTATCTATCTATCTATCTATCTATCTATATATATATATATATATATATATATATATCTGTGCGTGTGTGTATGAGTGTGTCTGTGTGTGTGAAACTCTCCGTTTTCCTAATTTTATTTTAAATGCTTACCTCAATCTTTTGTGTGCAGATCGATATCTCTATACCCACTTCCTTCACAAAATCTTTATCACGTTATTGCCTATGCTGGTAGATAACTTCGTCTTTTATATACTACTCGATGAGACATGGACCGGCACATCTATGAATGCGGACAAACAAAATTAAAATCAGCGATTGGTCGGAGAGTTGAATAAAATATTCGTTTCCGTGTAGCTTTAAATTTTAAAAGGGAAATGAAAAGTACTTTAATGATATATTTTGATGTTATTCAGTATGGTAGTTAGAAATTCTTGCCTTTGTGACCAGATGATTAATAATTCGATTGGTGTGATAGAGATAAATCGTAGGGGAAGTGTATGTCATTTCCTCGACATAGTCAATAAAAGTCCCTATTCTAGCAATGCAAATCGCTTGCAAAACAAATATTCTATTTGTTTTCATCTGAATGCAATATCATGTGCGAGGAAAGAAAATATTCCAATGCATCGGAAATGGATGTTTTACGAGGCAAAAAAGTAATGAGCTTACTACAAAATACACACACACACACACACACACACACACAAATAAAATGAGTAAAAATATTTCTCAGTAGATTCTAAAGCAAATGCGAATGTCAGTGTTTTATAGGAATGGAAGCGATATAAAAGCATCGAGAGAGATAAGGTATAGACCAAATGCATCAACATAACATCCATGCATTTTGCTGTAGTTAATTATCAAATATGAAAATGTTTATAAAATTATGTCTCTAAAAGGGCGAGCAAAATCACACAGTATTATTAAGAATAATCCTACTTTATACAAGAAGGACCACTTATCACAGAACAGTATTACGTCCCCTGGATGAATTTTCTGTTGCTCTTGTCATTATTTAGTGATTCAGGGCTGAGGGTTGTGTCTTTAAATTATTCATTTACATGAGGTGCTAAAAAACATATCGTAAATCTAGAGATTTATGTTGAAATAAAGTTTGACCAATTTCACGTGTCTCTCCGACACACACATTTTTACACAAAATATCTACATTTTAGGATATTTAAACTGTGATTTTAAGCTTGCAACTTCAGCGATAGAGTTGAAAATGGAGAAAAATGAATCTCGTGAAAATTTATTGAGTTAACAATACGAGAAAACAGTGCTGAAATTGCGGAATTTTCGGAATTGTAAGTTCTCAATGTGTTTATGACGCGAGAATTTCAAAATTACACGCTATACCTGATACTAAAATCCTGATTACTTTTGCCAGACTTTAAGGTTGTATTCATTGAAAAATCATTAAATTGTCCTTATATCAGTGCGAGTACAATAAATGATTATTTTTTTTAGAACTGAATGAAAATGCAAACAGGAATGAAAGTAATTTAAACAAAATAAATCCATACTTAAAGAACAAGTAGAATATATCTCATTATAATAAAAATCAGAAAGAAGAAATCAATAACCAAATGTCCATGTATCCTGCAATTAGCAGAAAACGTACTAAATCCACGTATGAAGCATTGATAAACGTGTTGCTATTACTGGGTATATCTGCCGGTATCGGGACAGAGCTGTGTAATGGACAGACGACCAACAGGAAGGGAGCAACAGAGAGAGTGAACAGACTAAATCAATTGATATTTGAGAATCAGTTCGTCCACATCGAATGCTGTATCAGATATTAGCTTAAACATTTTATGATAAATTTCTACGATCTAAATCATGGTCGTCTAACACGAAGACCATTTCCTGATGTTAAACTTGCATTTATATTTTGTTCTGCTTCCCACAAACCATTCATTCACCAAGATTCCTAGTCGTTTATTTGCTGCTTGATTTATGACTTTAATAACATTTGCATTCATGCTTTCAGTACTTGGTAATTTCACTGGTGGTGGTTTTCGTTGTACTAATCTTGATAATCTATCTTTTATTGATGAGAATGCTTTACTGGCAAAATTACCAATTGCAGTGGGAGCTTTATTACCAATAAAATCAATAGATTTCATTCCTAGTTGTTTTGGAATGGTATTGGTATAATCACTAATATTCATCGGTAATTTCGTCGATGAGTTCCCATTACATATTAATGTCCATAATACCGCCAGTGAATAGTCGTTGACAAATATCTGAAATTTCATTCATGATTTCTTTAGAATTATTTCCAGTCCGTTTTCCTCCAATCAGAATTTTTAATCTGTCTACGTCCGAGAGAAAGTTGTTAGGACAAGAAATAAGGCAACTTCCCGAAAAACCACTTCTAGTAGCGCCGTCATCAGATGTATCTTTTTTTAATTAGAGGATGGTATTAATTTCTGTGGTGTAACTAGTTGCAAAGGCGAGGAAGGCTGAAGAGGAGGTTGAGGATGTTTTGGTGTTGGTTCATTTTCAATTGATTCCATCGGCAATGATCGTTCTTCAGTTTTTTGAGTTATTGATGTTAGTTGTAATGGTTGTTGTTTAATAGAAATTTTGGATTTTGGAATGGGAGAATAGAGACCTTGCTTTGTTCCTTCTTTTTTTGTTTTTGTTCTTTCTTTTGTCGTTTTTGTTCTTCCCTTTGATGTTTTTGTTCTTGTATCCCTTCTTGTTTTTGTTTTTCTAATCCTTCACTTTCTATGTTAATCGCAGCTGGAAATCTTATATATGAATCACTTCCTTTATAAATTCGACTTGAACCAGTTTTAATTTATTTTACAAAGCAAATTACCCCATGCTTATCTTGTGTTAGCCTGTTTTATATATTCCAGTTTCAATATTTCTTTTCTACGTTCAAAAGATCAAATAACAAATTTTAAAAATCATCTGAATAAGTTTTATCAATCGCATTTAAGGCTTCTTAGGTAAAATTTATTGCGTAAATTTGTAATTATTTCATCCTCTGTTGTTTCTCTTTAGGAACAAATTATTCTGACTGAGGCATTAGAACAGGAAGATTTTGTAAAAGTCTTGATGTTTCCCCAGTCTGTTTAGCAATCTCTTCAAGCCGAGGAAGAAGCGTTTTAGTTATTTCAGTAACAGGTTTAAATAACTTATCTGCTCCTTCTCTAAATTCAACTTAATATTCTTGTCGTTCTTGAAGTATTCGTCGGACAGAATAACGAAGAGGAAGAAATTTTGTGATTGCTTCTAATCGCTCTCGAACTAATCTAGCTGTATAAGATTCCATAACTGGTGGCATATTATTGATATCAAATAAATATTCAATTAAGAGCTGCAGGGACGGCGGGACTTCCCAATGTGACCCCAACAATTTTTTTCTAACCTTTTTTTCATCAAATTTAACCGTCAGATTAACGATTAAGGTTTCCATAGAGGTCCCAGGCCACATACTGCACCGTCAGATTGACTATTCGTGGTCTTCTAAATAGAGACCCGTTCGCCGTCCCTGCTGCGTATATATATATATATATATATATATATATATATATATATATATATATATATATATATATATATATATGAGAGAGAGAGAGAGAGAGAGAGAGAGAGAGAGAGAGAAGTTAGATGGTTATGAAGAAATGAGAAATAATGAAATGAAGACTTGACTTCTGATTCTCTGCAATTTGTCGACAAATCTGATAGAGATATATATGCACTACCTTTCAATACAGAACATACATGTTTAGAATATTAATACATGAATACAGTTTTTTCGTTTCTTTATTTCAATGCTGATACAAAGATGTTTACAAATAGAAATGCCCTTAACAGGTCTGACTTGACAGAACAGATTTATTTATATTGAAAATATTCATGAGAAAATTTTGCTTCGTTTTCCAGTCGCTTCCAAACTGTGTTCCAATAGTAATTGAATCATAGACCTGAAAGAAGAAAGTTATATATATATATATATATATATATATATATATATATATATATATATATATATATATATATATATATATATATATATATATATATATATATAATATTGTTGACACCAATACACGTATGGATAGATGTTAATTTTTATGTGTTGATTTTATCTTATTTAGAAAACTGTTCAATTGCAGATACAAAGCATACCGATGTTTTGTTTAAGCACTAATTGTAACAGTACAGTGGAGAAATGTCTCTGATGTTACATATTATGATATATGACTTCATACACTTCTTTTCTTTATTCATTCGTCGATTTTGAGTAGGTATTTGAACCTATATGAAACATATATGACGTAACATGCATCGGATGCAGGATAGCCATTCACAATTTAAATATTCCTCATGATCGGTCAATGTATATTGCAGTGGCAATTATAGCAACTTGTCATAAATATGTGACACAAAATTACCTCCTCAGCAATATTCTGCTAGTGTGTTCAAAGTAAGATTTATTTGAAATGAGTTTTGTTTTTTAATATCACCGGACGTTTGCACTTTAGTGTAATACTAGCTCTTAACAAGCTTGGACTACAGTCACTACATTAATCAAGCAAACGAAAATAAAAGACAAATCTCCAAATAAAAGCAAACATATAAAAAGGAATGTTCCAAATTGCAAAAATCGTGTCTGAGATTCGCTTGCAAAATATTTCCAAAACCCCATTTCCCCAAGGCAATCAGTTGATCAAATAAATTATCGTATCAGGTAAAATACGACATATCCTGGTTAGAAAGAGAATTCAAGACATTCCCAAACTAAAGTCCTTCTAATAAATTCAATAGCCGAACTCTAAAAGTCTCATTGTTGATGTATGTGTGGTTTTGAATTGCCTGCCGTACAAAAGTGACACTCTGCGAAAAGAAATGGAAATATTTCATCTCATACTTACACAATTTTACTTGTTGATTAAGCTGGTAATAAAAGGCAGGATTACGATGAGGAGTATCACTGTAAAGAATATCAATTGAAAATATTATAATAGAATTTTCAGTTAAAGTTACAATTCGGTATTTTTGTTATATTTATTTAAAACAAAATATTCTTTCAACGTTCATCTCTTAATGTTTCCCGCTGCTTTCTAATCGAATATCACAACTAGATGTTTAAAAGTATAACTAGTCTGACGTTATAATCCGTGATAATCTATTGATTTGATAGTAAGCTCAGCTTATTGATAATCCATAGTTTTAAATGTTGAGTTCTGTTTGCTAAAGATGTATTCTGCTAGTAGTAAAACACACGTCCTTCTTTAATACATTTATTATTACTCTGGACTCATGGTTTTATCTGTTTTGATGGGTTTCATTGTCATTACACCCCGCATATTGGTCTTCCATTCATCCAGCAGAAACTATACATCAATTAAGCTAATCAGTACGGGTAAAGGTTTGCAGTTTCCATGACTTCACCAGAAAATAACCAAATTGGAAACGATATAGATCTTAACAACGCCTATAAATAAAAGCACATAAGACCATAAATAAAGGTGTTCCCTCACCTCAGTGACCATTAATTAAAACTAGTAGTCACTAATGGTATGAATGAATAACCTGACCAAAACATATTTCGCTTGATAATTTAAAATTAAACGTAATTTTGGTCCAAGTTATTGGTGAAGTTAGGCACAAAACATAATTTCTTGTTCTTGTGGCTGCTGAATAACTAAATTTACATATTTGAAATTACAGCGATATCATGAATTTACTCCATTCAATTAGAATTAATTAAAATGCAATGTTTCTGTTGTGCTATGTGGCCAAAATACGTGGGGTAATGTTCAACAATGGCACATGAACCA